>OY728140.1:813035545-814270545 GCA_963277665.1 Viscum album | reverse complement strand
AAATGAAGTCCATTTTAAATGATAAAATTTATAAAATTTCAAAAAGTGGGTATTACTATTCATAACGGCTAGTTTGACTGGTTGTGGTGTGTGTGTTAGAACTCAAAGTTGCGTACAACACACGATATTGTATTATTCAAAGAAAAGCGTACCGTGGAAGCTTGGGGTGTTACATTCTCCCCTCCTTCAAATAATTTCGTCCTTGAAATTTCTAGAATACTACCGCATGAAAAGACTCGGGTGGTTCTTCATCATAAGTTCCCCGGGTTCTCACGTTGCCTCTTCCATCTTATGGTTTCTCCACAAAACTTTTACCAGATGAGTCGTCCGGTTTCTCAGTACTTGTTCTCTCATATCAAGAATCCTGACGGGCTCTTCACAATAAGACAGATCAGATTCCAGTTCTAATTCCTCATAGGTGAGTACATGCGTTGGGTCAGGCATGTATTTCCTCAACAGTGATACGTGGAACACATCGTGAACTTTGGGGAGACTTGGCGGCATTGCCAAACGGTAAGATACAACCCCAATTCGTTCTAGAATTTCGAAAAGTCCGATGTACCTAGGACTCAATTTACCCTTCTTACGGAAACGTATAACTCCCTTCCATGGAGATACCTTCAAGAAAACATGATCTCCTACCTGAAATTCCAAATCCTTCCTTCGGTTATCGGTATAGATCTTCTGCCTACTTTGAGATACTTTGATGTGGTTTTGGATTACCTTTACCTTTTCCATTGTTTCCTCCACCAATTCTAGGGCCTACAAGTTTTTGTTCACCAATGTCATCCCAATAGGTTGGTGTGCGACATCTCTTTCCATATAACACTTCATATAGTTCCATCTGAATACTCGAATGGAATCTATTGTTATAGGAAAATTCTACCAGAGGTAAATATTGATCCAACATACCGTGAAAGTCAAGCAAGCAGGATCTCAACATGTCTTCTAAGGTTTGAATAGTCTGTTCTGATTGTCCATCTGTTTGAGGGTGGTAGGCAGTGCTCAATTGAAGTTCAGTATCCAGGGCTTTCTGAAGACTCTTCCAGAATCTTGAAGTAAAACGGGGATCACAATTAGAAACAATCGATAGGGGTACTCCATGAAGTCTCACCACTTCATTAATATATAGTCTTGCTAGACGTTCCAGTGGTATATCTTCTCTTATAGAAAGAAAATGTGCTGAATTGGTAAGAAGATCAACAATAACCCATATTGCATTATTCCTTCTAGGAGTCTCTGGTAGTCCCTTGACAAATTCCATTGTAATATTATCCCATTTCCACTCTGGTATGGGAAGAGGTTGCATGACTCCTCCAGGCTGTTGCCTTCCAGCTTTCACTTGTTGAAAAACCATACATCTTGACACAAAATCAGCAATCTCCCTCTTCATGTTGTCCCACCAAAAATGTTCTTTCAAGTCTCTATACATTTTGGTGCTCCCAGGGTGTATAGAGAAATTGGAACTATGAGCATCGTCTAGCAATTCCCTTTTTAGATTAGGTATATCAGGAACACAAAGTCTCTTCCCAAATTTCAAAATTCCATCTTCATACCCAAAGTCATTCAATCTCCCATCATTCACAGCTTTAATCTTCTTTTGAAACTCTTCATCACTAGTCTGAGAAATCTTTATTCTTTCTAGTAAATATGGTTTGGAAACCATTTGAAAAAGTATCGATGTCTCACCTTCCATGGTAATTCCCATATCCATCTTCACTAGATCCATGAAAATAGAATCCCTTTCAATTCTCATCATGTTCAAAACTCCATGCTCTTTTCTGCTCAAAGCATCAGCCACCTTATTTGCCTTCCTCAGGTGGTAGTGTATCGTACAATCATAATCCTTGAGTAATTCAAGCCATATCCTTTGCCTCGTGTTGAGTTCTTTTTGTGAGAAAATATACTTCGAATTCTTGTGATCAATATAAATCTCACATTATTCACCATAGAGGTAGTGCCTCCATATCTTCAAAGCAAAGATCACAGCTGCTAACTCGAGATCATGAGTAGGATAGTTTTGCTCATGATTTTTCAGCTGTAGTGATGCATAGGCAATAACCCTATCATTCTGCATAAGGAAACAACCAAGTCCTTTCTTCGATGCATCACTATAAATAACGAACCCATCATTCCCCGATGGTAGAGTCAATATAAGAGCATTGACTAATCTTCTCTTAAGTTCTTCAAAAAATTCTTCACACTCTTTTTTCCAAACAAATTTAACCCCTTTACGTGTGAGCTTTGTTAATGGGTTAGCCAACTGGGCAAAATTCTGGATGAAACGTCGAGAATAACCTGCTAAACTAATAAAATTGTGTACATCAGTTATACTCGTAGGTGCTGGACATTCTTGGATTGCCTTGGTCTTAGAAGGATCAACAGATATTCCATCTTTAGAGACAATATGGCCAAGAAATGAAATCTCTTGAAGCCAAGAATTCACACTTGCTAAACTTCCCATATAATTCATGTCTTCTCAGAGCCTTAAGGATAATGCGCAAGTGATTTTCATGATCTTCGTAGCTTTTGGAGTATACCAAGATATCATCAATAAATACCACCACAAAATCATTTAGATATTCCTTGAAAACTTTATTCATTAGATCCATGAATACAGAGGGTGCATTAGTCAGCCCAAAAGGCATTACCGTAAACTCGTAATGCCCATACCTTGTTCGAAATGCGGTCTTAGGAATGTCTTATTTATTCACACACAAATGATTGTATCCAGATCGATGGTAAATATTTGAAAAGTATTGAGCTCCATGCAGTTGGTCAAATAAATCATCAATGTGAGGTAGGGGATACTTGTTCTTTATTGTTATAGAATTGATCTCCCTGTAGTCGATACATAACCTCATAGATCCATCTTTCTTTTTAACAAAAAGAACAGGGGATCCCCATGGAGAAACACTAGGGTGAATAAATCCCTTATTACTCAATTCCTCTAGTTGTTTCTTTAGTTCAACTAATTCTACAGTGGCCATTCTATAAGGGGTCTTCGATATAGGCCTTGATCCTGGAATTAAATCAATTGAAAACTCAACTTCTCAATCTGTAGGATGTCCAGGTAAATCTTCCAAAAACACATCTACATATTCTTTCACAATAGGTACATCCTCTATTTGAACATTCCTTTCCTCACCCACAGTCATTTCATTCTCTTCCTCCCCAAAAATTGAATTTAGTTGAGCTACTGTGGGTGGATCTAGATAAGAATTAGGTGGTGACGATTCTTCTCTAAAGATAAGGTGTTCCTTATCATCATCATCAAAAATCGTAACCTCCTTCTTCTTATAATAAATCTCTACATCAGAGTCTGAAAGTCAATCCATACTGAGGATTATATCAAACTCAATCATAGGTATGACGATGAGATCAGCGGATAAAGAACATTTATGTGCTCTAATGGGGACCGATTCACAAAACTTTGTTGCAATGATACTTCCCCTAGGATTTTTAACCAAAAACTCCCTTGTCAAATCAAATTGGAAATATCTAATTTTATAAGAAAATTGGGAAGATATGAAACAATGCGATGATCCAGAATCAAATAATGCATTTGGTAAACTTGAGGAAACCATTAAATTACCTACCACCACGCCTTTCGGAGCTTCTACCTCAGCAGTAGTGATAGCATAAGCTTGGACTTGATCCCTTGGCCTTTTCTGAGGTAAGTTCCCCTGACGCTTAGGACATTAATTTGAATAATGTCCCATCTCCTTGAAATTGTAGCATTGGACATCGGTAGCTTCTTTCTTCCCCTTGCAATCACGAGCTTGGTAGCCTTTTTCACCACACTTGTAACAGACTCTTATTCCTTTTAAGAAAGTACCAGGGTGTTTCTTCCCACATTTACTACAGGATGGATATTAAACTTTTCCCTTCTTCCCCTTATTTCCATTCCTAGATTGATCAGCAGATCTCTTCTTCTCTTGCTTTCCATTAAAGTCATAAGACTTAGAGAATTCCTTTTCTGTCTTGATAGCACATGATATAATGTCTTCGTATGACGAGAAGGATTGTGAGACTAATTCTCAACGGCGAAATGTTTTTAACCCCTAAAATAAATGATCAATCTTACTTCTTGGGTTACGTATATAATCTCCAGCATACCTTGATAACCTCGTAAAGTTAGCCTCATACTTTGCGACATTCTCATCCTTCTTTTGTCTCAGACTTAGAAATTGTCTTTCCATATCTTCTCGATGGTCACAAGGAAAGTATTTTTCTAAAAATAGATCTTTTAACTCCCTCCATTCAATATTTGATACTTCATCATCTTCCTTCATGTTTTGAATCAATGACCACCATTGATCAGTATCTCCAGTGAGGCGATAAACTTCCATGACAACTTTTTCCCTTTCACTACTCCCCAAAGCCTGAAATATTTTCTCTAGGAAACTTATCCATTGATCAGATACTAATGGATTTGTACTCCCATTGAATGTTGGTGGTTGCTTCCTCATGAAGTGATCTAACATTGATCCTCCATGCTGTGGATCAGGGTTCTTTATACGGGTAAGGTTATTATTTATAACCTGAGTGAGTTGTCCCAGTATGGTGATTAGTTGATCAGCACCAGTTGCATCACCAGCTCCACTATAATTATCTTGAGCAGGAGGGAAATCCCTACATGGAGTACGTGCATTGGTACAGTTTCCATTTCTTCCACTAGGTGCCATTTCTAAAGAATGGCACAAACTAGATCAGTTTATGAATCAAAATATATCATTCCATACTTATAAAACACTTAACATAAATTGAACTATTTATGGATATAATCCATAATCATAAAAATGTTTTCTTTGAGGACGTATATACTCTTAAACCCTTCATAATGATTTGTAAAGAAAATGAGAGTTATCCTAAGCATATCCCCTAGGAGTGTCGTAACCAAGAGTGCAACAAGGCCCGTTGTCGTGCACTAGTTCTCGTTCGAGTCTAGCTCAAAGCGGTGTTTTCAGGTTTTACCCCTAGGTACATCTATGCTAGATCCACCTCTACCTGCTCGTATCCAGACAGGGATATATTGCTCGGAAAACTCACAAAATCTCTACAATACCAAAATTCTAGGAAGTTCTTCTATACTAATCCTCAAAGTCCATCTTAAATCTATGTGCTCTAATTAGAGTTTATCTAAATCTAGCTTCCAAGGTTTTTACTAAACTTCCTCTGATACCAACTATAATGCCCCGACCCCAGTTACCCAGAGTCGGTGCATTATTACATAATATTGGCATGATCACAAGAAAGATCAGGTCTTGGAAGACTGATTAGTTTAGTAGTCTTGGAAACACTAAATATATTCATAAGTCTTACATTACATCATAAATTCAAAAAAAACTACAACAACATCTTTTCTTCATATCCCATCATATTTTCCCTATAGGTCATTCATAAATTACTTCTTCACGTCCTGGAAAAAATAAAACATTGAAAGGGGTGAGCTCGGATGCTCAGTAAGGATAACAATATAGTGGAAGCTTTCATAAATAAGCATAAACATTTAAGGCAATGTATAACTAAAACAAAAGCCTTTTAAACTTGAGCTTCATCATAATATGGAAAATATAAAATGAAATAATTCCATTTTCTTATTCACATTGATATTCTACTAGTCGAATAATCACATGCAATATCAATAACCACTTTCATAATGATGGAATGCATAATGCCAGACTATCATAACCACATATCCAAGGCCTCATGAGAAAACTACAAATTAGATTTTGTCAAGGCCTTGTGCCAAGACACTATTTTGTCTCATGAGACCTACCGATGCTTTGAGGAGCTATAACAAGCTCCACCTGTCACTTATTATTTCCAATTCATTCCTCATATGAATAGGTTTAAACATAACATAAACATTTGTATTAAACCTAGCATATGAAATGTCAATAATTTATTCATAAACCATAAATGGTATAAAAATAATACATCCACAATCAAACATATCACAAAACCATCAATACAATATGGAAGTTTTGTATCATAATAAATCAACTCCAAATAAACTTAAAATCTATCAAAGGATGTTGATATAGATGAAATCAAAACTCTTTTTAGAGAAATATCTCTTTCTATTTTGAAATCATTTAAGAGTCATATATTTATAAAATAAAACATTTTATTTGAAAATATTCTTATAATATTGTAAGGGAAGATTCAACGATTTTATAACGACAAGAAATAGCCGCACCCACCGTATAAGTTAAAAAAACATTCTTACCTTAATTTTGTCAAAAAGGTTAAAAAGGACCTCGTTTGAAAAACGACAGATAGATTCCTTAATAAACTTCTTATAAAAAGTCAACAAGGGTATAAATGAATTTATCCCATAGTCTTTAAAATAGTAATAATGATTTTTAATACATTTTTAAGAAACATGGATGTGGATGATAGAGGTCCCAGTAGATAATTACGTATAAACAACCTCGGATAATGAAGACATTGTGAAATAAACCCTTACCTTGTATTTTTTCTTGGTTGAGGGTAGGTTAAACTCCTGTATAATGGTTAAATAATTGTTATTAAATTATATAAGAATCATATACATTAATATGATATCATATATTATCTTTTAACATTGATTTTTTTATAATATCTTAGTATTATCGTTGTTTCGGGTGTTAACTTACTCATTTTCTTTTATATGTTTTGTTACGTAAGACATGTTTTTCATGGATAGGTTGTATCTTATTCATATACATAATTATATCAAGTCCTTAAACATTATTTTTAAATCATAAAATGATAATTATACTTGAATGGATACGATGGAGAATGAATCTCATCGCGTTCATGGAGATGGTAGTCTGTACGTATGCACGAGCGACAATATCATTCTTTTGATATTAAAATAATATATAATTGGATGTTATATCATATATACAGAATAATTATCATGTTATATTTATTATTTACATTAATTACACATCATTATTATACCCATCCAAATAATAATTTATTGAATAACAATTACACCACGACATGGAGACGGTAAGTCGTACGTACGCACGTATGGTGACATGTCATTCAAAGGATGGATAGAATACTGAATATGGTTGTAAAATATTTATAATAACATCACAGTATATATAAGATACTGGAGTTATTATTTTATAATGTGAATAACAAATAAATAAGAAGTTGAAGAAGAAAGGAACTTGAAAGAGGGTGGTGAAAACATTACCTATTCTTCAGGTTCTTCCTTTTGATTTGATCAAAGGGGATCCTTAAGTTGTCTTTATGATCAAACTAAGGCCTCTAGGTTGAAGTGAAGGATGTTGAGAAAGTATTTGGTCAGGTTTTGGCCGAGCCAAAATGCTTTTAATGTGTGAATTAGTGAGAAGGGGGAGTTCCCTTTTATAAGAGGGGTGAGGGCCACCTTTGGAAAAGCTAGAAATATTGTTTTATAATAAATTCATATTCGGTTTCTAATGGCTCCAAAGTAGATTATTTAAAGTTTATGGTGGGTATGGGTAGATAGAAACTCAAACAATAGAATTTATACAGGTTTAGGTCATTATATTAACCTTATCTTTTAGTTTTAACTCTTAGTTAATTAGTTTGACACTTACCATGTCACTTTATATTTTTCTTTTATATAGTTAATAAACTTAGTATATACCTCCAAGAGACCCCCAAGTGGTCCATTAATGATACACCTATCATGATATAAGTCTCTTGGCCGAACCTTATATTTTTAGGAATTTAATATAAATTAATAATATAATATTTGTTTTAAAAACTCTTTTCTGTCAATTTTGACACTATTGGGTATTTTGTTTTTGATAAATTCATAACAACATTATTACTTAAAAAATAATTTATATAATCAATACTAATATGTCATATTAACCTATAAAATTATTGTAATTTATAAAAAGTCTCAATTTAAATTTATTTTGATATTTATAATATCAATTATTTTAATATTTCATTAATTTGGTAATTACTGCATCACGATTATGGAATAAATAAATTAAATTATATAAGGACTAAAAATTATAAATAAAATACCATCATGTAGGAAATATTTTTATATTTATAATTAATATTTAAAATCGAATTTATCTTTTGTATAACCCTATATTAAAAATGATTTAGTAAATAAACTTTGATTTTAACTCTTTTAACTCTTCTTTGAATTAAATAATAATAAATGTACTAATCTAATCCAAGTGGACCTAAATGATAATATTTTATTCCAATGGTTTTTTTGGTTGAGATACAGTTGTAAAATAGAATTAGGACATGTTTTAGGGTAATATTAATATCATTTTTACCCTTAATTACCCTATTTACTTTTAACCGTGGTAAATAAAGGTAAAAAGTTACTATTCACCAAAAATTATTTTCATCTCAATGAACCACATTTTACTCCTTGATATTAACCGTGTCTCTTGGATTTTCGAAATCCCACTCATAGAAGCGGTAAAATTAAGTTTTATTGGAATTTCCAAATTCTCCTAGGAGGTGGGTAAAAGACGGTGAAAAGTTCAATAAAATTTTTATATATCTAAAATTATTCTAAACTAACTCCAATGAATTACATTGAACTTATATAGGTATTATGTATCTATTTTTACTTTAATTAAATTTAAAAAAAATAAATAATTATTTAAATAAAAATTCGGTTTTAAACTATAACTCGGTGTTTTTTCACTATTCATCAAAAATTGAATGTTTTTAGAAAAATACCAAAATTTCACCCTAGGCTAATTTAGATATTCCAAATCCAAAAATGAAGTCCATTTTGAAATATAATATTTATAAAATTTCAAAAAGTGGGTATTACTATTCATAACGGCTAGTTTGATTGGTTGTGGTGTGTGTGTTAGAACTCGAAGTTGCGTATAACACACGCTATTGTATTATTCAAAGGAAAGCGTACCGTGGAAGCTTGGGGTGTTACAGTATAAACCCTTTATCCAGATTCTCTAGTTATTGTTTATTTAGCTCCTCAAGCTCCACAACATCTATTTTATACAGATTCTTGGATATTATAAATGCCCCAGGCATAAGATTAGTTGAGAATTCAATATCTCTTCAAGGAGGAAGACAAGGAAATTCCTCGAGAAACACATCAGGAAATTCCCACACAATACGGATGTCTTTGAGGATGGTTCCTTCCTGAGACACAATCATTTTCAAAAGATATGTGTCCTCATAGGGATTTAATATCCATGATTGAGATGATAGTGCTAAATAAGATTCATCCTTCTCCTTTCATTTGTATAGAATCAAAGGCTGATTTACCATATGGAGAGTGATTTCCCTATTGTGGAAATTTATTTTGGCTCTATATAAGGAAATCTAATCCATGCCAATACCTGTATAAATTTTCACCAGAGAGAGTATGATTTGGTTCACCAGGAATTTCAATCCACATATTGTGAAAGGGGAGGATTTATATACATACAATGCAATAATTTTCCTATTTTTTGTCTTTACTAACATCTCTACTTCCATGTTTTGTGGTGGTGTTCATATTATTATACTAAACATTTGGGATACAAAATAATGGGTAGAACTATGGATGATAATTCTACCTTTTGCATTATTATTCTGGTTCTACATTATCCAATATAGACTTAAGGATGAATTATTTTAAACTATTGAACACATAAAGTGGAATCTAATGACAAAAATGGATAAGTTGTAAATTAAATTTACCTCCTTAACTTATGAATTTCTAAGATTCAATCTATATTATCCATGATCTCATTCCTAACATATATTCTTAGAGGTATTTTTTTTATTCCCTTAATAATGTTTCCTACTAAGCTTATGAATTTACCAAATCATAACCCCTAGAAGTGTTGAACCAATAGTAAAATAAGGCTTGTTGTTATGCACCAGTTCTCATTCAAGTCTATCTCAATGCAGTGTTTTTGGGTTTTACCCCTAGACACATCTGTTCCAGAGCCACCTCTACTTGTCAATATCCAAACAGGGATGTATTTTTTTGATAAACCACTTACTATATACTCACCATAATTTAGGTATTATTTATTTATACTTAGTATTATCCATATGCCTTTCGCTAGGGTTTTCTAATCCTAATCCCAAAAATAACTAAACTTATCCTATGATGCCAACTATAACAACCATGGCCTGTATTACACATTTAAACATGATTTATTACATAAACATGCACTTAATAAAACCCATAAGAATGATAGGTGTTGTTTCATTGTGGATTAAGAACATTACATGACAAATTAATAAATAAAATACATCATCTTTATTGTAAACGTTTTTTACATGACCACAACATTACTTCGTACTTAGCATTGAATGGGATAGCCTGAAGACATTCATAAGAAATGGGTGAGCTATAAATACTAGTAAGAGAGTAAAAAATAAGTAACGTGAATAATAAAATACATGTTAGGAAATAGTAATATCAATGGAGGACAATAGAAACATGAACATAAAGGCATGATATATCATGATTATCCTAACATGGAAATGTGGAAACAACATAAAACACTGCATTATAAACAAAAATGAATCAGGTAAACCCATATCCCATTATGGTGGAAAAAATTACTAAAATTAATTTTTTAAACCCCTATCCCAACATGACATATCATGATATTAAACATTATCCAATGCATTTGAGTGCTATCAGGGTGCACCCTTCATGGACATTTTAATCTCATGCTTAAGTGTACCACATTGATCATATAACATGGATTCATTCAAAATAATCATTTTTTCCATGATAAATGAATGTGGAATACATAAATAAAAGTAAATAATAAATAATTATATGTTAATAGTGTCTAATAACCTTGATTGAGAAATGGGCATGGTATTCACTACACGTTTATTCTGGCATGGAAAATTACAGGATAATTTCGGCAGCATAACAGTATCACATGGGGATTCGTAAAATGGGTTGATGAGAGAGAAAGGGTATATAATAATTTATACATGATATGGGATGTAATGGTATCATGGATCAACATATCCCAACATATATAATTGAATTTGAGATGCATAATATAAAATAAATTCTTGAATGGAAATGAGGAGGGAGAAATCCCTTATAGAATTTCGGCATGGTAACGGGTGTACATGGGAGGGATTAATGAAAATGAAATGGGTATCTCATCATTAAAACATAATAAGGAAAGTATGGGGGAGGTTATATAACTTACCCCATCATTTCTAATTAAAAAATAAAAGGGAATAACAATATAAGGAAACCTGCACAAAAATGAGAATGGATGGAAAGTGTGGATCCCTTACTTGGATGTGTGATACCAAAGGCTTGGGAGAGGCCTCTTGGTAGCTTGATGGAACCTTGGGAGGACTCCAGGTAGTGGATATAATATTGAGGGGGAGATTCAAGAAGTTTTAGTGAAGAGAAATGGGTTCTTGGGTGAGTTTATATAGGAAATGAGGGGGAATTCCTTATTATTTAGGTTTTGGACACTACACTAAAACATTAAAAACCACAAACCAACCCACGATTTTTTACCTTGGTTTCTAGAAAAGGGGAGTATAAAACATTATTTTATAAGTAAAATGTCCCAATATGTTAAAATATTAAACTTTATTATGTGATGTTGAGTCACACCTGTAATGAAATGAATTTAAAATCATAAAATATATTATACATTTTAGAGGATTCACTAAGGCATTATAAAATATGTCAAATAAACCTAAAATAAAATTATTTTAAATTTAAAACATATATTTTTTCTAATATCTCATTTATGGTATTTATTACATCACTATTAGGTCAGTATGATGTCATTAAACACATTATATATTTATATATTATTTAATTTTTACCCAAAAATTCAAATGTCTCAAAAAAATATGAAAAATTCACCAATGGGTAATTTTGAAGTCATGATACCAAAAAAATATTAATTTTATATAAATAATATTATAAATATGTGAATTTTTACGTTTAACATGAAAACTATCATTTATTGAAAATTGACGGGTTTTGACAAAAATCATCTTTTAAAACCTTAATAAAAAATTACATTTTACTTTATCAAAATTATATACTAATTTATTATTAATTAAAGTAATTTTATAATAATATATTTTTAAAATATTAATTATTTCAAAAATTCATTAATTCCATAAAATAAATTCTTTAAAATTACACTTTCCGTTTTATCAAATAAAACTTTAACTCTTACCAAAATGATTACCTAATCATTTATAGATATGGAACTAATATAATCCTCATTTATAATAATTTTTTTATAATAAAAAACATATTTTTACATAATAATGTACATATTTCTCAAAATTACCATTTTTACTTGACAAATCAATTTATCAAATTCATTTTTTTAAGAAATATTATTCCCATAAAGGAATTGATGAAATAAGACTTTAATTTATAAAAAATTATTACACAATAAGTAACTAATAAATTTTTACATAACCCTTATAATACCCACATATGACCTAAGGATAAGGTGTTCTATGGTTAAAGTCTCTTGGGGAGGCTCAGATAACATCACTCGGGTGGTAATCTCTACTAACATAAACTTCTCCCATAGGTGATTTTGTTCAAGCTTAATGTTTTAAAGCTAGGATTAGAATTAGTGAAGAGAGAAGCATAGTGATGTTACCTCTTTTATGAGATTAGACAAATGATATTTGTATAACCCAAGTCTAATGGATGAGGCCATCCTCTCTTTTTTCTATGTTGAAAGGATTTGTTAAAACCTTATATTTATATCAATTGTGTGATCACTATTTAGTAGCTATATTATGAACAGTAATGATACCTAACAGTCATTTAAACCCTATAATAGAAAAAAGAGTGCATGTTTTTTCTATATTCATAAGACATTAAAAGAAAGGGAATTTTATTCATAAATGTTTAGGTTTATATAGTTAATAACTAGAAACACATGTCATTCAAATAACTAGATAAAGAAAAATAAATATGGAAAGGTAAGAAATTGAAACACAAGACATTTGGTAAATAAATATAAAATAAAATTTATCCATAGATATGTCGATAAAAATATCATGGATGAATAATAACTAAAAATAAATAAGTTAAATTCTTAATTATTGGATGTCATATCTGAGGAACATGAAAACATATATCGTCATGACCTTTCACAAGATGGTTTAAACTATTCTGATTTTCCTAACTAATTTGCCTCGTGAGAACCTATCGATGTATCAAAGAGAAACCTAAAGTTCAGGATCCACCTACCATTGTATGTCCAAAGCATTCCTAGTATAGAATAATAAATTTAATCAATACACAATATACCTTATAAAATATCCATATTGAATAAATGATACAGATTTATCAATAATTCCCCAATTAATTAAATAACTATCAAAGTAAAAACCATATGTAAAATGCTATACGGTTTAAGAAATAATAATATATATTGTATAAAAATATAGATATTCAAGGAAATTTCTAATGAAAATTTATTAAAATAAAATAATTGTTTCAAAAAAAATTTAACAATCATAAAATGAAGTGATAATTCAAAGATAATCATTAGGAACATTCTTGAGAATAATAATCTTTAAACTTTCTAAAGTGTTCCATACCACTATGAAAAATTTAAATCATAATACCCATGAAGGTATGACATTAAATTAAACTTAGAATATCATTAGAATAAATATATTCATGTTATTATGTGTCAAAGTGTGTTATATGACCCATATAAAAGTTAGTTAGTGCATAACAACAAATAAGTCTCAATGAAATGTAAATTGAGACGAAAACCCTTACCTTACATACAACTTGTCTCGTGTGTCTTTATATTCCTAAATAATAAAATTAAGTAAATTATTTAATTTATAGAGAACTTATTTCAATATTATACTTTATTTTATTTCACTTATTATTATGATGTATACAACTACTTAAACAATTTTGTTTATATCAGGTGTTTTGACCAAATTCGGTTTACGTGTTGAAAACAACATTGGTCTGTCAACTATGGTCAAAGGGGTAATTATATAACATATCAAGAATAATTATAATTAATTAATTATCATATTTATTGATCAATTATATTTTTTTAAACAATAATTAAATATGGTTATGAAAAATTAATCAAAGTTACAATCATGGAGATGGTAGGTTGTACACACGCATAAGTAACATTCTTATTTTTCAATGATTGTTTTAGAAAGAAGTTAAGTAGCATTATATATTTCCATAATAAAAATTATATCAGAAATAACAATTTATTTAATCATATTTTATTATATATATAATTATTATTATGTAGAAGGAATCACATCATGTTAAGGAGGTGGTAGTCCACACATCCACGAATGACGTTATCACATTTTAAGTGTGTGAAAGGGTAATAAAGAAATTTATATATAAGTATATATATATATTATCTAGAAAGGTAATTATGGCATGAATATCATATAGAGGTTTTTTATGACACATATTTTTAATTAAAACCATCCTTTATACGATCCACATATAGTGTGAAGAGATCACATCACATTGAGGTGGCAGTAGTCCACACTTCCACAAACGATGTTAGTGTATTTACAAAAAATGGAAAGTATAGAGGTATGTTGTAACATATTAGGTTTTTGGTTTGGGTTGAAAACTACTCCCGATTTGATCTTTTCAAATAGTTGGTGTTACATTTTCCAAAATGATGATCAAAACTCAATTCGGAGAGCTCTATTGGCCTTATATGATGGTTTTGGGTCAGTCTAGGGGCTTGGAGAGTGCCTTGGGTGGCTTAGTTTTGTTTTGTTAGTGTCAGATTCCAAATGAACTACGCTGGTTTATAGGCAAAAGGTGCACGATTTAGTGGAAATATGTGCATCCCCATCTAAGAAACCATGCGGACTAGTTTTTTACATGACATGGTTCATGTAAACTGTGTGTGGGAGGTACATGGTCATGTGGGTTTCTATATAGTTTTGTCAGTGGGTACTAAATGGTTTGTGCATGGTTTGGAAAACCATGTTGGGTAGTCATATGGCCTGGAGCTTCTGGGAAGTGGCTACCGCATAGTTGTTATACAGTTTTGCAAATCAGGCGGGTAAACTATGCACTGTGGAGAGTGGGATTTTTTAAAAAAATTTCATTTTTTTCATTTTTTCATCTTTCCTTTATTTTCTTCTCCTTCTTTCTTCTCTTTGGTCGTGTGTTATACAAGAAAAAATCTCCTCCTCCTCTCCTCCACCATATTTTATCTCTCTCCTATGTCGGTGCTCTGTTTTCATCACCATTGGGTGAAATATAGTCATAGCGATAAGGCTAACCCCATCCACCCTTCCTCTTATTTTGTCTTTCACCTCACACACCGCTATTTATATATGATATTATTTCATGGTTTTTTCAAAAAAACTCATATATACATTGATCAACTTCAAATTGGGTCTTGATATCAGTCATGCCTACATCTATGAGTCTTAGGTAAGTGGAACATACCATGATTTTTCTTTTTGTGGACTTTTGGGTGGCATGACCTATAGCATATATTTTTTTAATTTTGAGTGAGACGCCATTATACCTCATGATTCATATAAAAATGACCATGTGACCCTAATATATGTCTAGGGGAATCCCTAAACCAATTTCAGATTAGCAAGGCCAGGTTAGAGGTCGTTTCTCCTGGGGGTATTTTGGTCAGCGGTGAAAAAATCATTTGAATTGAATTTTTTTATTTAAATCGATTCATTTAAATTATTATGGCTTTGTTAAACAAATTTGAGTCATTCAATACCTCCATGCTGATTTGTTATGGTTGGTTTCTTTTGAAATTCAATCCATTTAAATTTAATTGGTTGATTAAAGTGTTTTGATTTGAATTATAAATATTTAAAATGTTGAATTGTATATGTTGAGACTCATGGGGGCATGATGGGTTTGGCCTGAGTTTGTGATGGAATGGAAATTAGGATTGCGGCAGTGAGATCATCTGGTTGGGCTTGGCTTGGATTTCTTGAGTTGTTTTACCATAGGTTTGGGCATCGAGGATGTCATTTGAGGAAGCAAGGCCTTCAGATTGTGCATATAAATGATATTGGGATAGAAAGGACATCAAATTTTAGTGACATGGCTATAGGGACACAAGGTGCCGACATTTATGACTTAGATTCTTTATTTGGTGATTACCGCTCACCTGTGATGGATAAAACACCGATTTGAGTGGTGTTCTCACAGGTTGACTCCTTCATGAGGTGGTTTTGACCACTCATGTGGGTATAGTCCCTTTATAGTTTCAACTTAGGTATTTATGGTTTTAGTTTGCTTCTCATAATAAGCCACATAAGAGGTGAGGAGCCTTTAGATGTTAGTGTTGAGGCTGACGGTTGGGGTATGAGGCCTTCCATGCATGAGGCAATGTGCTAGGATATTTATTTGAGGGTAAATATCAATAATCCTCTAGTTTTTGTGCCTTGGGTTGATGTGAGATTTCAAACAGGGGTCTATGGGACTGTGTTACTGTATGCTTGTGTGTGCCTTCAAGATGTGTGTACTATTTGAGAAATGAGGTGTCAATGGGAATCTATGTAGGGTTACATTATTAGAGGTGTAACCTAAGGGATTACCTGGATTGTGATACTTTAGAGGTACCTTAGTCCATGGGCCAAGGAAACTCCTTTCTTCATAGATTCTAGTGTTAGCTGAAGAAGTGACACTTCTTGGGGGATGTTGAGCACCAGATAAGTTTAGTTGTTTTATTTTAGTGAATTTAAATAATTATTTATTTTTGTATCACACCTACTTAAACACATATTCTAGGAACTCGCCATTGGGTGGTATCATTCTGAGATTCATCTCACACCTTCTATAGGTCCTTCAGATGTGTCTAGACTTTATAAAATTACATTCAGGTAAAGGATTAACCTCATGAGATAGATCATATTATCTGTTTGCATGAAGATTTCCATGGAACTTGAGGTAGTTCATATTTGGAGTTTCCTTGTATGTTTTATTTTTGTTTCAACATGATTTGTTATATTGTATGTGGCTACACTGGTTAGCCAAGGATGCCCATTTGTATATTGACATGCGTGACCTTCTATGGATGCATGTTGTTGTATTTGGATGCAACAAGTGGTGTGTATAGCATGCTTTTGTTTATTTATTTTCTTCTACAGTTGTTTATTTATTACATCCCCCATTTATCTGATATTATCTATGCTTCCTCCAATGGTGGGTCTAGTTCGAGTCTGTTGAGACTTATTATTTCCACTGCATGCTATATATTATTACTCGGACTAGTATTATATCTTCCTGTAAGGGTATAGTCTCCATAGTATTTTCATTTACACCCTCGCTACTATTCATAAGCCTTTATCATACAGGGAGGTGTTCCTAAGGCCAGTGTCACCTAATTTGATATCACTGTTTAGGTGGCTATTCATATTAGGGATGCTACAAGTGGTATTAGATGAGTTTATTTTACCACTTTTCTTGGTATTACTATTTGGGTTATGGTAGAATGGATATTAGGTTGTGTTTTGAACTATATTTCAAACTCTTTCTTAAGTTCCTATATCCCCATGTACGGTGCATGGATTATGTTATCTTGGGTGGTAAATGTTGTTCTATTTTTCTCATATTATAGTTTATTTGATTTCCACCTCGTTGGATCACATGGAATGTGATGTTATTGGATTTAATATGTTTCCCTTGACCTAGTGAGGTAATGGATTATAATATGGACCCTTGGCCTGGTATGGAAAGGGGATGTGTTTCTTGTGTGGGTTAGGATTTTGATAGGCACATTTTAGGGTTTTTCAACTTTATAATTGCATATATGATTTGTAAACTAATCATACCATGTGATATATATCAAATACTATGGTATGTGTGAATTTATTTGTTATATGCAATGTGGTATTCTATGCATTATATATATGTATAATTACATGTGGCATGACAAATGGGTTTGGTTCTTATAGTAGCAGGTAGGTACAATGGATAAGGTGATTTAGATCACAAGTATTGGGATACTAGGTCATTGGTTTGAGGAAAAGTTGGTTTCAAGATGTGTTTGGACAATGGTTATATCGATACATGGCTCTATTAAGGGTGGGTAAGGAGGAAATGTGGTCTGGATTCTATGGGGCATGGTTATGATAGGGCAGAGTAAGGGTAGAGGGATTACACAGTCATTTATTTCTTTCCTTATCCGTATATATATATATGAGATGTATGAGAATTTGATTTTATTCAGTAAGTTAATACATTTAAGGAACAAATGGAGCATTAGGCAGGTGAAGATAGGTTTTTGTTAGCACATAAGAAGGTTGAGGCCACTGAAGTTCATTAGAGTAGGTACAGGTTCAGGAACAGGCTCAAGGATAGGCTCAGGTACATGCTCAGGTTCAAGATCCAGTACAAGGAGGGAAGCTGCTAGAAATGACAATGTTTGGACCATATATCAATGAGCATCTATGATTTAGACTGAGACATGTCTTGTAGGGGATCGAATTCGGTGACCAAGGAGCAAATACATCTATAGAATACATTGTGTGGGAGTTCCAGTCACAACACCCACCGCTTTTCAGGGCGAGGGTCGTCTGTAGGCGGCTAATAACTTGAGATGGATAATTCATATAATATTTGAGCAGATCAAGATACCTATAGAGAGGAGGGTGATATTGTGATGTACATGATCATAGGATCAGAAAAGCACTGGTGGGAGATATAGTTTCATGATGGTAGACACGAGGTATTGACTTGGAAGGATTTTGAGGCCAAGTCCTTCGATCACTTTTTCCCATAGATGCTAAGGGAGGAGAGATCTCGATAATTCGTGAGCCTTCAATATGGTAACATGTTCCTCGTAGACTATGAATCTACCTTCACTAAATTGTATTTATTTTCACATTTTATGGTAAGTGATTATACCTCAAGGGTGAGGCATTTTGAAGATGGTTCACGGCATGCCATTTGGGTGCAGGTAAACATATTTAGGCTGGCCTCATTATCAGAGAAGGTGAATTAGGTGATCATCGCTGAGGGAAACCTAACATACAGTCCCTACTTGAACTGGGAAGTGAATATAGGTGAAGTTATAGGTGGTCATAGATGATGTTTGGCTGAGTTTCAGTAGGGAAGTCGGGATAATGACTCATTGAGACCACCACTTTGTATCTCTACAGTGGTTTTCTTTTAGTGTGGAAATCTAAGACATGTCTGGACTCAGTATGATCAGCCTACAAAAGAGTTTTTGGCATGTTGAAAGGTCTAAAACTTTAATAGGTTCTACAATAATCCCTCTCAGATATCTAGCAGTGAGGGACTCGGGCAGACATAGTGTTCTGGGGTTGTTTTAGGATTGGTACCAGGTGAAGATATTCAGGGATCAGTTACACTCAGAGGACGTGGAAGGACAGTGGGTATGAGGACGCATCCTTACAATGTTACATAATCTTGAGTTTTATAAAATAAAATACAATCCTACACATCACAGATATTTTTAGGTTTAGTGTTTTAGAGAAACCAGGACATAAAACATACATAACATCCCATAATCACACATGAGGATACTACTAAAACTGTATCCACTTTTTCCAAAATATAAGACTTAAATAAAACATAATTTCTTTGAAAAATATTAATAACATTTAAATTTACTTCCATATTTCACATAAACATCCATATAACCTATGAAAAACAATTAAAAACAAGGGATGATAACAAAAATCTCAGCAAGGGATGAAAGTAAAGAAATCGTTAGTCAAGTGATATCATAAAAAACCAATAAAACCCATTTCATAATAACTCATTAACATACATGGAAACATAATGTATCTTCCTTGGGACATATTTACCATATCAATCTTAAAATCACCCTTACTCATGGAATAACCAATTGTTCAAATTCCATCTCTAGAGTACCCAATGAATTGGAGAGTTATAATGGGGCTCACCTATCATATCTTGTGTTGTAATGGAATCAACCCAACATATCTTGAGATATAATGGTATCAACACAATATATCTATATACAAGGAACATATTATGGTAATAAAGTATCATTAAATTAGTAGAAACCACTCATACCATATATAAAAATAATCTTTCTGAATTTTATTAAAGAGACTTTCAAAAGGATTTTCAAAGAAGAGTCCATTAAAAATATAATTGGAGTGAGAATTAATGGAATGGAATAGATATATTTATACACTATAAATGATAAAATACAAAATAATATAAACAAAAATTCATCACACAAATAATCTTAATACCACATAATGAATAAAGTATAAGGTTAACCCAAAGATTGTAAATTGGGTTATGAATTCCATTACCTCGTGTTTGTCTTAATTCAAATGTGTTTAAAACTCTTGTATAACGGTTAAAAGAGTGTTATTAATATCTTACAGAATCATATTCATGTTTATAACACCTTATATGATCATTTCATAATATCATGTTACCCTTTAATTATTATTATTTTTTCCCTTCCATTGTTTCGGGTGCGTTCTTTACCCAATTTCCATGGTCGGTTTGTATTTGATTTTATTATCATATGGAAACAAAATTATATAAGTGGACAGAAATGGTATTCATATTTTTCTAGTATATTGAATTATTCCATGACTCATTATGGTGATATGGTATAAGGATGAATCATTTGATATAAATTTTGTGATATTTGTTTAGATCATTTTTGTGGTTTGTTGATAATCATGAACCAGTTTCTTTATATAACACAATATTATGTATATATGTTAACTATATAAGATTAAAGAGGAAATATCAAACAACTTAAATTCTGTTTCAACCATTAAAATTGTTTTCTAAACAATATTTAAGGAAGTAATGGAAATTGTAAACACATCATCCACGATTTTGGTAAATCGGCACATCACAGATGATGTTTTCATTTTTAAAATAAGAGGAATAAGAGAGGAATAATGATGAAAAATATTTCCATAAATATGATAAAAATAAATACTATATATTATACAAGATATTTTATGCCTCTTGGATAAGGGTAGGTGAAGAGAGTATAAAAAAAGGAAAGAATTTAAAAAGAAAACACAAGAAAATGAAAGAGGATCTTTACCTCTTGATCTCATCTATTTGAGATCCTCTTTAAGGCCCTTGGTTTTGGCTTTTTGGTGAGACCAGTAGGTATTTGGAATGGGGTAGAGGCTTGGTAAGAGTATTTTTCATAACATAGATAAGGATAAAGGCTTGAGTGGTGTGAGAGGAAGAGTGGGGGGTGAGGGTGGTATTTATAGTAGATGAGAGAATGGGTTTTACATTATTTTAATCTTAAGTTTAATATTTTTGATAAATACTATGAATAGTATTGATTCATGTGACTTAAAATAGTAATAAGTTCATGTGAGTTCAACCAAAGGGTACTTAAATCACCCATGATACTATGAAATATTGTATTTTATTGATAATGTATATATATTTTATATTACCATATTTTACTATCACCAAAAATTCAAGTATTTTAGATAAATCCCAAAAATTCATGATAACCATTTTTCGACATGTATAATTCAAAAATAAACTCAATTTTTTGAAAATAATTTTCTAAATATGATTAATATAATTTTTAAATAAAATCATAATATATTTTAAAACTATAACCTATTTTATATCACCTTGAAAAATTAATCAAGATCTCATTATCTTATAACCAGAAGAAAATAAAATAAAAATGCAATTTACAATTCATAAGGGTCATATTACTATTCATAATAAGATTCATAAGGGTATGTTACTATTCACCAAAAAAATAATTTGGTTCTATCAGACTCTAAATAACTCACTAATCACAACCACAGACGTCTGTTTTTCAAAATTCAAATCATAGAAGTGGAAAAACTTATGTTTAAAAGCTAGTTTATAATGATCTACTTAAAATAAGTATAATTTATTTCAATTTATTTTTAAAACCTTAAGGTGTTACATTCTCCCCATATTTGGGAAATTGTTTCCTCAAAATTTTATTTACTTATTAAACAAGTGAGGGTACTTTCCCTCGTAGCATTTTCAGATTCCCATAATGCTTCTTGTACCATGTGGTTTCTCCACAAAACCCTTACCTAGTGAATTGACTTATTTTCTAGTACTTTCACTCTATGATCAAGAATCATAACTGGTCTCTCTTTATATGTAAGGTTCTCTTCCAGCTAAACTGATTCTAGGCTGAAAACATGATATGAATCAGGCACATACTTTATCAATATTAAAACATGAAAAACATTTTGTACCTATGATAAACTCGGAGGCAATGCTACTCGGTAAGAAACTGGACCAACAATCTCTAGGATTTCATAAGGTCCCATGAACTATGGACTCAACTTCCCTTTCTTACCAAAATTCATAACACTTTCCCATTGTGAGATTCTAAGAAAAACACGATCACATACCTCAAAGAAACGTCTATCCTCCTGTTATCTGCATAACCTTTCTATATATTCTAAGCTATACTCATGTGTTGCTAGATCATCATCACTTTCTCAGCCACTTCCTCTACTGATTTGGGTCCCATCAACTTTCTTTCCCTTAATTCATCCCAAAAATATAGAGTTCGACACTGCTTCCCATATAATTCCCTAAAAGTTTCCATCTATATACTGGAATGAAAACTATTAATATGAGAAAACTCAACTAATGACAGATTTTGATCCCAATATCCTTGTTAGTCTATTGAACAAGCTCGAAGAAAATCCTCCAATTTATGTATCGTCTATTCTGATTTCCCATCTGATTGAGGATGAAAAGAAATACTGAAATTTAATTCTTTTCTGAACGACTTTTGAAGGCCTTTCCAAAAGATAGATGTGAACATGGGATCACGGTTAGATACAATAGAAAGGGGACTGTCATGTAACCTGGCAATATCTTTGAGGTAAAATTGAGAAATATGATCCAAAGAAATGGCATCTCAAATAGGAAGGTAATGATAAGATTTAGTCAGTTGATCAATAATAACCCATATTGCATTGTTACCTTGAGAAGTTTTTTGTAGTCCAAAAACAATGTAAATGGATATATTTTTCCATTTCCACTCTAGAACTGGTGAAGGATGAAGTATCCCATTTGGTAATTGACTCTTTTATTTAACCTATTAACATTTCATACATTTTACTACAAGATCTCATTCCATCCCACCAGTAATACTCTCAAAGATCTATGTACATCATTGTGCTTCTAGGATGAATTGAAAACAGACAACTGTGATCTTTACATAACAATTATTTCTTCAACTATAAATCACTAGAAACACATAATGTATTTCTAAACCTCAAAAAACAATATTCATCATGGTTAGATTATGGTAACTAACCCATTTTAACCGATTCTACCATTTTTTCAAACTCACCATCTTATTTCTGTACTTTCCAAAAAAAATTCTGACAGAGGTGACTACATTGAAACCTAAAAAATAGAGAAATTCCCTACACCAAAAACTTTCATGAAATATATTATCAAATCATTCACTAAAGGGTCACATTATAAATGTATCATGGTCAATGTATCTTTACTTTTCTGACTCAATGCATCAGACAATCTATTTTCTTTTCCAGGATGGTAATGAATCATGCAATAATAATCCTTGAGTAGTTTTTCCATCTTCTCTGTGTCATTTTTAATTAATTCTAAGTAAATATATACTTAAAGATTTTATGTTCAGTATATATTTTACATTTTACTATATAAATATGATGCGTTCATATTTTTAATTCAAAAACAACAAAAGCTAATTCCAAATCATGTGTAGGGTAATTTAACTCATGAGGTTTCAACTGACGTGAAGCATAATCAATTACCTGACCATTCTGCATCAGAACACAACCAAGTCCCTTCAAAGAATCATCATTATAGATGACAAATTCACCAATTATAAAAGGTAGGGTTATGATTTGATCATTCACCAATCTTCTTTTCAATTCCCAAAAACAATAATCACATTCTTTTGTTTAGATGAATTCAACTCCATTTCAAGTTAACTTAGTCAGTGGACAAGATAACCATGCAAAGTTTTCAACAAACCTCTAGTAATAGCCTACAAAACCAAGAAAAATAAAAATCCCAATTATATTTATCGGTATTTTCCATTCATAAACAACTTTTTTTGTAGGATCAACAGTTATTCCATATTTAGAAACAATGCGACCAAGGAAAGAAATTTTTTTCAAACGAAATTCAAAATTACTGAATTTTTTATACAGTTTATTTTCTTTTATAGTTTTCAAAACAATAGTTAGAAGTTTTTCATGCTCCTCTTTACTTCTAGAATATACTAGAACTTAATCAATAAACACAACCGCAAACTTATCCAAGAACTCATGAAATATTCTACTCATAAGATCCATGAATACATCTGATGAATTAGTTACTCCAAAATGCTTGACTAGAAATTCATAATAACCATATCTAGTATGGAACACAGTATTTGGGATGACTTCATCCATTAATTTTAACTGATGGTACCCCAACCTCAGGTCAAACTTCAAACAATATTATGCTCCCTAGAGCTGATCAAACAAATCATCGATATGGGGAAAAGGATACTTGTTTTCAATGGTAATGTTAATCAAGGTTTTATAATCAATGAAAAGTATCATTGAACCAAATATATTTTTAACAAATAAGATAGCATCACACCATTGTGAAGTTCTAGGTTAGATGAAGCCTTTATCTAATAATTCTTACAACTGCTTTTTTAATTCCAGAAGTTACATTTGATCCATTAGATAAGGGTCTTTAAAAATTGTCTTAGCATCAGGAACTAAGTCAATAGTAAAATCATCCTCTAGATCAGGAATAACATTAGGAAAATCATTAGGAAAGACATCTAGGTATTCATTTACCACTACTACATCATTAATCTAGATAGTTCCATTATTATCAAAAATATTAGCAAGATAACTTTAATTTCCATCTTTTATCAGTTTCTTAGATTCTTGATATGTTATCAATGGTATGGCTTCATTATTGTACACAAACTCAAACTCTTTCTGAGAAAAAATTCTTTTGATCTGCAATCTATCTTAGCATGATAAAAAGAAAGAAATTCTATAACCAGAATAACATCATACTTCACTTGAGGAAATATAGTTGGGTTTTCTGATAAACTCCTTCCACATACAAGGATAAGTAGATTTTTATAATTTTTTCCTGCAATAATATTTCCTCTAGGTATTTTTACCCTGATTTCTATATTCATTTGATGATGTGTAATTCCCAAATTTTTCGAAAATTTCACATAAATGAAGGATTGTGTAGACCCCAAATCAAAAAACACATTTGAAAAATTTGTAAAAAAACAGTGTACCATATACCACCGCATTTGATGGATCAACATCTACTAAAGTGGCTTCAATTGATTTTTTCACACCCTACTCATTCCAATCTTGCTGATTTCCTACCAGAGTGACTAGCTTCGAACAAAAATTAGCAAAATGAACCAATTCCTTACAGTTAAATCATCTCACCATCGGATTCCCATTAATTTTCAAATCATTTTCCTTGAACTCATAAGACATGTGTAAAAAATTTCCACATCAGTTTCAATTCCTAAAATTTATAATACATTCACCAGGATGCTTTTTACCACACTTTTCACAAGAAGGGAAAATGATTTTCTTACCTCTATATTTCATTGATGAATTTTTCTCGAATGCCTTCCAACCTGACCACTTCTTAATCTTTTCATCACGAGGAACATACGTGTCAAAAAACATCATCTTAACTTTTTCAGCACAATGAACAAGTTTCTCATAGATTTTAAACACTTTTGAATTCAAATATCTTCATAGATATTTTTTTAAACCAGAGAAAAATCTTTTAATTTTACAATCAAAATCTTGAGTAAAATCTAGTATATACTTGGACAGTCTTGTAAAATTGGTATCATATGCAGTCACAAAATCATAATCTTCCTACTTCAATTCCAATAATTGTTTCCCCATTCTTATTTGAACAGTTTTAGGAAAATATTTTTTTCAAAAAAAGACTCTCAAAATCATCCCATTCTAGACTTTCAAGATCATCTATTTCACTAGTATTCTTAACTAGAGACCACCATTGATCGATTTAAACTTCCAAATGATAAATTGATAGTATTAACTTTTGATGTTCCAAACATCCCATGATATCAAATATCTTTTATATAGCATTGATCCATCCTTCGGCTATCATTGGATTTGTAGTTCTGCTGAATAATGCAGGATTTAGCCTCATAAAATGCTCTAAAAAATACGTGTTTCTTCATGGCAGATCATGTTCCTCTCTAGAATGGATACCACTACTATTTATCACTTGAGTCAACTGATTCATTCTTATCATAAACGGCTTGGTTCTGATTCCCACCATTCCAGGCTACAGATTCGAACAAACACCAGCCTCTTAGTGCCTTCCTACTTTAGATTCTCAATTTCATCTGTGGAAAGCCATTCTTAATAGACATATATTAGATAAAGTAACATGGTAATATTTAAATTCTATAACATTTCAGATTAACCATACGGTAAAAATAATTTATGGTTTTATTTTAACATCATTCTAACCCCTAAAGTTATCTAAAAAATCCTATAATACCAACTACAAGTAAATATCATAAAAAAAATTACATAATCTTGAGTTTTATACAAGAAAATACATTCTTACACATTCAAGATCATTTTAGGTTTAGATTTTTAGAGAAATTAGGGTATAAAACATATATAACATCCCATAATCATACGTGAGGAAACTACTAAAGCAGTATCCACTTTTTTAAAAATATAAAACTTAAATAAAATATAATTAATTTGAAAAATATTCATAACACTTAAATTTTCTTCATTATTTTCTTTTACACATACATATAACCTATGAAAAACATTTAAAAACATAGGATGATCATAAAAAACTGAGTATGGGATGGAAGGAAACAAATCATTACTAAATAGATAACATAAAAACCAATAAAAACCATTGCATAAAAACTCATTAACATGCATGGAAACATTATATAGTTTCCCTGGTAAATATTTACCATATCACTCTTACAATCAGCCTTACATATGAAATAACCAATCGATGAAATTCCATCTCTATAGTACCCAATGCATTAGAGAGCTATAATGGGGCTCACCTGTTATATCTTGAGCTATAATGGGCTCAACCCATCATCTCTTGAGATATAATGGGATAAACCCAACATAACTATGTACAAGGAACATATCATGGTAATAAATTATCATGAAATCAGTAGAAACCACTCATTCCATATATAAAAAAATAATCTTTCTGAATTTTATTAATGAGACTTTTAAAAGGATTTGAAAAGAAAAGTCCCTTACAAATATAATTGGAGTGAGAATTAATGGAATGTAATGGATATTTGTATAAAATGTAAATCCACATAATACAGCATAATATAAACAAAAATTTAACACACCAGTAATCTTAATACCACACAATGAATAAAGTAGAGGTTAACCCAAAGATTGGAAATTGGGTTATAAATTCCCTTACCTCAGGTTATTCTTACCTTAAACGTGTTTAAACCACCTGTATAATGTTTAAAATAGTTTTATTAATATCTTATATAAAAATAATTTTTATAACACCTTATATGATCATTATGTAACATCATTTTACTCTTTAATTATTAGTATTTTTTTCCTTCCATTTTTTTGGGTGCGTTCTTTACATGATTTACATGACTGGTTGGTATTTTATTTTCTTATCCTATGGAAATGAAATTTTAGAAGTGGAATAAAATGGTATTAATATGTTTTCAGAATAATAAATTATTTCACAACTAATTTTGGTTATATGATATGAGTATGAATCAATAGACAAATCTTTAGTGATATTTGTTTAGATCATTTTTGTGGTTTTTTGATAATCACAAACTAGTTTCATTATATAACATAATATTTTGTATATATATTAACTATAGAACATTAAATATGATATGTCATAAACTTTAAATTATTTTTCAACCATTAAAATGGTTTTCTAATTATTTTTTAAGGAATGATTGCAAATTTTAAACACATCATCCACGATTTTGGTAAATCGGAACATCACAAATGGTTTTTTTATTTTTTTGAATAAGAGGAATAGGAGAAGAATAATGATGATTAATAATTACATAAAAATGATAAAAATATAGAATATATATCATACTGTATATTTCATGCCTCTTGGATAAGGGTAGGTGAATAGATTATAAGAAAAGGAAATAACTGGAAAAAAACACAAGAAAATGAAAGTGGATCTTTACCTCTTGATCTCTTCTCCTTGAGATCCTCCTTAAGGACCTTTTTTGTCCTTTTGGTGAGACCAAAAGGTCTTTTACATGGTTTAGGGTCTTGGTAATATTATTTTTTATAACTTAGATAAGGATCAAATCTTGATTTGTGTGAGAGGAAGAGAGGGGTGAGGGTGGTATTTGTAGTAGAGGATAGGAGGGGTTTTACATTATTTTAATCTTTAGTCTAATATTTTTTATAAAGACTATGAATATAATTGATTAGCATGACCCAAAATAGTAATAAGTTCATATGAGTTCTACCCAAGGGTTCTTACATCAGCCATGATGCTATAAAATAGTGTGTTTTACTCATAATGTATATATATGGAATATTATCATATTTTACTATTCACCAAAAATTCAAGTATTTCAGAAAAATCCCAAAAGGACACCCTATGTAACACCCCAAGCTTCTACGGTACGCTTCTCTTTGATTAATGCGATAGCGTGTGTTGTACGCAACACCGAGTTCTAACAACCAATCAAACTAGCCGTTATGAATAGTAATACCTACTTTTTAAAATTATATATATGTTATATTTCAAAATGGACTTCATTTTTTGATTCGGAATATATAATTTAGCCTAAGGTGAAATTTTGGTACTTTTCGGATAACTTTCATATTTTGATGAATAGTGAAAATTACTAAATTTTAATTAAAAACAACTTTTTTAATCAAAATAATTAATAGTGATAAATTATGAATTTTAGTAGATTTAAAGTATATTTAGAATATATTTTTACCATTTAATATAATTTTGGTCATTGGACATAATTTTACAATTAAACCGAACATAAACAAGTGTCAATCTTTTGATAGTTATTATCTCTTAAAAACACGCTTTTTGTTTTGACAGCGGGAATTAATTTTAAATTAATTTCTGTCACTTCTGTGTTATGAATTTAGAAAAATGGATTCCATATTTGGAATCAGTATGTTCAAATTGTGTAAATAGGTAACTTTTATTTTTAGACATTTTGAATAATTACTGCGGTAAATATTTTATTTACCATGGTTAAGGGTAAATCCGGTAAATAAGGGTTAAAAAATAATATTATAATAATACAAAATTACCCTAAAACGTGTTTTAACCCTATTGGTTGATACATGGTCGACCATGGGCATCTTTGGGTCGATTTTGGGACCCCATGGATCCACTTGTAAGTGATAATGACACTTTATTTTAATTAAGTTAAAATGAATACAAAAATGACACAAGCATATATCTTTTAGAAAACCAATTGTTACATAGGGTTATATATGTTGGATTTTAGATTATAAATATTCATTAGAAAGATAAAAAGATTTCATACATAATGATATTTTATTTATAATTTTTAGACATTAAATAATATATTTTATTTATGACACAATGATGATACAGTAATTACTACAATAGTGAAAAATTAAAATAATTGATATTATAAATACCCAAATAAATATAATATGAAACTTTTAATGAATTAAACTAATTTTCTAGGATAATATGATATATTAGAATTGATTTAATTTACTTTGTTCGAAGTAATAAATCTGTTATGAGTTTCACAAAAATCAACTATTGAATAGTGTCAAAATTGACATAAAAGAGTTCTTAAAACAAATATTATATTATTAATTGATATTAAATTCCTAAAAATCTAAGGTTCTGCCAAGAGACTTATATCATGATATGTTCATCATTAATGGACCACTTGGAGGTCTCTTGGATGTATATAGTAAGTTTATTAACCATATTATATAAAAATACAAAGAGACATTGTAAAAGTGAAACTAATTAACATAGAGTTAATACTTAAAGATAAGGTTAATATAAGTACCCAAACCTGTCTAAATTCTATTGTTTGAGTTGTTTTCGACCCATCCCCACCTTAAACTTTTAATATTCAACTTTGGAGCCATTGGAAACCGAATATGAATTTATTATAAATTAATATTTCCAGCTTTTCCAAAGGTGCCCCTCACCCCTCTTATAAAAGGGCACTCCTCCTTCTCATTTCTTCACACCTTCAAAGCCTTTTGGTTCGGCCAAAATCTGCCCAAATACTCTCCCAATTTCCCTCACTACAACCTAGGGGCCTTAGTTTGATCAGAAATCCAACCTAAGGATCCCTTTTGATCAAATCAAAAGGAAGAACCCGAAGAAGAGGTAATGATTTCACCACCCTTTTCTAAGTTCATTTCTTCTTACACTTCTTCTTCCCTTGTTGTTACCATTCTAAAATAATAAATACAGTATAATATATATACTGTGATGTTATTATAAATATGGTACAACCATATTCAGTATTTTATCCACCCTTTGAATAACATGTCACCATACGTGCGTACGTACGGCTTACCGTCTCCACGTCGTGGTGTAATTGTTATTCAATATAATATTATTTGGATGGGTATAATAATGATGTGTAACTCATGTAAATAATAAATATAACATGTTAAGGATTCTGTATATATGATATACCATCCATTATATATTATTTTAATATCAAAAGAATGATATTGTCGCTCGTGTGTACGTACGGACTACCGTCTCCACGAACGCGATGAGATTCATTCTCCATCGTATCCATTCAAGTATAATTATCATTTGATGATTTAAAAATAATTTTTAAGGGCTTGATATAATTCTAGATATGAATAAGATACAACAAACATGGCTTATGTAACAAAATATATAAAAGAAAATGAGTAAGTTAACACCCGAAACGACGATAATTCTAAGATATTATTAACAAATCAATATTAAAAGATCATATATGATATCATATTAATATATATGATTCTTGTATAATTTAATAACAATTATTTCACCATTATACAGGAGGTTAACCTACCCCAACCAAGGAAAAGTACAAGGTAAGGTATTTTCTTATCTCACATTCAATTCCGTGAGATTTCCATTGTTCGCCACTAAATTATTGAAAGTGGTGTATTGTGTACTGCCATTTGATATATATTATCATGATTCTCTTTATATTCATGTTATTCTGTAAATCATTTGTTGGTTATTAACTTTTGTCCATACGACTCAGTTGATTAACGTGGTAAGGGGTTTTCATCTCACTCCTTATTCCCGTGAGATTCATGCCATATTGCCACCATCACCTTTTGTGTGGTGTATGTACTGCCCATAATTATATTCTTTGTGTAATACACTTTAATTTATGTGTATTTACATATTAATTGTATGATACCTATTTCATGGGTTGTATGTTTCATAAGTTACCAAATTGGTAAGGGTTATTTCACAATCTCTTCATTATCCGAGGTTGTTTATACGTAATAATCTACTGGGATCTCGTTATCATCCACATCTATGTTTCTTCAAAATGTTTTTCAAAACATTTTTATTATTTACAATAATATGGGTTAAAGTCATTTATACCCTTGTTTGAATTTTTATAAGAGGAATCTTTCCGTCATTTTCAAAACAAGGTCCTTTTTAACCTTTTCGACAGAATTAAGGTAAGAATGTTTTTTTTAACTTATACGGCGAGTGCGGTTATTTTCTGCCGTTATAAAATCTTAAAAGTTTTCCTTACAAGCTTATAAGAATATTTTCAAAGAAAATGTTTTATTTTATATGGATCTTAAATTATTTCAAAAAAAATAGAAAGAGATATTTCTCTAAAAAGAGTTTTGATTTCATCTATGTCAACATCTTTTGATGGATTTTACGCTTATTTGAAGTTGATTTATTATGATACAAAACTTCTATATTGTATTGAAGGTTTTGTGATATTTTTGACTGTGGATGTGCTATTTTTATACCATTCATAGTTTATGGTGAAATTATTGACATTTCGTATGCTAGTTTTAATACGAATGTTTATGTTATGTTTAAACCTTTTCATATGGGAATGCATTGGACTTAATATGTGACGGGTGGAGCCCGCTATAGCTCCTCGATGCATCGGTTGGTCTCATGAGACAAACTAGTGTCTTGGCACAAGGCCTTGACAAAATCTTATTTGTAGTCTTGGCACGAGGCCTTGGCTATGTGGTTATGATAGTCTGGCATTATGCATTCCAACATTATGAAAGTGGTTATTGATTTTGCATTTGATTATTCGATTAGTAGAATATCCATGTGAACAAGTAAATGACATTATTTCATTTTACTTTTTCCATACTATGTTGAAGTTCAAGTTTAAAAGGCTTTTGTTTTAGTGATTCATTGCCTTAAATGTTTATGCTTATTTTTGAATGTTCCACTATATTGTTATCCTTACTGGGCATTTGAGCTCACCCCTTTTCTATGTTTTATTTTTCCCAGGATGTGAAGATGTAAGTTATGAATGACCTGCAGGGATATTATGAGGGGATTATAGTGTGGACTGTGGAAACATTATGTTGTTGTAGTAGTTTTTCATTTTATGATGTAATGTAAAACTTATGAATATATCTAGTGTTTCCAAGGATACTAAACCAATCGGTCTTTCGAGATTTGATCTTTCTTATGATCATGCCAATGTTATGTAATAATGCACCGACTTTGGGTAACTAGGGTCGGGGCGTTACAGTTGGTATCAGAGGAAGTTTAGTACAAACCTTGGAAGCTAGATTTAGATAAACTCTGATTAGAGCACGTAGACCTAAGATGAACTTTGAGGATTATTATAGAAGAACTTCCTAGAATTTTGGTATTGTAGATATTTTGTGAGTTTTCTGAGCAATACATCCCTATCTGGATACGATCAGGTAGAGGCGGCTCTAGCACAGATGTACCTAGGGGTAAAACCCGAAAACACCGCTTTGAGCTAGACTCGAACGAGAACTGGTGCACGAAAACGGGCCTTGCTGCACTCTTGGTTACGACACTCTCGGGGGATATGCTTAGGATAACTCTCATTTTCTTTACAAATCATTATGAAGGGTTTATGAGTATATACTTACTCAAAGAAAACATTTTTATGATTATGGATTATATCCATAAATAGTTCAATTTATGTTAAGTGTTTTATAAGTATGGGATTATGTATTTTGATTCATAAACTGATCTAGTTTATGCCATTGTTTAGAAATGGCGCCTAGTGGAAGAAATGGAAACCGTATCAATGCACGCACTCCATGTAGGGATTGCACTCCTGCTCAAGATAATTATAGTGGGGCTGGTGATGCAACTGGTGCCGATCAGCTAATCACCATACTGGGACAACTTACTCAGGTTATGAATAATAACCTTACCCGTATGGAGCACCCTGATCCGCAGCGTGGAGGATCAATGTTAGATCGATCCATGAGGCAACAACCACCAACGTTCAATGGGAGTACAAATCCCTTAGTAGCTGAGCAATGGATAAATTCCCTAGAAGAAAATATTTCAGGCTTTGGGGAGTAGTGAAAGGGAAAAAGTTATCATGGCAGTTTACCGCCTCACTGGAGATGCTGATCAATGGTGGTCATTGATTCAAAACATGAAGGAAGATGATGAAGTATCAAATATGGAATGGAGGGAGTTCAAAGATCTGTTTTTAGAAAAATACTTTCCTCGTGACCATCGAGCGGATATGGAAAGGAAATTTCTGAGTCTGAGACAAAAGGAGGATGAGAATGTCACAAAGTATGAGGCTAACTTTACAAGGTTAGAGAGGTATGCTGGAGATTATATTCGCAACCCAAGAAGTAAGATTGATCGTTTCTTTGATGGGTTAAAAACATTTCTCCGTCGAGCATTAGTCTCACAATCCTTTTCATCGTACGAAGACATTGTCTCATGTGCTATCAAGACCGAAAAGGAATTCTCTAAGTCTTATGACTTTAAAGAAAAGTAAGAGAAGAAGAGACCTGCTGACCAATCTGGGAATGGAAATAAGGGGAAGAAGGGAAAGGTTGAATACCCATCTTGTGGTAAATGCGGGAAGAAACATCCTGGTACTTGCTTGAAGGGAATGGAAGTCTGTTACAAGTGTGGTGAAAAAGGCCACCAAGCTCATGATTGCAAGGGGAAGAAGGAAGCTACCAACGTTCAGTGCTAAAATTGCAGGGAGATGGGACATTATGAAAATGCATGTCCTAAGCGTCAGGAGAACATACCTCAAAAAAGGCCAAGGGATCAAGGCCTATATCGAAGACCCCTTATAGAATGGCCACTGTAGAGTTAGTCGAACTAAAGAAACAACTAGAGGAATTGAGTAATAAGGGATTTATTCTCCCTAGTGTTTCTCCATGGGGAGCCCCTATTCTTTTTGTTAAAAAGAAAGATGGATCTATGAGGTTATATATCGACTACAGGGAGATCAATGCTATAACGATAAAGAACAAGTATCCCCTACCTCGTATTGATGATTTATTTGACCAACTGCATGGAGCTCAATACTTTTCAAAGATTGACCTTCGATCTGGATACCATCAGTTGTGTGTGAAGAAGGAAGACATTCCGACGACAGCATTTCGAACCAGGTACGGGCATTACGAGTTTACCGTAATGCCGTTTGGATTGACTAATGCACCCTCTTTATTCATGGATCTGATGAATAGAGTTTTCAAGGAGTATCTCGATGAATTTTTGGTGGTATTTATTGATGATATATTGGTATACTCCAAAACCTACGAAGATCATGAAAATTACTTGCGCATTATCTTGAAGACTCTGAGGAGGCATGAATTATATGGGAAGTTTGGCAAGTGTGAATTCTGGCTTCAGGAGATTTCTTTTCTTGGCCATATTGTCTCTAAAGATGTAATCTCTGTTGATCCTTCTAAGACCAAGGCAATCCAAGAATGGCCAGCACCTACGAGTATAACTGAGGTACGCAGTTTTATTGGTTTGGAAGGTTATTATCGACGTTTCGTCCAGAATTTTGCCCGATTGGATAACCCATTAACGAAGCTCACACATAAAGGGGTTAAATTTGTTTGGACAAAAGAGTGTGAAGAATGTTTCGAAGAACTGAAGAAAAGATTATTCAATGCTCCTATATTGACTCTACCATCGGGGAATGATGGGTTCGTTATTTATAGTTATGCATCAAATAAAGGACTTGGCTGTGTCCTTATGCAGAATGATAGAGTTATTGCCTATGCATCACGACAGTTGAAAATTCATGAACAAAACTATCCTACTCATGATCTCGAGTTAGCAGCTGTGATCTTTTCTTTGAAGATATGGAGGCACTACCTCTATGGTGAAAAATGTAAAATTTATACTGATCACAAGAGTTTGAAGTATATTTTCTCACAAAAAGAACTCAACATGAGGAAAAGGAGATGGCTTGAATTACTCAAGGATTATCATTGCACGATACACTACCACCCGGGGAAAGCAAACAAGGTGGCAGATGCTTTGAGTAGAAAAGACCATGGAGTTTTGAACAATATGAGAATTGAAAGGGACCCAATCTTCATGGATCTAGTGAAGATGGACATGGGAATAACCAGGGAAGGTGAAACATCAATGCTTTTTAAAATGGTTGCCAAACCATCTTTACTAGAAAGGATTAAGAGTTCTCAGACCGATGATGAATAATTTCAGAAGAAGATTAAATCTGTGAATGATGGGAGATTGAGAGACTTTGTGTATGAAGATGGGATTTTGAAATTCGGGAAGAGACTTTGTGTTCCCGATTTACCTGATCTAAAAAGGGAATTGCTGGATGATGCTCATAGTTCCAATTTCTCTATACACCCTGGGAGCACCAAAATGTATAGATATTTGAAGGAACATTTTTGGTGGGACAACATGAAGAGAGAGATTTCTGATTTTGTGTCAAGATGTATGGTTTGTCAACAAGTGAAAGCTGGAAGGCAACAGCCTGGAGGAGTCATGCAACCACTTCCCATACCGGAGTGGAAATGGGACAATATTACGATGGACTTTGTCATGGGGCTACCAAAGACTCCTAGAAGGAACGATGCAATATGGGTTATTGTTGATCGTCTTACCAAGTCAGCACATTTTCTTTCTATAAGAGAAGATCTACCCCTGGAACGTCTATCAAGACTATATATTAATAAAGTTGTGAGACTTCATGGAGTACCCCTATCGATTGTTTCTGATCGTGATCCCCGTTTTACTTCAAGATTCTGGAAAAGTCTTCAAAAATCCCTGGATACTGAACGTCATTTGAGCAATGCATACCACCCTCAGACAGACGGACAATCAGAACGGACTATTCAAACCTTAGAAGACATGTTGATATCTTTCTCACTTGACTTTCAGGGTATGTGGGATCAATATTTACCTCTGGTAGAATTTTCCTATAACAATAGCTTCCATTCGAGTATTCAGATGGCACCATATGAAGCTTTATACGGAAAGAGATGTCGTACACCAACCTGTTGGGATGACGTTGGTGAAAGAAAACTTGTAGTCCCAGAACTGGTGGAGGAAACGGTGGAAAAGGTGAAAGTAATCCAAAATCACATCAAAGCAGCTCAAAGTAGGCAGAAGAGCTATGCCGATAATCGAAGGAAGGATTTTGAATTTCAAGTCGGTGATCATGTTTTCCTGAAGGTATCTCCATGGAAGGGAGTCATATGTTTTGGTAAGAAAGGTAAATTGAGTCCCAGGTACATCGGACCCTTCGAAATTCTAGAACGAATTGGGGCTGTAGCTTACCGATTGGCAATGCCGCCAAGTCTCTCCAAAGTTCACGATGTGTTCCATGTATCTCTGTTGAGGAAATACATGCCTGACCCAACGCATGTACTCACCTATGAAGAATTAGAACTGGAACCCGATCTGTCTTATTGCGAAGAGCCCGTCAAGATTCTTGATACGAGAGAACAAGTGCTGATAAACCGGACGACGCGTCTGGTAAAAGTTTTGTGGAGAAACCATAAGATGGAAGAGGCAACGTGGGAACCCGAGGAACTTATGATGAAGAACCACCCGAGTCTTTTCATGAGATAGTATTCTAGAAATTTCGAGGACGAAATTATTTGAAGGAGGGGAGAATGTAACACCCCAAGCTTCTACGGTACGCTTCTCTTTGATTAATGTGATAGCGTGTGTTGTACGCAACACCGAGTTCTAACAACCAATCAAACTAGCCGTTATGAATAGTAATACCTACTTTTTAAAATTATATATATTTTATATTTCAAAATGGACTTCATTTTTGGATTCATAATATCTAATTTAGCCTAAGGTGAAATTTTGGTACTTTTCGGATAACTTTCATATTTTGATGAACAGTGAAAATTACTAAATTTTAATTAAAAACAACTTTTTTAATCAAAATAATTAATAGTGATAAATTATGAATTTTAGTAGATTTAAAGTATATTTATAATATAGTTTTACCATTTAATATAATTTTGGTCATTGGACATAATTTTACAATTAAACCGAACATAAACAAGTGTCAATCTTTTGATAGTTATTATCTCTTAAAAACACGCTTTTTGTTTTGACAGCGGTAATTAATTTTAAATTAATTTCTGCCACTTCTGTGTTTTGAATTTAGAAAAATGGATTCCATATTTGGAATCAGGATGTTCAAATTGTGTAAATAGGTAACTTTTATTTTTAGACATTTTGAATAATTACTGCGGTAAATATTTTATTTACCATGGTTAAGGGTAAATCTGGTAAATAAGGGTTAAAAAATAATATTATAATAATACTATATTACCCTAAAACGTGTTTTAACCTTATTGGTTGATACATGGTCGACCATGGGCATCTTTGGGTCGATTTTGGGACCCCATGGATCCACTTGTAAGTGATAATGACACTTTATTTTAATTAAGTTAAAATGAATACAAAAATGACACAAGCATATATCTTTTAGAAAACCAATTGTTATATAGGGTTATATATGTTGTATTTTAGATTATAAATATTCATTAGAAAGATAAAAAGATTTCCTACATAATTATATTTTATTTATAATTTTTAGACATTAAATAATTTATTTTATTTATGACACAATGATGATGCAGTAATTATTACAATAGTGAAAAATTAAAATAATTGATATTATAAATACCCAAATAAATATAATATGAAACTTTTAATGAATTAAACTAATTTTATAGGATAATATGATATATTAGTATTGATTTAATTGACTTTGTGTGAATTAATCAATCTGTTATGAGTTTCACAAAAATCAACTATTGAATAGTGTCAAAATTGACATAAAAGAGTTCTTAAAACAAATATTATATTATTAATTGATATTAAATTCCTAAAAATCTAAGGTTCTTCCAAGAGAGTTATATCATGATATTTTCATCATTAATGGACCACTTGGAGGTCTCTTGGATGTATATAGTAAGTTTATTAACCATATTATATAAAAATACAAAGAGACATTGTAAAAGTGAAACTAATTAACTTAGAGTTAATACTTAAAGATAAGGTTAATATAAGTACCCAAACCTGTCTAAATTCTATTGGTTGAGTTGTTTTCGACCCATACCCACCTTAAACTTTGAATAGTCAACTTTGGAGCCATTGGAAACCGAATATGAATTTATTATAAATTAATATTTCTAGCTTTTCCAAAGGTGCCCCTCACCCCTCTTATAAAAGGGCACTCCTCCTTCTCATTTCTTCACACCTTCAAAGCCTTTTGGTTCGGCAAAACTCTGCCCAAATACTCTCCCAATTTCCCTCACTACAACCTATGGGCCTTATTTTGATCAGAAAGCCAACCTAAGGAGCCCTTTTGATCAAATCAAAAGGAAGAACCCGAAGAAGAGGTAATGATTTCACCACCCTTTTCTAAGTTCATTTCTTCTTCCACTTCTTCTTCCCTTGTTGTTACCATTCTAAAATAATAAATACAGTATCATATATATACTGTGATGTTATTATAAATATGGTACAACCATATTCATTATTTTATCCACCCTTTGAATAACATGTCACCATACGTGCGTACGTACGGCTTACCGTCTCCACGTCGTGGTGTAATTGTTAATCAATATAATATTATTTGGATGGGTATAATAATGATGTGTAACTCATGTAAATAATAAATATAACATGTTAAGGATTATTTATTTATTATATACCATCCATTATATATTATTTTAATATCAAAAGAATGATATTGTCGCTTGTGCGTACGTACGGACTACCGTCTCCACGAACGCGATGAGATTCATTCTCCATCGTATCCATTCAAGTATAATTATCATTTGATGATTTAAAAATGATTTTTAAGGGCTTGATATAATTCTGGATATGAATAAGATACAACAAACATGGCTTATGTAACAAAACATATAAAAGAAAATGAGTAAGTTAACACCCGAAACGACGATAATTCTAAGATATTATTAACAAATCAATATTAAAAGATCATATATGATATCATATTAATATATATGATTCTTTTATAATTTAATAACAATTATTTCACCATTATACAGGAGGTTAACCTACCCCAACCAAGGAAAATTACAAGGTAAGTGATTTTCTTATCTCACATTCAATTCCGTGAGATTTCCATTGTTCGCCACTAAATTATTGAAAGTGGTGTATTGTGTACTGCCATTTGATATATATTATCATGATTCTCTTTATATTCATGTTATTCTGTAAATCATTTGGTGGTTATTAACTTTTGGCCATACGACTCAGTTGATTAACGTGGTAAGGGGTTTTCATCTCACTCCTTATTCCCGTGAGATTCGTGCCATATTGCCACCATCACCTTTTGTGTGGTGTATGTACTGCCCATAATTATATTCTTTGTGTAATACACTTTAATTTATGTGTATTTACATATTCATTGTATGATACCTCTTTCATGGGTTGTATGTTTCATAAGTTACCAAATTGGTAAGGGTTATTTCACAATCTCTTCATTATCTGAGGTTGTTTATACGTAATAATCTACTGGGATCTCATTATCATCCACATCCATGTTTCTTCAAAATGTTTTTCAAAACATTTTTATTATTTACAATAATATGGGTTAAATTCATTTATACCCTTGTTTGAATTTTTATAAGAGTAATCTTTCCGTCGTTTTCAAAACAAGGTCCTTTTTAACCTTTTCGACAGAATTAAGGTAAGAATGTTTTTTTTAACTTATACGGCGAGTGCGGTTATTTTCTGCCGTTATAAAATCTTAAAAGTTTTCCTTACAAGCTTATAAGAATATTTTCAAAGAAAATGTTTTATTTTATATGGATCTTAAATTATTTCAAAAAAAATAGAAAGATATATTTCTCTAAAAAGAGTTTTGATTTCATCTATGTCAACATCCTTTGATGGATTTTACGCTTATTTGAAGTTGATTTATTATGATACAAAACTTCTATATTGTATTGAAGGTTTTGTGATATTTTTGACTGTGGATGTGCTATTTTTATACCATTCATAGTTTATGGTGAAATTATTGACATTTCGTATGCTAGTTTTAATACGAATGTTTATGTTATGTTTAAACCTTTTCATATGGGAATGCATTAGACTTAATATGTGACGGGTGGAGCCCGCTATAGCTCCTCGATGCATCGGTAGGTCTCATGAGACAAACTAGTGTCTTGGCACAAGGCCTTGACAAAATATTATTTGTATTCTTGGCACGAGGCCTTGGCTATGTGGTTATGATAGTCTGGCATTATGCATTCCAACATTATGAAAGTGGTTATTGATTTTTCATGTGATTATTCGATTAGTAGAATATCCATGTGAACAAGTAAATGACATTATTTCATTTTACTTTTGCCATACTATGTTGAAGTTCAAGTTTAAAAGGCTTTTGTTTTAGTGATTCAATGCCTTAAATGTTTATGCTTATTTTTGAATGTTCCGCTATATTGTTATCCTTACTGGGCATTTGAGCTCACCCCTTTTCTATGTTTTATTTTTCCCAGGATGTGAAGATGTAAGTTATAAATGACCTGCAGGGATATTATGAGGGGATTATAGTGTGTACTGTGGAAACATTATGTTGTTGTAGTAGTTTTTCATTTTATGATGTAATGTAAAACTTATGAATATATCTAGTGTTTCCAAGGCTACTAAACCAATCGGTCTTTCGAGATTTGATCTTTCTTGTGATCATGCCAATGTTATGTAATAATGCACCGACTCTGGGTAACTAGGGTCGGGGCGTTACACCCTAATCATTTTTTGACATGTAGAATTCATAAATGAAATCCATTTTTTGAAAATAATTTTTTAAATAAGAATAATTTAATTTTTAAATAAAATTATAATATATTCAAAAAATAACAATTTTAAAATAATAACTCATTTTATATCACATTGAAAAATTAATCAAGATATCATTATCTTATAACCACAAGAAAATAAAATAATAATATAGTTTACTATTTTTAAGGGTCATATTACTATTCATAATACTATTCATAAGTGTATGTTACTATTCGCCAAAAAACAAGTTGGTTTTATCAAACTCCAAATAACTTAATGATCAAAACCACAAATGTCCGTTTTTCAAAATTCAAATCATAGAAGTGGAAAAACTTATGTTTAAAGGATATTTTATAACAATATAATTATAAAAAAGTTTCAATAATTTTAATTTATTTTTAAAACCATGGGTTGTTACATTCTCCCCAGATTTTTGAAATTGAATTCTCATAATTTTATTTACTTATTAAACTAGTGAGGGAACTTTTTCCTCATAGCATTTTCATATTCTTATGTTTCTTCTTCCACCATGTGGTTTCTCTAGAAAACCTTAAGCTGGTGGATTACCATATTCCACAATACATTCTCTCTATGATTTAGAATTGTAACTGGTCTCTCTTTATAATTAAGGTTCTCTTCCAACTGAACAACTTCTAGGCTCAAAACATGAGATGAATCTGGCACATGCTTTCTCAACATCAAAATATGAAAAACATTGTGTACCAGTGATAAAATAGGAGGCAATACTAATAAATAGGCAACCATTCCAACTTTCTCTATGATTTTATAAGGTCCAATGAACTATGGACTCATCTTACTTTTCCTACCAAAATGCATAACACCTTTCTATGGTGAGATTCTAAGAAAAACATGATCACCTACCATGAAATAAAAGTCTTTCCTCCTATTATCTGTATAACTTTTTGTCTAATCTAAACTTTCTTCATGTGTCGTTAGATCATATTCACTTTATCAGCCACTTCCTCTACTAATTATGTTCCCATAAACTTTCTTTCCCTAACCTCATCTCAAAAAACTGGAGTTTGACATAGCTTCCCATATAATGCCTCAAAAGGTGCCATATTTATAATGGAATTAAAACTGTTATTATAATAAATCTCAACTAATGAAAAACGTTGATCCCAAATTCCCTGGTATTCCATTGAACATGCTCGAAGCATATCCTACAAAGTGTCTATTGTCCATTCTGACTACCCATCTGATTGAGGATGACAAGTTGTACTAAAATTCAATTTTGTTCCCAATGACTTCTGAATGTCTTTCCAGATGTTATATGTGAACCTGGGATCATTTTCAAATACAATGGAAAGAGGAATTCCATGTGACATGACAATCTATTTAAGGTATAGTTAAGAAAGCTGATCTAAAGACAGAGTATATAAAATAGGAAGTAAATGAGAAAATTTAGTCAGTCAATCAACAATAACCCATATTGCATTGTTACCAAGAGAAGTCTTTGGTAGTCCCACAACTAAGTCCATGGATATATTTTCCAATTTCCACTCTCGCATTGTTAAAGGTTAAATCATCCCCTTTAGTACCTACCACTCTTCTTTAACCTGTTGACATTTCAAACATTTCATGGTAAAATCTTCAATATCTCTTTTTATTCCATACCACCAGTAATACTCTTGATGTTCTCTATACATATTTGTGCTCCCACGATAAACTGAAAATAGAGATTTGTGAGATTCACATAACAATTCTTTCTTAAATTGAGGAACAACAGGAACACATAATCTTTATCAAAACCTCAAAAAAAATCTTTATCAAGGTTAAATTCTGGTAACTTACCCATTTTAACCAATTCTATGTTTTCTATAACTCTCTATCTTATTTCTACACTTTCTTAATTATGTCTGAAAAAGATGACTACAGTGAAACCTAATACAAAATAGATAAATTTCATGTACCAGCCACTACCGAGCCAAATTTTATCAAATCATTCACCAAAAGGTCGCATTCTAAATACCCTGTGGTTAATGTTTCATTAATTTTCCAACTCAATGCATCAACCACTCTATTTTCTTTTACAGGATGGTAATGAATCGTGCAATAATAATCCTTGATTAGTTATATCAATCTTCTCTGTCTCATATTTAATTATTTTTGAGTAATTATATACTTCAAGATTTTATAGTTAGTATATACTTCCCATTTTAATCCATACATATGATGCCTCTAACTTTTTAATTAAAAAATAACAGTAGCTAATTCCAAATCATGTGAAGGGTAAAATAACTCCTAACGTTTCCACTAATGTAAAGCATAATAAATTACCTGATCATTATGCATCATAACACAACCAAGTCCGTTAAAATATTAATCATTATAGATGATAAATTCAAAACTTCTGGAAGGTAGGATCAGGATTGGAACATTCACCAATCTTATTTTCAATTCCTTAAAACAATCATCACATTCTTTTATACAGATGAATTTAACTCCTTTTCGTGTTAACGTAGTCAGTGGACTACATAACCATGCAAAATTTTAAACAATCCTTCCGTAATAGCCTCCCAAACCAAGAAAACTACGAATCTTGGTTATATTTATGGGTCTTGGACATTCATAAAAACTTTTGTTTTAGTAGGATCAATAGTTATGCCATCTTTATAAACAATGTGACCACAGAAAAAAATCAACCAAAATTCACACTTTTTGATTTTTCAATACAGTTTCTCTTTTCTTTTAAGGTTTTCAAAACAACCCTTATATGTTTTTCATTATCTTATTTACTTATAGAATATAACATAATGTCATTAATAAACACAACCACAAACTTATACAAGAACTCATGAAATACTCTATTTAGAAGATCTATGAATACATCAGTTGCATTAGGTAACCCGAAATCCATAACAACAAAATCATAATGACCATATCTAGTATGGAACATAGTCTTTGGGATGTCCTCATCCTATACTTTCAACTGATGGTACCCCGACCTTAGGTCAACCTTTAAAAAATATTGTGCCCCCTAGAGGTGATTGAAAAAAAAATCATTGATATGAGGCAAAGGTTTCTTGTTTTTAATAGTAATGTAATTCAAGGATATTTAATCAATGCAATGTCTCATTGAACCATCTTTCTTTTTAACAAACAAGATAGGATCACCTCATGGTGAAGTGTTAGGTCGGATGAAGCCTTTATCTAATAATTCCTATGAATACTTTTTTAATTGTAGAAATTTCATTTGAACCATTTGATAAGGGGGTTTAGAAATTGGAATAGCACCAAGAACTAATTAAATAGTAAATTCATTCTCTCTATTAGGAATAACACTAGGAAAATCATCAGAGAAAACATCTAGGTATTCATTTACCACTTGTGCATCATTAATCTGGATAGTTCTCTTATCTTAAAAAATATGATCAAGATAAATTTTATTTTAATGTTTTATTAGTTTATTAAATTTATAATTTGTAATCAATGTTATGGGTTCATTATATTACACAAACTAAAACTCTTTGTGAAAAAAAACTTCTTTTTCTATGAAATATATCTTATCAAGATAAAAAGAAAGCTAGTCCATACCAATAATAACATCAAACTCTATCCAATGGAGTTTTCAAGTAAAATATATCCACATAAGGGGATAAGTAGATTATTATAAGTTATTATTTCCATAATATTTCCTCCAAGTGTTTTTACAATAAATTCTGTTTTCATTTCATGAGGTGGAATTCCCAATTTTTCAAAACAAATCAGAAATGAAGCAATGTGTATGCCCTGAATAAAACAACACAGTTGAGAAATTTATAAAAATGAGTAATATACCTGATACCACCTCATATGAGGGATAAAAATCTATTGAAGTGGTTTCAATGGTTTTCCACACCCTTATGCTTCCAATATTGCTGATTTCCTACCTGGGTGACTACATCCAGAAAAAAAAATTAGCAAAAGGGATCAATTACTTACGGTTAAAGCATCTCACCATTATTTTTTCATTAATTTTTGGATCATTTTCCTTGCACTCATGGGACATGTGTCCAAACTTTCCACATTGGATGTATTTCTAATAATTTACAAGATATTCACTAGGATGCTTTTTACCACACTTTTCACAAGAAGGTAAATTGATTTTCTTACCTCTAAATTTCTTTAATGAATTATTCTCCAATTCCTACCAACCAAACTACTTCTTATTCTTGTCATCATGAGGGACATACATGTGAGAAAACTCCATCTAAACTTTTCTTGTATAACAAACATTTTTTTAATAGCATTTAAACTCTCATGAATCCAAATATATTCATAAAAATGGTTTCAAACAAGAGAAAAATCTATTAATTTTGTTATCAAAATCCCAAGTAAAATCTAGTTCATGCATGGACAGTCTTGAAAAATTGTATTTATATGTTGCCATAGAATAATCATCTTTTTACTTCAGTTTCAAAAAAATGTTTCTCTATTCTAAGTCAAATAGTTATAGGAAAATATTTTTCTAGAAAAAAGACTCTTAAAATCATCCCATTTTAGACTATCACGATCTTCTCTTTCTCTCATATTCTTAACCAAATACCATCATTGATCAGATTCACCTTCCAAATAATAAATTTATAGTATTAACTTTTGATGTTCCGAACATCTTATGACATCAAATAAATTTTCTAGAGCATTGATCCATCCTTCAACAATCACTAGATATGTACTTCAGCTAAATATTGGTGGATGTTTACTCATAAAATTATCCAAAAAAGACATATTTCTTAATATTATATCATGTTACTCTCAAGAATAGATACCACCAACATTTATCCCTTGAGTCAATTGATCCATTGCGGTCACAAACTGCTCGGTTCGGATTCCCACCATTCTAGGCTGCAGATTCGAATAGACATCAGCCTCTTGGTGCCTTCCTACATTATCTTCCTTATTTATTCCTTGGAAAATCATTATGAAAATAAATATCTTAGACAATGTAACATGGTAATATTTAAATACTATAACATTTCAGATTAACCATAGAGTAAAAATCATTTATGGTTTTATTTTCACATCATCCTAACCCCTAACGTTATATAAAACATCCTATGATACCAAATATAAGGAAACAGCCTTAACACATTACATAAACTTGAGTTTAATAAAATAAAATACATTATTACACATTGGGGATCATTTTAGGTTTAGAGTTTTAGAGAAATCAGGACATAAAACATACATAACATCCCATAATCATACATAAGGATAGTATTAAAACAATATCCACTTTTTCAAAATATAAAACTTTCATAAAACATACTTTATTTAACAAATATTCATAAAATTTAAATTTTATTCCTTATTTATCTTACATACCAATTATACCTATGAAAATAATTTAAAAACATAGGATTATCACAAAAATCATAGTAAGGGATGGAAGGAAAGAAATTGTTAGTCATGTGATAACATAAAAACCAAAAAAACCCATTTAATAAAAAATAGTTAACATGACTGGAAACATCATGTATTTTCCTTGGGAAATATTTACCATATCACTCTATAAAATCAACCTTATACGTGGAGTAACCAATTGGTCAAATTCCATCTCCAGAGTACCTTGTGCGTTAGAGAGTTATAATGGGGTTCACCCATCATATCTTGAGCTATAATGGGCTCAAACCAACATATATTGAGCTAAAATGGGATCATCCCAACATAACTATGTCCAAGGAACATATCATGGTAACAAATTATCATGAAACAAGGATAATCCACTCATTTTATATAAAAAAACAATCTTCCTGATTTTTATTAAAGGGGATTTTAAAAGGATTTTAAAAGAAAAGTCCTTTATAAATATAATTGGACTGAGAATTAATGGAATGAAATGGATATATGTATACACTATAAATAAAAATAATAAAAAATTATATAAAAAATCCATCACACAAATAATATCAATACCACATATTGAATAAAGTTGATGGTTAACCCAAAGATTGGAAATTGGGTTATGAATTCCCTTACCTTGGGTTCTTCTTACTTAAAACATGATTAATACTCCTGTATAATGGTTAAAATAGTGTTATTAAAATATTAAATAAAAATATTCATGTTTAAAACACATTATATGATCATTTTGTAACATCATTTTACCCTTTAATTATTAGTATTTGGTTCTTTCCATTGTTTCTGGTGCGTTATTTACATGATTTCCGTGGCTATTTTGTATTTGATTTTCTTATCATATGGAAATGAAATTGCAAAAGGGTAATGAAATGGTATTAATATGTTTCCAAGATATTAAATTATGCCATAACTCATTTTGGTTATATGGTATGTGGATGAATCATTAGATAAATCTTTAGTGATGTCTGTTTAGATCATTTTTGTGATTCTTTGATAATCATGAACTAATTTCAATATATAACATAATATTATATATATATATATATTAACTCTAGAACATGAAAGAGGATATATAATAAAATTTAAATTCTGTTTCAAGCATTAAAAATGGATTTCTAACCAGTTTTTAAGGAATTAATTGAAATTTTAAACACATCGTCCATGATTTTGGTAAACCAGCTCATCATGAATGGTGTTTTTATTTTTAGAATTACAGTAAGAGGAGAAGAATAATGATTGTTAATATTTCCATAATCATTATAAAAGTCAATAATATATATCATACTTGATATTTCATTCCTCTTGGATAAGTTTAGGTGAATAGAGTATAATAAAAGTTAATCAATGAAAAGAAAACACAAGAAAATGAAAGAGGATCTTTACGTCTTGATCTCCTCTCCTTGAGATCCTCCTTAAGGAACTTGGTTTTGGCCTTTTGGTGAGACCAGTAGGTCTTAGAAATGGGGGAGGGGCTTGGGAAGAGTATTTTATAAAACATATATAAGGATCAAAGATTGAGTGGTGTGAGAGGAAGACGGGGTTGTGGGTGGTATTTATAGTGGAGGAGAGGAGGGGTTTTACATTATTTTAATATTTATTATAATATTTTTGTTAAATACTTTGAATAGTATTGATTCATGTGACCCAAAACAGTAATAATTTCATGTGATTTTGACCCAAGGGTTCTTAATTCATCCATAATTCTAGGAAATAGTGTATTTTACTGATAATTTATATATACGGTATATTGTTGTATTTTACTATTCACTAGAGATTCAGTTATTTCAGAAAAAATCCCAAAAATTCACCCTAACCATTTTTCAATGTGTAGAATTCAAAAATGAACTCCATTTAATGAAAATTATTTTCTAAATATAATTAATTTAATTTTTTAATAAAATCATAATATATTCGGAAAATAACTATTTTAAAACTATAACTCATTTCATATCACCTTGAAAAATTAATAAAGATCTCATTATCTTATATCCATAAGAAAATAAAATAATAATGTAATTTATTATTTGTAAGTATCATATTACTATTCATAAGGTTATGTTACTATTCACTAACAAACATGTTGGTTCTATCAAACTCCAAATAACTTAATGATCATAACCAAAAATGTCTATTTTTTTAAATTCAAATAATTGAAGCGACAAATATTATGTTTAACATATAGTTTATAACAATCTACTAAAAAATGATTCATGCATTTATAATTTTATTAAATCCTTGGGGTGTTACAATGGGACCTAACCTTGGGATGTGTGGGTGGTGGCTAGTGCAGCACCTCATGGTGGCCAGAAAATAGGTGAAAGAGCTTCTGGACAGGTGCATGTCATGGATCTGCAAGGTTCTGAGCATTCTAGTGAGCTCATGACAGTCATAGGTATGTTTTGGGCATGGATGTGAGTTTTTTATATTTTCTTTTAGAATTAACTATTGAGGCATGTCCATTTTATCATGTCATGTTGAGGCATGTCTATTTTGAGTGACAAGGTGTACAGACTGTATATGCCAAACCATTTTTTTTCATTTTCTAAGAGCCGGTTTATGGGTTTCCGGTACCCCAAACATCAATCCAACCGCATAATTCAAACAGGCGCGACATCCCACTTTAAAATTAAAAATTCAACATCAAAAGACCAAAACTCACCACCTCAATCCACGAACCCACGCCGCGGCCTCGAATCACGGGATCCCTCGAATCCTGCAACACCTCGAACCACAGCCCACCTCAAAACCACCCAAGATGACAGGAGAAACCATAAACCGAATCACCGACGAGCTTCACCGGCGTTCATCTTCACCGCCACAGAGGAAGGGGTTCACAACATCACTCAAGCCGACTTCCAAAAATCACCGTCGACCCCATCCGAAGCGGCCAACAAAAGAAATAAACCAAAACACAATCACAAACATCAAACCACCATTCTAGAGAGAATCAAAAGCATCGGATCCAAAACCAAAAGTAGTGAAATCAATACTCCAAAAATCAAATTCAGAAGCCTTCCGCAGCCTTGGATCCCTGGATTCCGACCACGCATCACCTTGCAACCATCTTCAAACAACAGAATCGTGAAGCACATCACCATACCAGCAACTTGACGGCAAACCAAAACCAAATTCCCGTCGCCGCCAACTCACTCTCTCAAGAAGACATGGTTATCCACCCACACACACAGCAGAGGGAGAGAAGAAAAGCCACAAACTGCGAAAGCATGGAACTCGACCGCTGGCTCAGCACCGTGCCACCAAGAAGCCCTATCTAGCATATGGGAGTTGAGTGAGGAACAGTTCGACATCAATGTGAATCGTCGAGACAGTCAAGCCCATGAAACGCCACTGCAATAGGGTATCCTCCATCGCGATCTCACTGAGAAAAGGGAAGGCTGAGCCATGCCGACCCGAGGAGGAAGATGGCGGTGACGCGGAGAAAACCTAGGGAGAGAGCGCCCCTTACGGGCCCATCAGTATTTGGATTGACCAAATTCTGGTCAGTTAGTTGTCACTATTTTAGGTGCCTGATTATATATTATAGGTTCTTGGAATAAGGTGCATAATTGGATGCAATTATGAGGTTATTGAAATCTAGATCATTATTGAATATCATTTTTTTGGTGCTTAGATATTGGGGTATCTAAGGGATGCAGGTTACTTGAGGTTCCTTGGGCGTCATAAAATCAAGGATGTGGTGTTAAATTAAGGTGATAAAAATCAAGATTGTTATGAGAATCCATGGGATATGGAACCTCATTGTACCACAGGTGTCATGGGCTCAAGGCAGGAACCAATGTGGTGTGGTATGTGAAATGGGTGTCAGAAATGGAACAAGATCACCTCATGAGTTTCAGGAGTGATGGTGCGTTACAGGAGTACCTTAGTTCTGAGAAGTGGGTCGATAAACCATTTTTTCTTTAATCTTTTGGTCAGGATGGAACAGGTTAGAAAATTCTTATTGTGGGGATCCCCCTTTATAAATTTTTCCTCAACCCTTGAGGCAGTAGTACTATGGTTTAGTATTTACCAGGATGGGTATGTTTGGTACCATCTCTGGGTTTTGTTTGATATCTCTGGGATGAGCTAGGTTAAGGTGGGAAGATAGTAACTGACATGTTCTTATCATGGGTTTTGACAAAAACAAATATTTCATAAGATAAAATGAAGTATAATGGGTAACCTAGGTTGTCTCTAGAGAGAAGTTCACAACAATCAAACTGTCACCTTAATTTTATAAAGAAGTTATTTTTTTTTGAAGTTGTTTTATTTTTTTTAAAGGAAGAAAAGAATAAAAATAAAAGTTCGACACTAATGTATGAAGAGAGTGTTGGGGTTAGGGTGGGATCACCTTTTTCAATTTCATTATAATATTAAAAATTATTCACCCTCTCTTTCTATTGAATGGTAAATTAAAGACTACTCGATGGATTCATTAATTACCCTTGGTTGAAGAAATAAGTGAAACCAACTTCTATGTGCATGAATTTTCATAAAAAATTATCAAACAAATAAGGAAAGTCCTGAGAGAGAATTTTTTCTCCCTTTAAATATATAAAAAGTTAACTAGTTAAACACACATGCCAATGATCACTATTCACTCACCACCTAATACAATATTTATAATCGAGACAAATTGCACTATAGAGAGGGAGTTAAAATTTCTTCAACCAAAGCTATAAATAATGAATACACAAAAATCAAAACAAAATCGCATTAATAGAATTGGAAACCATTTTAAATAGATATCATTCAATATAAAAATATATTTTTACAGTAAATTTCAAGACTTTGACATTAAAAAAGTGAAAATCTCTCTTCCCTGATCACTCAAAGGTTTTACCCCACCATGTGAAGGATTAAAGAGTTGAAAGGGGAAGAAGAGAGCAAAATGAAACTAAGTAAAAAATAAGATAAAACACAAAGAACTTCAAGATTAAAATCCTCTAGCATATAACCTCTTGAAACATTATCAACGATCTTGAATTGATGTGTACACTAATATAAATAGGGTTAAAAGGTGGAAATATTTCTCTCTAGATTCATTCTATAAAAATTTTGAGTCTATTTCACATAATAATTTCCAAATCATGGGATGTTTTATTCATAAAAGTTGTTCCTATATATATTTTTCATGATCCTAAAAAATATCAAAGGCTTTAGATAGGTTTAAAAAATATATTCTCTAATAACTAATGAATATGTTTTTTGATCAATAAGACTGCTTGACTCTCTCTACTTTGATGTAAGAAATGGATGACATAATGACCGAATATCTCCTTGAAATTTATTTGGGACATGAGGTGATGATTCCTATTTCTACTCTCTATCTATAATATCTTCATTTGGAAATCTAGAGGCCATGATATTTCTCATTAACTGAGGTGGGGTCTATTCTATCTATCAGCAAACTTTATCCACTTGATTCATTTTTCGGGGAAAATGGATTTCAAAATGGGTATTAGTCCTGAAAACAAACGTGATAACTAATAACTAATTAATCCTACAAAAATACTCAATCCGGATCAAAATTATAGATGAAATTCCCTAAGTACATAAGCTCCATAAAACTACTAAATTTCCAAAATTAACCCATTTTCACATTTAAGCCCAAAAAACCCCAAAATACTATAATCATGAAAATTAGATAAATTTTTTAATTTTTAGGGATTAAATAATTGAAAATAATTAGATGAATTATGGAAATATTAACTATATCAATTCCCCCACATTTAGCACTTTGGATTTCTGGACAATTCATCATCAAAATCAAATCAAAGAAAATTAAAAAACACATTCCAATTAGACCCACCAATTCCATATGAGGAAACAAAAGATATCATTCCCCAGTAACAACCATTATTCCAAGTTATATATTTAGATAATTCAATATTTATACTCTTTGTTTCTTCTCCCATGCACACAAAACACCTACTGGACATGAATTTTCTCTTATCTTGCAAATGACAATTTTGAAAAAGGATTTTCTCACCCAAACCAACAAAAGAGTCACCATAGGCTTGATAAATGTATACTTCTACAAATGATGTGAGTCAAAGACATGTGTTTATCATGATTACTTTTTAGGGTTGTTTTGTGGCTTCCTGTTGGTATGATTTTTATGTGAATAAATCTAAGGCCGAATGAGCAAAGCTTTGATCTTTTTGGAGTAAAAATTCAAGATTATAATATTAACCCATGTATAGTCTCATACTCACTACCATTAGTCTAAAATCAGACCCATCATCATAAAAACTCATGCACAGTGAACTCATTAATAATTTTATCAGAAAAATTTCCAATCATCTCAATCGTAGTTTTTCTTAAAAGATCTAGAAAAGTAACAACTTTCTCCCTCCATTAGATGCTCCATAAAGGCACAAATACTCTTAACATAAAAGATCCAGAAAAGTCATATCTTTCAAAAGAATGATTTTTTAGTAGAAAACTCATCTTTTAAATATTTTATTTTCCACCCAATGTTTCACCAAATGAGATAGAATAATACAAGAAAACTTCCCCACACACTTAAGTTCAATTAGATTTTAATTTAACAGTAGGTTGGATATAGACAATTGGATTGTAATGCGCACTTCCTAATAGGTTGTTCATGGATTCTAAGGGATTAAAGGATTAAATGTACAATTAATTATATAATTAAAAAGTATTTTCTTGAAAATGGTTCATTAAAACCAAATAAATTCCTCAATCATTTAAAACATAAGTACCTCAAACCCTCAAGTTTTGACAAGAATAAATCAGATTATGGATAAATCGAGCATAGTTTGGTTATCTCAAGAAGTTAGGTGAATGAAAATAATATGAAAACAATGGTTCATAAACCTCAAGGGAATGTGATTTAAATGATAAATATAGTGATATGTGACATGATATTCAAACATTAGAGTATATTTCATGAAGTTCCTAAATAATTGAACTTGAAACAAATTCATTTTCAGCATTAAATTAATCTTAGGTTCATCGATTAAATTGGTTCACTCATTGACATGGGTTTTAAAAATGGAAATGATAATCATTTTAGCTCAAAAGTTTCAAAAACACACAAAAATTAAAAAATAAACACATGAAAATTTGAAAACACACACATTTTTTTGAAAACATAACAACAAATGAAAATACTAAACTACAAATGTTCCCTCTCCCAGACATAAATGATTTATTTTCCGTAATTAATTCAAATGGATGTAACATGTAATAAAATTTGAAAATGAATCATATAATGGAAGAAAGTGTAAAGGAGAGGTATAACTTGGTGTCTCTTTTGGATAAATAGGTTGGATGAGTGTGATCTCCTCAATTGGATCTGATGGAATGGCCCCATGGAATTTCTTTAGAATGTGTAAATTAATAGTGAATGGATCCTGCTCCAAATCCTTCATAATCTAAACAAAATAGAAAGGATATACATAAGTAACTATAAATGGACCCTCCCATATGGAATGATATTTACCTTGCATAAACTTGAGTCTTTAGTTGAATAACAATATTTTGTCTCCAGGATGAAAGTCTTTCGGTTGGATCATCATATCATGAGACACACTTATTTGCTCTTTGTAAATCCTAGAATTTTCAAAATATTCCCTTATAATTTCCTCAAACTCCTACAACTAAAATCTTATCTCTTTCCTAGAACTTTAAAAATCCAAATTCTTCTTCCTAATAGCCCAATATGCCTTACGCTCCAATTCCATGGGTAAGTCAAAAATTTCACATAAATTAGCCTATGCGGACTCATTCAATAATTATTTTTTAGTATATCCTATAATATCATAATTTTTCTTCCAACCTATGAATCCAATCCTTCCTGTTTGGTTTAACAGTCTTCTCCAAAATTCAATTTATTACATTATTGGAAACATCATCTTGACCATTTGTCTGTAAGTGATAGGGAGTTGATATTTTATGATGCAACCCATACTTCTTTAGTAAAGCCTCCATTATACTATTATAAAAGTGAGTTAGTTGATCATTGATGATGTCTCTAGGCACTCCAAACCTACAAAATATGTTCACCCTGACAAAATCACAAACAACTTTAGCATCATCAGTCTTGGTGTCTTGTGATTCCACCTATTTGGAGACATAATCCACTTTAAGCAAGATATAATAATTTACAAATGACATTTGGAAAGGTACCATAAAATATATACCCCAGACTTCAAAAATATCAAAAAATTTAAGTGTATGTTGGGGAGTTTCTTGTATCTTTGAAATTTTTCTAGAAAACTAACATTTTTTACACCTTTTTCAAAATTCATAAGAATATTTAAAAATGAAGGGCCAATAAATTCCAGATTCCAAAACCTTATTTATTGTACTTTAAGGTCCAAAGTTTCCTCCAGAAGCTAAATTGTGACAAAACTCAAAGACATTACTAATTTCACTCCCAGGCACACATCTTCTTATCACTTGATCATTGAAAATTTTCTAAACAAATGGATCATCTTGAATATAATATCTATAACCATATTTTAATTATTGAATTTGGTGAGAACTGAAATGAGGTGGGACCTGAGATTTTATGAGACAATTGACCATGTCATCATACCCAGGAACTTCTCCTTTAACCAAGTACAACATCTCCTAGGGAAGGTGATCATTCAATGGTCCTTTTTCTTGAATTTCATCTTCAACAGTGTGGGCAGTCTGCTTACACAATCACCCCCTTGGTTCTCAGATCCCTTCATGTACTTTATTTATATTTTGAACTCTTTCAGTAGTAACATTCATATCACTAGCCTCAACTTATATTTATCATTATTCATCAAGTACTTAAGAACTACATGATAAAAAACACTGTAATAGTTTCAAAAAGACATGATCTTAAACATTCAAAAGCAAAAAACTACTAAAAAAATCCATTTATATGGTTGTGTAATTGAATTGATAAACATCAAAGGTTCTGAGGGATATGTAATGACTTATGTCTCTACCAAAATTCACTAAGAAAGGATGGATCCAACTGCTTAGTTGGAATCATGATAAATTAGCTCGAATGGTTCTTCCCAATTTGGTGGATGCATCACAGGTGGGGTAATCAATCTTCTCTTCAACTCATCAAAGGATTACCTACATGTAGAATTTAAATCAAAATCAGTATCATTCAAAATAAATGTAGAGAGACGGAGATAAATCTTACTAAAATCATTGATAAACATCATTTAGAATCCTTCATGTCCTAAAATGATCTAACATGATTCACAAAAGTTGGGTAAAGAAAAGAATTTATAACTTCAATTTTGGATTTATCAAGAAAAAATACATTTTTGGAAATGACATTCCCAAGGAAAATTCCTTCCTCAACCATGAAATGACACTTTTCAAAATTTAAAACATGATTCTTTTTAATGAAGGTTTTAAAATATTTTTCTTGATTTTTAAAACAATGGTAAAAAGAATTTCCAGAAACTATGAAATCATCTAAGAAAACACCTAATAAATCTTCAATGTGATCATAAAATATGCTTACCATGAACCTTTGAAATGTAACTGGAAAATTAAATAATCCAAATGGAATCATTTTATATGAAAATTTTCTTAATATAGAAGTAAATATTGTCTTCTCTTGATCCTCAGGAGAAATGGGTACCTGAAAATAACCAGAAAATCAATCCAAACAGAAATAATAAGTTCTCTCTTCCAACCTCTCAAACATATTATCAATGAAGGTAATGTGGAAATGATCTTTCCAAGTGACGTAATTCAACTTTCTAAAATAAATTCACACTCTCTAGCTATTCTAAATTCACATAGGGATTAATTCATTCTTTTCATTCCTCACAGTGGTTAGACCTATTTTCTTTGGAACTACATGAATTAGGCTAAACCATTGTGAATCTGAGATGGGATATTTGATCCCAGCCTCCAATATCTTCTCTATATCTTTCTTCACAACCTCCATGAAGGTGGGATTCAACCTCCTTTGCAGTTGTATGGAATGTTTGGAATCTCCCTTAAGATAAATTCTATGTGAGTATACTTTTGGGTTTATTCCTGGGATATCACCCAAACTCCACTATATTGCTTAAACATTCTATCTGAAAATATAAATCTAGGATTTTTATTTGGTTTTGGACATATTATTAGCAATTATCATGGGTAATTTATCTCCCTCTCTAAGGTATACATATTTCAAATCAATGGGGTGTGGTCTTAATTCTAGATCATAGGGCTACTTAAGAGATTAAACTAAACTAATGTTACCCACTTCCAATGGTTGGACATCTTGCACACAAGAAATCATAACATTTTCTTCATAGTTTAACAAATCATCAAAGAAATATGACATTGCATCTTCCTCCCACATGAAATCAGAATATCTAGAATTTTGGGAATCCACATGTTCAATGATATTTTCTATAGAATAAGTCTCTCCTAAGGAAAATATTTCATGGCACATACCTAATTCTTCAATGGGTTCAGTACCAACTTCATGGGATAGTGCAAAGAGTGAGTGATCATCTGATGAGTGCCTCATGGATTCAAAAATATTGAAGTGGAAGGTGTTATCTCCAAATTCCATGATGAGTGTACCTTCATGGACATTGATGATTGTTTTGGTCATCTTTATGAAAGTTCTACCCTAAATGATAGGTGATTATGAAGGGATCTTATATTCTTCCATATTCTACACATTGAACTCAACTGGGAACAATAGATCTTTGACTTTCACAAGGACTTTAGTACCCCCATTTTCTAGTAAGTAACCCTTTGTTTTTTGTGGATATAAAGTATAATGGGTAAATTTGGGAGAGTTTGGTGAAATATCAGTATGTTTTTGGGGCTAAAAGAGAGGCGCATGGGTTGTGCACAGTTTATCCAAACCGTGTGGACATCCTAGTAGAAACTATGTGAAATGGAAGGTTTAAGGCAGAGAGCTTAAACATGATGTGTTCATGGTTAGGGAGACCATGTGAGGAGGTCTTGTGAGGGTCTTCCTAGGTAGTAGATAATGCACAGTTAGTGTACAGTTTGTCTAACCATGATAACTAACCATGCGGATGGTTTAAGTGTGATCCTAAAAAAGTGGATCTTATAATTTTTTTCCTCTAAGTGGATCATTTTTTCTTGTAAACGTCCATAACCTGGGATTTCTATTCCTTGAATATAGAATAACCTCTACCAAGCAATTTGGAAACAATATAAAGGCTTCCCTTGGTTTTTCAAACCCAAATTCTCGAGGTATATGATTATTCTTCATCATTATTGATCGGTTTCTTAGATCTACTTAGATATACTTCTCTTTCCCTCTTGTTTTCTCATATCTACACTCATTATGCGTATATAAAAGAGTTTGGATGAAAAATAAGTTTAGTTTTGTTCTTGATATTTCTAGGATAAGATATATAAGGAGGTTCTGTGAAGAATTGACTCAGTTTTCTTAAGTGTTCTTTTTCTGTGTCAATTTTCGTCAAAACCTTTGAGGTAGGGGGCTTATATCTAGACTCTACCTAGTAGAACTAATGGGAATGATTTAAAATTGATATCCTTATGATGAATTGATCATTAATTATCTGGTTATGAATTGTTGGAAACCTTCTTTTGTGATGGTTGGGTAAATTGTAGAAATTTGGAAAATTGGGTGTTTTGAATAATGTTCTTTTGTTCTTGGTTTTAAAATATGAATTTTAAAATGGGGATTTTCAGGAATTTTGGAACATGGATTTGAGTAGATTTTTTCAATAAAAAGGGGATGTTTTATTGAAATGAAATGGTTTTTTTTTTGAAATTGGTTTATTCTTTGGTTTTCAATAAAAGTACAGTTTTATTGAAATTGTTTGAAATGGTTATTTGGAATGGTTTTGGAATACATTGGGTTTTTTCTGAGTTCATTTTCAATGTGCCCCTGAATGAGGGGAATGTACCATTGGGGTAGAAGGTTCATGAACCAGGATTGGAGGCATGTTTCATTGGGAAACAAGGTAATTGGATGAGAAAATTCTCATGAGTATGGAATTTTCAAACGAGGCATGCATGTATGGGTGTGTTGTGAACTATGGAATGGGTATTCCAAAATGATAATATGAAATGGTTTTTAAGACTTGATTAGTTATTTTCTGGAAAAATAAATAGATTTAAATTGGTTTCATTTATTTTCTTCACTTGATTATAATTGGTTTTCAAACTTGTTTATATTTGGTTATAAACTGTTTTAGAAAATTGATTTATATAAATTATTTTATATAATGTGTTAATAATTATATCATAGTGGTGTGAGTAGGGAAGTCATTGGGGAAAACCTACTAAGTTATATACTCACCCCTGCTTTGGCACCTTGGTGCTTCTACATATGCTACCCTCCGAGACTTGTGAAAAGTTAATGTATCACACTTCTTTAGCACTATGTCTGATACTTTGGACTACTTGGTTATGTTGGAGCATGGAGCTTGTGGAGCATGGAGTCTAGTTTTCATCTTATAGTTTATCTGTTGTCTTTTCATTGTTTACTTTGATATTGGTTTCTCTTCCATTTTTGCATACTCTGGTTGGTTGTTTTAAAGAGAATGTTTTGAAATGTATTAGTTTATTTCATACATCTTATTGTGAGTTGTTTTGGGGGTGGTTCACTGAGTTTTTTTCTTTATCAATTAAAGGGTAAATTGTCCCCCACTTGCTTTGAAACCATTCGAAATTTATTGCTAGCCTTTGGCATCTTTTAGATTTCTCTTAAGGCCCAGTAATGACTCATTGTACTCTCAGGACAATAAGAACGAGCGGTTCATTAAAAATGGTATAAGTATGGACCTTTATTTGTGGTAAAAATGGTATCAACTTGTTTGGTCCTTGCCTAACAATTATTCATCAGTGTTCTTGGTCTTGGAGTTTAAATTACTTCTTTTCTATTCCTTGGGTTGGAATCTTAGAAAGGAGCAGTATTCTCGAAATCTGAAATGTATAGCATAAAATGACCTAGCTAACCCTTTTATGGTGAACTTAAAGTTACCAGGGAGTTGGGTACATAAGTGTTTGGAGACACTTATTGAATTTTGAAACCTCATTGTCATGAGTTTAGCTAATGAGATGAGCATGACATGAATTATAGAGGAATGAATTCCCACTAGAATTACATACATCATTTCAAGTAATGATTCATGTTGTGTATAAAGTGTTGATTTTTGAAAAAATTTGAAATTGTTTTTCAATTGAAATGTTTTGAAAAAGGAAATTCTTATGGTATTTTGAAAATGGTTTAATTTTCAAAAACCAAGTGGAAAGTTTCAAAAATGGTTGAACATTGAAAAAAAAAATTTGGAAAAAAATCATTATAGTTTATGTGATATAATTTGAAATGATAATCCATTAGTTTCTAAATAGATATGTTGATATATTTTTTTATTGGTTTAGAAAATGGCACTCGATAGGCATCGTCAAAACCAACCTGAAGAAACTGTGCAGAATGTGGTTTCACCTGAACCATGAGTGAACCAAGAGCTAGTTCAAAGTATTATCCAAGATTTTCAAGTTGTGGATATGGGGAACTTATGGAATGATCTAAGGAATGTGGATCATACCATTCAGTTCATGAAGCATAATCCACCCATCTTCAGGGGTGATTCTAAACCTGAAAAGGAGGAGATGTGGCTAAGTAAGATGAATCTTATATTTGATTTCATTGGCACACCATAGAAGCTCAAAGTCAAGATGAAAACTTATATGATTGAGGATCTTTCATGCTAGTGGTTGGATTTAGTGGTGCATGCTAAATTGGATGAAGGCCTTACAATGGAATATTTTAAGGAATTTTTCAATAAACAATTCTACCCTTATACGTTCAAAATCCATAAAAAGACAGACTTCTTTAGCATGAAGTAGGATAATCACTCGATCATAGAATTTGTGGAAAAATTCTTGAATTTAGTTCACTTTGAACCAGATGTTGTGGCAAGTTCATCCATGAAGGCACGCATCTTCGAATCGGGGCTAAGGAAAAATATTTGATCGAAGATTGTGGTGATCTGTATTATGGATTATATTGAGATGGTGAACAGAGTCATGATTTTATCTAATGATATGATCATGAAATGCATTATAGAGGAATGAATTCCCACTAGAATTACATACATCATTTCGGGTAATGATTCATGTTGTACATAAAGTGTTGATTTTTGAAAAAGTTTGAAATTTTTTTTCAACTGAAATATTTTGAAAAAGGAAATGCTTATGGTATTTTGAAAATTTTTTAATTTTAAAAAAGTGAGTGGAAAGTTTCAAAAATGGTTGACCATTGAAAAATGTGGTATTTGGAAAAAAAATGTCATTATAGATTATGTGATATAATTTTAAATGATAATCCATTAGTTTCTAAAGAGTGATGTTGGTAGCGTTTTTTATTTGTGTAGAAAATGGAACACGATAGGGGTTGTCAAAACCAACATGAAGAAACTGCAGAGAATGTGGTTGTACCTGAATCACGAGTGAACCAAGAGCTAGTTAATAGTATTATACATGATTTTCAAGCTGTGGATATGGGGAAATTGAGGAATGATCTAAGGCGTGTGGATCATACCATCCGGTTCATGAAGCATAATCTACCCATTTTCGAGGGTGATTCTAAACCTTAAAAGGAGGAGATGTGGCTAAGTAAGATGAATCGTATATTTGATTTCGTTAGCACACAATCGAAGCTCAAAGTCAATATGTAAACTTATATTCTCGAGGATCTTGCACACCAGTGGTGGGATTTAGTGGTGCATGTTAAAGTGGATAAAGGCCTTACATGGGAGGATTTTGAGGAATTTTTCAATAAATAATTCTATCCTCATACGTTCAAAATCTAGAAAATGACAGACTTATTTAGCCTGAATCAAGATAATATCTCTATCATAGAATATGTGTCTAAATTCTTTAATTTGGTGAACATTGAACCAGATTTTTTGGAAAGTGAATCCATGAAGGTATGCATCTTCGAATCGAAGCTAAGGAAGGAGATTTGATCGATGATTTTGGTGCTTTGTATTACGGATTATACATAGATGGTGAACAGAGTGATTTTGACTGAACATGATATCTCAGGAGATATGGGTGGAGAAAGTATGATGATACCTATGGGATATTATGGGAACTAAAATGCTAGGAGAAAGTGGAAAATGGACACCTATTTCCAAGGTGGAAGTGGAAATCAGAATCAAATGGATCAATAAATGAACCTTCCTCCACGACCCAAGAGTAAGGTAGGTTGTTTTCAATGTGGTTTTTTTGACCACATAAAGTGAGAGTGTATGTCATAGCCTAGAGCATGTCATAACAACAAGAATATGGGGCATCTTTAGTGCTATTGTTACAGTGCTCCAAGGTCAGGTGCTCGAGACACTTCTCAGGCATCGTAGGCACCGTATGCTTTGATAGGGAGAGGACAGCAGAATCAGTCTCATTAGTATAACAGAGTTATCCATGGTGATTCTAGAAATACCATGACTCCTCAACTAGGGAAATCTCATCAAGGCGATAAGTATTACATTGCAGTGATGAAGCAATTGTATATAGTTAAGTAGATAATGTTTTATGATTGGGTTGGACCATATACGGTGAGAGGTATGATTATTTTTAATTCTACCCTTGTGCAAGTACTCTTCGATACTAGTTCATCTCATTATTTTGTTGCTTCTCTTACTATTGAATTACTATGTTTAAAGTTAGAAATTATGCCTTCTATTTTAAAACTACAAACTTTCCTCGGTGAAATAGGTTGTCAATCCTTTGTGTGTAGAGCATGTGCTATAACTATCAATGGATCTGGGATAAAATAGAACTTTTCAGTATTGTACATGTATTTCTATGACATAATTTTGGGAATGTATTGGTTGAAAATTTTTAAGGCTCACATCAAATGTTATAGTAGAACAGTTAGTTTCATGATTGAGGAGGGTATCGAGCATATCTTCAGAGGTGATATGATAGTAAAGAAAGGTGAAAAGAGTGTGTTTGCATCAATGGTGGGAATGAAATCTTACCATTTGGTGGCATTGTCTTTAGAATCCATGGAAGAGATCAAGGATGTCAGTTTTCCAGCAGTTGTTGACCAATTTCTAGATGTATTTCTTGATAACTTATCAGGGTTACCAACTATAAGGGAAGTGAAGTTTATGATTGATATCCTTTCAAGGGACAGTCTTATTTCCCTTCCGTCTTATAGTATGGAACCAATAGAGTTATGGGAATAGAAATTGTAGTTAGAGGAACTGGAAAACAAGGGTTTCATTTAGCCAAGTACATCTATGTGGGCAGCAGCGGTCTTGTTTGTGAAGAAAGAAGATGGAACTATTTAGTTGTGCATTGATTATCGTAAGCTGAACCAAGTTACATTAAAATAATAGATATTCACTTCCATATATTGATGATCTGTTCAATCAATTAAGGGAGGTAAATGGTTCTCTAAAATTGACATGCGATCAGGATATCACTAATTGCGAGTTTGGAAGGAATATATTTCAGAAATAGATTTCAGAAGAATATATGGGAACTATGAATATATATTCATTCCTTCTGGTCTAATGAATTCACTAGTGGACTTCATGGACTTGATGAATCGGATATTTTAGCGATATCTGGACACTTTTGTGGTGGTGTTTGTGAATGAAATCTTGGTGTATTCAAAGACAAGGGCTAACCATGAAGAATACCTAGAAACAGTGCTAAAAATCCTAATAGATCACTAGTTGTATGAAAAACTATCAAATTGTGATTTTTGGATACAGGAAGTATGTTTTCTTTGACATTTCATTTCTAAGAAAGGTGTTTCTGTTGATCCTGAAAAGATAGAAGATGTTATCTCGTTGAAACCACCAAAGAATTTCTTTGAGATATGAAGTATTCTTGGTCTAGATGGATACTACTGATGGATTTTGCATGACTTCTAATGACTAGAATCTCCAATGACAGCTCTGACAAAGAAGAATGTGCCATTCTAATGGACAGAAGAATTCCATAAGTCTTTCTAGGAAATGAATGTTTATCTCACATCATCACCTATCTTGATATTTCCATAATCAGGATAGGGGTATGTGGTGTACTACAATGCTTCGGGATCAGGGTTGGGATGTTTTCTCATTCAAGGATACCATGTGGTTGCTTATGGTTCAAGGCAGTTGAGGGTGCCTAAGAATAATTCCCAAACACACAATTTGGAGTTAATTACAGTCATCCATGCTTTGTAAACTTGGAATCATTATCTTTTTGGTGAGATATTCATTGTGTTCACTGATCATAAAATCTTGAAACACATTTTCTCATAGTGATATTTTAATTTGAGGAAAATAATATGGATAGATTATTTCCATATATTTGACTTTGACTTTATGTATACACTAAGAAAATGGAATTTATTGGAAGATGCATTGAGAAAAAAGTCATATGTTTAGTTCGTGAAAGAAACTTCAGATGATTGGCAGTTTCTGTCGGTCCTATCCGACATGCATTTAGAATGTGAAGAACGATGTGATGTTTTAGTTTTCCTTTCATCTATGATTGTTCCTGATTTGGTAAATATGGTCAAAGAGGTACAAAAATCTGATGAAAAATATCAAGTTATTAGTTCAAAACTCAATGGTGGGGAGACCATTGAGGGATAGAAACTTTATGGGAGTTCATTTTTGTGTTTTATAGATCGGATGGTTGTACATATGGATTTTCAGAAAGAAATCCTTCATTCTTACCACCATTATAAATGGTTTGTACATCAAGTTACACGGAATATGTATAAGGCGTTAAAGGCACATTTTTTGTGCAGTGGCATGAAACGGAAGGTGGTCGAGTTCATCTCATGATTCTTAACTTGTTATCAGGTTAAAGCCAAGAATCAAAGACTTGTGGGTATTTTCTACTCATTACCTATCCCAGTGTGGAAATGGGAGTAGATAGCGATGGATTTTGTTGCGGGTCTTCTAATAACGGTTCGAAAACACAGTGTCATTTGGGTGATAGTGGATCGGCTTACCAAGTCAGCCCATTTCATTCCAATTCATGAAACTCATATGGTAGAATATATATCTAAAATATATATCCAAGAAGTGGTAAAGAGCCATGGAATACTAGTTTCAATCATCTTAGATAGAGATCTGAGGTTCACATCTCATTTCTGGAAATCCTTATAGAAATCCCTTGGAACTCAGTTGAATATGGGCATGGTGTATCACTCTCAAATGGATGGGCAATCCAAACAGAAGATACAGACATTGGAAGACATGTTACGGTATTATGTAATGGATTTTGGTGGATTATGGGAGGATAACTTACCTTTAGTCAAGTTCTCATATAATAACAGTTATCAGGACTCGATACATATGGATCTGTTTGAAGAATTTTATAGGCATCCTTGTCATTGTCTACGATACTGAGTGGAAATAGGTGAAACTTCACTATTTGGGTAGAGAATTATCGAGGAAATAACCGAGATGATCCAGTTGATTAGAAAGAGGATGGAGAATGCTTAGAGTCATCAGAAATCATATTCCAATCATTTTTTAAGTCTATTTTCATTTGACATGAGTGATCATGTGTTCTTGGGGATCTCTCCAATACATGGACATCATCGTTTCGAGAAGTAGGGAAAGTTATATCCTAGATTTATTATTCCTTTCAAGATATTGTAATGGGTTGGAAAGGTGGAATATCGATTGGAATTACCACCAAAGTTCAATTCAGTGCATAATGTGTTCCACATATCTTATTTGAAAAAGTATCACCATGATCTTGACCATGTAATCAAATGGAATCACATTGACCTAGAGCTGAATGCTTCATTGATACATATCCCGATACGGATTGTGGATAGGAAAGAGATAGTATTTTGTGGGAAAATAATCAGTCTGGTATGGGTTTTATGGTATCATGGCCATATTCAAGAAGAGACTTTGGAACATGAGAAGGAAATGAATGAGCAATAGCCCGAACTCTTTCAGATCAGCAGTGGTTTTATATTTTTTGGGGACGGAAAGAAATATAGTGGGGTAAATTTAGTACCCTTTGTTTCTGTTACATAACCCTTTACTTGTGTTTTTATGGATATAAATTATATGGGGAAAATTTTGTATAGTTTGGTGAATTTTCAGGATGTTTTGGATGGGAAAGAGAGGCGCATGCGCTGCGCATGGTTTATCCAAACCGTGTGGAAATCCTAGTAGAAATTGTGTGCAATGTCAAGTTTTAGGAAGAGGTCTTGGGCACGGTGTGTTCAAAGTTAGGGAGATAATGTGAGGATTTTATGCGAGGGTCTGCCTAGAAATTAGCTAATGTATGGTTAGAACATGGTTTGTCAAACCATGTGAATTAATCATGCTGATGGTTTAAGTGAGATCCTAAAAAAGTGGATCTCACATGTCTTTTCCTCTAAGTGGATCACTGTTTTCTCATATGTTTCCATAACTAAGTATTTATCTTCCTTGAAGGTATAAGAACCTCACCCAAGTGATTTGAAATCAATTTAAAGGCTTCCTTTTGTGTTTTGGACCTAGATTCTTGAGGAATGTGATCATTCTTCATCATTCTTGATCAGTTTCTTAGATCTACTTAGATCTACTTTTCTTCTCATCTTGGTTTCTCAGATCTACACCCATTATGAGAAAATATAAGACTGTGGATGCAAAATAAGTTGAGTTTTGGTCTTGATATTTCTAGTATAATGTATCTAAGGAGGTTTCGTGATGAATCGACCTAGGTTTCTTAAGCATTCTTCTTCTGTGTCAAGTTTTGTCAAAACCTTTAAGGTAGGGGCTTCTCTCTTAACTCAGCTTAGTTGAACTGATGGGCATGCTTTCAAATTTATTTCCTTGTGATGAATTTATTATGAATTGGTTGGTTATGAATTTTTGGAATCCTTCTTTTTATGATGGTTGTGTGTAAATTTTAGAAATCTAGAAAAATGGGTATTTTTAATAAACTGATGTTGTTCTTGGTTTTAAAATATAAGTTTTAAAATGGGAATTTTCTAGAATTGTGGAACATTTATTTGAGTAGTTGTTTTAAATAAAAAGGGTATGTTTTATTGAAATGAAATGGTTTGTTTAATTGGTTTATCCTTTTGTTTTCAATAAAATTATAGTTTTATTAAAATGGTTTTAAATGGTTATTTGGAATGGTTTTGGCATACATTGCGTTTTGTGTGAGTTTATGTTCGATATTCCCTGAATAAGGAATGTTTACCATTTGGTTACAAGGTGTGTGACCCTGTATTGGGGGCATGTGTCATTGGGACATAAGGTAATTGGATGAGAGACCACTCATGAGTATGGAACTATCAAACAAGGCATGCATTTGTGGGTGTATTTTAAACTATTCAATGTGTATGCCAAATGATAATAAGAGTTGATTTTTAAGACTTGATTAGTTATTTTCTGTAAAAATAACTTTCTGTAAATTGGTTTCATTTACTTTTGTTTGTACTTGGTTATAATTATTTTTCGAACTTGTTTATATTTGGTTATAAACTGCTTTGGTAAATTGATTTATATAAATTATTTTATATAATGTTCTAAATATTCTATCCTAGTGGAGTGAATAGGGAAGTCATTGGGGAAAACCTACTGAGTTATATACTAACTCATTCTTTGGCACTTTGGTGGTTTTACATGTGCTATCTTCTGGGAATTGGTAAAAGGTAAAGTATCACACTTTTTTAGCACCACGACGTGATACTTTGGACTACTTGGTGATGTTGGAGCATAGAGCTTATGGAGAATGGTGTATTGTTGTTGTATTATAATTTATTCATTTTCTTTCTGTTGTTTACTTTGATGTTGGTTTTTCTTCCCCTGTAGTATACTTTGGTCGGTTGTTTTAAAGAGAATGATTTTAAATGTCTTATCTTATTTCATGCATCATATAGTGAGGTATTTGTGGATGGTTTGTCAAGTTTTTTTGGACATTAAAGCGTAAATCTTCCCCCAATTTCTTTGAAACCCTTCATTATTTATTTCTATCCTTTGGAATCTTGGGGATTTTCCTAAGGCCCAGTAATGACTCGTTGTACTCTCAATATAATGAGAATGAGCAGGTCATTACAAGGACATCCTCCAAAACACCTTCTAGGAATATTGTGGACATGTTTTCAAGATGGACCACCTCTCTTATAGGATTCAAGTATCCTATATGAAAATAATTGTATACTATGGGAGTAAATACATTAATTTAATCATCTATATCACACAATTCATTGGAAAATTTTAAATAACTAATGGTGCATGGAATGGGAAACATCACTAGATCATGACATTTGGTTGGAAATTGTGGTGTAATAACTTCTAAGACACTTCTTCCTAAGTTGATCCTTTAATTACCTTGATATCTTATCTTCTTGGTGAAAATATCCTTCAAATATTTATCATACTTTAAAATTTTATTGTCTTCTTCAAAAAGGGGAGTATTAATTTAAACCTTCTGAAAGGTGTCCAGAATTTCAATTTGATGTGATTCTTCCTTTAATATCTATGCTTCAATCATCTTTGGTGGAAATGGTTGGGGTAAGTCTTTATTCTCCCTTCGATGAATTTTCAATGGTGTTTCTTTCCTCTTCTTCCTCGGCATATCTTTCTCATCATCATATTTCTTCTCTTCTTTGGGGAGAATTTTCATAGAATTTTCTGAATTTACCACATCATTATCCCTCAACTCAAGTGTTCTTGTTTTAGGTTCATGGGATTCTAGTAGTGAGATTACTCTTCCAATTATTTTTTTTATCATCCTGAAACTTTATTTTGGGGTTGGTATTGTTTGGGAAGGTATTTTCCTGGGATTTTTTGTCATGATTTCAATAAAACATACCACTGTGTTGTCCACCTTATTAACCTTATCTACTAGGTCATCATACTTGGAGTTTAGCTATTCCAAAAAATGTTGTGTGTTGGTGTATGGATGATCATAGGTTCTTTGGGAAAGTAGTTGGTTGGTGGTGTGATGGATGATTATAAGATTTCTTTTTTTGGAATGGTTTTGTGTTTTGGAATTTGTTTTGGAATGGTGGTATTGCTTGATCATGCTAATTTCCAAATCCATATTGAACATGGTTATTCTCTCTCAATCCACGATTTTTTTTTGGAACAAAATATACTAAAATGATGTCGCACAAGTTTTGATTCCCCTATATCTTAGTATATTGGTCAATAAAATGATCTAGTGATAAGCATAAACCACATACCCTAGCTGGTGCTTATTGGTCACTCACTTGATTTAGGGCCATCTGTCCCATCATACTAGAAATACAATCAATCTTAGTTTCCAATAAAGGTGATGGATTATAAGTTATTACCTCATGAATTCTTGTTGTACCAATACCTCTTGTACCAATTTATTATGAGTTTTGATAGATTTTCTCAATCAAGTTGTTAGCCTCTTCTAGTGACTTATCAATTATTGTGCCTCTAAATGATGCATCTAGAAGGTTTCTGTCACTTTATACTAAGTCACAATAAAAGTGGAAAATAATGTGATGATCCTTAATTTCTTGATGCTAGCAGCTAGAACATAGGTTTTTAAATCTTTCCAAGTACCCATAAAGGGGTTCTCCAGATGACTATCTGATGGAGTAGATCTCTTTTCTAATGGGTTTTCTTCTAAAGGTGGGGAAAAATATTTGCATAAATCATATCACCATGTAATTCTAATAATCCACATCTCCTAGTTGTAGAACATAAAAACATTCTTTGGAAGATCCTTCCAATGAAAACGAGAATGCCTTCCACTTTACTTGTTCCTTAGCTACTCTATAAGATCTTAAAGTAGACAAAACATGTGTGAACTCTATAATATATTTTTTTAGATATTCACCTACTAATCCATGAAACTTTGGAATCAATGTAATCATGTTATATTTCATCTAAAATCATTTTTAACACTCTCATGGAATTTATATTGTTTTTATTAAGTAATTTTGGTGCCTAAAATTATCTAAGGGTTGGGTTTTTATTTCCAGCCATGATGACAGGCTCAGAGTGAAAACTTGAAGTTTCACTCGAGTCTATAAGAGAAATATCCTCAAATTCATATTTCAAATTGATATTTCTAACTCTATTCAAGAATGTTCTTTAAATTTTTGGATCTATGATACAAGTTTTAGTGTTTTAGGTTCTAGTCATGAAATTTTGAAAAGAAAATATGAAAAGAGAAAAATAGAGGGAGAGAGAAATAAAAAATGTTGGCACTTCGATCCCCAGCAATGGTGAAAATTTTTAACGTGTGCCTGTCATGGGGTGTGAAAAAAACAAATGTTGCCTAAATTAAAATGCAGTATATTGGGTAACCTATTTTTTCTATAGATAGGAGTGTGAAACAATCAAACTAAAACAATAAATTTTGATAAAGAAGTTGATGTTGTTTTTGAAATTGTTTGATTTTTTTTATAAAAAGAAATAAATAAATGAAAATAAATATTGAACACTAATGGATGAAGGGAGTGATGGGGTTAGGGAAGAATCACATTTTTCATTATCATAATTATCAAAAAAAATATTCATCATCTCTTCTTATTGAATTATAAATGAAATAATCCTCAATCGAGTCATCAATCACCCTTAGTTGAAGGAAACAATGAAACCAACTCCTATGTGCATGGAAGCTAATAAAACTTTACCAAAAAAATAAGGAAATTATCGATCATGAATTTTTTATCCTTATAAATCTAGGAAAAGTTCACTTGTTCCACACATGTTCCAATAATATATAGATACTCACCACCTAATATAATCTGCTCAATCAAGACAATTACACTAGGAGATGGGAGTTAACAGTTCTTCAATGAAATCTATAAACAATGAATACACCAAAACCCAAAACACAATCGCAATAAGATAATTGGTAACCACTCTAAATAGAAATAATTCAATAGGAAAATATATTTTTATGTAAAATTTCAATACTCTAATATTAAAAAAGTGAAACTTCCCCTTCCCCGATCACTCAAAGGCTTTACCCCTCCATGTGAAGGGTTGGAGAGTTGAAAGGGGGAGAATAGATCATAATGAAACTAAGAAAAAAGAAAAAAAATCAATATTCCAATCCTCTAGCACAACCCCTCTTTCAACTTCTTTAACAACTGTGAATGGATGTAGACACTCATATAAATAGGGATGAGATGTGGAAAATTTTCCCTCTAGATTCATTCCACAAAAAAATTTGAGTCTGTTTCTTAAATTAAATGGATGAATATCAGGAAGTTATATTAATAAAAAAATTATATATCTATTTTTCATGATTATATAAAATCTCATATGCTTTAGAGAGGTTTCCAAAATGTTATTCTCTAATTACTGATGAATACGTTTTCTACCAAGGAGACTACTTGACTCCCTCAACATTGGCATAAAAAATGGATGCCATAATGACTGAATATGTCTATGAAATTTATTTTAAAAATGAGGATCAGAGTAATATTTATATTCCAACTAGAATCACTTCATTTTGAGTTATGGAGGCCATGATATTCTTCCTTTACTGAGGTGGGTTCCATTCTATCTACCACTAAATTGTGTTCACTTGGTTAATGTTTCTAGGCCAGTGTATTTAGAATTTGGTCTTGGTCTAGAAAAAAAATTGAATCCCACAAACTAATGAATCCTAAAAAGGAAATAATATCTAAATTTGGATAAATATTTTAAAATATATTCCTCAAATACAAAAGCTCCATAAAACTTCTAAATTTACAAAATTAACCAATGTTCACAATTAAGCCCAAAAATCACAAAAAAATACTAAAATCATGAAAATCAGCAGAAATTGATTAATTTGTAGGGATTAAATCATTTAAAAAAATTAGATGAATTATGAAAATATTAACTCTATCAGTAATGTTCTGGGTTTTTGGGTTTGGTCAAAAACCACTCTTGATTTGAACTTTTCAAATAGTGGTTATTTCATTTTATAAACCAATTATCAGAACTCAATTATGAGAGTTCTATTGGACTTATGTGATGGATTTGGGTTACTATAGGTTCTTAGAGAGTTCTCCAAGTGGTTTTTTTTTGTTTTGGGAGCATTAGAGGTGAAATGGGTTGTTTTGGGTTATAGGAAAAAGGAACAATGTTTAGGGGGAAAATGTATGGCCCCTTTGAGGTAACCTTGCGGCCCAGTTTTGTATTGGAGCACAGTTTGTGTAAACCGTGTGTGGGAGGAACACGTCTATGAGGTTTTCTATTTAGTTTTGATAGTGGGTAATGCATGGTTTTTGCACGGTTTGGAAAACTATACGGGCAAGTTGTGCGGCGCGGAGCTTCTAGGCAATGGCTACTGCACAGTTGTCGCAGGGTTTTCTAAATCGTGCGGGTAAACCGTGTAGCCTGCATAGTGTTTTTTTAATATTTATTTGCTATTTTCTTTTTCCTTTATTTTCTTCTCCCTATTTCTTTATCTTGGTCATGCACTTCATAACAGGAACTCTCCTCCTCCTCCACTCCTCCACCGTATTTGATCCCTCTCCTTCGTCAGTGCTCCATTTTCATTATTGTTAGGTGAAATAGAGTCATATGGGAAAAGATAACCACATCCACCCTTCCTATTTGTTTATATTTCCCATCACATGATGATATTTCCATCTGAATCTATTTTAGTGTTTTTGACAAAAAATTAGGTATACGTCAATCGACTTCAAATTGGATCTCGATATCGGGTGTTCCTATGTTTATGAGCCATAGGTCGGTGGTGCATACCTTGATTTGTTTTTTTACAGACCTTTTGGTGGTGTGACCTATAAAAGGTTTTTGGGTATTTTGATCAGGACCCTATTATACCTCATGCTTCATATCAAAATGATTGTGTGTCCCTAAGAGATGTCATTCGGCATGCACAAACCTATTTCAGATGATAAATATCGGAGTAGAGGTCGTTGCTCCTTGGGGTATTTTGGATGGGGTGATAAAATTGTTTCAATTGATTGATTTATTTAAATTTATTGTTTTAAATTATTATTCTTGGTTAAATGTATTTGAGGCATTCAATACCTCTATGCTGATTTTTTATAGTTGGTAGCTTGTGAAATTTAATCTGTTTAAATTGAATTTGTTGATTAAAGTGTTTTAAATTGAATTATATATATGTGAAATTCTAAATTTCATATGTTGAGACCCATGGGGTCATTAAGGGCTTGGTCGGGGGTTGGTATGGCATGGCCATCGGGATTGAGGTAATGAAATTGTATGGTTGGACTTCGCCTAGAAATCATGGTTGGTTTGACCATAGGATTGGGCATTGAGGACATTTTTTGAGGAAACAAGGATGTCAGGTTGGGAATATCCAGGATATTGGGATGTAAAATCCATTATATTTGAGTAAAATGGTCATAGGGGAATAAGGTGTCAGTTGGTGTGGCTTAGGTTCTTTATTTGGTGATTTTTGCTCACCTGTGATGGCCAAAGTGCCAATTTGAGTCATTTGAACACCATTTGAGTTTGTGATGAGGTATTTTTGACTAATTGTGTTGGTAGAGGCCCCTAATTGTTGTAGATTAGGTATTTGTAGTTTGAGGGATCTTTCTATACAGAACCACATGGAAGGTGAGGCGCCTTCAGATGCCAGTGTTGAGGAAAATGGTTGGGGGTTGAGTCATATCATGCATGAGGTCATAGGATTCGATATTTATTTGAAGGAAGATATCATTGTTCATCCAGTTTTGGGTCCTTGGGCTGACAAGAGATTTTGATTAAGGTGTCTGTGGGACCAGGTTAATGTGTGATTGGGAGTGCCTTCGGGATGTCGGTGCTATTTGAAACACGAGGTTTTAGGAGGTACATTGTATTGTGTTACATGATTGGTGGTGGGTCCTGAGGGATTACCTAGATTGTGTTACTTTAGAGGTGTCTCAGGCTATGGTCCAAGGAACCTCCTTACTTACGAGATTCTATTATTGGCCAAATAAGGTGACACTTCTTGGTGGATTTTTAAAACCAGAGAAGTTTGGATGCTTTATTTTAGCGTATTGAATTGATTATTTCTTTTTGTATCACACCTTCTAAAATACATATGCTAGGTACACACCATTGGGTGGTATCCTACTCAGATTCATCTCACACCCTACACAGGTATTTTGGGATGCGTGTTAACTTTATAAATTTACATTCAAGTAATGGATCAACTTCAAGAGTTGGATTGTAGTAGCTGTATGCATGGATATTGGCATGGACCTTGAGGTCGTTCCTAGATGGAGTTTCTTATTCACTTTTATTTCTGTTTCATCCAACTTTTGTATATTTTATGTAGCTGTAGTGGTTATCCATGGGATCCCCTTTGTATATTGACATGTATAAACTTATAGGGATTAATGTTTTTCTATTTGGTTGTTAAAAGTGGTGGTTCTAGCATGTTGTATAGTTTATTTATCTTCTACTGCAGTTGTTTATTTATTGCTTTCGTTATTTATCTGATATTATCTGTGTGTCCGCTAATGAAGGGTCTGGTTTGAGAATGCTGAGTCTTATTATTTCTACTTAATGATATATATTATTATATGGACTAGTATTATATATCCCCCTAAGGTTATAGTCTCCCCAATATTTTCATTTACACCCTCACTTCTAGTTGACATCCTTTGGCGTACATGGAGGCGTGCCTAAGGATTGTGGTACCCAGCTCGATTGAACTGTTCAGGTGGCTATTCGGGCCGAGGAGGCAACATATGTTTTTATAAAATAATTAAAAAAAGTATAAATACATTGTAAATATCATATATACCATATATATATATATATATATTCCATCATAATGGCCACTATGATAGACGATAAAGGAAAAATGAACAATCATTGTTATGTGAGGCGGTAGTTCTCTGTACACGTAAACAGTATGTTCATTATCCATTATTGGTCAAACACTTTACATAAATACATACAAGTATATTTAGGATACTGGTATTTTTATATAATCATAGAATAAGAATAATTGAGGGGGTGGATAATGAAAATAAAACTACAGAGCTTGAGAGAAGACGTTACCTCTTAATCAGGTAACTCCTTTTGGTTTTCACCAAAAGGCTTCCTTAGATTGTATCCTGCTCAAGGGGAGGTTTATAGGAATAGGGGAGGTATTTTGGGGACCGATTTTAGTATATATTTTTCAATCCAAAGTGGCTTCATAGGTGTGAGAAAGAGGAAGGACATGTGGCCTTTTATAGTGGAGGAGGAGTGACACTCTTGTAATATTTGACAATTGAATTGCATACAAATTTTTCACATTTAAAGTGGCTCTCATAATGGTCCAATTTCGTGAAAAGTGGGTATAGGATCGAAATATAGCCATAAAAATGTTCTTTCACTAGTGTCTAAGTCATTTTGGCACTTCTGATTGTGGTTTAGACCCTTATTAATCTTAATTTTGTCTTAATCGTTGTAATTTTGTTTAATTACTTTCACTTATATTTTTTATCAAAAAATAAGTTGACCTTATTATAAATTATTTATTTATTATTATTCCAAATATGTAATCTATTTTTCTAAATTCCAATAATAGAAATGGCATAAATTAATTTAAATTTAATCCCACCTATGGGATGACAAAGCAAGTTTTTAAAGTAAAAATTCCCAAAAGTTTGCTATGCTTTTATAGTAAATTTCAAAATGAAATTGATTCCAAGGAATCAATTTGGATTAATTGAAAAAATTATTAGATAATTAAATTTTAAATCCAAGTTAATGTTTAAATTAATCTTATAAATAAATTAGATGAAAAAGAAGTTTTGAATTAAAATTCAGTATTTTTTCACTGTTCATTAAAAAATTAAACATCACCGGAAAATAAAAAAATTAATCATAACTTAATTTTTATATTTATATTTAAATTATGAAGTTTTTTTTATATATTAAATTTATAAAAAGGTTAAAATTTTGATTTAAAATTGTTTCTCCATTAAATGGTGGTAAAAGTGCCTTGATAAAAATAAAGGTTTTTTTGTGTAAGTTTTGGTTTGTTCTTATCTTATTCCTATCAAATATATTAGTTGAATATAAAAAAATATTTTTTTTAATGTAATATATATATATATTACATTAATATCACACATTAATTGAAATTAATTTAATCTATTATAATGAAATAACTTTTTGAGCATAAAAATACTTTTCTATAAAAATATTTACTTTATATTCAATTGCTTCTTATATTCATTTATAATTAATTTTTAACCAATAAATTCCTTTTATATTTTTTTAAACCATAAATTTAATAAGTTATTTATTACTATTCATAACTAATAATTTAATGGCTTTATTATGTATAATAATATTTTAATAAAATATTATTATTAGGTGAATCCCAGTCTTGCGTGTAACGCAAGCCAATGAAGAAACTCATTGTTTTGTGAAATGTATTCTAACTATGTGTTGAGTGAATTGGAAGCTATCAAATATATTTAATTTATTTAAAATAGTAAATATATTATAAATTCTTGGGATATTATGTTCCCATATGTGATTGGTGTTTCGTATTATACACACAATCAAATACAATGTTCCTACTTCATATTTTCTGGGCGTTACAACATTGGCCCATAACAATTGAAGTATAGTGAACAATCTGAGTTTCTCATACAAAATACTTTTAAGTCCTTTAACCATTTACTATGAAACCTATTGATATTACCCTTACTTAAGCATTAGAAGTCCAAACTATGTTGGCATCGTAACTTCCACTCACATTATTTGGACCACTAACTAGTACACATGCTCATCCAATGATATCATCGTCCGAACAACATTCCTATAACAAAGAATTACTCTTTTACATTCTGAACCCCAAGATTGACCTAATGTCCAGATATCCTCTTTATTGTTTGACTCAGCACCTAAAGAAAACTTCAGGATCCTAACACTCGATGGGTCAAGTCATGTCGTGACATTTATAATTGCTAATATATATATATATATATATTACTAATGGATGTGTAAATTATATTGATTTTATAAAAAATATAATTAATTTGTAATTACTTTTAAAAACAATTAATTGTAAATAAAAAATGTGTTATTTATATAAATTAATAAATGTTTTTTAAAATATATCATTAATTATATAAAGTTATAATTATAATAAAAATTATTTATATATATATACAAAGAGATTAATCTCAAAAATAAATAAACCACACAAGATTAATTAAAACTAGTATAAATTATTAAATACATAAAAAACATTAATAGTTAATAATATTCTTTCAATACAACTAATTTTATTGAAGATGTATTTTTAATTATATAAAGATGTATATTTTTTTTACTATATATTATTAATTATAAAAATATATAAATAAATATGAACCTATTAATAATTACATTTAATTACAAAAGTTTTATAAAAAAATTACTAATTTTAGACATGTATGTAATTTTAATTATATATATAATATTAATATTTATTTTTTGTACATATATATTTGTAATAATATTTAAAAAGATTTATTAATTTTATAATTGAATAGATATTTAATACTTCCAAAAATGTATACTAATAACTATATTTCATTTTATAGAGTATTTTTTCAGTATATTAATAATTAAATATAAATATTAATAGTATGAATTGTATTTAAAATAATATATATATATATATAATAGAAATTAAATATTTAATAATAATATGTTTTTATCAATTTCCTAGAAAATATAAATTTACATATATTTTTTAAAATATATTAGGAATTAAAGAAATGTAAAACAAAAAATAAAAATTTTATAAATTATATTTAAATATATAGAGATTTTCTTGTATATAGATGTATATATTATTAATTATATATATAAATAAAATTAAATATTTATTATATTTTAAAATATTTTAATTTATATAAATGCATTAATATTATTTTAAATATACCAGTAATTATATAAATGTGTAATTATATTAATAAATAATTATATTTATAGAAAAATATCTAAAATATATATTACTATTTACTCAAATATAATTATTAATTATATTCATCTTCAATTGTATTAAAAATTTATATAGTATTCATTATTATATATATTGAATTTAATATATATATATATTTAAATATGAATGAAAAATTAATATTATAGTTATAAGAATATTATTTCTAATTTTTAAAATATATTACCAATTACATATTATATATAACATATATAATATTAATTTTGTTAGAATTGATATAAAAATAATATTAATTACATGTGAATAATATATAAAATTTCTAATTTTGAAAGTTTCTAAAATTATAAATATAAGTTCTTTTTATAAATACATTTAATTGAAGTGAATTTTCAATTATTGGTTTATATATTTATATATATAAAAGCGTACATCTTACATATATTATTACATATGTGGGTTTATGTGTGTGTATAAAACCCATGGACAAGTGTGTGTGTGTGTGTGTGTACGTGTAATCATAAACTAATACACATACGTATATCAAACTCCATAAAATTCATATAATATTAAGTTTATAATAATTTTTATATATGATAAGATTAATTTCATTAGAGAAAAATTAATTATATATATATGATATATATATATATATATATAATAATGTCAATGAATATATAAAAAAGTATATGAAAATTTCCAAAATTTTAAAAGTTTATTTAAATCATTTAAATATTCAAGTTACATATCTTTCACTGAAATCAAAATCTTGAAATATTTCCCCTTGAAATATTTTATAAGTGATACAATAAGATCTAATAAAATACTACTTTTATTGGTTTTGAATAAAATATTGATAAAGTTAACCCTCAATAAGAGGCTGGTAAAGGTGTGCCTTTATCATTATTAAAATAATAGCTTCTAATAATCCCTGATAAAATTCATTTCCCTTTACCCAATGTTTCTATAGTAGTGTAATTTATATTATAATTTAATTAATTATGTGTAATAAATACACTAACTTAAAATAAAATCATATTTTAACTTTATAAGTTACCAATATATATTATGCATAAATACGTTTAAAAAATATTATTATAATGTCGCATGATGAATCTTTCAATTGCATGTGTGTTAAATTGATAGTTTCTTTCCCATTTATCCAATTCCATTTTGATTTAATTTTCTATATAAACCCACTATTTTACATAGTTCATAGGGGACCCATAAGAGAGTTTAATGTCCTAGAATACTTGGAAAATCTGGCCCAAAGGCCCAGTGGAACAAAGGCCATTTAAAGTGTTCCAAAGGCACAAAAATGTTGTATCCCCTTCTATATTTATATCATCTTTCCATGCTATATTGTCACATTAAAGATACATTCAACACCTACCATTGTTCCCCCATGTGACAGTTCATGAGGCATTAGTGAATTATACTTTTGATAGATGATTTCTACATCCAGTGACCATCCATCACTCAGATGATTCTCCTTTATCAAACTAACATTATAAGTGACCTCTCTCACATATTCACACACAGCAACAGTTAGAAGCAACTCCATATATAGCCTAAAGGTCTAACATTTGATGGATCGAAGTCTCCATAGATTGAAGACCAAACTTATGTCCTAAAATCCAAAATAAAATGAATAATACCACTGCTACAGTACCCCACTACAGTACCTTCTATAGTATCCATGCTACTACATTACTAAAGTTATTATTTCATACCACTGAGAATGAAACCACTACTGTTTGATATAGTATTAGATGGTGAATTTACCATGGAGTCAGTCCCCCAAAATCTATTCCCCATTGATAATATGATTTAATACTGTCATTTTTTATTACTAGTGTTATAAAAAAAATGCACCACTTTAAAATTTTATACAAATTTTTTATTTTTATTTTAAAGAAATTGAACCTTCGAGCACAATTACATGATATTTTTAAAAATTATCTGAATCTCTAAAAGGATACTTATCTTCTGTAGAACATTAAATAGGTATACATGAGGGGGAATCATGAATAATTATTGAATACCAAAAAAGTATTATGTAATGGAATATAATGAAATTAAACTTAATCTAATATATAAAAAAGAATTCTAAAAATGTTTTAATTTGATGCATTGAAATTAATTTTATGGATTTATAATTATATTAAAATTAATTTACCCCACAAAAATTAGTCAAAACAAAATATATAAAAAATTAAACTTTATAGAAATAATTATATGTTATTTTTAAGAAAATTATTATAAACATTCCACAAACCTATATTTGGAGTGTCATTAAATATCTTATGTATACAAGAGAACAATATGAAATATTTTTTGGAAGATAATAAAAATTATTGTTGTCAATATTAAGATTCTCAAATCACAGGTCCTTGATTCAGTTCTAAAAAACATACTTTGCATGCTTTGTTTGATACCAAATGAGATGTTTAGATAAAAGCACACATATATATTACATCACTTTCAAAACATTAACATTATATCTCATAATTCACATAAACCTCAAACTCAAAGGTTTAGTATTTTAGTGATTATGTATATAATGAACCTATTTTACATGATCTTAAACATCTTCCAAATATAATATTCACATGTGACACCATTTTAGATACGTCACACTAAATAGACCTCTTTATAACCTGTGGAATAGAAACCTAAGACTGGGTGATATCAAATTCTGAGTAAGGATATACATAAGTGATATCAATTAAAGATCCTAAGTGAGAATAATATGATCATGTTGGTATGATAATACAATCAATCTAAAATGGCATAACATAATAGAATAATATCCAATACTGTATAGATAATCAATCATGAGTCATTCCATAAATCTTTAGTCATAATACATGAGTCATAATTTAATAATATTGGCCATGAGAACATGACATATGCATTTTAATGTGGCATAAGAGTGTGACATAAACATAATAGTTGAAATCATATCATATCACATGGATAACCACCAAATCATTCACTTCATAATGGAAAAAGATTATCATGTGTCTATAACCTTCTAGACTTTTTCTAATAACTTGAGGTGACCCAAGAATAACACACTTAAATATTACATAATTATAGATGAATACTCAATATATATCACAATTATACATGCTCTATGATCACAATGTTTTAGTGTCTTTAGAGGCTAGATGAATAATCAAATTATTTCTTAAAATATCTTCAATATCTCCCATAACTATTTGTATATCAGTTCCCTTATATACATACCATACATAAAACCTTATATCAAAACATGGTGAAAGAAAACATAATAAAGGGTGAGCTTAGATTCCCAGTAAGGGTAACCATGGGAGATATTAATCATAATAGCATACAATAATCATATGGATATGATAAAATAACCATGTATATATTCTCAAAATAAATATTCATGCCCAAAAAAATAATAGATCAAAAACTCCATAATAAAATAACACCCAAAAGTATGATTTATAAGGGTGTGAGATTAGTAATCATCATTCTAGAGTGATAACATATGAATGTGGAATTATAAGAATATAAAATCATAGTCTTGTGAACATAGTTATTAATAATAATTTTCATATGGTATCTTGTGAAAATATCTAGAATCAATCATAATCATGCATCAAAATGTGAATATATCCATTCACAATCATGTCCATACATACTCTTGTAAGCATAACAAGAAGAAATCATTCTCACACATAAAAATGTGAACATAACTATGCACATTCTTATTATCATCATCACATGAGATATATTTATCACATTACCCAATAAATTGGAGGGATATAACTGAAAAAATCATTAAATTAAATAATTCATTCATATATAATCCTCAAGGCCTTGAGAACATTTATCATTTCATCATAGCTTATCCTCTATAAAATAAAACGGTTTTCATCATGATTTTAGCATCATAATTAATACACATCTAGAGAAATAATAAGGATTATATAATTTTATTAGGTCTCTACTAATGAATAAGAAACATCAAATAATGTTTTCATAGATGAAAATCCCTTTAAAAGACTATAGGAACATTTCTTGAAGAAAATACATATTTTATTTTGAAATCACTTATTTAAAATATAAACATTTCTAGAATGTTAGAAAAATATTATTTTAAAATAACCATCAAAACATGTAAAGTGATCTTAAAATAAAAAATAATCATGATGTAATGAATATATATTCATATCGTATACATTAAAATAGAACATTCATTTCACAATTTTGGTAAAAATTAAATAATAAATTGTTCTAAAAAATATTATTTAAAAATATTCCTTTTACACCATTGAAAATAAGGAAAAAGTTAAATAAAATTTAATTTTTTAAAATATTTTAGGTATTGTTAAAAACTTATAAAAAATATTTTCGAAGAGCATGGACAAGGAAGAAAAATATAATTTACCAAAAAGCTAATAATGTCGCATTTTATTTAAAAAAAATATTCTCGATAATTTTAAGTTCCAAAAAAAGTAAAATGATAATAATAAATTTAAATTATATTAATATAAGGAGTACAATAAAATTTATGGGGTTTAAAGGATATCATCTATATGATTTCTATAAATTTAAATTTTTCATAGACAATCCTAAAAATAAGTGTGATTATAATATAAATCCTTAACCTTAAGTCGTATCTTTCTTCATACAAATTAAAACATATGTTATAAGAAATATATATTTATTAAAAATATATTCTATAACCATATTCATACATGAATTTATATGGAAAAATCCATTTTAATTTACAATTATCCTTTTATAAATAATTTTTCCTTAAAATTTATATTCAAGTGAAAACTAGTCTTTTTTCATGTAAGTTTTTGTTCGATGGTTCTGATACATGAACCATGGTAATGGTTTCATCATCTTAAAAATAGTAATCATGAAATAAGTATCATATTTATTCATTTTATAAACATTTATCACCATTCACATAAATAAGTGATGAAAAATGAATGGCATCACTTTATTGAGATTGTAGTCCCACGTACACACGAGTGATGTTTCCACTTTTCAAATAATGGAATGAAAGAAGGGGAATTTATAATTCAACATTATATAATCAATATTTTTAATAAATATCATATATTTTTATTAAATATATCCTTTTTGTTTTCCATTTAGATTATATATGAAAAATGAATCACATCGCATTGTGGAGATGGTAGTCCATACATACGTATAAGGGGCGTTATAATTTTCAAACAGATGGAAAGGTAATAAAGAAAATAAGATGTTATATAATAGAAGTATAATTATTTGATAAATATCATATATAAATATTAAATCCATCATATCAAAAAACTGTTAATGATGGTTATGAAAAATGAAATACATCACTGAACAATTCAGTAATCTGCACATATGCATAAACGATGCTTTCATTTCCCATTTGATGGAGAAGGAGATAAATAATGGTTGAGACATCAACATAAGAACATATCATTAAATTTATGATATATTATTTATCATTTTATTATGGATATAACATATTTATAGAATATTAATAAATAAATAAAATCTAAAGTACTCGGTTATGAGTCTTACCTCTTTGTTGAGAAACCTCCTTTGGATTGCACCTTAAGAGATGAAAGGCTAGTATTCTGATCAAAATAGGACCTCTAGTAAGTGGGTAGGTATTTTAGAAAAAAAATCATGGATTGGATTAAATATAATACTCGTGATGTGTGAGGAATAGGATGGGAGATGGTGTCCCTTTATAAGAGATTGAGAGGGCACACTTGGAATTTTTCAAAAGATCAAAAGATATTAACATCTTACTAAAGAAAAATTTCTTTAAAATTACATATCTTATAATATTAGATTATATATGGTCTAAATACGACCATTAAATAGGATTTATACAAATATTTTTCTCATTTTAACACTTATATATTTAGTTTAACCCCTTGTTAACTTCTTTTAGCCATTATTGTAGTAATTAATTTTTACCTTGACTACTATTCATAAAGACAAAAAATTAAGTCACTAATTTTAAAAAAATAATAATTATTTTGATGAAAATTATAAAATTCGTTTAAAAATATTTAATTTCTATATGTGGAAGAAATTTCTTTAAAACTAAATCGTTAAAACGTGATAAAAATTGTGTTCTAAAAAATGCATTTTTAAGTATAAATGTATTTTATTAACAAATTAATCACAATTTCATTTATAATAAATTTAATTTGATTATTTTTTATCAAAAATAAATAATTAAACATTAAAATCAATTTTAAAAAATTAATTTTTAAATACTTGAATGTAAACGACTATTTTCTAAAAAACATTATTTTTCACAATTCACTGAAAAATAAAATTTTCAGAAAAAATATCTAAATTTCCCCATAAGATAATTTTGATATGATTCTTTTTTTAAAAAAATATTTTTTATAAAATAATATTTTTATAATTGGAAGAAAATAATTATAATAACCACATACAAAAAGAATTAAACCCCATTATTGAAGAAAATATATTTTCAAAGCATTAAATGACCTTATTCAAAACCCTTTCCTAATAAACATAATTAAATGAATGTTAAAACATCTGATTGAATATATAATCTTAATATTTCATTAAAACTATTAATAAATACTGATTTATTTAATTTATTTTGATAAAAAACATTTTTAAAATAAAAACAACTTTATTAAAAATAACATTTTTAATCATTAAATGATTTTATTAAGATGGAGTTCATACCAATACATTTTTTTCATCTTAAAAAATTATAAATATATTTCATAATGGTGTTAATTATTTTCATTCCCTCCAATCCAAGGGATAATTTTTATGGGTATACTATATCATGATTCATTTAGACTCGAGGTATCTTGTAAATCAAGATATCAAATAATTTAAGTATATTTTGAGGGAAATACATTTTCAATTTTGGTGTGTTACATTATAACCAACTTCAATTGAAATTTTCCATTTAAATTTCATCACATAAATTAAAAAAAATATGATATATTTGTTTCATCAAATCCTCTGGTTCCCATGTAGCTTCCTCGAATTTCAAATTCCTCCGTATAAAATTAACCAGTCAAGAAGTTCTATTCCATAGCACTTTTTCTCAATGATCGATGATTTTTACTCATTATTCTTTTTAGGAAATACAATTCTCTAGTGGTATAACCTTTTAGTTCAGTACATGTGAAGTATCATGTATGTACTTCCTTAGGAGATATACAAGGATTATATTGTAAACTTGAGAGTGGTTTGATGGAAATTTCAAATGATAACCAAAATTCATAGTACAATAAAGATTTTTTAAGGTGATGGTATATATAGGGATCAGCTTCTCCTTATTTCCCAAATTCATTACCTTATTACATGGGGATATAATTACAAATACCTTATCACTAACATCAAAATATATATTTCACTAATTATTAGAATCATAAATTTTATATCAACTCTAAGCTTCCATGATGTGCTACTAATTAGATCTAAACTTATCTACAATTTGATCATCTAACTTAGGTTCTAATATATTTCATTCTCAATCTTCATCCTAGAAGGTTATAATTTTGTACATCCTCCCATAAAGGGTTTCATAAGGATCCATTAGAATTTTCATGTGAAATATATTTTTATAAGAGAATTTTAAAAGTAGAAGATGTTGATCCCTACCACCTTTGAAATCCATAGAATATGCTATAAACATATCCTTTAGGGTTTAAAAAATTCCTCTTAGACTAAATATCTATCTAAGGATGATATATTTTAAAAAATTTAAACTATTTATTTGAAACTTGTCGAATATTTCACTAACAGTTAGAGGTACAACTCATATCTTGATTAGATATAATAGAATGTGGAACTTCATGCAACATTACCACTTTAATAATGTATAAAATAGAATATTTTTTAAGAGATAATTATTCATTATTGGAAATAAAATGTGTTTATTTTGTATAGTGATCGACTATATCCCAAATATAATTAGAGCTTTCTGATGTTTTTGGTAGTACCAAGATGAAATACATGGTGATGTTTTACCATTTCCAATCAGGTATGATCAATTTTTATAATAACCCCTTAAAATTATATCTCTCATAATTAAATTTCAAACATACCCAGAATCATGACACGTACTCTGTAATATACCTTTTTATGTTATCCCACTATAAATACTCTTTTAGATCTCTATACATATTCTTACGTACGGGGTGAATAGATAATGATGAAATACGAGCTTTACCAAAAAAATACTTCTTCATGTATAGTATGGATAGGGCACATACTCGGTTCTTGAACATTATCATTCCATCTAAATCATATATAAAATTAGGAACATTTATCACCTTCTTCTAGAGTTCTACATCATCATTTTTGTGCCACTTTAATCATCACATGGATGGATGGATGAATATTAATCTGATAAAGATATGACCCATCCCCTTTTTACATGATTTCAAGATCCATTTTTCGAAAATCCATAAATATTATATCTCTTTCAATCCCCATCATAGAATAACTATCATAGTCTTTCTGACTCAAAGATTCAACCACCTTGTTTGTCTTTCCAGGGTGGTAGTATATTGAGCATTCATAATCATTAATCAATTAAAATTCCCTTCTTTAGTGCATATTCAAAAAAATATGTGAATATACACTTCAATATTTTATGATTAGTATATATATCATATCTTTCACCATAAAGGTAATACCTCTATATTTTCAACATAAGAATTATTTCTTTCAACTCCAAATCATGAGTTAGGTAATTTTTCACATGAATTTTCAATTGGAATGATAAATAAATTATCACTATATCCTTATACATGTGGAATCATAAAAATCCCTTTATCAATCCATCACTATAGATTATAAACCATTCTCCATTGTAGGGTATTATAAGGCCAGGTGTGTGGGAAGACCTTCTGTTCGGTTCCTTAAAAAAAATCAAATTTATCTATCTAAATAAAATTTGATCTCTTACAAGTTAACTTGGTTATTAGATTATAATGTTATAATAAACCCCTCTCACAGATCTAGTAGTATCTATCCATCCTATAAAAACTAATGATCTTAGATATTGTGGTTAGTCTCGTCCATTGCTCAAAAACATCTTTCTCTAAAGGATCCCCTAATATACCCTTTCCTGAGATTACATAACACAAGAAAGAAACTTATTTATATCCATAATTCACACTAATAAATTTGGTATACAACTTCACCTTCCTCAATTTCTTTAATTAAATCCTCAAAATAACTTCATGCACTTCTTTTCTCTTGAAATATTTAACAATATCGTCTAAAAAGACAATAAAACTTATAAATGTAATCTATAAAGAGTCTATTAAATAGATTCATGAATCCAGTGATAGAATTGGTAATTAAAATTAGAATAAGTATAAATTCATAATGATCATATCACATTCAAAATGATCTCTTGGGTTTATCCTTCTTATTAACCCTTAATTGATGATATCCTGGACAAAGGTTAATCTTGGAAAAGTATTGAGCTCTACAAAAGTTTTCAAACAATTCATCAATAAAAGGTATAGTATACTTATTCTTGATATTTATATTATTATGATCCCAAAAATCTATGAAAATATTCACTAAACCATAATTCATCATAATAAAGAAGAATAGGTTTACCCCTTGGTGATGCACTAGGGCACATGAATCCCTTATCAGGATTATTATCGAGTTATTTATTTAATTCTCAAATTCAATCGGGGTTATTATATTTAGATTACTTTAAATATGTTTAGAACCATATATTAGTCCTATTGAAAACTTAACTTCACAATATATGGGAATAATAGGAAAGTCTTATGGAAATACAACAGCATAATCCCAAATAGAATTCATATCATTGAAGTTGATTTTATCCCTAACCATCTCAAATAAATACCCCTTGTGAATAGGAATTTGTAACCTTAATATGGAAATAAATTCCATTGGAAGCTCATATTCATCCCCACACTGATAATTGATCATAGTTTCATTTCTAATATGAATTATGGCTTCCCTTCCTTGTAAATTTATATAATATCTATGTTAATTGAGTTAATCAATTCTCAAAATCACATTAAATTCCACTAAATAATATAAATATTTTCATAATGAACATTCATACAAACAATAACTTGAAATATCCAACTCTATATTAGATGATATGTGTGCATTAACCATCATGATACACTTCAGTTATTAACATGGAATAGTTCTTTCGTTGGTCTAGGATTTAGTCCTTACATTAGAAAATCAACTTAGATAATTCCAAAGTTCCCCACAAATAATACATTGAATGATTTGTAAAACCATATTATGAACTTCATTTACCACTATTGAACTCTTTATTTTTCCTCGATAATTAATTTATTTATTCCTTTATTTTCTATATATAAAGAATATAAATGTTCCTTTAAGACATTTTCTCAGGTGCTTTTTTCCACGTTATTGATATATAGAAAGCCAAATATTCCTTCCCACAAGGTATTCATAAAACTCCATTTTTATCTTATTAGGTTTGTTTAGAGACTCTCCCAATTTGAGGTTGTTAATAATATACAAATATATTTGGTTATTCATAATCACAAGGTTTCATGTTAAAAATATCATTTCATTTGGTTTCAAATGAATAAGTTCATTTCAATAGAAGTCGCATTTAGTATTAACATGATTCCTCCTAGCTCGGCCATTAAATAATACAAAAAATCATAGTGTAAGAAAAAATAATAATATGTAGTGATCATTTAATCATAAAAAAACAATAATGTGATATATAAATCAAGACAAATTCTTTTCAATATATGGAACCTTAGGATTTCCCCATCCTGTTCATGGTCATCGTCAATTCAAATCCTTCATAATGGTTCTTAAGAAAATTTGAATTAACCCAGCATATCCCTTAGGATTTTTTATCTATGTTTATAGTCTTAGATTGAATAATCGTTAACTATTTATTATCAAGTTAATACTTAATTCATATATTTTGGAGTTATTACCCCTAGGTGAACCAATGTCATAGCTTCATTCACTTTCTAGTATCTAGAAAGGGATGAATTTTCTCAGAAAATTATACAGTATATACTTTAGAAAAACATCAGGGTGTTATCCTATACATAGAAATATCCCTAGGGTTTTCAAACAACTTCTCTAATCCTAATATCCAAAAATAAAAACCCCACCTACAATACCAAATTAAGTGACCCAAGACTAACATAAATAAATATTAAATCATTATAGATGAATATTTAAGACATATCACAATTATAAATGATCAAGGATCATAAAGGTTTAGTTTCATTGGATACTAGATAAATAATAAACTTATTTCATAAATGGTATTCAAAATATCTTACAGATATATTCATATTATTTACCCTCTTGAAATATCATATATAGAACCTTCCATCGAAACCTATGAAAAGAAAACCTAATAAAGGGTGCGCTAATATTCTCAGTAAGGGTAAACATGGGAGATGGGAATCATAAGATTTTAAGTTGATCATAAGGCTATGATTACATAATAAAGTTTATGTTATCAATATAAAATATTCATACCCAAAAAATCATAGACCATAAATTACAAATTCAAATCACATCTATAAGTTTGATTAGTAAGGTTTTCAAATCATTAATCGTCATTCAAAAGTTGTAACATGGCCATGTTACCCTATAAGAATAGGAAATAATATTATTTTGAAAATATCTATTCAATATCATGTCTATGAATAATCTTGTGAGAATAGATAAAATAAATCATACTCCCACATCAAAATTTGTACATAATCATTTTTAATCATGTCCATACATAATATTTGGATCATATATAGAAGAAATAATACTCACACATCAAAATTTGAAACATTTATATACACAATCATTTCCATTCTTATCATGATCTCCTCATGAGACATATATATCACATTTTCTAATTTATTAGAGGTATGTAATGTACCCAACCATAACATAATAATAATCCACTCATATATTAGCAAAAATGTCATGAAAAATTTTATCAGTTGATCATAGCTTAATCCCTGGAAAATAAAATAGTTTTTATTATGATTTATTCATCATAATAAATAAATATAAAAATAAAGAGTAATTAAGGTGTAATTTGATCATTCAACCAGTGAATCATAAGTAACATTAAATTATTTTTTCATGGATGAAAATACTTTTAAAATATCACAGGAAAATTTCTTGAGGAAAATGTGATTTTCATTTTGTAATCACTTATCTAAAATATAAAAAAAATTATAATATTATGGAAAAAAATTCCTTTGAAAAGAATAATGTAAAAAAATAAATAAATCTTTAAATAAAATATTTTACATGATGTTGGGAATATAAATTCATGTTGTATACATTAAAATAGTGTATTCTTTTCACACATTGGTAAAAATTCAAAAATGACTTATTTTGAAAATGTTTCCTTTAAAAGATTCATTTCAAAATGTTATAATTAAAGTAAAAGGTAATAAAAATGACATATTTAAAACATTTTAGTATAGTTAAAAACATCTAGAAAACAATTTTTAATATCATGGACATGGAAGAAAAAACAATTAACCATAGAGGTAATATGGTTAACTTTTCATTAAATATATTTTATTGATCATTTTAATTACCAAAGAGGGGGGAATAGTATTAATACATATAAATTCAAAAAATTTATAGAGAATAATAAAATATATGTGGCTTAATGGTTTATATCCATATAATTTTCTTCAATAGAAATTTAGCATAGACAGCCCCAAAAAGAAATGAGATTGTAACATACATCTCTTACCTCAAGTCTCGTATTGCTTTATAAACATTCAAACATCCTTTGTAATAAATATATATTTATTATAAATATATTATAGAACTATATAAATATATAACATACTATTAATCCTTCCTTTTTAATTTTCAATAGTCCTTTTATTAACATTTTTTTATTAAAATGTACATTCGGTGAGAACTGGTCCATTTTCTATGCTTGTTTCAGTTTAATGGTTTCAATACATGAACATTTGTCATGGTTTCATCATTGAAAGAATATTAATCATTAAATAAGTATCATATTTATTAATTTTATGCAATTTTATAACCATTAACATAAATCAGTGATGAAAAATAATTTAAATCACTCCATGGAGATGGTAGTTTCTACACGGGAATGAGTAATGTTTCAACTTTTTGATGGGTGGAACGAAGAAAAGGTAAAATATAATTAACCATTTACAAAATAATTATTATAAAATAAATATAATATATATTCATTAACTATATCATTATTACCATTCATATAAATAGAAAATCAAAAACGAATCGCATCACTTCATGGAGGTGGTAGTCTATATGTGCACATGAGTGGCATTATTGTTTTACAACGGATGGAAAGTTAAGAAGGTTGAAAATATATTATAATTCTAGAAGAATAATTATTTTATAAATAAAATATATAAACATTAATTACATCATAATAACCACCATTATTGGTGGTGATGAATAATGAAATACATCACTTCGTGAGGAAGTAGTAGTCATGTACGCATGAATGACACTTTCATTTACCATTTGACATAGATTTAGATAAATAATGGTATTTAAATCAAAATAATACCATATAATTATATTTATGATACTTTATTAATAATTTTATTATATTAATAAAAAAAATATAAAATTTGGACGAATAAATAAAATCAAAAGTACTCGGTTAAGAGTTATACCTCTTCGTTAAGAAACCTCAATTGAATTACAACTTAAACCTTGAAAGGATGGTATTATGATAAAAAAATACTTATATAAAATGGGAAGGTATGATAGAAAACTATTTATGTAGTTATTTTAAAAATTACAATGCAAATAATTTTTATTAAGAGAGAATAAGTGGTGTCCTTTTATAAGGGAGGGAAATTACACACTTAGAATTTCACAAAATTTTAAAATATATTAATGTATTACTTAAGAAAAATTGATTAAAAATGACTCATATTAAAATATAATATGATATAAGGTCTAAATATTTCTATAAATATGATTTATACATTATTTATGTTTATTTTAACCCATATTTGTTTAGTTTAACCTCTCATTAACCCCTTTTAACCTTTATTATAGTAAAACAAATTCAACAGTAACAATTCATAATGAAAAAAAAATTTAAAAATATTAAATAATATTAATTATTCTGATTTATAATATTAAATTCATTCTAAAATATTAAATCTTTATAATTGGTATAAATAACTTTTAAATTAAATCAATAAAATGTGATGAAAAAACAGTTTTCTAAAAAATGAATTTTTAAGTATAAAAATGTTTTCATACAAAAATTAATAATAATGTAAATTAAAAATGACCTTAATTATATTATTATTAATATAAAAAAAATATATAATTATTAAATTAAATTAATAATAAAATTTTACTTTTTATACACTTGAATAAAAAAAGACAGTTTTCTATAAAATTATTATTGTTTCACTATTCACTAAAAAATATAATTTTTCAGAAAGATGAAACAAAATTTACCTTAAAATAAGAATGATATTTTGATTTAAAAATGATGAATTTTTTATAAAACCTAATTTCTAAAATTGGAAGAAATTAATGATAATATCCGTGCAAAAAATTCAATAAATTTTTTTTTGAAGAAAATGTATTTTAAAAGCATAAAATGATTGTATTCTCTTTATATTCAAAAAAAGGATAATTAAATGAAATATAAAATATTTTATTTAATATATAATATATAAATTTCAATAAAACCATTATTAAATAATTATTTATTTAATTTCTTAGGATAAAAACACATTCATCACATAAATAGAGTTTTATGAAAAATAACTCTTTTAATAATAAAATTATTTTATTATGATTTAGTGATGAACAATACATTTTTATTATCCCAAAACATTATAAATATATTTCATAATATGTTTAGTTCTATTCATACCAGAAAATATGACATCTAGGTTATAAGGGTACACTATATCACAGTTTACTTAGACTCAAGGTGCATATAAAACAAGATATATAATAATTAAAGTTTATTTCAAGGGAAATAAATTTAAAATAATGGGGTTTTACACCACCCACATCCTATAACATTTTTTGACATAGGCTAACCACCCATTCCCCAAAACCTTATATACTTTGGATACTGACACATATCCCATAAAATTTTCCCAAGATATGTAAAACATTAAGAATTGAATAATAGGGTTATAATGGTTTAACCTATCACAAAATTGGTGAACCATAAATTTGTGTGCCACAAGATCATAGAATCAATCATCATTCCACCATAGCTTATTTTACCCATGGGAAAGAAACATGTTTTATGAAAAATTTCTTAAAACATCATCATAATCCATCCAAAGAGAGATAGTGGGTGGTATCATTAAATTATATCCCCAGTGAGGATTAAGAGACATTAAAGGATTCTAAAATCAATGAAAAAATACCTTTATAATGATAGTCCACCTCCAGGTACCGTCCCGCTCTACAAGCCTCAACCACGATCAGCGTTGTCCGTCGTCTGCAACCAACACAATGTAGTGCGGGCATGGCCCATGCAGGGGTGAGTATACGATACTCAGTAGGGACCCCAAGACCCCCGAAGGTCTCCCAGAATCCACAAAGGATAAACCACAAAGGAAGGACACAAACACAAAGTATCAACCTACTCTACTTAGGTATATGCCCATACATATACCTAAGTCATCAATTCCAGTTCAGATCCAACTCACGAGCCCAAGTACAACCCAGTCCACACAGGAAAGTACAACCCAATCCACACAGGAAAGCAAGTCAATCATATTGAAGATAATGATTGAAAGTCAAGACTTATCTCACACAAGTATACTATTCATGAAGAGGGGTGGAGATGATTATATGTATCCTCTGAATCATCTCCTCTGCTGAACCCACGTAGGATCCAAGTACAGAAGTCGTCGTTGCCGAACCCACATAGGATCCAAGTACGGTAACCATCACTGCCGAACCCACATAGGATCCAAGTACAGTCATCATCGCTGTCGAACCCACATAGGATCCAAGTATAGTCATCCTCACTGTCGAACCCACGTAGGATCCAAGTACAGTCGCCATTGTCGTCGCAGTCGCAGCCAGCTCTAGGGTTCCCACACACAGCACGCTCGATTCCAGGAGAGTCCGCTCCACGATCCAAGGGGGTCGATACATCAACTGTCACGAAGTCCATAGTTGATGCATCACAAAGTTCTGTCTTGTCAATAGGAACTCAACGTGACAGACGGCGCGTCAATCGGACGCCCGGTCTGAGAGTTATTGGCTTTTTCGTCCGAGGGGCCCGGTTGGTTTTTAAGTTAAAACTAACCCGGCCATACTCCAGCTATGTCCAAACCTCAAGCGGAGTAAGCCAAAAGAACCGTCTCACTAATAGAAATTCAACGTGATCGACGACACGTCATTCGGACGTCCGGTCGTTAAGTTATAAGTGTTTTCGCTCCAAGGGCCCAGTTGGTTTTGGGATTGAACCAACCCTGACATACACAAACTTTAATGAAAACTTGAGTGTAATATACCTAAACTACCGTATCAATCCAAGAATCCCAACGCAACTGACAGTGCATCGATCGGAGGTCAGTAGCCCAAGATATGGGCATTTGAACAAATCTGTCCGAAAAAAATAGGCGGTTTGGGCCCGGTCCAACCCGACCCAAAACCCCCTGGGTCGGCCCGAACCGGGTCGAACCGACCCGGGACCAGGTCTAGCCTACTTAGGCGTGGCCCAACCCATGGCCGGGTGTGTCCTGCGGCCCGGCTCGGAAGCTGGCCGCGGCTCGGCTCGTGGTCGAGCGGGGTGCGAAGGGGGGGTGCCGCCCCCCTGTTTCCGAAAGGGTCGGCCTTAATGGCCGGCCTTGTGCAATCTGTGGGACCCGAGGGGGTCCCGCCTCCAGGTGGCGTCGGTGGCCGGCTCATCTGGCCACCCCTTTTAAGACTACCGCAGCCCTTGGTCGCGGCTCCTATCTGACCGGCGCGGCGTGACGACGCCGCGCCACTCCGCTGCGGCCCACTCCTGGTCGCGGCCTCCTTTGGCCTCACCGGCACAGTGTGACGGAACCTCACACCATCGCCGTGGCTCTCTTCAGCCGCGGCCCTTTTCATTTCCACGCGGTGCAATGGCACCGCGCCGCCTTCGCCGTAAAGTTCAAAGAGGATCAACAAAAAAAGGGGAGGAGGATTGGTCGTGTTTGTGCGGTCCGATCTTCTCCTGTTATGTTGATAACAAGCGGCCAAATTAATCAACGAGGAACGTTAAATTAAACTTTAACAAGGATAACCCCTACCTCAAAAAAAGTTTTTGAACGATGGGAATCGTGGAAAACGGTATCCCGGGGTGAGGTTCTATAGACGTCGATGGAGAGCGTCTGAGGAGAAAGCGGCGTCTCCCCTTTTTGTCACGGCGAAAAGAAAAGGAGGTGCGTCATCATCCTTCATGGATTTTGTGTTCTTCGACGAAGAGGATGAAGTTCTTCATAGAAGGAACTAGAGATTTCTCTCCCCAATATCTTCACAAAACAACTAACCCCCAAAATAAAATAATACTTGTTTTATTTTATTACTTCAAGCCATGCATTTCAATTTTTAAAATTAAAACACATAACTCACTTAATTGATTAAGTGTGTTGGCATGATTAAAGTGGAGAGAGGGGAGGGTTACACAATTAAAGGATGCCAAAATTTATTGGGCAGTTTCCATGTATTTATCATGGGAGTTCAAAGGGGTTAAGGGTTATGGAATATGAAAATATGGGTGCTCGTGTGGGCCCCACCTCCCTCATAACCACACATGGGAAGTTGGGTGGTTTTGGACCCCACAAACAACTTCCCATGATAGAGTTTAAATTCCAAGGATGATAAAATAAAATTGTACACAATTTTATTTACTTCTCACTTAAAACCCAAAATTTAACTTCTTCTCTTGATCAAACGCATCAACAGTAAAAGTCATCTTAAGAAAATATCGGTGTTGTGAGTTCATCGGTGCCCTCAGATTTCAATTCTGAGCACTGGTTCAAAAGATAGAAAAACCCACTCGTTCGTTCAGTGAGCGTACCTGAGCTAAACTTCAGAAATTGATTCCAGGCACTCCGGGCCTCAGAATCTGGTTCCCTCAGAAACTTCGTACTCATAAAATCCCAAAAAATTTAAGAAAAAAATTTCCTTGAAATTTACAGGTCTTTACATTACTCCCACCTTAGGGATTTACGTCCCCGTAAAGATATATCACAAACTAGGGGAACAAATGAGGGTAATGCGCATGCATCTGAGCCTCCCGCTCCCAATTGCTCTCTTGGAGGTTCTCGTGCTGCCACCTGATGCGCACAAGAGGAATCGACCATCCACATAAGACCTTCTCCTGTCGATCCTCAATCTCCATCGGGACTTCCGTAAATGTCACCCCATCATCGATGTCTAGCTCCCCGTGATCAATGATATATGTTGGGTCGTGCACGTATCTCCTCAGCTGAGATACGTGAAAGACGTCGTGCACCCGGTGCAACTGAGGTGGAAGATCCAGGTGATAAGCCACCCCACCTATCCTGCTGAGAACCTAGAATGGTCTGATGAAGTGAGGAGATAACTTGCCGCCCTGGCCAAATCTCTGTAATCCACGTCGAGGTGAGACCCATAAGAAAACGTGGCCGCCATCCTCGAACTCTAGTGGTCGCCACCTCCTGTCAGTATAGGACTTCGGTCGCCTCTGAGCAGTCCTCATCTGCTCCTAGATGATTTGTACCTTCTTCATAATGGCATGGACCATCTCTGGTCCTACAAGTGCTGACTCCCCAGGGTCTGTCCAGCATAGAGGTCATCTGCAAGTTCGGTCGTACAAGGCCTCGTATAGTGCCATCCCGATGGTGGAGTGGTAGCTGTTGTTGTATGCAAACTCCACCAAGGGTAGGTGATCCTCCCAGCTGTGACCAAAGTCAAGGACACATGCACAGATCATGTCCTTGAGAGTCTGAATGGTCCTCTCTGTCTGGCCATCCGTCTAAGAGTGAAAGGCAGTGCTCAGGCGTAGCTGCATCCCAAATGCCTCTTGAAACCCCTTCCAAAGTCGGGAAGTAAAGCGGGCATCTAGATCGGAAACGATAGTCGATGGAACACCATGAAGCCATACGATCTCCTGAATGTAGAGGCATCACAAGATCTCCACTGAGCCCTGCTCTCTGATAGGTAAGAAGTGGGCCGACTTGGTGAGTTGGTCCATGATCACCCATATGGAGTCATGTCCTCTGGAATTACATGGAAGCCCTATCAAGAAGTCTATAGATATCCCGTCCGACTTCCACTTCAGGACCTCTAGGGGTTGTACCAAACGTGCTGGTACCTGATGCTCTGCCTTCACCTACTGACAGGTGAGGCATCGTGAAACGAACTCTGTCACAGCCTTCTTCAAACCCGGCCACCAGTGCTGTCGTCTGAGATCCTGGTACATCTTCGCTACTCCTGGATGTACCTCTAAAGGGGATGTGTGAAACTCCCTCATCACCTCCTCCCGTAATGCAGCAGGTACCATGGTACATCCTCTGAAAAGGATGGCGTTCTCTCCTCCTATAAAAAATCCATCAGGTGCCTTTCTTGTGGATATCTGTGCACGTCACGTCTCACAGTCAACATCCTCACGATGTGCCTCTCTGACCCACTGTAGTAGTGGAGGAGTGACTGTGAGTGACTGTAGAAAGACTGATACATCTCTATCCATGAAGGATATCTATAAAGCGTCTAACTACTCTGTCGCCTCTCCATGTAGCTGGATGCCTGACCTCCTGTTGAGAGAATCAGCTACTACATTTCCCTTCCCAGGATTATAGACTATCGCAAAGTCAATGTCCTGGAGGAACTCAAGCCATCGCCGCTATCTCAGGTTCAGGTCCTTCTGCGAGAAGATGTACCTGAGACTCTGGTGGTCATAGTAGACTGTAAAGCACTCACCCATCAGATAGTGCCACCACATCTTCAAGGCGAAGACCACTGCTGCTAACTCTAGGTCATGGGTAGCATAGTTCTGCTTGTGCTGCCTCAACTGTCATGAACCATAGGCGATCACTGCCCGCTCCTGTACCAGGACACACCTGAGTCTGGTCCCTGATGCATCACAGTAAACTACGTACCCTACTCCCTCCTTCGGTAGCCTCAAGATGGGTGCACTGGTCAATCTCTGTCTCATCTCCTTGTGGTTGGGGTGGACCTCCTGGTGGTGGTGGTGGTATACCCTCAAAGCGTCTCCCACCACCCGCTACTCGGCCAGCTCCTCTGCCTCATCGGCTTACTCCCTACGGACCACCATGGTCGAACCTCTGCCTCTTCCTAGGTGGTCCCTCAACCGTCTGATGCTCCTCTGCATAGCGGGTCGGGTAGTCACGAGCCATGTGGCCCTACCTGCCGAATGCATAGCACTGTCTGCCTCTTGAATGACTGGCTCTGCTGCGTGTGCCCCACACCTCTGAACTAGTATCCTAAGGTCGTCCACTTGATGGTCTGGTCCTCTTGGACCTCTGCGACGTCTATCTACTACCGGCTGCAGAATACTCTACTACGTGTCTCCCTATGGTAGGTCTCGCTGCTAGTGTAGGCTCAGCAAGAAAGATCTCCACAAGAAGGGCTTGCTCCAGTACTCCTGCCTGTGTCAGAATACTGAAGGAGATCATTGAACCCCTGATCTCATGCCTCAATCCCTACTCAAAGGTCCGGGCCCAGAAGAACGGGTCCCATACCATGTCAGTGGAATAGCACGAGAGGTTGGTAAATCTCGCCGAGTACTGGGCTACTATCATGTTGCCCTGCTGCAGCTGTAGTAGCTCCTGAATACGCACCGCACGGAGGTTGGCTAGAACGAACTCCGAGTGGAAGAGGCTCTCGAAGTCCAACCAAAGTAACGATACCTCATCGTGCACCTGGAGCATCAAGCTCCACCATCTACTTGTTGCTGCATGTAGGAGACTCGCCGCAAGGATCACCATGAGGTCAACTAGTGTCCCTACTAATCTGAAGACTCGAACAACAGCCTCCAGCCAGTCCTCAGCTGCCTGAGGGTCTGTCTCCCCGCGGAACCGAGGCGGTCTCTAACGCTGAAACTCGTGCAGTGCACTCAGGAGACGTGCACTCTCTGCTGCTGGGGCTAGTGGTATCGATGGCTCGGTGGGTAGAGGTACCGTTGGTGCCTCCGCTGTAATGGGGCCCTGCACCGAGGCCTTGTCACTCGGTGGGCTGTCATCTCGCACAAAACTAGGAACCCTAGCTGGCTGCCATTGTGGGGCCATCCTGAAAAGAAACAGGTGCGCCACGGTTAATACAGTATACCTAGTGAGTTGACATAAAGTAATCACAAATAAAACTTTTGAAACACACAAGCAATCAACATTTTCGTGCATTGAGTCGGAAATCAGAAGTAAGGGTCCTGGTGTATGGATACGTCGGCCGCCGCACCAACACTGGACTCCCTGGACTGATAACCACACTCAATACCCTTAACACTATTTCTTCACGTAAAAGAAATTATCAAAGTCCTAATTTCTATGGTAGAATTGACTCCTCTGATACTAATTTGTCATGACCCATCCTCGGTGCCCGTGTCGTGACTACCCCAAGCCCGCCTTCCATAGGCCAGGGGCTAGCGACTAGCACCAAAGGCGTAATTCCCGATAAAAGGGAAGGAATTGCCTTTATATAAGAAAACAAACACCACAGAGTATGCAAGACGAAGTAAACACTAAGTAAACTGAGTACAAAAGTAAGTGCTGGAAAGTAAATAGGCCAGAATACAAACCCAACTGAAAGTACAGTACAACTGAAAAGGAAATAGAGCAGCAGTAAAGTAAATAAGTGACCACCGAGTCGTCCTCCGACTATCCCACCTGAAGGGTGGGTACATATGATCTCCTCAGCTCCTCGAGTTCGGCCATTCGCTCTGAGTACGTCCCACCTGATAGTCCACCTCCGGGTACCATCCCGCTCTAAAAGCCTCAACCACGATCACCGTTGTCCGTCGTCTGCAACCAACACAACGTAGTGTGGGCATGGCCCGTGCAGGGGTGAGTATATGATACTCAGTAGGGACCCTGAGACCCCCGAAGGTCTCCCAGAATCCACAAAGGATAAACCACAAAGGAAGGACACAAACATGAAGTATCAACCAACTCTACTTAGGTATATGCCCATACATATACCTAAGTTATCAATTCTAGTTCGGATCCAACTCATGAGCCCAAGTACAACCCAGTCCACATAGGAAAGTACAACCCAATCCACACAGAAAAGAAAGTTAATCATATCGAAGATAATGATTGAAAGTCAAGAATCAGCTCACACATGTATACTATTTACAAAGAGGGGTGGAGATGATTAGATGTAGCCTCTGAATCATCTCCTCTGCCGAACCCACGTAGGATCCAAGTACAGAAGTCGTCGCTGCCGAACCCACGTAGGATCCAAGTACCATAACCATTGCTGCTGAACCCACGTAGGATCCAAGTACAGTCATCATCTCTGCCGAAACCACATAGGATCCAAGTACAGTCGTCCTCGCTGCTGAACCCACGTAGGATCCAAGTACAGTCGCCGCAGTCGCAGCCAGCTCTAGGGTTCCCGCACACAACACGCTCGATTCTGGGAGGGTCCGCTCCACGAGCCAAGGGGGTCAATATATCAATTTTCACGAAGTCCAGAGTTGATGTATCACAAATTTTCATCTCTTCAATAGGAACTCAACGCGATAGATGGTGCGTCAATAGGACGCCCGGTCTGAGAGTTATTGGCTTTTTCGTCCCATGGGCCTGGTTGGTTTTTAAGTTAAAACCAACCTGACCGTACTCCAGCTATGTCTAAAACCCAATCAGAGTAAGCCAAAAGAACCATCTCACTAAGAGTAATTCAACCTGATCGACGACATGTCATTTGTACGTCCGGTCGTTAAGTTATAAGCGTTTCCACTCCAAGGGCCCGGTTGGTTTCGGGTTCGAACCAAATTGGACGTACCCAAACTTTATCAAAATCTAGAGTTTAATATAATTAAAATACCGTCTTGATCTAAGGATCCCAATGCAACTGACGATGCATCGATCGAAGGTTCGTAGCCCAAGATATGGGCGTTTGAATGAATCTGTCTGAAAAAAAATAGGGGGTTTGGGCCCGGTCTGACCTGGCCCAAAACCCCCTGGGTCAGCCCGAACCAGGTCGACCCAGGCCCGGGTCCAGCCCATTTGGTCGCGGCCCAGCCCGGCTCGGAAGTCGGTCGCGGATCGTCTTACGGCCGAGCGGGGTGCGAAGGGGGGGCGCCGCCCCCTATTTCCTAAACGGCCAGCCTTAATGGACGGCCTTTTGCAATCCGCGGGACCTAAGGGGGTCCCACCTCCAGGTGGTGCCAGCGGCTGGCTCAGCCGGCCGCCCCTTTGAAGACCGCCACGACCCTTGGCCGCGGCTCCTGTCAGACCGGCGCCGCGCCCCTCCGCCACAGCCCGCTCCTGGACGCAGCCTCCTTCGGCCTCACTGGCGCGGCGCGACGGCACTACGCACCATCGCCGCAGCTCACTTCAGTCGCGACCCTTTTCATTTCCGCGTGGTGCAACGGCACGGCACCGCCTTCGCCGTAAAGTTCAATGAGGATTAAAAAAAACGGGGAGGAGGATCAGCCGTGTTTGTGCGGTCTGATCTTCTCCCATTATGTTGATAATAAGCGGCCAAATTAATCAACAAAGGAACGTTAAATTAAACTTAAACGAGGATAACCCCTACCTCAACAAAAGTTTTCGAGCGATAGACTTCGCGGAAAATGGCATCGTGGGGTGAGGTTATGTAGACATCGATGGAGAGCGTCTGAGGAGAAAGTGGCGTCTCCCATTTTTTTCACTGAGAAAAGAAAAGGAAGTGCGTCGTCATCCTTCGTGGATTTGGTGTTCTTCGACGAAGAGGATGAAGTTCTTCGCGGAAGGAACTAGAGCTCTCTCTCCCCAATATCTTCACACAACAACTAACCCCCAAAATAAAATAAGACTTATCTTATTTTATTACTTCAAGCCATGCATTTCAATTTTTAAAATTCAAACACATAACTCACTTAATTGATTAAGTGTGTTGGCATGATTAAAGAGGAGAGAGGGGAGAGTTACACAATTAAAGGATACCAAAATTTATTGGGGAGTTGCCATGTATTTATCATGGGAGTTCAAAGGTGTTAAGGGTTATGTAATATGAAAAGATGGGTGCTCGTATCGGCCCCACCTCCCTCATAACCACACATGGGAAGTTGGGTGGTTATGGGCCCCACCAATAACTTCCCATGAGAGAGTTTAACTTCGAAGGATAATAAAATAAAATTGTACACAATTTTATTTACTTCTCACTTAAACCCCAAAATTTAACTTCTTCTCCTGAGCAAACGCATCAATGATAAAAGTCATCTTAAGCAAATACAGGCGCTGCGAGTTCATCGGTGCCCTTAGATTTCAATTCTGAGCACCGGTTCAAAATATAGAAAAACTCGCTCGTTCGTTCACTGAACGTACCCAATCTAAACTTAAAAAATTGATTCTGGACACTCCGGGCCTCAGAATCAGGTGTCGTCAGATACTGCGTACTCGTAAAATCCCAAAAAATTTAAGAAAAAAATTTATCTGAAATTTATGGGTCTTTACATGGGAATCGTTATTAGGATCATAGGTTTTAAAACAAGAGATAGGCTTGTGAGGGAGTTAATATAGGTAGCCTTAAACACAATTTATAAAGAAATGTGTGGGATTATATGGTGTAGGATACATCCTTTTATAGTTGGTAGGGGTAAAAAAAATTAAATACTCATTTATTAATATAAAAGGAATGCCATATTCTAGGATAGTGGATTTAAAATTTACAATAAGAGAAGATTAGATAAGGGGTGTTTAATAAATATCTTATAAAAAATTTATAGATATTTTTTCTGTGATATTTTGTGACCTTGTCCCTTAATTTAATTATTTTTAACTATTTTAGCCTTTATTGTGATGACTAACTTTTACGATGGTAATTTATTTTTATGATTACAAATTATTTGAAACATATTCCCTAATTTGAACATTTTGTGTCAACATTTGAAATCATTTTTCTAGATTAAATTACTATAGTTAACAAAAATTAATATTATTACAAATATGCATAACCTAGGGATTTTTTAAAAAACTGCATTCTTAAGACTAAAAATGAATTTACATATATTTCATAAAAAATAATAATCTTTAAATAATGTTAGTTTTTTAGGATATAAATACAAATAATTAATTTCAATAATCCCTATACTTTAAATATGATAAATTTAACTTGTAACACCATAAGATTCTACTATGTATTTTTTCCTTAAAATAAATATTATGTCAAAAAGGTTATTTCACACACAACACAAAACTAAAATTTTAATCAATGATTTTATGAAATATTTCTTTTTATAGCTTTTGTTACACACAACACCATGTTTTTAATGAACTGAGATTTATTATTAATATTATTATTTATAAATTATTATTATATTCTAGCCAATAAACTTGGTAGTATGAATAGTAATAACAATATTTTAAAAATTATTTATAAATTTTTTAGACAAAGAAATCATATATATAAATAAGTACTTAGTTTTTAGTAAAGACTATATATGCGTTGAAAATAAATTTTTTTAAAAATATGATATTTATTAGTTTTTTTGATAAAATAATAAAAATATTTTTTCCACTTTAGGAAACAAAATTTGAAAAAATAAAATTAATTTTTATAATCAATATGTAAAATTTATATTTGAATTGATTTTTTTGAATTTTCTGAAACGATTATTTTTTGAGGAAAAGTAAAAAATAATAATTTTTTGTTAAAATATTCATTTTCAATTAAATCATTTGCAAGATAAATTTTATTTTAAGATAGATTCTAAATTAAAATTAGATAAATTTTCTATTTATTAATCCAATTTAGGTCATTTGAATCAAATTCATATTTATTTTTTATATAAAAACCATTTTTACTTATTTAAATTTTCTCTTCGGAAAACAACTTTTTCCTTGTGTCTGTAGGTTAAATTTTAAATTAAATTATTCAACCTATGCGAATTTATTTTGGTAAAAGGATTCCATATTTGAAATAATAAACTAATTTTAGTTAATAATTTCAAATTAATTTTTTTCGATAATGAATATTGAAAATCGTAAAAATTAATTACAGATAATAAGGTTAAAATGGGATTACTGTAGTGTTAAACCAAAATATAAGGCTATGTTTTCCAAAAAAACCTTTTATTTATAAACCCTTTTAAGAAGGATTTACGTGTAGACCTAAAGAGGTTCTCTGAAGAAGAGGTATAATCCTTAACCATGAATTTTCATTATATTTCTTCTTATAACTCATTAAAATTTTATTCAAACATGCTGATATAATAACAAAAATATATCCAATATATTTATATTTTATTATTTTATTTTCATAACCTATATCCATATTCTATTCATATAATGGGAAATGAAATTGTCGATCATGTGCATGGAAGATTACCGCCTCACGAATAGATGTGATTCATTTTCCATTACAACATTTCATGAATGTATATAATGATGTATTATCATATTTTTATGTTATTTATGACATAATTATACTTATGTAACTATAATGTCACATATACATTCTTACCTTCCAATCTGTTTGAAAATTATAACATTGATCATGCATACGTGTGGACTACCACCTCAACGAAGCAATGTGATATGTTTTTAATTTTATTTTGACATTGATAGTAATAGAGATATATTTAATAAATATATATGAAATATATTTCATATAATGTTTTCTATAAAGTTGATATATTATTTAACTTTCTATCATTCCTTTTATTGAGAAAATGGAAACAACATTCATACGTACGTAAGGCCTATTGTCTCTATGGATGATGTAATTAAATTTCTATATCTGTCATTTATAGATTATTATAAATACATATATAATGAAAATATATTATATTTATATCATTTTTAAATTTATTTTGTGGTTGTGACCATGATTAAAAACAAATTCTGAAAATACCAAACCAAAACAGAAATGAAAAAAATAAAGCAGTTATTATTTGAAACATGATTTTAAAAAGGAATTGTTAGTAAATGGGTAAAAATATTATAAATAAATCCCAGATAGTACGATATATATATATATATGGTTATATTATGTAATTTATTTATAATAAACATTTTTTTATACACAATATTCAAACATTTATAATTATATTCGAGACTTGAGGTAACGGATTTTCGTCACACTTTTATTTATTAGGGATACATGCCTTATACACCACTTTTTATTTTATGTGGTGTTTATATACTAAACTTGAATGAATTTTATGATTATTATAATTAAAATTAAGGTATATAAATATAAATTTAGGTTTATTTATTTTATGGATCTTAAGATTCAAAAGTTACCGAAGTGGTAAACGTTTTATGTTACAATGTCATTATTTATCAGGATTGTTTATGATTAAGTTTATAATGATGAAATATTATGATATAACTATCAAGAAACATGTTTATTTTATTTTCATCCAGTTATTTATGTATTATAAATGTTTTCCTTTCATTTTCCTCTTTTTAAGAACTAAATAGTTTAATTTAATATTTTTAAGAAAAATGACTATATCTCTCTCTTTGGTTGAAAATCATTTTCCTTTCATTTCCATGTTTTCTAAAAACAATTAAATAATGTTTTTACTATTCTAAAATGATTTTTTAAATAAATTTTTACCCATTTTTTAATTTTTACCAAATGGTTTAAATGGAATCTTCTTGTTATTTTCTAAGTAAGGGCCTTTTGACTTTTTATCAAAAATGTTAAAGGAGTCTTTATTTTAATGGGTGCGACATAGATTGAATATTCCACCATAATGACAACTCAATTATTTTAAGTTTCTGTTAAGATTTTTCAGGGTTCTTTTCAAAAAAATCATTAAAATTTGAGAAATTTTTAGATTTTAAAGAATTTATCTTAAAATGGAAAGGATGTTTTCTTCAAGAATGTTTTCTTTATATATTTTATGAATTTATATCGTCAATGGTAAAAAACTTCACTATTTCTTATGTCCTACTATGAATATGATCCAATGATACCACACATATCATTTATCTATATGGTTTGTGATTATATTGAAAAGATTTTTATGAAACCCATTTTCTTTCCCTGGGTTATGGTATAATGAAATGTTTATAAAACAAGTTTATTTTGTTATGGGTTATGATATTATGACTATTTTATGATCTTATGGAATAAAAAAATTGATTATTTAGTGGGTGGGACCTATATCTCCCTCTAATGAATTGGGTAAATAATATTGCTTTATGATCTCAAAGGGTACACAAGAGGTTATCCCTAGCCCAAAACAATATGGTAAATGGGAGGTTATCCTAATCCTAAAACAAGAGGGTATATGGGAGGTTATACCAAGCCCAAAACAAGAGGGTTCATGAGAGGATATCCCAAGCTTAAAATAAGGGGGTACACATGAGGTTATTTCAATCCCAAAATAAGGTACACGTGAGGTTATCCCAACCCTAAAGCAGTTATATAGGTGGTTAGCTCAAGCCTAACATGTTATTAATGTATTGATGGGTATCCTTGAAATAATATTTTTATGATTATGTGTATACCACAAATTTATGTCTTATAAAAATGTTCTGCTCTCATAGATCATGTACTATTATTAGAATATGATTCGTGTATTATTAACTACCAAGATTTTTTCCACGACACCAATTTATGATATATGATATGTAGGGTAGAGTTTTCAAAATTTTATTCACATTCTCTCAAATACTTATACTAATTTTTTTGTTTATATATTCCTTATTTACCCTTAATGAGCATCTAATCTCACCCTTTCTTATGTTTACTTTCCATAGGTTATAAAGAAAGGTATTATGTATGGTATTTCAAAGAAGGGTGAAATTTTTAAAGAACCTAGAGGGAGATGATGTAGTTCACTTATAAACCAATTGTTTATGTATTCATGTTTCCAAATATACTAGACCTGCACAATTTTGACATGGATCATCATGTTATGTAATGAATATTCATTTATTAATATGTAATATCTACGTATGAAATGTATGGGTCATTATAAAAATGAACTGAAATATATTTTATTGAGTTAAAATGTTATAAAAAATTATACATTAATAAATAATGAGGATATAATAAGAAACATCATTAATAAATGTATAAAAAGAATAAAACCACAAGTCAATAAAAATAACATAAACATAAAATATTTATCCCCATGGGTTCCCATTAAGATTTTAACCCCAATCACTACTATGGAAATAAGGCTCAACAATAGATCTATAACAGACATGCTGATATAAAGTTGAATGAATAAGGTGAATGATTTTAGAGATGCAAGCAAGGTTATATATACGAGTAAAATTTGACCATTATAAATATGGGTGTTAGAAATATAGTCATTGGAAATATGGTCATTGAATATAGATGTATTGAAAGGGTGTTCTAATTATTTTTATTATTATTAAAAAATATAAAATGATATAATTAATAAATATTTAACTATTAAATAAGAATATAATATTTAATTAAAATATTGATTTATAAAAAAAATTATGTGTTTCATATTATTATTATTAAATTATGACATTATGAATTTATGAAATTTCAATAAATATTTTAATTTTATGGATTGTTAAAATTAAATGGATGAGATATAAATAATTATTTTTAATGTTATTTTGTAAAGATTACATAAAAGTGATATTTTATAATAAACCGTTTTTTAAGTATTCCATGTCTTTTTCTTTGTAACATTAGTCCCTATTAAAGAATCATTTTAAATGAAATTTATTGATAAAATATAAAAGAAAATATATTAACATTTATCCAATAATTATTACTTTTAAGTAAATGATAAAAAAAATCATTTTATATTTAAAATTTACATTTTTATTAAAGAACATTTATATGTTATGCGTGCCTATAAAAAATTAATTTTTATCAACTCGTTAAAATAAAATGTTTTTCATATTTTTAATCAATATATTAAAATTTTTTAATAACCTAATATTCATTTTGAACATACAAATAACTTCCCAAATTAAATATTAGTTAGTATGGAAAAAATTATTTTTTAGAGAATTATTTTTATAAATACTAGGTATTTTGAATTTAAATAAATTAAATTTATCTCTTTCTGATTATGAAAATTTTATTTTTAAGAGGATACAAAATATTAACACTCATTTATTTACTAATTAATTGTAAATAAGAATAAGAACATTTGATATTGAAAAGTTACTTTTACAAAAAAAATATTTTTTCTATATATCATATGTTTTAATTTAAAATATAATTTTATCATATCTATAAATTTTAGTAGATTAAATTGGGTCTGAATTTGGAATTAACATTTTAGCATTTGGTAATAAGGGTCATCTTATATTTTTAATAAAAATTATAATTACAATAGTATATATTTAATCAAGGTTAAAGGGTAAAAATGTAGTAATCTACCATGGATCAAATTTTTCTGAATAAACTTGACACTTAGTGAAAAACCTTGATATTTTCAAATAAAACTATGTTTGGTAACAAATACTATAAGAAACACCATGCTTAAACGGAACCACGAAATAATATTAATTTAAATATGACCATTTAAGAAAAATTTGTTGATTTGGTGGGTATAAATAGGATTAATATAATTATAAAATATGTATAAAATTATTCTATAAAATAAAAAAAAATGTGTATTAATTCATTGGAAATAATCACACAATTTCTAGTAAAAATATATTATTCTTCAAAAATAATTTTCTAAAAAATCAGGTCTTTAAATTTTTGTGAGAGATTTTTAAAATTAATTTATTTCACTTTTATAAATATTATTAGAAAAAATAGGAATTTTTAAATCAAAATATCAAAATTATCTTAGGATAATATTTCTTAATTTTCTTGAAAATATTTATTTTTAAGCGAAAAATGAAATACACTTATCTTATATAAAATTGTATTTTATTTTAAGTTATTTTAAAAAATACCAATTTATATTGAATTTTTTTGAAAATATAATTAGTTCTATCAGATTAAAATTAATTTCATTATAACAGACATTATTCTCAATTTTTTTATAAAAATATTTTTATATACAAAATGCATTTTTCTAAAAAACTATTTTCCTCAGGTTTTGTGATTTTATTGTAAAAATATTTTATAAAAAATTAGGGAATTAATTTGATAAAATAGATTCCATATTTGGAATTAAAATTTATAAATTTGGTAAATATTTCAACTTTAATTTTAGTCATAATGAATATTAATCATGGTAAATATTTGTCACCATGTTAAAGGTATATTGGGTAATTAAGGTTAAAAATAATGTTATATGGATTTAAAAATTTATCTAAAACCTGAATTATTTATATTTTGTAATTTTATTTCTACCAAACCTATCATATATTCGAACATTATGGCATTTTAATTCCATTTTTCAATGATATATCCCATTATATTATTTTAAGTAATGGAAAATTCCAAAATTTTACTCTCATGGTTTTAATTTCTCTTTTAAGTTCACATAAGGATAATATGATGTTATGAAAGAATATAAAAGTTTAATTTGAACTAAATGTATTTATCTTTATGATTTTAATATATTTTTAATTTTTATTTATGGTATATTTACATTAAATTGTTACCCAATGTCGACATAGTACTTATGTAAGTAGTTTAAAAATCAAAGTTTATAATTTTGAAAACATCAAAAGTAATATTTTTTGGATTAATTTTAGTATAACATGAATTTTATGGTCAATAATATTGTATAATTTAATATTAAATATTTTATATTCGAATTTCAAACCTATATTGATCTATTTAATGTCAAAATATGTGAAGAGGTCTTAAATTGACAGAAATGATATTTTTTATTAAATAGTATATTAATAAATGAATTAAAAATTATAAAATCTTGAATTAAGAAATAGAAGATGAGGAATTTTCTATAATTTAATCCCTTCATTATATTTGAGCCATTTGTTATCAAATAATTTAATTTATAACCCTTTAGTATTGAAAATGTTGTTACCACAGTTAAGGTTAAAATTGATTAAAGAAGGGGTTAAACCAAAAGATAAGTATTAGAATGACACAAAAACCTATCCAAATTTAATTATTTTAAAGTATTTTAGTATTACCGTATATTATATTTGAAATTATATACACTTTTTTCCACTTTAACATGAAAAATAATTTATTATATTTATTTATTTTTTCGTAATTCCATGTGTGCCCTTTCCTTCAATATAAAAGGACCATACATATCCTCTATTATTCACATAACCTTGAGCCAATTTTCATATAAAAAACATGTAAATTAAAACTTATAAAAATAATTATTATATAGATTCTATTCTCTTAAAATTTCATCCTGATGGTCTTTAAGGATAGATTTAAAGGATGTTATTTAAAGAGAAGGTAATCATCTTAATTGAGCGTCTTTATTTTACTTCATCATCTACCTACTTTAATTATACACTAACAATTAAAATATAATAAAATCATTATATACAATATAAATATATTTTTCATTTTAAATATTTATCCTCATTCATAATATTTTACATCAAATGGGATATAAAACCATCGCTCATGTGTACATGCGGATTACCGCCTCATGAAATTGATGTATTTAATTTCTTATATCTTCCTTTAATGGTTGGTTATTGTGATTAATTTAATTGATATATATGAAATTAATGAAATAATTATTATTCTTTAAATATAATATATCATCGTTATATCGATCCATTCCATTCATTAAAAATGAATACATTTCATGTTTGTATGTATGAACTATCGTCTCTACCGAGTGATGTACTTCATTTTTCAAATACCAAATCTCATGAATAATCATGGGAATGGATTTAATAAAGTTAATTTATTTTTTTATAAATTTATAATTATTTTTAAATATAAAACAATACCTACCATCTTTCCCTCGTGATTCTTTGAAAAATGACAATGTTACACATGCATACGTATCGACTATTGTCCCTATGTTGTAACATAATTTATTTTTCATAAAAACATTACATATTTTGTTATAAAATTATAATTAATTTATTAAAATTATATTTAATTCAAAATTTTTATTCTTGATATTATTAACAATGACCTCTTTAATCATGATTAATAGACCAAATTAGTTTTCAAATTATGAACTGAATGTCCTCAAAACACCCTGTATGGACTTAACTGATTAAGAAATTAAATATTTATATGAAATAAATTGTTTGATGATATGGTATTAAACCTAGAAATTATATTTAATAAATTAAATAATTAACATAATTTCATTATATATGATTTAATGAAGGTATGTGACAATTCATATGTGAGGCAATACATTTCTTGTCTCAATTCCCCTTCTTTGAGACTTAAGATATTTTCACCACAAATTTTATTTTATGTGGTGTAAAAAATTCCTTATGGTTATATTTTATCATTATTATTTAAAGATTAATTTAAATAAAAATAAATTCAAATTTATTTCCTTTAAAGTTTCATTGGTTTAAGAGTTACCAATTCATATGGGACACATTACATTTATCACTCATTTTAATTGTTTTAAAAGTTTAAAGTATTTAGTTGCTAAATATTTTTTCTCCATGTGAATATTATTAAAATAGTTTTTATGATATATTTATATTATAATTAATAGATTATAGAGGATATTTTATGTCACTTTTTAATTTCATACAATGTTTTTCAAAATGAATATTTTTCCGTATTTTATATAGGATGTTTTGATTTTTTTACAAAAGGAAAAAAGGAATGTTATATTTTAATGTATATTACATCAATGAATTTTCCCACCATCATGATAATTATTTCATGTTTATATTAATTTATAATCTTCTATTTTTTATTAAAATAAAAATTCAACTTCTCATTTTTTTTGGTATTTTAGTTTTGAAAATTGGGTTTTAAAGGAATGTGATATATCAATATCTAAAAATGTTTTTATAATGGGTTCAAAAAGTATAGTATTATTATTTTTAAGATGAAAATGTAATATTTTATTTGTTTCATATATATCATGGTCCTTTTACATTATTATGATAATGTGATCCCCGTATATATCACTAGTACATTGGTTAATTATTATATTCTTTGGAGAATTATGTTGGAATTAACCATGTTGGTTACTCTATGTGAAAGGGTTATTATAGGGGTTTTATGAATATGATGTCCCAAGTAACACACGTAACATTTCTATTATTTCTAATTATTTTTCATATACATATCTTGAATTTAAAAGGTAAAATAATGATATTTTTTCTAATGTAATGATTGTGACCTTATAAGGGAAAAGGTATGATTTTATGAAAATGATTTTCATGGATTCTCATGTTTTCTGTGAAACTGTCATGATAATGATTTTTACTTGATGTTTTATTATAATTTTTTCTATGAAAAACTTTTGGTAATAAATTTGATTTCTTGTTTAAGAAAATGATTTTTTGATCTCAAAGTTTATTACGTTAAAGGTAAAAGATCTTATATGATACGATGGTTTAAAATGTACTAATGGGTTTGTTTATATACATATATATATATATATATACCTTACTAAGATTTTTTTTTCTCATCCCATTTTTTCAAAAATATTTTTCACAAGGATTAAATATGAGTATAAAAGTTAATAAATTCAGAGTTCTAGATATGCAAGATTCATTGAACGAAGTAAGTGTGACTTTATAAAGAACGTGTTTTGTTGAGAAAATAGATACTGTATAGAAATTTAAACATTGAAAGTGTTTTTCATAATTATTTAAAACTATAATCCTAAAAGTTTCTTGGGAGTGTAAGTGATCCAATATTTAATTTTGTTGTTTTAAATTTTGGATGGTTAAAAATGGTTCACATTTATCAATATCAAATCCAGTAATGTAAATATTATTTTTTTAGCATTGGATCTAAGAGTGTGGGTTCAGAGAAGTTTTAGTTTTTATCAGAACAAGGAATATATAATTTCGTAGATTATGATTTTTTCATATGAAGTAAGATTAATAGTTAAGTATACCGTCATGGTTTTGTAATTTTAAGTTTGATCATAAGTTCAATGTCATAGACACCCCCTCTTTAGGTTTTAAGTGATGGGATTTTAAGTTCATTAAAGGTATTTTGGGAGATAGTTATAGTAATAAATAACAAGGCTTTAGTATACGTTTTAGTGAAAATATTTTTTGAGAATAATCATAATATATTTTATGGATTTAATTTTAAAATTATTGATAACCTTTATGGTTAAAATGATATTTGATGTTGAGGTAATTATGGTTAATTAAGATAAAAGGGTTATTACATGTTCGGAACATATGATTAGTTGTATAGATAAAAATGGTATTGAAAATTGATTTGGTGACTATGTGAAAAATGTTATTTTTTTGTAAGATCACTATTTTTGGAACATTATATGATCAAGGTAAATAGAAATATTTTTGGTTAAGATGGGGTTTCACTTGAGGAATAAAGGTTGAATTATATTTTGGAAGTATGTAATATTTTATTTTGGCTTTATGGCAATTCACTTAATTTATAGAAAATATTAGTATATTTTGGAGATTATATGATTATGGAATAAAAAAAATTATATTACTTTAGGATTAATTGATGTTATTTAGAGATAAATATTAAGTTTATCATGGAATATATTATGATCAAATATTTATGATTTTTAGGTCTTGAACATGACCAGGAATATTTTGAATATTTTTAATGTTAGTTATTTATCTAATGATTAATGTTGAACTTTGATCATTATTATTGAGGATTTGGAGATTATTGTTGTATTTATTTATATGAAGGTTTATTCATATTGGATATTATATTATCTTATGCCAACCATTTTGGTTTTGGTTAATGATTTAATAAAGGAGGAAAACTTGTTATCCTCCTGTAGATATTTTGATCAATTATATGTTTATTTTAGTTCTTTAGGAATTAAAAATTGTTTTTTGAGTATTCATTTATTATAGAAAGGGATGATATAAAAGTAAAAAATAATCAAAGAAAATACAAAGGAAGAAATTATTCTTATGAAATTGATAGAAATTATTTAGGTATATTTTCTCATATTCTGTATCATGATGGAAAAATAATCCCCCGACACAAAGAAAATGATCAAAAAAAAATTATTTTACCTTTATTCATGATGAATTGATGTTATTATTTATCTCCTAATTAGTTATGGTGTTTTGGTCACTAACTTTCTCATGATTGCATTATCGTCACTCCCCATAAATTTTTGGACATTATTTTTATCCTTCGTGACCATATTTTCACTTCCCAGTAATTACCAAATTTTTGGAAACCTTGTTATGGTCTATTCAAGAAGATCTTCATCTTCATCTTTTTTTATTTTCCAAAGGATGTTTTATGAACCTTTTTTAGGATGTGGCTTTTATAAAAAGTTATTATCAAATTTTAAACCATTAATTACTGATATCTAGATAAAATATTTAGGAAACAATTATCAAATGTTCGGAGGATAATGTAAATCCCTGAGATTTTAAAATAACACTATGTTCGATAACATATATAAGACACAGGACCGAGCTTAAACGAACCAAAAAATAATATTATTATAAATATTTTCATTATAATATAGTCATTTAATTTGAGGGTATTAATAGGTATAAATGAATTATGATATATATATATATATATATATATATATAATTTTTCACTAAAAATATAAATATATTGATTAATTATTATTAAATAATCACTCACATTTTAGTAAAGTGATTTTATTCTTCAAAAATATATTTTATTCAAAAATGGTTTGTATTGACATTTATGAGAGAATATTATAATTATTTTGTCAAAATTTTAGAAATATTATTTAACAAAAATAATATAATTTTTTAAATTTTCATATCAAAGTTATCATTGGATGATATTTTTTTATTTTTCTAAAAAGATTTATTTTTCAGTAAATAATGAAAAATAGCATTTTTTTAACTGCCTTTTATTTTCAAATATTTATAAAGTATCATTTTATTTATAATTTGTTTTAAATTTTTCATAGATAATTTGGATTAAAATAATAATATTAAGATATTCTAATTTACATTGTGTTGGATTTTCGTATAGGAACATTTTTATACTTAAAAAAACATTTTTTCTAGAAAATAGTTTTTTATCTTGTTTTCAGGTTTATTTTAAGAGAAATTTAAAAAAATTAGAGGTATTTAATTTGATATAATAGATTACATGTTTTTTATAATAATTTATAAATTTTTCAAATAGTTCAAATTAAATTTTGATCATAATTAATAGTAATCTTGTTTAATATTTGTCACCTCAGTAACGGTAAATCTGGTAATTTAGGTTAAAAAATAATGTGATATGGCTTTAAAAATCTATTTAGAACATGAATTATTTGTATTTTTTGAGATTACTTAGACCACCCAATTTATATATTTGATGATTATTTAATTTTAATTCTATATTTCTTTGATAAAGACTTTTATATTATTTAAAGAAAAGGAAAATTCCAAAATGTAACTCTATTTCTTTAGATATATCCTATAAGTTTACATTGGTATAAGAATATGTTATGAAAGAATATAAAAGTTTATTATGAAATTTATTTATTTATTTGTATATGGTAATTAAGTTTTAATTTTAATTGATGGTATATTTACCTTAGATTCTTACACAATACTAACACAGCGCTTGTGAAAGTAGTAGAAAAATATAAGTAAATTATTTTAAAATCATAAGAAGTAATATTTTTTTGATTAATCATGGTGTAAAGTTAATTTAATTATTAATAATAATAATTTATAAATGATTTTGAAAGTATTTATATTCGAATTACATACCCTTATTGATGTATTTAATGTCTAAATATTTAAATAGTTCTTTAAAAGACTTTAATGATATTTAATGTTAAATAATATATTATTAAATGATTTACAAATCATACAAAATTTATAAAGTAAATAGGGGATAGGATATGGTCTAAAAAAGCATTCATTGACTATTTAGTATCCAATTAATATCATATAATTAAATTTCTACCCCTTTAGTATTGAATTTTTTTTACCATAGTTAAGGTTAAAACCGGTTAATAAAGGGGTTAAAATCAAAGATAAGGTTTAAAATGACACATAAACCTATCCAAATTTTATATTTTGAAATAATTTCAATATTATTATATATTATATTCATAATTTTGTACAAAATTTTAAACTTTATCTTAGAAAATAATTTATTATATTTAAATATTTTATGTAATTCCAAGTGTTTCAATTCCTTAACTATAAAAGGACACCACCTATCCTCTATTATTGACACCATCTTGAGACACTTATCTCTAAAAAACATGAATAGACATCTTATAAACATACTTATAAAACGTATAAAGTTCCTTTTATCTTAAAAACCCGTCTCTAGGGTCATTAATTATATACCCCAAGTAGGTTCTTCAAAGAGGAGGTAATCGTATCAAATGAGTGTTTTCATTATAATTCTTCTTCTACCTCCTTAGATTATATCCTATCAATTATAGTATAATAACATGGTTACATACCATATTTTTATATATTATTATATTAATTTAATAACCTTATTCATATTGTTTTCCATCTAATATAAAACAAAACAATCGTTCGTGGGTACGTACGGATTACCGACTGGTGAAACCATTGAATTTTATTTATCATCGTTACCTTTAATGGTTTTTTATATGACATTCATGAATTAATTATGATTATTTATATATAATCTATTATATATCTTCATACCATTCTAATCATTATAAAAAGAATCATCACATATTTGTACATTTGAACTACCATTTCTACATAGCTATGTGCTTCATTTTTCAAGAACCACCTCTTATAGAGGGTCTTGGGGATGGATTTAAAAAAATTATTTTATTTTTATAAAATTATAAAATTTATTTAAATATAAAATAATTCTTACCTTATTTTCCTCATGATTCATTGAAACATGGAAACATTACTCATATGTACGTATGGACTACCATCATCATGTTGTACCATAATTCACTTTTTATAACCACCCTACATAGTTAGTTATAAAATTATATTTAATGTATAAAAATATAATTATATCATTATTATTATTATGGGTATAATGGAACAATTAAATCATTGACCATGTCTAACATACTGAATTCAATTTGAGATTATGAACCGAACATCCAAAAAAGCACCCAATATGGACTTAATCGATTATGTAATTAAATATTCCATTGAAATAAATAAAAAAATGGTTTAGTGATAAGTTATTAAACCTATAAAATGTTATTAATATAATAAATAATTAATATAATTTCATTCTATTTGAGTTAAATAACATACAAGAAAATTCATACTTGAGGTAAAATATTTCTAGTATCAATTCCCTTTATTTGATAATTAACCTATTTTTACCACATGTTTTATTATTTATGGTGTATAAAATTCCTTATTAATGTATTTTATAATTATTATATGAAAAATAATTTGTTTACAAATCTATTTAAAGTTTATTACTTTAATTTTTCGTTATTTCAAAAGTTATCAAATCATACGATACACTTTACCTTAAAACCCCATTTTAAATATTTTAAAGATTTAATTTTTAAATATTTTTCCCCATTCCTTTATTCTTTAAATCATTTTATTGATATATTATATTGACATAAATATATTATAAAGTATATTTAATTTATATTCTTGACTTTTCTGTAATGTTTTTATAAATGAATATTTCTATATGTTTTATAAGGGATGTTTTGAATTTATTTAACAAAGGAAAAAAAAGGAATGTTATATTTTAACGCATACTACATTAACAGATTTTACTAATATTATAACCATTATTTTTTATTTAGATTATTGTATAATATTACATGTTTTCTTGAAATAATAAACCTCATTCCCTTTGTTCTGGGTATTTTAGTTTTGAACATTTTGTTTTAAAGAGAAAGGATATATCAATAACTGAGAATATTTTTCTTAGGGTTTTAAAAGTATAATTTTATGGGTTTGGTGATGGAAATGAAATTTTATTTTATTTGTGTATTGTTTGGTCCTTGAAAAATATTTATGATAGGTTAATATAGGTATGGTCCTACAATGAATTGGGTAATGATTATGTTCTCTGGTGAATTATTTTTTATTTGACTATATACCAGAAAATCTCAGTTAGGGGATAGACCCCTAACCATTTATTAAAATAAAGGAAAAGGCAGTGAAAAGGTGCCAAAAGTCAAAAGTGAAAATTACATATCATAAAATCCATACCCTCCACCATATCCCTGGTAGAAAGATTCCTCCATAGTAACTGATTCATATTCGGAGCTGTCATAGTGCTTTAGAACCTTAGCATACTTCCTTCATAGATTCATCCACTCCAGAGATAAAAGCTTAGTGTTTCCAATGGAAGACCTGGTGGAGACCGGTTTCGGAAGATAGGAGTAGTCCTTCCTCAGCCTTCGTCGCGGTGGGGTAGTCCTGACTTCCTTATTCCCGGTAATCATTGTCCTCCCTCCCTGAACCACGTCACTAAATGAAGGCTTGATACCACCATCATTATCCTTATCACTCTTAGAGTAATCTCCCCATTTAGTAGGGATATGCACCTCATGAATTCCTTCTATCCCTCCTCTTGCCTTATGAAGTTTATTGCTAGTGTCAATCACTTCTAGACACCTTGGCTGCTCCATAGACTCATAACCAACCATTGTCCCATGTTGTAGAATTTTTTCTCTAGTGCCATCCACCTGACAAGGAATCCCAAGCTGTATACCGAGACCTTTATTCATTGGAAATCCATCCTCTACATTCTCATGTTCCAGCCCTTGGAAATGGTTTCCAGTGTCAATTGTGACCACCACACCCCCATCATTCACATCCCACCCTGGTGACACATTAGTATCTTCTGAGGCCCCCAAGGGACCAGTAACACAACAAACAGCATCCAGATCCTACTCAACCATGGGTGTTGACCTCTTTAATTCACTCTCAGCCTTTCTATTAGTATATATCAGCACAAAAACTACTTGTTTTATGTCTTTTATGACAACATTGACACCTGGTGGATCTCCCATGTCTCCAGCACCAGGAACCTCCTTGGCAGCAGCCTATTTCACCCCTTCCCCTGAGTTCAGATCAGACAAAAGCCGATTGAACACTACAGAGATAGTCGGATTAGGAATTTCCCTTGCATAATCCCCCAAGTTTGATGAAACCCAGTTCACCACACCCTCTACATTCCCAGAACATGTACCTATAGTAGATATCAGTCCCGAACCAGAGTACTTATCAAGACACTACATAGGATTAGAGGCCCTTATGTTCATTACCTTATAATAACATTTAGAGGTCAGGTTCCCCAATCGACAACAGTTCATACAGTAATCCACCCAAGATTCAAATACGACAACCTGCCTCCATATGAACTCTTCAACAATGGTAATCCAGATCCAATCAATTGAAGTCCTTGAAACATCCACCTTAATACAGTGGTGGGGGTTAATCATGTGACTTACTGTGGATGTTCGAACATCATAACATAGGAAACTCCCTATAAAGATGATGTCCCAAGTAACCCACATGAATTTTTTTCATCAATAATGATTTTTCAATTAAATATGAGGATTTCTTATAGTAAGATAATGGAATTCTATTTAATGTATTTACTATTTCCTTTTATGCGTAAAATATATATTTTTTAAAAAATTATTTTCATGTGTTATCATGTTTTCTTAGAAACTCTCATGATTATGATTTTGCCTTTATGTTTTATTATGAAGTGTTTCATGAAAAAATTTGTGCAGTAAAGTTAATTTCATGTGTATGTAAATTATAATTTGAGTTCAATGTTTATTATGTTAAATGAAAACTCTCTTACATGATATAATAGATTTAAATGCACTAATGTGTTTCTTTTTCCTATATGTCACTTATTAATATTTGTTTTAACAATACCAAAATTTTAAATTATTTTCACAAGGCTAAAGGATAAGTATGAAAGTTAAGAAACTTTGAGTTCCAAATATGGATGTTACCATTAACAAGAAAGTGTGTCTTTATAAAGAACTTGTTTTCAAGGAAAAATAGATATTGTGTTGAAATGTACCCTTAAAAACATTTTTTACCAATTCAATGAAATTATAAAACTAAACATTATTTTTTTAATGTAATTTATCTAACGTTTTCATTTTATATTTTTTGTTTTGGATTGTTAAAATTTGTTTACATTTATTGGTATCAAAACCAAAAACGTAAATATTATACTTTATCACCACATCCAAGAGTGTGGGTTCATGGTTGTTTTACTTATACATCCTAAAATATCTATTTTTTTATAAAATTCATTCTCACATATATCAATAATATTTCTTCACCTAACTACCATGTGATTTCATCTTTACCCTTCACATAACATTAATTTTCATAGAAATTTCCATTTTCACATATGAAAGGATCTCACTTCCACCCACTTCAATCCATAATTCTACATAAACATTACATTGAACCTCTAACAATTTTACTTCCCCTATAACCTTGTTCCACATTTTTTATCCTTTGATTACAATAATGATTCTCAAATCCTCCATTTCCAAATGTCCTTTAAATAGAATATTCGAGTCCTCAACGTTAGTATTATCCATTTATTATGGTTTTATTCTCTTTCTTTATCATCCAACCCTTATCCAAACCTACTATAACCACACTAATACAATTACATACATATAAATATTATATTGAAATTTTATTATATTTATAGAATTACCATTATATATCTTCCTCCTATCCATTTGTAAATTAAATCTCCACCTATGTTACGTGCGGATTACCGCCTCCATGAATGATGTATTTCACTTTTCATGAATGCCTTACATAGATGGTTATAATAATTTATTTAATGAATAAAAATTATTTTTATGACATTAAAAATGTTTTATATGGATAAATTTTTAATGACCTGGAAATTCCGTGGAAATTGTTTTTCTTAAATACATGGGATTTTTACGAGTACGCGAAAATTTACGGCACTTGATTCTGAGGCCCGGTGTTCCCGGAATCAATTTCTGATATTTTGTTTGGGTACATTCAGTAAACGTATGAGTGAGATTTTATAACTTTTGAACCGGTGCTTAGAATTGAAATCTGATGGCATCGTTGAACTCGCAGCGCCAGTATCTTCTTAAGAAGACTTTCACCTCGACGATAGTTGGTCGAGAATAAAAGTTTGTTATTGGCTTCTTATAAAAAAATAATAAAATAAATTACAACACTTTATTTTATTTTTAAGTTGCGATGTGTTGAGTGTGTTGGTTAAAACCTCCCCTTGGGAGTTGGTGGTGGGACCTCCACACCCTAACCTCCCATGAGAGGTTATGGTGGTGGAAACCACCCAAGCATAACCTCCCATGGGAGGATAATTGAGGTGGGGACCACCCGAGCCACATAACCTCCCTATTAATGATAGGGGTGGAGACCACCCAACCCCTATTGATGGTGGAGAATGAAACTTCTCCACTCTCCCTCATTAATGACAGAGAGCCTCTTGACCTCCCTGCACAATTAATTACACCAATGCATGTGTTTTATTAAGGAGAGCCTCTTGGAATCCTCCAAATTAATGAGACAACACTTGTGCATTTAATTTGGTGGAGACGGATTTTTAATTCTCCTTTTTGAATTGGTGTGCCAATATAATATTAGATGAATAATCTAATATTATTTCATTGGCATTTCTCTTTTGGTGGAATTGAGAGGATCTTAGGAGAAAAGTGCTCCCAATTAATAATGCTCCTCCCAACGAAGAACGCGAAGAACGCCGGAATTCTTCTTCGACATCTTTCCTTGAATCCTACCGACGTGGAGCGCCTTCCGTGACCAACTCAACTCGGGATTCAGAGAGTGTGGTGGATGTGACGAATGATGAATTTTTTGTCTTATTCCTGTGACTTTGAACGTCAACGAACGATGAACGACAAATAATAAGGTAGGGGGTTATTTCATGTTGATGCTTCCCTTTTCTTCCTCTCATCATCGAATGAAAAATTGATACAAAGTGTTGCAATTAATTGTTGAGATTCATTCTCATGAGCCAAATGATATCATCTCTAAACGTGGAGGGTGCGGGCCAAACTAATATGGCCCAACTCCCTCTGTCGTTCTTTTCTAATGATTCTTCGGCATGGCGATGAGGTGACGGCAATGAAGGTGGAAACGACGAAGGCCGTACTACCAGCGGCCTCCGTGAATCGCACCGCCCCCGCAACGCACCTATACTTTCGACCGAACACCGCCGCAACCCGCACCGCCACGCCTCACGCCGCCTACCCGAGCACTGCCATGCCCCTTGATGCCTGCCCATATGTCGTCACACCCCGCACAACCTGCCCGTGTGCCCCGCGCGCTACCCCACTCCACTGGCACCCTGCTCGGCACCCTTGCGCGACACCGTGGCCTGCCCAGCCCTACTGGTGGCCTTCCTGGTTCCCCTGCGCCCTGCTCGGCGCCCCCGCACACTACCCGCGTGCCACCGCAGCCTGCCCGGCACACCCGCAGCCTACCTAGCGACCTTCCGGCCAACCCGCACCCCGCGAGGCCTCCCGGACACCAACCTTTCGAGCCACGCCCCTCGCGGCACTAGCTGAACTGGTCCCAGCCTTCGGGTCGAGCCGCCTGCATGGCGGCATCCGAAGGGAACTTCCCTCGCAGTCTGTTGGGCCGGGCCCAGCGGACAGGGCCTAACTTAGCGAGCTGACCCGCCCAACGGGCTGGGTCAGACCCATCGGGTCTATCCAGGATGACCCAAACTAGGTCAGCCCAGACTGGGTTGGGTCGAGTCGGTCCGACCGGGTCAAACCGGACCTAGGCCCACTACCGAACCTTTGCTTACTTTGACCATATTTGTGGCACCAGACGTCCGTTTGAAGAGACATCAGTGGTGTTGGTAATCTCAATGAGAGATGGTCCCTTGAGTATACCCCACTGGAGTTCGTGGTATAGTTGAGATATAATCGGGTTGCTTCGTACATGAATCCAACCGGGCCCCCAGGACTAAAAGGCTAATAACTCACAGACCGGGCGTCTGATTGACGTGTCGTCTGTTGCGTTGATACCCCCATGACGTGGTGGTCCCTTGAGATACTTCTACATGAGACTTTATGACACTTGGAGTATCATCTAGTATCTCATGGAGCGGATCCTTCCGGTGACGAGCATACAGAGTACGGAGACCTAGTAGCTAGCTGAGATATGATGACTGCTTGACCGATTCTACTCATAGTGACTTGACTAGCCTAGTGGGGAGCACCTATGTGTGACGCGGTAGACACATAGCGGAGGAGTGCCTCTATGTGAGCGTGGAAGACCCACGGTACTCGACAATTCGATTACCTCTGCAGGATATTAGGGGGAGCGCCTCTGTGTGATGTGGCAGACCCACAGTGGGGAGCGCCTATGTGTGATGCAGAAGACCCACGGTACTCGATAGGAGGAGTGCCTCAGCAGTCCAACGATAGTGGGATGCACCTCTGTGTGATGCGGCAGGTCCACTGTACTCGATAGAGGAGAAGTACACCACCAGCCATGGTTTCGATAATAAAAATCCTAGTTTGAGCTAAGTCTTTGGCTTTTGTGTTTCTTCATGATTTAGATGGGTTACTATATAACTTAGGTATATGTATGGACATATACCTAAGTAATGGTTATCCGTTGATTTCGTACTTTTTGATTTATCCTTGTTGGATTTTGTGAGACCTTGAGGGTCTTGGGGTCCCTACTGAGTATCATTATACTCACCCCTGCATGGGCTATTCCTGCACCCCGTTGTGTTGGATGTAGATGACAGACAGCGCAGACGGAGGCCAAGAGTGCCAGGATTGGACAGTACCCAAAGGTGGACCTTACGATGAGTCGGTACATAGAGGAGTCTGACGGATGTGGAGTGCTGAGGTGGCCATCTGTACCTACCCTTCAGGTAGGAACCCCAGAGGATGATCCAGGAGCTTCTCTTTACCTTTCAGCTATTTGTCCCTTTTTCAGTTATACTTTTTCTTTACAGTTGGGCTTGTATTTCTGGCCCCTTTACTTTCCAGCACACTTTTTGTATACATTTTTTACTTAGTGTTTTGCTTCCAGTTGTGTGCTTTGATGTGTTTGTTTAAAATTTTAAAGGTAATTCCTTCACAGTTTAGTGATATACGCCTTTGGTTCTAGTCTCCAGCCCATGTCCTATAGAAGGCGGGCTTGGGGTAGTTACGACACGGGCCCCGGGGGACACGTCATGACAAATTGGTATAAGAGGAGTATGTTCTACTACAAAACTTAGAACTCTGATCTTTATTTTCTGTGAAGCAATAGTGTTAAGGGTATTAAGTGTGGTTTTCAGTTCAGGGAGTCCAGTTTTGGTGCGGACGGCCGACGTATCCATACACCAGGACCCTGACTTCTGATTTCTAACTCAGTGCACGAAAACACTAATTGCGTGTGTGTTTTCAAAAGTTTTTGTTTAAGTCATCTCAACTATGTATGCTCACCAGGTATAGTATTTGGACCATCTCACATTTGTTTCTTTCAAGATGCCTCACCACGGATGACCGGTTAGAGCCCCAAGAGTCGTACGTACTGACAGCCCACCGAGCGATGAGGCCTCAGTGCAGGGACCTCTTCCAGTTGAGGCACCAGCGGTAATAATACCCGTTGGGCCACCGATGATACCAGCCCTAGCAGTAGATGATGCATGCCACTTGAGTGCATTTCATGAGTTTCAGCACCAAAGGCCACCCAGGTTCAGGGGAGAGACGAACCCACAGGAGGCTGAAGATTGGTGGGAAGCTGTGGTGAGAGTCTTCAGGCTAGTAGGGACACCAGCAGATTTTATGGTGATCCTTGCTGCCAGCCTCCTTCAGGAAGTAGCAGTCAGATGGTGGATCTTGATGCTCTAGACTCATGATGAGGTGACACTTCTTTGGGTAGACTTCGAGAGCCTGTTCTGGGTGGAGTTTGTCCCATCCGCCCTTTGAGCGGTGCAGATACAAGAGCTACTACATCTACGGCAGGGTAGCATGACGGTGGCGCAGTACTTAATGAGGTTCACTGAACTCTTGTGCTACTCCACTAATATGGTATGGGGCCCTTTCTTTAGGGACCAGACCTTCAAGAAGGTACTTAGGTGGGAGATCAGAGCTTCGGTGATCTTCCTTAGCATCCCGACGCATACGGGGGTGTTAGAGAGATCCCTCCTAGTAGAGAGTTTCCTTGCTGAGTAGTCTCCAGCAGCGAGACCCACCACTATCCAACATGCAGCGAAGTCTTCTGCAGCTGGCAGTAGACAAATGCCGCAGAGGTCCAAGAGGACCATACCTATAGGTGGTCGGCCGCATGACGTAGGATCAGTTGTGCGGGGGTACACATAGCAGAGACACACATGTCGGTAGCAGGCAGTGTTACTCATGCGGTGGGCTTGGTCACATGGCTTGTGACTATCCAACCCGCCGCTCTGATGATCAGCAGACAGTTGAAGGACCTCCCAGGCAGAGGTAGAGATTCGATCGATGCAGTCCGCAGGGCTCAAGCAGATGTGGCAGAGGAGCTAGTCGAGCAGCTGGTGGTGGACAATGTTACAAGCAGCTACCGCCACCACCACCAGGAGGTCCACCCCGATTACAGGGAGCAGGTGGAAAGGGGAGAGCTCAGCTTCAGGCAACTGAAGAATATGACCATGATGCTCCGAAGATGATTCGAGGTATAATCTGTGTCTACTCCACCTTAGCAGCAGTTCTTATAGACACTAGTTCCAGTCACTCTTTCATTTCTACTTCCCTTGTTCGGAGCTCAGAGATTCTGAAGGATCCTTTAGTTCGATCCTTACAGCTAGAGACTCCAACGGAAGCTGATTTGACGATTATGCATTGTTGCTGGTAGTGAGAGATAACTCTAGGAGGCGAGATCTTCATCTGGGATCTCCTAGTAGCGACGTCGAGGCCTTACGACATCATCTTGGGTATGGACTGGTTATCTACATTCAATGCCCAGATCGACTGTATTAGGTGAAAAGTATGTTTTATCCACATGGATGGGACTAGGTTTACCTTCACTGGTAAGAAGGGAGCCTTTGCAGCATAGGATGTACTTACTCAGAAGAGGGTGTATCAAATCACTCATCAGTTGGCTTGCCTCACCCTCGAAGAGGTTGATTTGGAGAGTCCTACTTATCCTGTAGTAGTGGACCAGTACGCAGATGTTTTCCCTGATGATGTTCCAGGAATACCTCCTCATAGAGAGGTGGACTTGTACATTGACAAGTACCCCGGGACAACACTGATATCTACACCATCATATCAGATGGCTCCCACTAAGCTTCGCGAACTACGGGTATAGCTAGAGAACTTGCAGGGAAAGGGATTCATCTGGCCTAGTGTTTCTCCCTAGGCATCTCCGATTCGGTTCTCCAAGAAGGTGGATGGGAGCTTGAGGCTTTTTGTAGACTACCGTCACCTAAACCAGGTGACTGTGAAGAACAAGTACCCACTCTCGAGTATTGACGACCTCTTTGATCAGCTAAAGTGAGCTCGGTGGTTCTTGAAGATAGAACTCAGATCAGGCTATCACAATCTCAGAGTTTGAGATGAGGATGTGTAGAAGACGGACTTCAAGTGTTGTTATGGACACTATGAGTTCTTGGTTATGCCCTTCGGTGTAACCAACGCTCTAGTAGTGTTCATGAGTCTCATGAACAGGATCTTCTAGCCTTACCTCGATCACTTTGCTGTAGTCTTCATTGACGACATTTTGATCTACTCGACAACTGAGGAGGAGCATGCCTACCATTTACGGGTCGTACTGGACACACTCTGAGAGCACCAGCTTTATGGTAATCTCTCAAAGTTCCAATTTTGGATTCGAGAGGTTCACTTCTTGGGACATGTTATCTTGGAGGCTGGAGTTGCAGTAGATCTAGTGAAGCTCAAGGCGGTACTTTCTTGGGAGCCACCCAGGAGTCTGATGGATGTACGGAGTTTCCTGGACTTGGCTGGATACTATCAGAGGTTCATTCCAGACTTCTCCAAAGTTGCAGCACCACTATCATCCTTGACCAAGAAGGGGAAACCCTTCATGTGGTTGGAGAGATGTCAGCAGAGATTTCAGAATCTGAGGCAGAGGCTGACTAGTGCCCCTATCTTGAGACTTCCAGAGGAAGGCGTAGGGTACTTAGTCTACTACGATGCATTAGGGACTGAACTTGGGTGTGTCCTGATGCAGTAGGGAGTAGTGATCGCATATGGTTCTAGTTAACTGATACAAAATGAGCAGAACTACGCTACCCATGATCTGGAGTTAGTAGTAGTGGTCTTCGCCTTGAAGATGTGGCGGCACTATCTGATGAGAAAACATTTTACCGTGTACTCTGATCACAAGAGTCTCAGGTATATCTTCTCTCAAAAGGACCTGAACCTGAGACAGTGGTGATGGTTCAAGTTCCTCCAAGACTATGACTTTGAGATAGTCTATACCCCTGGGAAGGGGAACGTTGTAGCAGATTCTCTCACCAGGAGGACTGGTATACATCTTCTAGGCGAGGTGACAGAGCATCTGGCTACCTTACAGATATCCATTGTGGATAGGGATGGATCAGCATTCCTACAGTCTCTTACGGTCACTCCCTCACTTCTACAAGGAGTCAGGGAGGCACAACATGGAGACACTGACTGCGAGACATGACGTGCTCAGATATCCACAGGGTAGGCACCTGATGGATTTTAGGAAGGTGAGGAGAACGTAATCCTATTTAGAGGATGTACCATGGTACCAGTATCACTTTAAGAATAAGTGTTTAGGGAGTTTCACACCTCCCCTATAGCGGTACATTCAGGGGTGGCAAAGATGTACTAGGACCTTTGACAACAGCACTGGTGGTTAGGTATGAAGAAGGCAGTAGTGGAGTTTGTCTCACGGTGCCTCACTTGCCAGCAAGTGAAGGCAGAGCACTAAGTACCAGCAGGCTTGGTTCATCCTTTAGAGGTCCCAAAGTGGAGGTGGGATGGGATATCCATGGACTTCGTGACGGGTCTTCCACATACATCCAGGGGTCATGACTCGATTTGGGTGATCGTCGACCGACTCACCAAGTCTGCCCACTTTCTACCGATCAGAGAGCAGGGCTCAGTAGAGAGATTGGGACGCCTCTATGTACAGGAGATTGTGCGGCTACATGGAGTACCTTCATCTATTGTCTCTGATTGTGATTCACGATTTACTTCCTGGCTATGGAAGGGGTTGCAGGGAGCTTTTGGGACACAGCTTCGCTTGAGCACCGCCTTTCATCCTCAGAAGGATGGTCAGACCGAGCGGAATATCCAGACCCTCGAGGGCGTGCTTCATGCATGTATCCTTGACTTTTTTCATGGCTGGGAGGATCATCTACCTTTGGTGGATTTTGCGTACAACAACAGCTATCACTCCACCATCAGCATGACACCTTTTGAGGCCTTGTATGGTCGACCTAACAAATCACCACTATGTTGGACAGACCCAGGGGAGTCAGCACTAGTGGGGCCAGAGATGGTACGGGATACCAAGGAGAAGGTGCAGATCATCCATGAGTGGATGAAGACTGCACAGAGCAGAAATAAGTTGTATGCTGATAGGAGATGAAGACCTCTAGAGTTCGAGGATGGCGATCACGTCTTCCTACAAATATCACCCTGATGAGTTCTATAGAGATTTGGCTGAGGCGTAAAGTTATCTCTGAGGTTCATCGGACCATTCCTGGTCCTCAGTAGAGTAGGTAAGGTGGATTACCGCTTAGCTCTTCCACCTTAGTTGCACCAGGTGCATGACATCTTCCACGTATCTCAGCTGAGAAGATACGTGCACGACCCTTCTCACATCATCGACCATGGGGAGCTGGACATTGACGATGGGGAAACTTTCACGGTGGTTCTAGTGTAGATTGAGGATCGACAGAATTGGGTCCTACGTGGATGGTCTATACCTCTGGTGTGCATTATTTGGAAGTACAGGAACCTCCAGGAGAGCACGTGGGAGTGGGAGGCTCAGATGCGTGCTCAGTGTCCCCATTTTTTCCGTTAGTGTGAGTTATAGCTTACGAGTACGTAAATCCCTAAGGTGAGAAGAATGTAAAGACCCATAAATTCCATGGAAATTTTTTTTCTTAAATACATGGGATTTTGAGGAGTCCGCGAAAATTTATAGTGCTTCATTCTGAGGGTCGGTGTGCCCAGAATCAATTTATGAAGTTTTATTTGGGAACGTTCAGTAAACGTACGAGTGGGATTTTATAACTTTTGAACTGGTGCTCGAAATTGAAATCCAAGGGCACTGTTGAATATGCAGCACCGGTATTCGCTTAAGAAGACTTTCACCTCGACGACATTTGGTCGGGAATAAAAGTTAGTTATTTGATTTTTATAAAAATAAAATAAAATAAACTGCAACACTTTATTTTATTTTTAAGCTGCCATGTGTTGAGTGTGTTGGTAAAAACCTCCCCTTGGGAGTTGGTGGGGGTACCGCCACACCCTAACCTCCCATGAGAGGTTATGGTGGTGGTTCCCACCTGAGAATAACCTCCCATGGGAGGATAATTGAGGTGTGGACCACCCAAGCCGCATAACCTCACTATTAATGATAGGGGTGGGGACCACCCGACCCCTATTGATGGTGGAGGATGAAACCTCTCCACTCTCCCTCATTAATGAGAGAGAGCCTCTTTACCTCCATGCGCAGTTAATTGCGCCAACACATGTGTTTTATTAAGGAGACCCTCTTGACATCCTCCAAATTAATGAGACAACACTTGTGCATTTAATTTGGTGGAGCCAGATTTTTAATTATCCTTTTAGAATTGGTGTTCCAACATAATATTAGATGACTAACCTAATATTATTTCATTGGAATTTCTCTTTTGGTGGAATTGAGAGGAGTTTGGGAGAAAAGTGCTCCCAATGAAGAACGCTCCTCCCAACGAAGAACATGAAGAACGCCGGAATTCTTCTTCGACTTCTTTCCTAGAATCCTACCGACATGGAGCGCCTTCCACAACTGACTCAACTCGGGATTCAGAGAGCGTGGCAGACGTAACGAATGAAGAATTCTTTCATCTTCTTCCCGTGACTTCAAACATCAACGAACAACGAACGACAAATAATAAGGTAATGGGTTATTGCAAGTTGATGCTTCCCTTTTCTTCCTCTCATCATCGAATGAAAAATTGATACAAAGTGTTGTAATTAATTTTTGAGCTTCATTCTGATGAGCCAAATGATATCACCTCTAAACGCAGTGGGTGCGAGCCAAACTGACATGGCCCGACTCCCTCCGCCATACTTTCGTAATGATTATTCGATATGGCGATGAGGCGATGACAACGAAGGCGACAACGACGAAGGTCGTGCTACCCAGAGCCTCCGTGAATCACACCGCCCCCATGGCGCACCTATACTTTCGGCTAAACACCGTTGTGCCCCGCACCGTTGTTCCCCATGCCGCCTACCCGCGTGCCGCCGTTCCCTGCGCCGCATGCACGTGTGCCCCGCGTGCTGCCCGGCTCCACCAGCACCCTGCCTGGTACCCCTACATGCTACCCGCGCGCCATTGCGGCCTACCCAGCCCTGTCGGCGGTCTTTACGGTGCCCACAGGCCCTGCCCGGCACCCCTGCACGCTGCACGTGTGCCACCGCGGCCTTCCGGGTGCACCCGTGGCATGTCCGGCGACCAGTCGGCCTGCCCGCACCCCGCGTGGCCTGCCCACTGGCCTCCCGACTGCCGACCTTCCGAGTCACACCCCTCGCGGCGCTGGCCGAACCGGCCCCAACCTTCGGGCTGAGCTTCCTGCATAGCGGCATCTGGGATGAACCGCCCTCACAGTCCACTAGGTCGGGCCCAGCGGACTGGGCCTAACTTAGCGGGATAACCCGCCCAACAGGCTGGGTCGACCCAGACCGGGTTGGCCCAGACTGGCTTGGTCCGAGTCGGTCCGACCTGGTCGGACCGGACCCAGGCCCACTACCGACCCTTTGCTTACATTGGCCACATTTGTGGCACCAGACGTCCATTTGACGAGTCATCAGCGGTGCTGGTAATCTCGATGAGAGATGGTCCCTTGAGTATACCCCACTAGAGTTCGAGTTATAGTTGATATACGGTCGGGTTGGTTTGTACATGAATCCAACCAGGCCCCCGAGACTAAAAGGCTAATAACTCACAGACCGGGTGTCCGATTGACGCGTCGTCTATTGCATTGAGACCCCTATGATGTGCCGGTCCTTTGAGATACTTCTACATGAGACTTCATGAAACTTGTATTATTGACCAGTAGCTTGTGGAGAGGATCTTTCCGGTGACAAGTAGACAGAGTATGGAGACCTAGTAGCTGGCTGAGATCTAACGACTGCTTAACCGATTCGACTCAGAGTGACTCAACTGGCCCAGTGGGGAGAGCCTCTGTGTGACGTGGCAGACCCATGGTGGAGGAGCACCTCTATGTGAGCACGGCAGACCCGCGGTACTAGATAGGAGGAGTACCTCTGCAGGCTATTAGGGGGAGCGCCTCTATGTGACATGACAGACCCACGGTGGGGAGCACCTCTGTGTAACACAACTGACCCAAGGTACTCGATAGGAGGAGTGCCTCAGCTGTCCAAGGATAGTGGGAAGCGCCTCTGTGTGATGTGGCAGGCCCACTGTACTCGATAGAGGAGTATGCCACCATCCATGGTTTTGATAATAAAAATCCTAATTTGAGCTGAGTCTTTGGCTTTTGTGTTTCCGCGTGATTGAGATGGGTTACTAGATAACTTAGGTATATGTATAGGCATATACCTAAGTAATGGTTATCCATTGATTTCGTACGTTTTGATTTATCCTTGTTGGATTTTGTGAGACCTTTAGGGTCTCGGGGTCCCTACTAAGTATCGTTATACTCTCCCATGCACAGGCTATGCCCGCACCTCGTTGTGTTGGATGCAGATGAAAGACAGCATTGACGGAGGCCGAGAGTGCCAGGACTGGACGGTACCCAGAGGTGGACCTTTCGACGAGTCTGTAAACAGAGGAGTCTGATGTACGTGGAGTGTTGAGGTGGCCATATGTACCTACCCTTCAGGTAGGAACCCCGGAGGGTGATCCAGGAGGTGCTCTTTACCTTTCAGTTGTTTGTCCCTTTTTCAGTTGTACTTTTACTTTACAATTGGGATTGTATTTCCAACCCCTTTACTTTCTAGCACACTTTTTGTATATAGTTTTTACTTAGTGTTTTTCTTCCATTTGTGTACTCTGATGTGTTTGTTTACAGTTTTAAAGGTAATGCCTTCCCAGTTTAAGGATATACGCCTTTGGTGCTAGTCACCAGCCCCTGGCCTATGGAAGGCGGGCTTGGGGTAGTTATGACATGGGCCCCGGGTGACGGGTCGTGACAAAATTAATAATTTTTTTAATATTGGACCCATTATGATACACCACATTTTGTTCATTAAAAATTACTGAAACAACCACGTAACTGATTTCATATTCAAAAGTTTTGATGAAAAATATCATGGAATGAAATTATAACATTATGAATAATTTTTAAATATATATTTTATTTCCTTAAGTAATCTAGGAATGATGAACTTGGTATAAAATTATAGGGATCAATATAGATTTTACAAAGCCTGTGTGAAACAATCAAAATCACAAACATATGATGATGAAAATAAACAAAAATATACTAGTAAATGTAATTTGAATTAATATAATTAAGTAGTATAATAGGGAATGAATCTAAATGAGGTTCTAAAATAAGTAATTATGTTTGTAATTTTTATCATACATGATTTTATAGGTTGTGTGACCAAGAAGGAATCAAAGGGAAAGGTTTCATCTCAATTTCCCTTTATTGATGCATTTTTACAAATTGTGAAGCTATTATACATTTATATGATGTAATTATCACCCAATTAGGATTATAATATTACTAATAAAGTTAATTTTATAAAATTTACAAGTATTCGTAGGAATCCATCCTTCATATTCTTTTGATACGAATGTTTCCAAATTCATTGGGGTTTTCTCATCTCAATTTTCATTCGTTGAGACTATTCCACTTTCACCACTTATTTTTGTGTGTGTATATATTTGCATATGTATTTATTTTGTCACAATTTTTCTTTTTATAAAGGGTTTTAAAAATAAATTTCATTTTATCTCCTTCAATATCTTTTGATTCAAAAGTTACCAATCCACGAGGTATTTTTTTAACTCAAATTTCTTTTATTGAGTTATAATTATTATTCCGGAACTCCATTCTTTAATGATTGATTTATTTTATTTTATGATTATATTAAATTTTATTTACTCAATATTTACTAGATATATAAAATTATTTCTCATAAATTCCTTTCAAAATGACCATTAATTAAAAAATTGTGATATCAGTAATGCCTTTTCATCTCGAATTTTCTTTATTCTAACATGTTTTATATTATGAACCTCTTCTCATTTATCTAGTGTATATACCAAAAATTTGAAATATTTTACCTTAAAATAAATTTATTCTTTTATGTTAAAGATCAATTTCAATTGATCTCTTTCAAAGTGTTTTAATTTATAGTTTACCAAATTCATAAGGGTTTTCATAACTTAATTTCCCATTATTTAGTTGTAATATTTATTCTTCATATTTATTCTTATATGTTTGGTTTAAACCACCATATAAGTATATAATATTTTATTTACACCTCATTTTATTTATATTTAAAATTATTTCTCATGAACTTCTTTCTTATAGATTATTACTTCAAATATTATAATATTTATAAGGGTTTTTCAACTTAAAATTATTTTCATTTAGTCATAATTTTCCAATCTTGATTATGTTCTTGTAATTTTATTATATTAATCAATTTATTTAATTTATATTTTATTTTATATATCTTTATAGTGAATTTATATTTTCTCATTAAAATATTACTCTTTTATATATTTTTTTCTCTAATATAAAATATTTTTGTTAAGAATAATTTCCATCCTACCACTAAAGTGTTTTCAATTCCATGTCAATGTTATTTATTTCCACTAATGTTTTCCTTTATTATTTAAAATCCAAAATATGTATTATGTTATTTGATCTTCATTTATATCTGTAACCTATTTTATAAATATTTTTTATTATCTTTTTTATGATTTGGTCTTCCATAAAGTAATTTTAAAATATTTACAATATTTTTTTCTTTCATGATTATATAATTTATCTTTCACTCCCCATTTTCTATAGAAAACCTTAATGTATTTATAAGGGTTCCATTTATTGGAATTTATTTATAATTAATGTTTGAAAAACTCTTCATGTCAACATCTCAAAAATGGTATTTTTAAAGTAAATCAAAAATTTATCACTTTATAAAAATGTTAGATAATGTTTCCTATAAACCTCATTTTATGTTTCAGTTTCAATTTTTCTATATATCTCTGAAATATCTATATCTTATGGAGTTATTTTTCATGATTAGACCTCTAAATGATCTTTGACAATACTCTTTATGGGTTTTTGAGTTTTCTATAGCATACTGAGCTTCTAATACATGGATATTACATCTTTTAAGATGAATGTTCATTACATTAACCAAATACATGCCCATAGATTGTAATAGGTTAGTGCCTATGGATACTTGGTAGATAATATTATAATATAGTGAAATGTCATCAATGTTTCCCACAAATATCTTTTTATTTAGTAATCCAACATAAAATATTTCTTCATAATCTTGGGAAAATAATCATAATAAAGGGTGACCTCATATTCTTAGTAAGAGTAAATAAATGAGATAATTAAGCATAACCAAAACATAAAGGTATGAGAATGTGATCATAACATTTCAAGTTCATACCCTGCATATCAAATATCATAATCATGAGTCATGGAATGAAGATAAGTAGTTCATAATACATGAGTCATAAGGAAATAAAAAACATGAGTCGTGAGAGCATAAATTCAGTAAAAGGCATGGAATTTGTGGCATAATAAATAGATTTGTGGAATAAACATCATTTTATAATATTGTGAACATTTATAAATAAAAACATGTTCACTCATTTAAGTTAATGACATGAAATCTAGATCTCTCATAAACATATGGACATGCAACCAGATACACGTATATCATTATGGACATGAAAGATAGGTCCACATATAAAATTATAAACATGTAATTAGGTTCACACATAGCATCATGAACATAAAATCATGTTCATGCATAGAAATGTGAATATTTAATTAGGTTCATGAATAAAATTTTTAACATGTAATCAATTTTATGCATAACATTGTGATCGTGTAATAAGGTTCACTCATAACATTGTGAACATCTAATCGAGTTCACACATTACATTGTGAAAACATAATAAGGTTCAATCATAACATTTTGAACATGTAATCAGGTTCAATGGTAACTTTTTTAAATTTTAACTAGGTCCACACATAACATTGTGAGCATGTAATTGGGTTCACACATAATATATATACTCATGAGTTATCCATATTTACCCAATGCATTGGAGGGAAATATAGGCCCCACCCATCTCATAATGAAAATCATATTTATGTGTTTCAAAAGATCATAAACATTCATCATATCATAAACCAAGAAATGAAATGGGAATAAAAAACATTTCATTGTATCATAACCTATGGAAAAAATACAGGTTTCATAATCATTTCATAATATAATAATCCATGGAAAAAGTGGGTATCATAATAATTTTATCATGGTATAACCCATGGAATAGAAAAAGGTTTCATAAAAAACACGTCAAACTAATTATAAACCATAAAAATAAATAATAATAATTTTTTCATTAGATTATATCCCCAGTAAATCATAAGTTACATCAACTGATGTCATCATACTTGGAGAAGGATTTTGAAATATCACAGAGATAATTTCTTAGGGAAACATACATTTCTTTGAAAATAAATTTCATAAAACATTTTCAAACTACATTTCATTGAAAATAACATTGTAAAATTATAAATAAATCTTTTAAAATTTATTTAAAATATTTCTATTAGAAAATATACTTTCCTCTTTGAAAAATTATTTTTAAAATGTAAAATATTTTGAAAACATTTTTCATTGAAAATAAACTTGAGAAATTATAAATAATTAATTAAAAACTAATTAAAATAATTTTTAATCATAAAAACCCTTTTAAATCCTTTTATTTTAAAAATAACCTTTGAAACTATACTTTAATCATTAAAAATTATTTAAAACACTTTTTAAAACATAAAACATTTTCAAAATTAATTTCTTTTAAAATAAATTTAAAATAAAAATCATTAAAAAATATATAAGAGTACATTTACTTTTGAAAATATTATTTATAATGTATAAAGGAGGCTTCAATGAATGTATTTTTTATGATGGTAGATAATTACATACATGTTTTATACATAAAAATAATAATTCCTTTTACATTGTTGTTAGATGTCAGAAAAGCCTTGATTGAAAGATGACAAGAAGATTAATTTTGAATTTTTTTTAAAGGTAAAACGTGGATAAAAATGTATTTTTAAAATAATAAGATAATATTAGAATATTTTTTAAAACAATTTTATAAAAAATAGTTTTGAAGGAAAATGGTTTTCTGAATGATGGGAGAAATAAAGCTAGATTTTTATTAAAAAAAATATTAATTATATTAAGGGCCAAATAGTAGAAAAATGGTACCATTACATTAAGATATCATGAATAACCAGGGTATAATAAAATTCATGAGCATTATTGAGATATATATCATAATATTTCATCAATGTAAGCATAATCTTAAACAATCCCAAAAAATGATGTGATTGTAGAAAAAACTCTAGCCAATTTGGTAACTTGAATCATTATCCTTATGAAATAAATAAATTATATGAAGCTTAAAATATTTTTAAAATAATAATATTCATTATATAAAATGTAAAAGAGGTAGTATAGACACCTAATAAAACAATATATGTGTACAACAAAACATCTGTCTCAAGGAAGAAAAATTGAGACCAAAATCCCTTAACGATTTAGTAACTTTTGAACTGAAAAAACACATGAAATAGAGATACAAAAATGGACTTTTTAATAAAAAAATTAAAATAGGAATCATAAAATACATTCATTATCATTATATACACCACATAGAATAAAAAGTTGTTGAATATATAATTTTTCTCACAAAAGTAAAAGGTGAGACGAAAATCCCTTACAACGTGACTAACTTTTGAATCAGAAATCCATGAAATAATATAATAAATTAAAACATTTAATATCATTAAATAAATTAAAATCATTATATAACATTTCATAGTTTATTATATACACCACATGAAAGAAATGAGTAGTAAATATGTCTTACAAAGTAAAAGTGACCCTGCAAATCCCCTTAAATAAATCCTGACTTATGTTGTACTCATTAAAACATCCTATATAATAAATATAAGATTATTATAAATTTATTAAAGAACCATAATCATATATATAATAATATATATTATTTTCTTATGACCTTTTACTATGCCTTTATTATCAATTTCATGTTAAAGTTATGTTTCGGGTAATAACCGCTTTGTTTTTTGTATATGTTTTGATTTTTTACTTTTGGTCCTATAACATAGATAATGGCTTAAGAAACATAAAACTTTAAACCATGATATAAATATAATATTTATTAATTATATATTTATTTATATTACTCCATAAATATTTTTATAGGAAATGAAATACTATGTTCATGGAGACGGTAGGTCGTACCTACGCATGAACTCTGTTTCCATTTATTTTCTTATTGAAATAAATAATATTTACATATGTTTTATCATTATAGTATAATTTTAATTTCATATATATCACATATTTTTATTAAATCTTTCATTATTAAATTCCTTGAAAACAATGGATGAATCGCATCTCTTCGTGAGGCGGTAATCCCCTGTACACACGAACGACATTATCATATTCCCATAATGGAAATCATGATGGTATGTGTTATATATTAATTATGGAAGTATAAATACATCATAAATATCATAAATATCATATATAAATAGTATTTTTTTCATTATTCCCAACCTTTAATGGTGATAATGGATAAAATAATGATATCAGTTAGGGAGGTGGTAGTCCACCGTACACACAAATGATGCTTCCATAACCCATTAGATGAAAGTGTGTGTGGTTTTAGTTCATAAAAATATCATAAAAAATTTAGTATATATATTATACTAAGGTTTTTATATAATAAAGATAAAAAATAATTGAATGGGTTTTAGTAATAAATAAAACAAAAACGTTCGTTGGTGGATGTTACCACTTCATCTAGAATCTACTTTTAGTTTTTATAAAAGGACTTACTTGGTTGGATTTCTACCATATGTAAGGATTTTAGGATACAGGTAGGAAATTGTATAAGTTATTTTTCTAGGCGTTTTTTGAATAAAATTGGGTTGATATTATGAAGAGAGGATAATAGAGAGTGGCCTTTTATAAGGTAGGTGAGTGGAACTTTTTTAATTTTTTGGAAGGTGTGAATTCCATTCTAATTTTTTCCATATAAAGTGGATAACATAATAGAAAAATCACTAAAATAGAAGACATAATATTTAAATATGTCCATAAAATTTTGATATTGATAAGATTTTGTTCATTTTTATAATATATATTCAAAGTTTATCAACTAAGTAATCTTGTTTTTAACTTAATCACTGTAATTAATTTTAATGAATTTCACTAATTAATTTGGTAAATAAATAATTTGGAATTTTTAGAAATTAAAAATTACATTGATTCAAAATATAGAATCCATTTTTTAAAATTCAAATAACATAAGTTGAAGAAATTAATTTAAAATTAATCTCATAGACGTGTTGTGAAAATGGGTTTTTAAAGAGAAAATATCAAAATTTTACAAAAAACAATTTTATTCAATTTCAAAATAAAATTAATTATAATGACCTAAATTTGATTATATATGTATAATGGAACAATTTTTAATTATAATAAATTAAAAATATAGTTTATCATTATAAATTATTCAAACTAAAAGTGATTTTTAATTAAAACTCAGTATTTTTCATTATTCATCAAAAAATGAAACCTCTCAGAAAAATACCAAAAATCACCCTAAAATAATTTTAAAATTATTATTTCCAAAATAAAGTTTATTTTTAAAAATAATATTTATTAAATTGTCAAAAATTATATTTAAAATAAGTTCTTTGTTAAAAGGAGGTAAAACTATTTTTTAGAAAAATATAGTTCTTAAGCATAAAATTAGATTTATTCTTATCTATTTTATAGAAAATACATAAGATGATTGTCAAATATTTTATTGAATATATAATATATAAATATCATTAAAATAATTTTCTAAAAGTGATTTTTTAATTTATTATGGTAAAACACATTTATGTTAATGAAAATAGTTTTTTAAAAAATCATTTCATTTATACTCAAAGGATTTTTTATTTTCATTTCTAATTAATTTCTCACCAATGAATTCATTATATAAACATATTTAAAACAAATTTTCATAATTTAGTTAATCCTATTCATACTCTATATTCCAAAATACTGGTGATAACTATCATATAATAATATTTTAATAATATTTCATGTTTTTTAAAACTTGGTATTGTATGTAACTCTAGATAAGATTGGTGTTGTGTGTAACACAATATAAAATTTTTATTGCATGTAACATAATTCAAACTCAATATTTCATGTTCCATTATATAAAATCAGTGTTTCATGTAGAAAAATATTAACTTTGTGTTCTGTATAATGAAAGCATAAATTGGTGTAGTCTGTAATGCAAGACATTAAATAATATTAATTTCATAAAAAATAGAAACAAATAATTTATAAAAACATAGGGTGTTACATTCTACTCCCATTAAAATTAATTTTTCCCTCAAAATTATTATAGTTCATCAATGTTTTAATATTTGAAATTTTCTTTCATATATACCCACATCGTAAATATGTATACTAAAACTTCCTTTAAAAAGGAAAGTTGGAAACATAACAATTACCCAAAGTAACTCATATACATGTTTACACATAGGATAATATAGGTGGACAGTAAATATTTGGACATAGAAGAAATACATAATTAATTATAGGGAGTGATTGAGTTCATTGATGATAAGAAAATTAATGATAAATAGAATGTTAAGGGGCTAGAAATCATAAATTTTTGTTGATCTAAAACACCATCGGTTCATGATAAATGAAGGTACGAAGAAAATATTTTTGTTTCAAGACCCTTCTCAAAAAATGAGGAATTATTTTTTTGTCAAATAATATAAGAAAATATACTTGCATGATATTTATTTTATTTAATAATAATAATTCCATAATTTTTTTGTTCTTTGATCAATTTCCAATGCATCCCTTATTTCTATAAATGAATATATATGAATCAATTTTTTATGCCTGGAGCACTAAAATTATCTTTTAACGGATCATAAGAATCATAAAGGGGTAAAAATACATTTTATTTATCTCTAACTATATTAAAAAACTAATATGGTTATCACATTTTATCCAATATAAGAAAAATATTTAAATGTTTAAGTAATAAATTAATCTCTAAAGAGTTATTCAAAGTGAAACATAAAAAAGTTCATAAATGGTTAACCTTATAACCCTTTTTTAATATTAAAATCCAAAACATTAGAAATAAGGTGAATAAATTACTCAAAATAAACATAACATTAATCTACCCAATATTATAAAGCATCTCATGATAGTCACATACCCAACATGTGAATACTTTCATCATGTATTCTCTTCAAACATGGTAATAACCTGAATTACCATGGGTCCTTAATGAAAACAATATTTCTTTATCATTTCATAAATAAAACCACAAAATTATTGAATATATTCCGTATATCCAATATTTTTGTAAAATCTATCAATAATGTCATAAACTACTATGTCAAAAAAATCCATTATCATTTCTAAAGTCATCGATACTATCCATTTTAATTTATCCAAATCAATCATATCTTTATCCAAACTAAATGTCATTTTATGAGTATCTAAAACATATTAAGGGGTACCTTCCTATATTAAACATATCACCTTTCCATTAAATCACTTTTCCAATCCATAAGCATCATTAAACATATTCATTCATATCCTTAATGAAAAACTTATAATAAATAATCCTTATATATTTTATAATCCATAATTCTTGAATCCAAATAAATAAATTCTTTAATCCTTCCACATAAATTATTGGAATGAAATAGGTTCTTCTTTGGTCTAGAAGTAAATTTTTTGGTTAGGGAATTTAGTTTGGTAGTGACCATGTTCTACAAATATAATACATTGAACTCTTCAATAATTTATAATTCCATGACCCGTTTTTTAACATAGATAACATTTTCCAATCCATTTGAGATATTTATTTATGTTTTTCTTCCCACCTTCCTGATAAGTAGTAGTCCAAGTCTTTGTTCCACTATTTATGATACCACATGAACATTCATAAAATTTAATCTTCCAATTATTTTATTTATTAGGAATCCCATTGAAGTTCTCATTATTAATCATGTATCGTGATAGCTAGTTACGCATAATCACAATGTCTTCATCTACGGTCATCATTCATGTTGGTTATAGTAAAATAATTTTCCATAAAATTAAATATAAATATGATTACATTTGGTTCTATCTATTTATTGAAACCAAAAAATAGTTTGAGAAACACTAATCATAGTTAAAAACCACATAATCATGAAAAATCACTTATACGATCTCTAAATCATAAAAACTTCATTTTTGTATATGACACCTTAGGTTTATCCTAAGTCATTAATAGTCATATTATATTTAAATCAGTCATGATGGTTCATAAATAGTTTTTAAATTTCCAAAGCATATCCCCTGGGAGTGTCAAACCAGGTATGCAGCAAGGCTTGTTGTCGTACACCAGTTTTTTATCAAGTCTAGATCAATATAGTGTTTTTTAGGTTGTTACCCCTTTGTACATATGTACTAGATCCACATACACTTGTAGTATCTATATATGGATGTATTTCTTAGAAACCAATTGCTCTATCCTTTACCAAAATTCATATACATTTTCCTATACTGTAACTCATAATTAGATAGAGTCTTGGGAGTCACTGATCGGGATGGAACCACACTCCCTAGGTGGCTGCTAGAGGTGTGTCTTATATATAGGGTTTCCCTTCCTCTCCTCAGTGGTGGTGGTTCCCTTGACCGATTCATCTTCCTCTCCCCTTTCTTCCCTATCTTCTGGCTACCAGGAAGTGGTGGTGGATTCATGCTGGAGCAGTCCTCGGATGGGGTTCTGATCTAGCTCAGTGGACTCATTAGGTCTAGAAAGAGGATTCATGTGTGTCGACCTTGTGTGGTGTGGTCTCGATTGTCCCTTACATCTGCAACCTCAATTACATCTTGAGTGCTCTATTAGAGAAGACTCCTCCATATTTCATCCTTTTTTGATGGCATGTTTATTGTAGATCTTTTTTCTAGTATCATACACATCTGATGTTCGATTAAAGGTCCATGGTTTCATTTGGGGGTTTGGTTTGGTGCAGTTGGTTTCCTACATTACGGATCTTGTCTCCGATATGATGTGTTCAAGTGTCTTCACCTTCCAATTATACATTGAGTCAATTTCCTCTAGAGCTCAAGATTTTCACCTAGTGTTTTTGTGGGAATCCTCTATGTGGGACATTTTCAGACACATACACAGACAACATCGGTTCGACCTGGGACCAGATTGCGACACTAGCGGATATTTCTACCTCTTAATAGTTCTACATTTTCTTGGTTCCCTCTTCATTTATTCATGCTCCATCATAAATAGACCCAATTTGGTTGGGTTCAAAGGATTCCATGATGTTTTGGATTGTACAAGTTAATTTGGTGAAGGTTTAACTATTAAACTTCTCTTTTGGTAGGTTGCATCATCCTTGGCGGCTCGACATTCTTGTGGATCCTCATTGCAGAGAACTTTTGATGAATCCCTCACCATTGGTCATTATTTTGGTGTGGCGTGGGCCATGATTATTGGCGTTGATTCCTAAGGAATGTTTATTGACGTGTGATGTGGGATCTTTGCAATGATAGGAGGGACCATCATATCCCTCTAGTTTTTGGGTGGGTCTGGTCCTAAGAAGGGATCCTTGACTGGCCTGTTTTGGCTTGTTTTTTTGGGTTATCCATTGTCCTTTGAAATGGATTTGTCTTGGTGGGTTCTCAATTAACCATAAAGTGTTTTTTGAAAAATAAAAAAATGAGTTTTCAGTTGGTTATTTATCCTTAGAATTATCCTTAGATACATACCTAGATATATCCTTATAAATATCACTAGGTATCTCACTAAATCATTATCATCCTAGTTCCCAAAGGCTGACTAAAACTTTCCTTTAATACCAACTATAGTGACCTAAGCATATCATACATGGATATTATATCTTTATAGATAACTATTCATTACATTACATAATCACATGCCTGAGGACCGTAATAGTTGACTATCTTTAGAAAATTGGTACATAATATTCTAATCTGGTGAAATATATTCAATATTTCCCACAAATATCATCCCATTTATTAATCCAACTTAAAACCTCTCTCCATTACTTGGGGAAAGGATACATAAGAAAGTATGATCTCATATGCTCAGTAAATTTAAATAAAAGAGATACGTAAACATAACATGAACATAAGGATATGATAAAATGTGCATAAAATTTGTATATCATACCCTACCTATCATAGATCGTAATCACGAGTCATGGTATAAATATTGGTAGTTTATAAGTCATAATTCATATGTAAATCCTATAACATGGGTCTTTAGGGTATAACATTGGTATAATGCATGGAATTTGTGGCCTAATACATAGATTTGTGGAATACACATCATTTTATAACATTTTGAACATGTATAAACAGAAACATGATCACTCATTAAGTTAAGGACCTGAAATCATGCCCTGGAATAAACTTATGTACATGCAACTAGGTCTACGCATATCAATATAGACATAAAATATAGATCCATGAATAACATTTTGATCATGTAATTAGGTTCAGTCCTAACATTGTGAAGATATAATCAGGTTCATACATAAAATTGTTAACATGTAATCAGGTTCACCAACAACATTGTTAACATGTAATAAGGTTCATGCATAACATTGTGAACACATAATAAGGTTCACTCATAACATTTTTAATATGTAATCAGGTTCAGACATAACATTGTTAACACGTAATAATGGTAACTCCTAATATTTTGAACACGTAATCAAGTTCAAGAATAACATTGTGAACATGTAATCAAGTTCATTCATAACATTATAAACATGTAATCAGGTTCACACATAATATAAGGCCCCAACCTTAAACATTACTTAATCATGAATTAAATGAATAATTTACATAGAGGATCTTTTCAGGTTTAGAGTTTTAGAGAATTAGGTCATAACTATTACATCTCAAAAGATTACATAGTAGACACTTCTACTAAGTTTCCATAAAATAAAAAAACACTTAAAAAGAAACATGTCTAGTTCCATGCTTTAGATAGAATATCTTTCCTTGATCCCATCCTTGACCCTATTCATCTTTAAGTCCTGTGGAAAACATTTCAAAAACTTGGGATGAGCATAAAAATCCCAGTAAAGGATACACAAAGAAGGAAAACTATTAGTTTTTCAAAAACAACAATTAAACCATGAGTACTTTACCAAAGTAATACTTTTCACCTTTATGTAGTAGTAAAAACTCTTCACTAAAAAAAAGACCATTACTTACCCTTTTGTAACCAAAAGACTACCATAAAACCCATATAAATAACACATAACATATAAAGGTAACATGGGACATAAACATACTTAAATGGAATAACCATACGGTCGACTTCCACACATACTTAATGGAATAGCCATACAGATGACTTCCATACCCAATGCATTGGAGGTTATAATGTAACCACCCGTCCTGGTATTCACGGCACCACCCGTCATATGGTTTATCACGTAACCACCTGTAAAATGTCCAAGTACCATCATTAAATATAAAATATTGAAAATATAGACATTTCAATAACAACATTTCATTTTCAATCACAATAAGTAATTCCAAGATATTGAATTAATCAATCCAATTTCAAAAACCATTTAAAAGATATTTTTGAATAAAAGCGTCCTATACCACTTTGAAGCTTTTAATGGAGTTATAAAATTAATGTCCATATAAATAAATACTGGAAACCATTTTTAAAACATGGACATTAAAGATAAATATTTAGAATAATGAATCTTTAAAACATTTAAAATGATATTTTTGTTAAAGATTTTTTAACAAAATGAGCGACTCTTGAATACAAATAATTGCAGAATAACATTTAATCTGAACTTTATAATATCATGAAAATAAAGGGATTCATGTTATAATATGTCAAAGGACAGTATACACACCATATAAGAGTGAATTGGTGCATAACAACAATGAAGTCTCAATGGAAATGTAAATTGAGATGAAATCCATTATAAAGATGGTATCCTTAAATTAAGGATAAATCTATCACATAATTATGTGTGAGAAATATAAATACACCCAATATAAGTGGATATTAAGTGTGAAACAATCATAGGTCGTTCACACATAATCTTGGAAAAACAAAATCAATGACATAGATATTTAACTCAATGAAATGAGATTGAGTTATGATTTCCCATACAAGTTCATAAGAATTTATCAATGAGATGATTATGTGTACAAATAGTATATCTACACAAATGTTTGTAGAAATTACAACATAGAGATTCCACACATAATCTTGGCATAATAAAATCAAGAAGTATAGGTTTAACCCAAATAATTGAAAGTGGGTTAAGAAGCTCCCTTACAGAAATCTGACTACCTAACGACGTCACTTTAAAATTCAGGAAATGAGTTGATGAGAGAGAAAATGGTATCTCATAACATGGACATAAAAGTTACATAAATAAGGATATATAAAAACATATCCCAATATAATATTATGTGAATTAAAAGACATAACAAAATAAGTCTTTTAAAAAGAGGAGGGTGAAAGGTCCCCTTACCGAGTTGGGTAACTTTCGAAACGTACACCCCATGGAAGAAGGGTCATACAATGAAGATGTAAATACCCATAAATTAAATTATAATACGAAAAGTGTATAATAATGGGAAGTACATACACCACTCAAAGTAAATAGTTTTAAACGTAGCATAAATGTCACGGGAATAAAAGTGAGATGAAAAAAATCTCTTACGAAAACTCGACAGCCTAACGGCGGCACTTAAAACTTCCAAAAATGGATTTTTGAGATCAAATAGAGTATATAATAATATGAACATAAAAATTACAGTATGAGTAATATAAAATAACATCCCAAAACATAAGAAATATGAGCTTCAAAGAAATGACATAAAAGAGAGTCCTTAAAAAGAAAGAGAGAGGTTGGATCCCTTACCTCAAGTCTGGCTTGTCTTGTTTGTTTCTTTATATTCCTGAATAACAAACTTTGGTAAATTTATAATTTCTTAAGGAACTATTTTAAAGATTATTATTCATTTCATATCACATATTATAATGTTATAATAATTTGTTAATAATGTGAGTTCATATCAGATGTTTTTGTCGATGTTTGGTACATGAGTAAAAAATGAACTTGTTTGAAAATGATTTCCCATGTATTAAATCATTTACAGAATAGTATTAATGATTAAAATATCATATATATCCAGTAAATATTCATTTTATACTATTCCATAACATTTGGAGATAAAAAAATGAAAAGCACCATTCATGGAGACGGTAGGCCGTACGTACGCATGAACGCCACTTTCATCTTTTTTTGTCATATTAATGGAATTAAAACTAAATGAGAGATATATATATTATAATTCCAGAATGATATCAATCATTTAGATGTAATATATGAAATATATATTCATTATATATATTTACTTATAATAGTACATAACTTTTTGATATAAGAAATGAAATGTACCGTTCATGGAGACGGTAAGCCATACGTACGCATGAACGCTACATTCATTTCTTTGGCACATTAATAGAATTAAAACTAGATGAGATATATATATATATATATATATATATTATAATTCTAGTATAATACATATGTTATATAGATCACATAATTTCATCAATTTCATTATTTATACATTCCATGTATTGCATGAACGAGTCACATCACTTGAGGGGGCGGTAGTCCACACTTCCTCAAATGAAATTATCGCATTTACACAACATTAAAAGCATAAAGGTATGTATTAATTATAAAATAAAGAATCATAGAGAGAAAATAAATATAATATATATCATAAATAAATATATTTCCATCATAATGGCCACCATGAGAGGTGGTATGAGAAGATGGAACAATCATCGTTTCGTGAGGCAGTAATTCACCATCCACAGAAATAGTATGTTATTTAACCATTAGATAGAGTTGTGTGTTAGTGTAGCTCTAATAATCCTCATAAAAAAATCCTAGTATATTTAAGATACTTGTGTTGTTACAAAATAAATAAATAAAAAGTGTTTAGGGGGTTGGAGAAGCAAAATAAAACAAAAGAACACTAGGGAAGACTTTACCTTTAAATCGGGTAACTCTTTTTGATTTGAGCTCAAAGGCTTCCTTGGAAATTATTATGCCCAAAGTGAGGATTTTAGGAGTAATATAGGGATGTGGAGAGACAAAATGGTCAGGGTTTGGCCGAGCCCAAGGCTTGAGAGGTGTGGGTAAGGTGGTAGAGGTGGGGGGCTTTTATAAGAGGAGAGGAGGGGCACTCTTGGAAAGTTAAAAACTTTTACTTTATTATAAAATTATTTTCGTATTTTAAATGTCCCAAAATTATATATTTCTAGGATAAGGTGATAATAGTTAGAAATAAACCCATCAAATAGGTTTTTGACAAGTTTAGTTCTTAGATTTTACATTATCGTTTCAATTTATTTAAATCGTTAAATAATGAGGTAATCGCTGCATCATCATGGTTTCATAAATAATTTAATTTATTTAATGTATAAAAATTATAAAAAAAATCATGATGTATGAAATCATTTTAGATTTCTAATGAATATTTATAGTCAAAAATATGATTTGTATAACCCCATGTAAAAATTGTTTTAGTAAAACAACACATGTTTGTGACATTTTAATTTTAACTTTAAATAAAAAGGTTTTAATGTCATTTTCCTACCAATGTGGCTTCATGGGGTCTCCAAGTTTACCCATGGATTGTCTTGGTCGTCCATGACTCATCCAATAAGGGTAGGATATGTTTCAAGGCCATTTAATATTATTAAAACATTATTTTAACCTTAAATTACACTAATTACCTTTAATCGCGATTAATAAAACTTAAAAGTTATTATTCACCAAAAATTATTTTAATCTCATTGAACCACATTTTACATCCTAATGACAACCATGTGTGTTGGATTTTTGAAATTCAAATCACAGAAGTGGTAAGTGTCATTTAAACAAAAAATCAGTTTTTAAACTACCACTTAGTGGTTTCACTATTCATCAAAAATTGAAGTTTTTCAGAAAAATACCAAAAATTCACCGTAAGCTATATTTGATATTCCGAATTCAAAAATGATGTCTATTTTACAAAATTCAAACCATATAAGTTACATTAATTAATTTAATAATTAAATCCTGCTGTCAAAACAAATAGCGTGTTTTTAAGAAACAATATCTATTAAAAGATTGACACTAGTTTAAGTCCAATTTCAAAGTAAAATCAATTCCAATGACCACTATTGGATTAAATGGTAAAAATATATTCTAATTTCACTTTAAAACCAATTTAGAAGATAATATAATCATATAAATAAATTAGATTAAAAAGAGGTTTTGAATTAAAATACAACATTTTTCACTATTCATTAAAAAAATGAACTTTATCGGAAAAATACCAAAAATTTACACAAAGTAAATTTTGATGTCCCGATTCTAAAGAAGAATTTTATTTTGTCAAATATTACACATAAAATTTTAAAAAAGTGGATTTAAAATAGGTTCGCCATCAAAAAGCGGTTAATCGACCTTTTAAATAATATTAGATTGTTTATGCTTAAAATTGGATTCATTCGCATTTAAAATATTTGACAAACATATATAATCATTTTTTAGTTAGTTCTATTCATTCTCGTCATTACAACGGCTAGGTGTTAACTATCATTTAAAATAAAATTATTTTATTATTAGAGTGCAACGTAAGATTTCAAAGGAACTCGTTGTTTCGTATTGGGTAAGCCATCAAGAATAGCGTTCCCTTTAAATTAATATTAACATTTTATCCACAAATAGGTATAAATATAAAAATGCCATATTCTTTATTTACCTGGGGTGTTACATCCTTCCCCCCATTTGGGAATTGCGTCCTTGCAATTTTAAAATTGGGCTCGGAAACATCATTGAAAGTCCCACATCGGAACAAGAGTCAGTAAAACAATCACTTTAAAAGAAAGAAAGAGAAGTATAGAGGTCACCCGAGTTAACCCATACTAGGATTCCATGTAGGAAAACATGGATATGGAAGAAAAATCAAAGGGTCATGTTCTGAGGGATTGTGATAGAAAACATGTTTAGAAGAATGTTAACCACCAGAAAATCACAAACTTGTGATGGGTTAAACGGTATTGGATTCCCCAGTAGGAAAAGTTAATGGACAACATTTTTTTTAAGTTACTTTTCATTGAGGAATTTATTTTTGAGCTTAACTAAAACATAAGGAAACATACTTACTTGTCATGTTGACTTTCAACTTTTACTATATTTCTTACACGAACTCATATTTTCTCCAAAAGATGAGTATTTAGGATGACTTGTTTACATTAAGAGATCTATAATAAACTTCTAGAGAATCACCTAATCCACAAAAGATAACTGTATACTTCCCATGTCTTTAGACCTTAACCAAAACTAAAACCAAAAAGGTTAGTATGAGATCAGATAATACCCAAAAAGGATAATCTTTTATAAAAAGGAAATCTATTCTTAATCTCCAAAATTTGTCCAACAAGACCCAAAGTTCAACGAAGACCAAAAATAAACCAAACTAAGATTGAAACCCAAATATTTTAAGGATTTAACCACATATTCTTCCAAGTTAAATCGCAACATTTATCTCCAAATAACATCAATTGCTCTTAAAGTATCATATTGAAAAGTAATTAACCTAATCACATATCCTCCATGATTGGTTAATCATTTCCATGTTGGGTCGGAGAAATACGGGAAGGATGGCAAGAGGGGGGGTGAATTGCCTTTTAAAAAAAATAAACAAATTAAAATCAAAGTTGAAAGTGCAGCGGAAAGTAAAGAGGCAAGACACAAGAAATTGATAACGGAGTTCGGCCAAAACCCGGCCTACGTCTCCGCTCCCAACTCAACCATTGAGAGATTCTACCGCTTGCTTTTCAATGGTTTTAGCAAGAAACCCACTAGGCTTTGAGGTAGCACTAGGACCTATTACAGCTTGCTTTTATTGGTTGAGCAAGAACCCACTTACTTTTAATGGTTGAGCAAGAACCCACTATCCTTCTTACAGGTGAAGGATAGCTCACCTATGTCTCAAGCTATTTAAAGGAAAGCTTGGAAACCTTTTCACACCTTAATGGTGATGTGAAACCCAAAAGAAAGGGGGATGAGAAAAGGTTTGGGGTTTGTAGGCACAAACCCAATTTTAAGCTCAAAATAAATAATGCAATAAAAACCGTAATTGAGGAGAAGCCTTGGGCGCCAATTGGATAGATGGAGTTGATGTAGCGTGCTCTCCCAAGCTTCTTGAGGTGCTCCTTGGATTGGAAATTGGTTGGAGCACTTGAGGATCCTTTAAGGTGGAGCGCCGGAGGTTCGCCAAATGTTCAACAATATGTCCGAGCGCTTGGTATATGATCTGATTGGTGTCCGGGGCTTCCTTGGCCTTTATTTATAGGCATGGAACCCATTGGGGGCCTTCGGAGCCGTTGGAGAAGTCTTCGGAGCCGTTGGAGGCCAAAAGAGTGTTGACTGGTCAAACCCAGCGGCTAGTTTGACTGGGCTACCGGCTGGCCGGTACAGCTCCACCGGCTGGCCGGTGCCTTGGAAGTTTGAGAGTGCTTCTGCCCAGGAGCCACCGGCTGGCCGGTGAGAAGGCCACCGGCTGGCCGGTGGTGAGACAGTAGGTCTCACTATTGAACCAGGATGTCACCGGCTGGCCGGTGACAGAGCCACCGGCTGACCGGTGGAACCTGGCAGTGGGCAATGCCTCTGCCAGGTCCACCGGCTGGCCGGTGCCATCACACTGGTTGGCTGGTGGACTGAATTTCAGTCCACTTGATGTCCATTCTTGGGCCAATCCTTTGGAAATCTTTTGACTATCATCCACAACACTTAAAAACAATGTTAGACAAAAATGAAAGTGATTGTGATCATGAAAATCAAAGAGTGTGGGGTACAACAATCTCCCCCTATTTTGATGATCACAATCACTTATCTAAGCAATGTAAAAACTTAAATTAAGGCATGCTTTAAATGAAAAATTGAAAATAAATACTAAGCATGAGAGAAAAGATTCTCCCCCAATCAATCAAGAAATTTCTCCCCCTTTGTGATTATCAAAATAGCTTGGGGCATAAAACTTGATTGAGGGAAAACGTTGAAAAACAAGATATGATAATTAAAAAATCAATTGAGATTTCTGAAATTGAAATGAAAATTTGAATAACAGTTTGAATTGAAAGTTTTGAATCAAAAACCAATTGAAATTTTGGAAAATTGGAATCGAAAATTTTGAAATTGAAATCAAAAGGGCTTAATTTGAAATTGAAAGTTTGAATTGAATATTTTGAAATGAAAATTTTGATACCAAGTGTTGAAATTGAAAGTTGGAATCGAAAATTTTGAAATTGAAATTAAAAGGGCTTAATTTGAAATTGAAAGTTTGAATTGAAAAAAGCTTAAACAAACCTAACTCCCCCTAAATAAAAAAAAAGTCACCGGGGAGAGGGATTTTGAAAAGAGACAATTTTAGGCCCGGAGAGACTCGCTAGAAGGGATTTTTCAATCCAAATTTGTTTCATGGCGGGTCTTCTCCTATAAAATTCGTCCGAAAAGTAAATAGACTTGGGTTGGCCATACCGGGCATTTTTGCAATCACACTCATATATCATGTGCCCGGGTTTTTTGCAATAGTTACAAAATTTAAAACTAGAGCTCCCCCTTACAAAAACAGTGGGAGCATGGGAGGAGGAAGCTTGGTTGGTGTAGCCAAGTCCATGTGTGGTTCTAGAAACACGTTGAGAACCAAGGAGTTTTGAAAGGTTTTGTTCTCCGTTGGTGAATTTAGCAAGAGATTCCCTTAGATCTTTGATTGTTGATTCCAAGGAATCAACATTGGGAATGTTTTGTAATTTGAGGGACAACTCCTCCTTCTCTTTGAGAAGTTGTTCCTTTTCGGAAGAGAGTTTTTTGAAAGACTTTTTTAAAACAACAAATTTTGACGATAAAGCATGAAAACCTTTTTCTAGTTGGTCTCTAGCGTGTGAGAGTTCTTCATAAGATAAATGATTTAAAGAATTTGAATTTGAAGAACATGAGGAAGAGGAATCGGAAGATGTTACCTCATGAAATGCCATTAGGCATTTGTTACCGTTGTCGCTTGAGGAGGAGGAGGAGGAGGATGATGAGGAGGTGTCACTCCATGTCGCCTTGAGGACCTTTTTCTTTCCTTTTTCCTTTTGCGTGGCCCGTTTTTTGTTGAGTGGGCAATCGGGCTTGTAATGGCCCTTTTCGCTGCACCCGTAGCATTTTACCTTGGGCTCGGATCTTGCGGTGGGTTCTTGCTTTCGCTCCTTGCGAGATTTCTTCTTCTTCTTGTGCTTCTTCATAAACTTGTGCATTTGGCGGGCGAGATTCTCCATTTCCGAGTCGCCGCTTGATGATGAAGAAGATGAAGATGATGAGGAGGAGGAGGAGCTTACTTCTTTTTGTACCTTGAGGGCGATGTTCTTTGGTGTCTTGATTGGTATGCCCTCCTTTTGAGCTTGCCTCCTCATCGTGATCTCATAAGTCATGAGAGATCCGATGAGCTCCTCTACCGGCATAGTTTTGACGTCCTTAGCTTCTTGGGTTGCCGTCACCTTTGGTGCCCATGAGCTCGGAAGGACCCATAAGATCTTCTTGACCATCGTCTCGGCTGAAACATCATCACCAAGAGATTTCCTTCCATTCCACACGTCAGTAAAGCGAGTAAACATATCGGAAATAGACTCATTTGGATGCATTGAAAATGACTCAAAATCTTGCCTATACATATCCAATCTAGTGTCTTTGACTTTGTTAGTTCCCTCATGAGTTACTTCTAAAAGTTTCCAAATTTCATGTGAGGAGGTGCAAGTAGACACTCGATTGAATTCATTTCGGTCTAGGCCGCAATGGAGAGCGTTCATGGCTTTGCCATCAAGCTCAAAATTCTTTATATCGGTGGGGGTCCATTTGGATTCATCGGGGGTAGACAAAGTATAACCTTGCATGACAATTTTGTAAATGGGGTATCCTATGCTTCTTAAAAAAGTGTTCATGCGGGTTTTCCAATAATTATAGTCGGTCCCATCAAAAAATGGAGCACGACCCAAAGAAAAGCCTTCGGGGGCGAAAGAGGTTGAAGTCATCACAATGGATCTTTGAATTTGAAACCGGTTAAGGTATTACTCAAATTACACCTCTGATACCAAATGTTGGGTCGGAACAAAGACAGGAAGGATGGCAAGAGGGGGGGTGAATTGCCTTTTAAAAAAAATAAACAAATTAAAATCAAAGTTGAAAGTGCAGCGGAAAGTAAAGAGGCAAGACACAAGAAATTGATAACGGAGTTCGGCCAAAACCCGGCCTACGTCTCCGCTCCCAACTCAACCGTTGAGAGATTATACCGCTTGATTTTCAATGGTTTTAGCAAGAAACCCACTAGGCTTTGAGGTAGCACTAGGACCTATTACAGCTTGCTTTTATTGGTTGAGCAAGAACCCACTTACTTTTAATGGTTGAGCAAGAACCCACTATCCTTCTTACAGTTGAAGGATAGCTCACCTATGTCTCAAGCTATTTAAAGGAAAGCTTGGCAACCTTTTCACACCTTAATGGTGATGTGAAACCCAAAAGAAAGGGGGATGAGAAAAGGTTTGGGGTTTGTAGGCACAAACCCAATTTTAAGCTCAAAATAAATAATGCAATAAAAACCGTAATTGAGGAGAAGCCTTGGGCGCCAATTGGATAGATGGAGTTGATGTAGCGTGCTCTCCCAAGCTTCTTGAGGTGCTCCTTGGATTGGAAATTGGTTGGAGCACTTGAGGATCCTTGAAGGTGGAGCGCCGGAGGTTCGCCAAATGTTCAACAATATGTCCGAGCGCTTGGTATATGATCCGATTGGTGTCCGGGGCTTCCTTGGCCTTTATTTATAGGCATGGAACCCATTGGGGGCCTTCGGAGCCGTTGGAGAAGTCTTCGGAGCCGTTGGAGGCCAAAAGAGTGTTGACTGGTCAAACCCAACGGCTAGTTTGACTGGGCTACCGGCTGGCCGGTACAGCTCCACCGGCTGGCCGGTGCCTTGGAAGTTTGAGAGTGCTTCTGCCCAGGAGCCACCGGCTGGCCGGTGAGAAGGCCACCGGCTGGCCGGTGGTGAGACAGTAGGTCTCACTATTGAACCAGGATGTCACCGGCTGGCCGGTGACAGAGCCACCGGCTGACCGGTGGAACCTGGCAGTGGGCAATGCCTCTGCCAGGTCCACCGGCTGGCCGGTGCCATCACACCGGTTGGCCGGTGGACTGAATTTCAGTCCACTTGATGTCCATTCCTAAAATCATCTAACTAAAAAGAATTAGTCAAACTAACCAGGGACTTCACGTAGTCCAGTGGTAGGCGATAAATACCATTCGCACTTTGGTTGTGGGTTCGATTCCCGCAGCTTTATCCGACGCGACGAGTTGTCACACGGTATGCGTGTTGTCCTTTTTCCAAACTATATAATTCTCAAATCATTCCCCAAAAAGAGATAAAATCATCAAAAATAACCAGAACATAATTTAACCTCAAGTTTATCTCTTGTCGTTCATATTCCATCATAACATATAGTATCCCATAATTACCTCAAAAGTTAGGATCATATAAACCCTAATGGTTACCTTTATCATTATTACCTAAACATCCACATCGAGTTGGCCATCTCGTATATGATGCATTAGAGAACTCACCAAGGTTGAAGTGGTTGATCATGACTCCTTGAGAGTTGGTTTAGAACAACCACGAGATTCCTCATTGAATCCCCCATTTCATCCAGTCTCTTAATCAAAGAACCACCAAAGTTTCCTTCAAACCCATTGTCACTTTGGTGCCTTCTAGATCCATCCATTTATTAAAAATAGAAATGTCAGTGTGAGTATATCAACAAAACCATCATGTACTAATGAGGAAGATAAACACTAAGATATACTTACTCATTCATTTAATCTAACACTAGGACTCTTTCTGAAATCCTAACCATTATGGTAATGTCACTTATGCTTAGAGAATACCCTAACCTCTAAAGTTATCTAAACCGACCTCTAATACCAGTTATAAGGCCCTGGCCTTAAACATTACTTAATCGTGAATTAAATGAATAATTCACATAGAGGATCTTTTCAGGTTTAGAGTTTTAGAGAATTAGGTCATAACTATTACATCTCAAAAGATTATATAGTAGACACTTCTACTAAGTTTCCATAAAATAAAAAAAACACTTAAAAAGAAACATGTCTAGTTCCATGCTTTAGATAGAATGTCTTTCCTTGATCCCATCCTTGACCCTATTCATCTTTAAGTCCTTTGGAAAACATTTCAAAAACTTGGGATGAGCATAAAAAGCCCAGTAAAGGATACACAAAGAAGGAAAACTGTTAGTTTTTCAAAAACAACAATTAAACCATGAGTACTTTACCAAAGTAATACTTTTCACCTTTATGAAGTAGTAAAAACTATTCACTGAAAAAAAGACCATTACTTACCCTTTTGTAACCAAAAGATTACCATAAAACCCATATAAATAACACATAACATATAAAGGTAACATGGGACATAAACATACTTAAATGGAATAACCATACGGTCGACTTCCACACATACTTAATGGAATAGCCATACGACCGACTTCCATACCCAATGCAATGGAGGTTATAACGTAACCACCCGTCCTAGTATTCACGGCACCACCCGTCATATGGTTTATCACGTAACCACCCGTAAAATGTCCAAGTACCATCATTAAATATAAAATATTGAAAATATAAACATTTCAATAACAACATTTCATTTTCAATCACAATAAGTAATTCCAAGATATTGAATTAATCAATCAAATTTCAAAAACCATTTAAAAGATATTTTTGAATAAAAGTGTCCCATACCACATTAAAGCTTTTAATATAATTATAACATTAATTTCCAAATAAATAAATACTGAAAACCATTTTGAAAACATGGACAATAAAGATAAAGATTTAGAATAATGAATATTTAAAACATTTAAAATGATATTTTTGTTAAAGAGTTTTTAACAAAATGAGAGACTCTTGAATACAAATAATTACAGAATAACATTTAATCCGAACTTTATAATATCATGAGAATAAAGGGATTCATGTTATAATATTTCAAAGTATAGTATACACACCATATAAGAGTGAATTGGTGGATAACAACAATGAAGTCTCAATGGAAATGTAAATTGTGATGAAATCCATTATAAAGATGGTATCCTTAAATTAAGGATAAATTTATCACATAATTATGTGTGAGAAATATAAATACACCCAATATAAGTGGATATAAAGTGTGAAACAATCAGAGGTCGTTCACACATAATCTTGGAAAAACAAAACCAGTGACATAGATATTTAACTCAATGAAATGAGATTGAGTTATGATTTCCCATGCAAGTTCATAAGAATTTATCAATGAGATGATTATGTGTATAAATATAATATCTACAAAAAGGTTTGTGGAAATTACAACATATATATTCCACACATAATCTTGGCATAATAAAATCAAGAAGTAGAGGTTTAACCCAAAGAATTTAAAGTGGGTTAAGAAGTTCCCTTACAGAAATCCGACTGCCTAACGATGCCACTTTAAAATTCAGAAAATGAGTTGATGAGAGAGAAAATGGTATCTCATCACTTGGATATAAAAGTTACATAAATAAGGATATATAATAACATATCCCAGCATAATAGTATGTGAATTAAAATACATAACAAAATAAGTCTTTTAAAAAGAGGAGGGTGAAAGGTCCCCTTACCGAGTTGGGTAACTTTCGAAATGTACACCCCATGGAAGAAGGGGAATACAATGAAGATGTAAATACCCATAAATGAAATTATAATAAAAAGAGTGTATAATAATGGGCATTACATACCCCATTCAAAGTAAATAGTGGCAAACGTAGCATAAATGTCACGGGAATAAAAGTGAGATGAAGAAAATCCCTTACAAAAACTCGGCAGCCTAATGGCGCCACTTAAAACTTCCAAAAATGGATTTTTGAGATCAAATAGGGTATCTAATAATATGAAAATAAAAATTACAGTATGATGAATATAAAATAACATCCCCAAAAATAAGAAATATGAGCTTAAAATAAATGACATAAAAGAGAGTACTTAAAAAGAAAGAGAGGGGTTGGATCTCTTACCTCAAGTCCGACTTGTCTTGTTTGTTTCTTTATATTCCTGAATAATAAACTTTGGTCAATTTATAATTGCTTAAGTACCAATTTTAAATATTATTATTCAGTTCATATCAAATATTATAATGGTATAATAATTGGTTAATAATGTGAGTTCATATCAGACGTTTTTGTCGATGTTTGGTATATGAGTCAAAAATGAACTTCTTTGAAAATGATTTCCCATGTAGTAAATAATTTCCAGAATAGTATTAATGATTAAAATATCATATATATCCAGTAAATATTCATTTTATACTATTCCATAACATTTTTAGATAAAAAAATGAAAAGCACCATTCATGGAGACGGTAGGTCGTACGTACGCATGAATGCTACTTTCATCTTTTTTTGTCATATTAATGGAATTAAAACTAAATGAGAGATATATATATATATTATAATTACAGAATGATATCCATAATTTAGATGTAATATATTACATATATATCCATTATATATATGTACTTATAATAGTACATAACTTTTGGAGATAAGAAATGAAATGTACCATTCATGGAGACGGTAAGCCATACGTACGCATGAACGCTACTTTCATTTCTTTGGCACATTAATGGAATTAAAACTAGATGAGAGATATATATATATATATATATATATTATAATTCCAGTATAATACATATGTTATATAGATCACATAATTTCATCAATTTCATTCTTTATACATTCCATGTATTCCATGAACGAGTCACATCACTTGAGGGGACGGTAGTCCACACTTTCTCAAATGAAATTATCGCATTTACACAACATGAAAAGCATAAAGGTATGTATTAATTATAAAATAAAATAGCATAGAGAGGAAATAAATATAATATATATCATAAATAAATATAGTTCCATCATAATGGCCTCCATGAGAGGTGGTATGAGAAGATAGAACAATCATCGTTTCGTGAGGCAGTAATTCGCCATCCACGGAAATAGTATGTTCTTTAACCATTAGACAGAGGTGTGTGTTAGTGTATCTATAATAATCCTCATAACAATATCCTAGTATATTGAAGATACTTTTATTGTTACAAAATAAATAAATAAATAAAAAGAGTTTAGGGGGTTGGAGAAGAAAAATAAAACAAAAGAACACTAGGGAAGACTTTACCTTTAAATCGGGTAACTCTTTTTGATTTGAGCTCAAAGGATTCCTTGGAAATAATTCTTCCAAAATTGAGGCTTTTAGGAGTAATATAGGGATGTGGAGAGAAAAATGGTCAGGGTTTGGTCGAGCCAAAGGCTTGAGAGGTGTGGGTAAGGTGGTAGAGGTGGGGGCCTTTTATAAGAGGAGAGGAGGGGCACTCTTGGAAAGTTATAAACTTTTACTTTATTATAAAATGCTTTTCGGATTTTAATGGTCCCAAAATTATATATTTCAAGGATAAGGTGATAATATTTCTAAATAAACCCATCTAATATGTTTTTGACAAGTTTAGGTCTTAGATTTTACATTATCTTTTCATTTTATTTAAATCGTTAAATAATGAGGTAATCGCTGCATCATCATGGTTTCATAAATAATTTAATTTATTTAATCTATAAAAATTATAAAAAAAAATATCATGATGTATGAAATATTTTTATCTTTCTAATGAATATTTATAGTCAAAAATATGACTTGTATAACCCCATGTAAAAATTGTTTTAGTAAAACAACACATGTTTGTGACATTTTAATTTTAACTTTAAATAAAAAGGTTTTAATGTCATTTTCCTACCAAAGTGGCTTCATGGGGTCCCCAAGTTGACCCATGGATTGTCTTGGTCGTCCATGACTCATCCAATAAGGGTAGTATATGTGTAAAGGCCATTTCATATTATTAAAACATTATTTTAACCTTAAATTACACTAATTACCTTTAATCGCGATTAATAAAACTTAAAAGTTAATATTCACCAAAAATTATTTTAATCCCATTGAACCACATTTTACATCCTAATTACAACCATGTGTTTCGGATATTTGAAATTCAAATCAAATAAGTGGTAACGTTTCATTTAAACGAAAAACCGGTTTTTGAACTACCACTTAGTGGTTTCACTATTCATCAAAAATTGAAGTTTTTCAGAAAAATACCAAAAATTCACCCTAAGCTGTATTTGATATTCCGAATTAAAAAATGATGTCTATTTTAAAAAATTCAAGACATATAAGTTGCATTAATTAATTTAATAATTAATTCCCACCGTCAAAACAAATAGCGTGTTTTTAAGAAATAATATCTATTAAAAGATTAACACTAGTTTAAGTCCAATTTCAAAGTAAAATCAATTCAAATGACCAATATTGGATAAAATGGTAAAAATATATTATAATTTCACTTTAAAACCAATTCAAAATATAATCTAATCATATAAATAAGTTAGATTAAAAAGAGGTTTTGAATTAAAATACAACATTTTTCACTATTCATTAAAAAAATGAACTTTATCGGAAAAATACCAAAAATTTACACAAAGTAAATTTTGATGTCACAATTCTAAATAAGTGTTTTATTTTGTAAAATATAACACATAAAATTGTCAAAAAGTGGATTTAAAATAGGTTCGCCATCAAAATGCAGTTAATCGACCTTTTAAAGAATATTAGATTGTTTACGCTTAAAATTGGATTCAGTCGCATTTAAAATATTTGACAAACATATATAATCATTTTGTAGTTAGTTATGTTCATTCCCATCATTACAATGGCTAGGTGTTAACTACCATTTAAAATAAAAAAAAATATTATTAGAATGCAACGTAAGATTTCAAAGGAACTTGTTGTTTCGTATTGGGTAAGCCATCAAGCATAGCATTCCCTTTAAATTAATATTAACATTTTATCCACAAATAGGGATAAATATAAAAATTCCATATTCTTTATTTACCTGGGGTGTTACACATAACATATATACTCATGAGTTATCTATCGTTACCCAATGAATTGGAGAGAGATATAGGTCCCACCCTTCTCATAATGAAAACCATATTTATGTGTGTCACATGATCATAAACTTACATCATATCATAATACATCAAATGAAATGGGTATCATAAACATTTCAATATATCTTAATCTATGTAAAAGAGATATGTTTCATAACCATTTTAGTATAGAAAAACACATGAAAAGAACTGGGTATAATAATAATATTATCATCGTATAACCCAAGGAATAGAAACAGGTTTCATAAACAACTTTTCATTATAAACATAAACCATCTAAAGAAATAATAATAATGGTATCACTATATCACATCCACAGTAAATAATAGTTACATCAAAGGATGTTATCTTATATGAAGAAGGATTTTGAATGATCGCTTGGAGAATTTTTTAAGGAAACTAACCTTTCCTTGAAAATCACTTTGATAAAACATTTTCAAAATCTTTTTCCTTGAAAATAACATTGGAAACTTATAAATAAATCTTTGATAATTCATTTAAATAATTTATTGAGGAAATTATACTTTGTTGTTTAAATAATTATTTTTAAAACGTAAAACCTTTTGAAAAACAAATTCTTTAAATATAACCTTGAAAACCTATATAAGATTCTTTGAAAACCATTTAAAATAATTTTTAAACATAAAACACCTTTGAAATCAATTTATTTAAAAATAAAAATTGAATCTTCTAAATTAATATTTTAAAATAATTTAAAACACTTTTTAAAACCTAAAACATGTTCAAAATTACTTTATTTGAAAAAAAATAAAATAAAAATAATTCCAAAATATTTAATAAAAACGTTTATTTTGAAAATATTCTATATAAATTATAAAATAATATTTAAATATTGGATCGGTCATGATGGAAGATAATGTTTTACATGATGTACATGTAAAAAAAAAGACACCTTTCACATTGTCGGAAGAAGTCAAAAAAGCCTTGATCAAAAGATGATAAGAAAATTCCATTTAAAAAAAATCTGTAAAAAGGTAAAACATAGTTAAAATTATCTTTTAAATATTATAGAGGAATAGTAATATATTTTTATAAAACACTATTTTGAAATAAAATATATTTCTGAGTGAAGAGAGAAATAAAGTCAGATTTTCATAAAAACATTTTCTTAAATATCTTAAGTACCAAAGAGTGGGAAAATGGTAGCATTACTTGAAGATATAATTAATAACCAGAGGAGAATAAAATTAATTATAATTCTTGAGATTTGGATCCTAATATATCATTAATTGAAGAATAATCATAAATAATCCCGATAAATGATGAGATTGTAGCAATAAAGTCTTACCACTTTGGTAACTTGAATCATAGCACTTATGAAAGAATAACATTAGATTAATCATAATATATCATGAAAATAATTATATTCATGGTATAAATTTTAAAATAGGTATTATATACACCTCATAAAATAATATAGGTTCATAATATAACATGTGTCTCCAAGAAGGAAAATAGAGACAAATTTCCCTTTCCAATTTAGTAACTTTTGATGCATAAACCCCATTAAAGGGAGATCATAAACTGGATTTGTAAATATCAATAATTTTTAGTATAATAATCATAAAACACATTTATATTAATTATATATACCATATAGAAGAAAAAGGTGGTGAATATACCATGTGTCTCACAAAAGTAAAAAGTGAGATGTTAATCCATTACTAATTGAACAAATTTTGAATCATGATATCCATGAATTAATAACATAAATTGAAACCTTTAATGTCATTTAATAAATTAAATTCATTATATAACATGTCATATATCATTATATACACCACAAAAAAGAAACCGGTGGTGAATATGGCATAAGTCTCGCAATAATAAAAGTGGGAATAGAAATACCCCTACTTAAGTCTTGACATCTGTCATACTTGTTCAAACCTCCTGTATAATAAATCTAAGTTTATTATACATATATTTCAAATAAATAATCATATATATCATACCATAAATTATTTTCTTATGACCTTTTATTACCCCTTTATTAACAATTCCATGTTAATGTTAGGTCTTAGGTAATAACCGCTTTGTTTTCTGAATATGATTTGATTTTTTATTTTGAGTACTATAATATATATCATGGTTTAATTATCTCAAAAATTTGAAATAAGAAATAAATATCATATATATTTATTATATATTTATTTATAGTAATACATAAAATTTGGTGATGGGAAATGGAATACACCATTCATGGAGACGGAAGGTTATACGTACACATGAATGTTGTTTAAATTTCATTTTTGTATTAAAATAAATGATATATATATATATATTCATTATAGTAGAATTATTATTTCATATATATGAAATATTTTTATTAAACTTATTCTTAACACATTCTATATGAAGCGTGAATGAATCATATCACTTCGTAAGGCGGTAGTCCCAAGCACAGACGAATGACATTATCGTATTCCCCAAAAATAGAAATAAGAAATAGTTCAAAAGGTATAAATACATAAAAAAATATCATATATATATAATATAAATATTATGTACATTGTTATTCCTAATCATTCATGGTGGTAGTAGAAAAATGAACGACATCAGTTCACGAGGCGGTAGTCTGTCGTACACACGAATGATGATTTTGTAACCCATTTGATGGAATTTTGTGTGGTTTTAGGTTTTATACTTATCATGAAAATATCTAAGTATATATATTAAAATTATTTTATAATATAATATTTATATAAAAAATAATTTTTTGAGTAAGAAATAAAACAAAAACGTTTATTGACGAACATTACCTCTTCTTTCGGTAGCTCCATTTGGTTTGCACAAAATAACATCCTATATTGGATTTATTCTCAAATTAAGGCTTGTATGATTATAATATTTTAAGTGAATAAGTTATTTGGGTAGTTATATTTTGAACCAATTTTGTTTTATAGTATGAATATAGGAGGATAGTGGGTGTCCATTTATAAGGGCGATGAGTGGCACTTTTGTAATTTGTTTTAAAATGTGAATTCCACCCATATTTTTTTCATGTATAGTGGATAAAATAATAAATATATATTTATCCAATAATTTATAAGGACTAAATACTTAAATATATGGGTTTTTAAAAAAAATTAGGTCATTTTTACACTTTATATTCTAAGTTTAACAATTAATTAATCATGTTTTTACCTTAATTGATGTAATTAATTTTAATTGATTTCACTAATAACTTGGGTAGAAAATTAAGTTGGTATTATTAGAAATTAGAAATTATGATTATTAAAAATATGGAATCTATTTTTCCAGATTTGAATAAAAAAATTGGAAAAAATTAATTTCAAAATTAATCCCACAGACATGTCATAAAATTGGGTTTTTAAAGTGAAAATGATCAAAAGTTTAGAACTTTTTTATATTGAATTTCAATATAAAATTTATTTTTATGAAAAAAAAAATCATATTAATATATTTACAATTTAACGATTATTACTTTAAAAACAACTAAAAATATAGCTTTAAATTATAAATTATTGAAATGAAAATGCAGTTTTCAATTAAAATTTAGTATATTTTATTATTCATTAAAAAATGAAACTTCTTAGAAAAATTAAAAAAATTAACCCTAACAAAATTTTGAAATTATTTTTCAAAAAAATATTTTTAGTTTATAAAATATAGTTTATAAAAGTGTTAAAAATTATTTTTAAAATAATTGTTCTATTAGAAGCTGGTAAAACTGATTTTTAGAAAAATACTGTTTTTAAGCGTAAAATTTGATGTATTATTATCTATTATCTATAAAATAAAAAATATGAATTTTAAATAGTTGTTTAATATATAATATAAAAATTTATTTAAAATTATTCTCCAAAAGTGTAAAAATATATTTTTTACTTCAGGTATGGATCCTTTCAATTTTTAATTGATAACTCATGTCAAGGTTCTCTTTTAGAATAAATCTAAAATTGTGCCTTCAGGATTGTTGGTTGGTTTTGAAAAGAAGGAAATAGGGGGATGAAGTATGTTTTTATTCCAAGTATAAGAAATTTCTTTGAAATACATTTTTTGTATCCAATACATGATTTGTATTGGCCTAAGGAGGTCAATTCACGGCATGTAACAATATTTCTCTAGAAGGGAAAGCCTAAGGATTACACGACATGTAAAGAATTTACATTTTGTGAAAAAATTCAGGAAATTTATTACAGTTGTAAACCCCTTTTATTTTTCTTACCCTCTCTCATCTGTTTCTCTCAAAAAGTATGATCTCTCCTCCCCTTCAGCTCCCTTAAAGCCTAAAATCTAGGTTTTGATGTCCTTCATCGGTCTAACCTTTGATTTGTGATTAGATCATCACATTAGATTCCTCTCAAAAATTGATTCATTCCTTAAGCTCAATTCATCATTTGTCTTCCTATCAATGACACAATTTTGATACATAATTATATGTATTATTTTTAGGGAATTCACCTATTCTTCCATTTTCTCTTGATCTGAACCAAACTAAGTGTCAATACTGGCCGATCAGTAATGTGAGGTGGGGAGCTAGATTCCTTCAATTATACAAATGATGGGGAGTGGTAGTTCTTATATAGTTTGGTAGGGCCTTTAGGTCATGTATTTTAAATTGTGCCTTTGGGCCTTCAGTTCATGTTTGGGCCTTGTTCCATTGGGCCTACAGTTCATGTAAGGGTTCTCTATCAATAGATTTAAAAGGGGGATAATCCAAAATAAATAAAAGATCAAGTCCTTGGTCTATTCAGGAAGAGTGATACAGGAATAAGGTAGGTGGTCTATAGATTTTCCCGAAAAGTCTTATCATTTATAAATCATCTTTATTGTGTGCATGATGGTTTCACTAGAAAATGATTCTAAAATTTATATTCCTTAAATATATATGATATTATTGCGGTTTATATCCCTTTATATACATGTCTATTATGACATTAGAGGATAGGACGGCAGCATCATCCACCCTAAGTAGGTTGCTTCCCTGGATAAGCCTTTATGACCCTTTTTATTTGAGACATTGTTTGTCTATGTTGTATTTACCCTGATAATGGTAATCCATTTTTAATTAAAATTGATTATGAATTGATAATGTCTAGAATATTTGTATTGTATACATTTATCACTTAACCATTTAAGGTAAGTATTTAATCTTAATTAAATGAATCTTTCAATTTTGAAATGGAAAACATATTTATAAATATCACTTGTCCAAATTAATTATAATTGAATTTATTGATATTTATTTAATTTCCATACTCACCTTGTAAGGATTATTGTAAGGGAATGGAATGAACATGTAAAATGTTTATTAATTAAGTGATAGATTATTGAATGTCCTTGATACACCATGTCATGATTATTGAAAGGTAAGGAAATTAACCAATTAAATGAATAAATGGAATGATTATGACATTTCCCTTGACTACATATGATATAAATTGTTTAATTATAAGGTTCCTATTACATTGGATCTTTTTAGCTTTATAGGATTAGTCATACATGAGTTAGCCTTGGATTCCTGAGGGAATGTCTTGAGTACTCATAAGATGTCATTATGATTCATTGAGACAATTTTCATGGGATATACTGACCAAAGAATCTAGTCATTGTCTTATTACGTGAATAACTCATATTAGTTTTGAAATTTATTCAACTATCTCTCCAAATATTAGTATACCTTGGATACACTCTTGGATCATCATCCATTATTATTATGGTCCTTTTCAATATTGTCGATACATTCACATGTTTTGTCTATATAAAATTAATTTAAATGAATTAATTAAATGACATCATGTTCAAAGATATTATAATATATGGTTGAAGAAGGTATGTGTTATTATGTTGGCATTGATTTATATTTACACAGTATTTAATTTTAACCCGAAAATTCTACTGTCTTAGAAAATTTTGAAAGATTCACCATTGGATAATTTTAACATTAAAATTAAAAAATAATATTTATTTTATCTAAATAATTTTCTATATTTGTGAATTTTTACTCTTAAAATAAAATCAATATTTATTAAAATATACTGGATTTTTGGACAATAACTTTTTTTGAACCCTTGTAAAAATTACATTTGACTTCATAAAAATTATATGATCATTTATATTTAATAAAAAATTAATGAAAATATTTTATAAAAATATTATTTATATCAAAAATCCATTAATTTATCAAAATAAATTCCTTAATTTAATTTGAATATTACCTGAAAATACTATTTGTGGTTTATTATATTGAAATAAAAAATATTTATAAAGTAAACATAATAGGATGAAAATATGTTCATTATTCTATACAAAAGAAAGTACATACTCATATTTCTAGGATCTTGATACATATCCCTTAAATACAGTAGAAAACGCCCTAAGGTTAAGGTGCATGATGGTGGGACTTTCATGGGGGTCAGTGAACATGGTTTGGGTCATGATCTCAATGAGCTTGAATTTCTCCCATAAACAATTTCACTCATGATTAAGTAATTTTATATCTACTTGGTCTTGGTCAAGAGTAAATCCGAGTGATCCTACCTCCCTTAGAAGCTTTGATAAATGGGCTTCATAGTGCACAATATTACTAGTTGAGGCCATCAATTCCTTTGTCTATTCCCATTGGATTTTTTAAAATCCTATATTTATACTAATCATTTTATCAATGTTTTGTGACTATATTATCAATGGTAGTGATTCTTAACAGTGTTTTAAATTTTATATAATAAAATAAAATAATTTTATTTGTTTTCTATAAACATATTACATAATAATACATTTAAATAAATCGAAACGTAGAATTTTATTTTTTACAGTTCAGTCGCTACTATCTTCTGCCCTTACAAAATATTACCCTTGAAATTTTCTTTCCCCGTACTAAAATAGATAAGGGCAACTCTATTTCATCACCTCCTCTAGTTCCCATATTTCTTTTTAAAGATTTTGGTTTCTCCACAACACTTTGAATAGGCGCATTAACTTATTCCGTAGAAATATTTCTCTATAATCTAAGTTATTCACGGGTTGTTCATCATAGGAATGGTCATTCTTCAATGGTACCACCTCTATATTTAGTACATGTGATGGTTATTGTATGTACTTTCTCAATGGGGATACATAGAATACATCATGTACTTGAGATAGTTTCAGTGGGAGTGCTAGTTGATAGGCCACCACTCTGATGTGGTCAAAGATCTCAAAGGGATCGATGTGCCTTGGACTAATATTTCCCTTATTACCAAATCTCATCACTTTCTTCTATAGAGATATGAGGAGGAATTCCATGTCTCCAACATCAAACTCTAGGTCTCATAGACAATTATCATCATAGATCTTCTATTGAATCTGATCATCCTTGATGTGCTGTAGAATGGTCTTATCCTTTTCCACCATTTCCTCGACCATTTCAGGACCTATAAGTTTTTATTCCCTAACATCATCCTTGCATGTAGCTATTCTACACCAATTCCCATAAATAGATTTATAGGGATCTATTTGGATGCTGGAGTTGAAACTTTTGTTGTAAGAGAACTCAACCAGAGGAAGATGTTTGTCTCATCCTCCTTCAAAGTCCATAGAACATTTTCTCAATGTGTCTTCCAATGTCTGAATAGTCTTATATAATAGGCCATCATTTTGAGGATGATAAGTCATAATAAAGTTCAAATAAGGATTTAAATAATGTTGAATATTTTCCCAAAACATGGATATGAATTTCATATCTCAATCGGATACAATCAATAGTGGTACTCCATGAATCCTTGCCACTTCTTTGATATATATCTATTCAAGTTGATCTAGTTAGAATTTATCTCGAATCACAAAGAAATGTGTAGTCTTTTTAAGGCAATCTGTTAAAACCTAGAAAGCATCGTTCCCTATGTATGTATTTGGAATATCGTTGATAAAGTTCATAGTGATGTTTTCCTATTTCCATGTAGGTATGGGTAATGGTTTCACCATCCCCTTAGATTATTTCATTCCCACTTTTACTTGATAACATACAAGACATCTAGATTTATATTATAGGATCCCCTTTTTTATACTGTCCCAACAATAGTTTTCATGGGTATATCAATACATCTTTGTGCTTCCTGGGTGAATGGATAAATTCTAACAATGTGCATAATCTAATAGTTCCTTCTTTAAAAAAGGATTTGATGGTAAACATATTGTGGACCAAATCTCACAACTCTTTCTTCATTAATATTGAACTATGAGGATTTCCTATTCCTTATAGTTTACATTATCTTATTAATTCCCACGTAATCTTTTTGAGAATTTTTTAACCTCTCTATAAGGGACGGTTTACCAAATATTTGTGAAAGGATTGATGATTTTCTTTCCTTTTTGATTCCCAAATACATCTTTTCCAAATATAAGAAGATTTAATCCCTATCAATTCCTATCAATGAAATAATTTTTGGATACTTCCTACTTAGAAAATCCTCCACTTTATTCACTTTAAGAAGATGGTAATAGATTGAAAAATCATATTCCTTGATCAACTCTAACAATTTTGTTTTACACATATTCATCTCTTCTATGTGAATATATATTTGAGACTTTTGTGATCCATATATATTTCATAATTCTCCCCAAATAGATAATGCTTCCATATTTTCAATGATAAAATCATTGCAGCCAACTCCATATCATGAATTGGGTAGTTCTTTTCATGAAATTTCAACTACATAGAAACATAATCTATGACTTTTTCGTTCTTAATTAACACACAAAACAATCCCTTATTCGAAGAATCATTGAATACTAAAAAAAGGTCTTCACTTTTGGGTAGTGTGAGAACATCGGTAGTGATAAGACTTATTTTTAGTTCCTTGAATCTCTATTCACACTCACCATTCAAAGAAAACTTAACTCCCTGCTGAGTTAACCTGGTTAGAGTGTTTAAAAATCGTGTGAAATTTTTCACAAATCGATGATAATATCCAGATAAACCAAGGAAACATTAGATATTGATCACTAATGTTGGCCTAGAATTCCATTTATTTTTGAATGGTCCTTTGATACCCCCTTTATTGTGATCATATTCCCCAATAATGATAATTCCTTCAACAAAAACTCACATTTTTTGTACTTGGAATAAAAATTCACCATTTATAAGGTCTTTAGAATAGTGATCAGATGCTCTTCATACTCCTCATTGGTTTTAGATAATATTATATTATAATCTATAAATACAACCACAAATTTATCAAGGTGATCTCCAAATACTCTATTCATAAATTCCATGAAGATTTCTGGAGCATTAGTGAGTCCTAAAGGCATCAATTTGAACTCATAGTGTATATACCTTGTACAAAAAATAAGTCTTTGGGGTATCCTCCTTCACCTTGAATTGGTAATATCATGACCATAGATCCACCTTGGAGAATAATTTGTATCCACATAGCTAATTGAAAAAGTCATAAATCTGTGGAACATGATACTTTTTATTTATCATGATCTTGTTGAGATCATGATGATCTATACAAACATGCATTGACCTGTCCTTCTTCTTGATGAAGAGGACTACTACACCCCATGGTGAAGCACTTAGGAATATTAATCTTTTATCGAAATTCTACTGTATTTTTTTCTTCATCTCCTCAAGTTCCACAATATACATTATATATAGAGTATTTTATAATAGAAACACACCATTTATAATCTCGATTGTAAATTTAACCCCTCTAATAGGAGGAATATAAGGAAATTTCTCAGGAAACACATCATCATATTCCCATACAATAAGAATGTTTGCGAGGATTATTCTTTCCTTAGAATCAATCATTTGAGATAGATATTCTTTCCTTTAAGGAAACAATATACATGATTGTGATGTTGGTGTTAAATAAGATTCATCCTCCTCCTTTCACTTTTACATAATCAGGGGTTAGATTCACAATATGAAGATTGATTTACTTCTCATGGAAATTTATATTGGCTCTATATAGGGAAATCCAATCCATACCCATAATTGCATCAAATTCTAAAAATGGTAGTATTAAAAGGTTATCTAGGAAGTTAATCCCACAAATTATGATCAGGGAGGAGTTATATAATTGGTATGAAATAATTTACTAATTTTCCATGTTCATAGACATCTCTACATCCTTGATTTTTAGTGGTGTTTGAATAGTTCTACTAAACTTTTTTGAAATGAAGGAATTCATAGAAACAGAATCAAAAAATATGTTTGATATTATTGAATGAATAACTATCATACCTATCACCACTATGTTTTTTGGATCCACCTTGGTAGTTGTGATGGAAAAATATATCCCTCTCTGACTTGTATGTTGTTGGTTGTCTTCAAAAACCCTTAGCTTATTGAATTTATTTGAAAAGGGCCCTGGTTCCTTGCGTCTGAAGCAATGAATAATGCATTGCAGGTTGATTGGAGCTTTCCATTTCTCTATCAGATTATTGGGTTATCCTGTTATAAATCATTATCTATGTGTACTTCCTTCCCACACCTAAAGTATTTCCTCATTCCCCTTATGAAATTTTGGGGTGATTCTTTCCACACTTTTGACAATTTTGATGCTGAAATTTCTTATCACTGTTATATTTCTACATATAACTCCTAGAATTAAACTCCACTTTCCGTTTCTTATCCCCATGATACCCTTGAAACTCACTGATCGCCATTTCGACTTTGAGGGGACATCAGACAATTTCCTCACACCTATCAAAGTCTCAGATTGTTGGAGTTTTCATATACTATATTTTATCCCACTAAATAAGCAGTCAACCTTTTATTTGGGGGTAATGAAAAATCTGTAGGTGTATTGTTCAAGTCTTATGAAGTTTTCCTTAGAATCCTTGATAGATTTGTTTTTTTTTATTAAAGGCATGGAAATACCATTCCATTTTAATATGGATAGTGTGAAGAAAATATTTATCAAAAATAACGTTATGTAATTATTTCCACTCCATCACTTCATTCACTTAATTAGGATTTTAATTATTGATCAATGTCCACCACCTATAAAATTCTCCCTTCATATGATAAACAAAAATTAGAAACTTCTTCTGTTCAAAACATTGAAGGATAGAGAAGATCATCTCAATAGAGCTGATCCATTGTTCTGTGATTAAGGGGTTGGATAATCCATTGATATTCGGAGGCCTTTGTTGCATAAAGGTCTCAATCATAGATTTTTCTCTATTAGGGGAATTTGAGCACTCCTCCTGATCCAAGTTTCTATTCATAACCATATTCATCTTGTAGAGTATTTTCATAAAGTTTTGATTCCTGCTCCTATTGGGTTGGGTATCTCATTGGGTAAGTCATCACATTGCACGTTGCATTGATTTATTACCTGATTCCTCTTATTTCCGAATAGTATCTAGAATAAAAGGTAAATTGGGGATGATTATTTTAAACTATTAAACACATAAAGGAAAATACAATAACATTAAAGGGATAACATATAAAGGACAACTATTTCTTAATTATGATTTTCTAGGCTTCAATATATGTGTTCTATGATCTATTTCTTAACATATATAATTATGGTCATTTTTTGTTCCCTTAATAATAATTCATAATAATCTTATGAAATTACCAAAGAATATCCCCCCGGAGTGTCAAACTAGGTTCATAGTGAGGTTTATTGTCATGTATCAGGTAACACCAAGTCAGGCCAGACACACCTTGTCAGAGTTGTTACCCCTAGGTACATTTATGCCATAACCATGTTGAATTGTAGTATCCAGACAATGGTGTATTTTCTTGATAAAACACTTACTCTATACTTACTAAAATTTAGGGATGTTTTCTTATACTTATTCTTATCCCTATTTATTTTTCTATAATTTTCTAATCTTAATCCAAAAATAACTAAACATTTCCTTTGATAACGACTATAACAGCCTTGTTCTTTATTTTACATTAATATAATATTTATTACATTAATGTAAACATAATACAACTAGAATATCAATAAGTCTAGTGTATTTTGGAATTAGGTACATCGAAAAAATATTGAATATGGGATACAATATCATTATTAAAAACTTCCTTAACATGCTTCTAGAATTACATGGATACTAAAACTACATGGGATAACCTGGGGACTTTCCTAAGAAAGGGGTGAGCTATAAATCCCAGTAAGATAATAAATGTTAGATAATAAGTATATAAATGGTCATAAAAAGAGTATGAATTATAAATATGAACATTGAGACATGATATAGCATGATAATCATAACATGTTAAATGTGGAAAAACTTAAAACACTACATCATGAACATAAGTCACAAATAAGATGCCAAGACATCATGGTGGAAAATTACCATAAAGGAATCAAGATAACTCTCTGTCCCAACATGTCTTATTATGATACTAAACATTACCCAATGAATTGGAGCACTATATAATTATAGGCATAGTTGTCACTTTCATTTCATTCCCATGCTTAAGTGTGCCACATATATCTTAAAAAATGTATTCATTCATCACAATTTATTCAAACATAAAGGAATATGAAATAAATACATATATGTCAGATTTAATAGAGGTAAAATTCTATTAAGGTAAATACCCTTGATAGAAAATGGGTATGGTGTTCACTACAAAATTGTTTTGGCAGGGAAAAATGTGGTGAAATTTCGACAACATAATGATATCACATAAAAATTCATAAAATGGGTTGATGAGAAAGAATGGAGTATATAATCATTTATACATAAATTGTAAATTAATTGTTATATGGAATATCATATCCCATTATAAATAAATGATAATAAAATTCATAAGATAAATAAGATACTTGAATAAAGAGGTGAAAAGAAAAGATCCCTTACTAAATTTTGGCATGGTAACGGGTGTATATAAAGGTTATTGGGATAGATTAATGAGAGTGAAATGGGGATATAATAATTAATAAATTAAATTTACCATAATGGGGATATGTAAGAACATATCCCAATATAGGAAAATGGATATTAAGTAACATAACATAAAGGAAATGCTTGATAAAAGAGGAGAGTGGAAGATCCCTTACGTGAGTATGTGACTCCAAATGCTTGGTAGGGGCTTCTTGAGAACTTGGGGGTGCCTTTGGAGGACTGTAGAGAGTGGAGGTAAGATTTTTACATGATCCAAGGAGTTTTTGGGAAGTGAAATGGTATCTTAGTTGGGTTTATATGGGAAAAGTGGGGGATTTCTTTATTATTTAGGTTTTGGACTCTACATAACAAAATAACCAAAACCACAAACCATCCCATGGTTTTTTCCCATGGTTTCTACAAAATGGGTTTGGATATCATTATTTTATAATTATAATGTCATAACTTAACAAAATAATACCCTTTATTATGTGGAGGTGAGTCATACTCTTAAATAAATGGGTTTAAAACCTTAAAATGTATTAATGGTTTTAGAGGATTCATAAGGACTTTATAAAATTAATAAAATAAAAATAAAATCACATTATTTTAAAGGTAAAAAATAAATTTATTCTTGGATTCATTTTATAGTATTTATTACCTCAATTTTGGTTCATTATGATGTCATAATACACAATGTATATTTATAAGGTATTTAATTGCTACCCGAAAATTTGATTGTCTCAAAAAACTATGAAAAATTCACCATTGGGTAATTTCAAAATTATGAGTCCAAAAATAATATTCATTTTATCTATATAATTTTCTAAATATTTTAATTTTTAAATTTTAAATAAAATCGACATTTATTAAAAAATGTTTGGTTTTTTTATAATAATAGTTTTTGAACCCTTATAAAAATTACATTTAACTTAATAAAAAGTATATAATCATTTATAATTAATAAAAATTATTTAATAATAATATTTTATTAAAATATTATTTATCTCAAAAATTTATTAATTTATCAAAAATAAATTCCTTAATGGAATTTAAATATTACCCAAAAATTCTATTTATGTTTTATTATATCAAAATAAAAATCATTTATAATGTAACCATAGTAGGAAGAAAATATATTCATTAATATAATGAAAATAGTGTATATAATCATATTGAAATATTCTTGATACATATCCCTTTGATACACCAGTAAACATCATAATGGTAAGGTTCACGATGGTGGGACATTCATGGGGTAGTTTGGTAAACATGGTTTGGGTTGTGATGTCGATAAGCTTCGACATCTCCCATAAAATGTTTCTATCATGATTAAGTTGTTGGATCTCAACTTGGTATTTGTTAAAGGAAAATAAAATTGATTCTATATCCCTCGTAATCTCTAATAAATGTGTTTTATAGTGTATGATCCTACGGGTTGAGACCATCACTACTTTTTTTCTGTTTCAATTGGATTTTTAAAAACCCTATATTTATATTAATCATGTTACCACTGTTCAATGACTATATTATAAATAGTAATGATTCTTAATGGTCTTTTAAATATGATATAAGAAAACCAAACAAGTTTATGTGTTTTCTATAACAATATTACATAATAATATATTTAAATACATCTGAAATGGAATTTTTTTTATTACAGTTCAGGTCATTACAAGTGTCGCAGCCCTTCATATGATAGGTGAAGTGGTGTCGCAGTGCTTTGTGTGTTAGGTTTTGGGATGCCTCATCTCTTCACATGAATACTTATATGAAGGTGGATCATGGTATCTCACCCCTTCACATGAATGAATATGTGAATTCCTTTCTACATAATCATATTCTATTAACCATTATATAGGCCCACGATTTGCTGTTTTGTGAGGAAAATGAAATTTCTCTCCTTCTAACTGGAAGCATGTCTCAAATCTAAATCTCCCTTCAGTATTTTTAGATGATGTATCGTGCTACCTTGTTGCATCTGAGAATGTTGGTGTGTCCTGTAAACACTATTTTATATCCATCACACTTACGTACTCATCTTTAGATTCGATAATAATGTCTCATCAAGAGATATTTCCAAAAAACCGAAGATTTCAATATTCTAAATGTGACCCGTATTTTTATTTTCATGATCGCATAACCCTAGTATGGATATATATCATCACATTATCTTCTTCGGGAGTTTCGTATGTGAGATAGGGAGTTTTATCATGCACTGACTATTCTTGAAACACATTCTCATAGTAGGTTTTGTTCCTACATCTATGATCTATTTTCAATAATGACTGTATTTTTTCCTCTTATGGAGAATGAAGGATCTTAAATAACCGAGATATTTGACCATACACTTTTCCATTATGTGATATAGATTCGAACATGGAGAGGCCACCAAACCCAATCATTGGGAACTGTATTCATCACAATCATATACCTTCCATGAAAAACCTTTACAGCATCACATGTCTTTATAGAGTCCTCTCGTAATCCCATAATCTGCATATTCACAAGCTTGTGCGATCATCGTCACATAAAATATACTAGTAGTTCTCTATATAAACCTTGTATTTATTGTGAGAGAAGTTTTATGCATATGGTCTACAATATCAGTTCCATATGTTATCCACTGAAACCCCCTTCAAGTCCAATCATGTCGGTGTATATGGTCCAGTTTATGGGTCAATCTTCATATGAAAATATGATTCATATTGTAGCCAAGGAGTGGGGAGTTCTTCTACAATCAAGGTCATACACATGGAATGGACTTCCAAACTAATTATTTTAAACAAGTGTGATACACCCTGACTCCATATGTTATCCATACTTGATCTATAGGGAGGCTTTAGGGAGTTACAGTATGATCAATCTCATGTGATCGAGGTCCCATTTGTGTGTGCTATCCATAAATTCAAAAATTCTGATGCCACGAGTTTTAAGAAGATGATTTGAAACATATTTTACCCATTTTGGGATATGAAAAACATGTATACTTCCATGGAAAAGTGTGTAATGCACAATTATGAGGGTCAAAAAATGCCCCACCATATAATTGGATTCGTTCGAAATGAAAAGAATATGATTCTATGGTAAATATAAAACAATTTTTTATATAACTGAATGATTATGGATTCTTACTTTAGTACACTATTAGTGAATAGATATGATGAACTTTATATGTGTTGTCCAGTTTTCCTTTTATCCATGATATGTAGGACTTTTTCATTGATTTGATATTATATGAATCGTCAATGGTACCCATACTTTGCATAATATCAAATAAATCTAAATGTATGGATCATTATATCTAAATGATAACATATTCCTTTTGATAATTTCCAATGAATTCCCACCAACACGAGATTCTCTACTAACATTTTTATTCCAGTTATCAAGATATCACCTGATTTGAAGACAGATCATTTGGGTAGAATATATTTCCCAAGGGGAGAGTTATGTTTCTTTTGTTGAATCTGATAGGCCTGGTGAGAGAATATTGATTTCTATTACAGCCACATAATGGGCCTTACAAGATTTTCCCTTCTTGTAGACCAAATATCTATTATGCTATAGTTTTAGGTTCTTTTAGATCAGACTATCTATTGCTTTAGTTTAAGGTCTTTTAGGTTAGACGTGATATTTTTTAGTTTAAGGTCTTTTAGATCAAGCCTGATATCACTTTATTTTATGTTATTTTATATTGGAACTAGTATTGATTTAGTTTAGGGTATTTTAGTTGGGACCTAATATTACTTTAGTTTAAGGTCATTTAACTTGAACCTGATATTTATTTAGTTTAATATATTTTAGCGCTGACTTGATATTGCATTAGTTTAAGATATTTTAGCTTGGACTTAATATTGCTTTAGTTTAGGGTCTTTAATATTGGACCTGATATTTTTTTTTCTAAGTTATTTTAGCTCATACTTGGTATTTCTTTAATTTGAGGCCTTTTATGTCAGACCTGGCATTGCTTTAGCTTAATAACTTTTAGCTCGGGCCTAATATTGATTTTTAGTTTAGGGTATTTTAGCTCAAACATGATATTGATTTAGTTTAGTGGATTTTATCTCAGACCTAATATTGCTTTAGTTTAGGGTATTTTAGCTTGGAGATTATATTTATTTAGTTTAGGTTCTTTTAGCTCGAACCTGATATTTATTTAGTTTTATGATATTTAGATTGGACCTTTTATTTCTTTTAGTTTAGGGTATTTTAGCTAGGACCTCATCAATGATCATGGAATATGGTGAAGATATGCCACGAATGAACCAAACCACTTTGGGGTATTGGGTTCTACCATGGTGTTTTAAGGTCTCACAAGGATCAAAAATCCCTTTTTTTAGAGTGATGCATTTGTTTGATGACCATAGGTGAATATGCAGGATCCATAGGCATACATGCATAGTCAAGAAAATTCTCCATGAATATGAGTATCTTTTCCAAGGGCTATGGATAATTTATAGAGGAAATCTCATTTTGAGGGTGAAATACAAGGAATGATAGGTCTACCTGAATAGTTGTAATATGGGTGATGTAATTCATAACCCAAAAGTTTGAGTTTGTGAATATGAGATGGGGAAGACATATCGAGTTTGTACCATGACATTCTAAGATGTTAGGTTACGTCGTGGTGTTTCTAGGGATCACAATGATTGAAGCGTATTTTTGTCAAGGAGGAGATGCTTTTAGTTGGTGGGTCTAAGACATTATGTGTTGGTATTATGGTCAATAAAAATATTATATACACTCATTTTAGAGGGAATTGAATGTTTTTTGAAGACTCAAATGTCTGGATGATGAGGTTTGGTATTGCGAGGAAGGCTACCCAGAAAGGGTATTATCACCCAAAGGCAGTTCAAATCCTGATTGTGAATCTCAATCCCTATGCCCTGTGGTTTTTAATCACGAGGTGTGGTCCATCAAGGGATTGAGAATGAATTATTATAGTCCATCCTTGAGAAAGGGTATGAAACATAGTGATATAATTTTGAGTATGTTGAATCTACTTGGATTGTTTGGGGTTGGGATTGTAAGTCATAGACCAAAGTGGTTGGGTGAAGAAAATGATATGGGATAATTATAATGGGAGAGGTTTAGATCACAATGGGGTTTTGAGTACTACTGAAGTGATGTCAAGGCTCACAAGTATTAGAAATCCCTTTTTATAGAGTGAAACATTTGGTTTACGGTCATAGGCCCATAGTAGGATCCATGGGAATGTATGCATAGTCATGAAAATGGTCCCTTTAAGTCATGTATCCTTTCCAATGGCCATGGATGGTTATGATGATATAATTCATTCAAATAATGAATTGTGGTTTTTTGAATTTGTAAGATCCAAGAAGGTTTCAAGTACCCTAAATGTTATGCCACCGCCTAGTGAACATATTATCATGGCAAGGAGATGCGACAAGTCATTAATTGAAATTTTTTCTAAACCAGGGGGACTTTTACTAGGGTTAATAATTATAACCAATTAGATTTATTCCTTTTTTATTTATGTCAAAAAAAATCCTAAACTATGAATGTGAAGAGTTTAGTGAGTGAAGACTTGAATTTTACTAGGTTTATTGAGTAGACCCTATCAGATTTATGACTTATTTATTTGTTCACTAATTTTTTCCTAAACTTTGAAGGTGAAGAGTTTAGAAATCAAGGACTGTTCTTTTATTCAGGATACCCTTTATGGGTTTTCATCTTGACAATATTGGTGTCTAATTATCTAACAGTTTAAGGTCTTGTAATTTGGACCATTATAGGATAGAGTTTTAGGTCATACAACTTTGACCAAAGTGAAGGGATTTTATGGTTATGATGCACATGGGCCTAATATGGGAGATGATACACAATATCCAAATTAGGATACCTTGGGTCAGGAGTACCCCTTCATCCTTCTGAGTAGGAGAAGAAAATACTATAAATCATGGATTGAGGTTCTCAAATCATGAGTGATGATATGGGATAGTCATACCAGGAGAGGTTCAAAACACACTGGGGTTTTGAGTTCTTTCATAGTTATTTCATGGATCACAAGGATTGGAATGTCATTTTTGTAGAGTAACACATTTGGTTGATGACCAAAAGTGAATATGCAGGATCCATAGGCATACATGCATTGTTATGAAAAGGGTCCCTTGAATCTGGGTATCCATTGCAAGGTCCATGAAAGATTTTTCAGAAATGTAGTTTCTCTAGGAATAAAGTATTGTTTATGTATTGAGGTGATTTAAAAGACGATGGATGTTCCCTATACCCCAATTGATCGGGATAATATTCTTGTAGTCCTTTGATAAGGAATGAAATAAGGATGGTTTTCTGCACAATGTATTGTCTTGTAGTGGGGATGTATTTTCTTTTGTCTAGTTTAATGTCATATAGTAAGGAAATGTTATTTTTAGTTTATTTTCATTCTGTAAAGACACTTTTAATGCATTTTAATTTAATGTGGTAAGTATTCTCTTATCATTTAGTTTTAATGTTATGTAACTAGGACATTTTCCATGCAGTTAACATCATGCGGTAAGGATATGGAAACTGACGTAAAATATTTTAACACGATATATTGTGTGCACAATCATCCTCATTTTTTTATTAGTTTTTGTAGATATACCTTGAATTAGGGATCTAGGCAACACTACATATTCTATGATGGAAGGAATCATGACACATGAAGTTATTGAGGAGCCATTCAATTTAACATCATGTGGTGAGGATGAAGATGAATCATCATGAAAGCATGGGAATATTGGGACTTGGCCCAAGGGTGTATGTATAGGTTTTACAACATATCTCATGAGGATAAGAATCAATCCACATGTAGTTATGAAATAGGATATACTCTACGTAGGTCTGACCCATACATAGAGGTGGGAATTATTTTTTGTTGGTTATTATAGCTAGTCCTAGGGATGGAAATAGAGGCATCACTACATATCTTGTAATGATAGAAATAAAGAAACATATAATTCGTGAAGAACCATGCAGTTAAAAATTAAGAAGTAAAGAGAGGGAATCCCATATGTTAATAGGGATATAGTATTTGGACCAAAATATTTAGATTTAGGTGTTATTATGTATCCTATCATAGTAGAAAACAATCCATATGTAGTTCTTCAGATGGAGATGTGGTAGAAGATTGACACCAACTGTAGTGGTCCTCTCAGGTGAGGTCCACAGGAGTGTGTAGTTTTATGTCATGCAGGGGACATTATCCATGAAATTTAATGTCATGTGATGAGGACTCATGGTATATCATTTATGGTCTTTCGTCTAAGTGATCATTTCGAAAGATGTTATGCCTTGTTCTTGCGGGGAAGCCCTTACCAAAACTCATAATCCCATGTGAGCTATGATCAGTGTTAAAAAGAAGGAATGGTAAGGGTATTGTCACCATGATGAGGCATTTGAGATAAGGAAAGGGGGATTTCATATAATGTGGTTATTAAACCAAGATATATAATTGAGATGTCCCTAAGCATCTCATTAAAATGATAATCAAGCCATACTTAGTTCTAGGAAACTCATGTAGTTTAATGTCATGTGGAAAATACATATTCAATGAAGCTTAATGTCGTGTGGTAAGGAAAATCTTGTAAATTTCAACATCATGTAACTAGGATGAATGTAGGGACTTAGACAGATGTGGATTCCCATGTGATGACATCTATGAAAATTATTTCTTAATAAACCTCGCATTAGTGGGGGGGTGTGACATGATCCCCATTCATTGGGGTCAATGAGTAAACCCCATTGGGATAGACCTTATATATGATTTAAGGTAACTCCCATTTGGATTCCATCTTTGGGGGTTTCTTTCCTAGTATAATTGGAGTTATGGGCACCAATAAAATTTCTCCTTGGTGTAATTAACATAGGAAAACCTTTTCATTGAAGGCTCATACAATCTAATTCTGATGAACTTCACATTTTTGTAGTGTATGTAACCTATTCTCATTGAGCCACTCCAATTGGTCCATCCACTTTTGCGATTTCTCATCATATGAGAGATGTACACAAATGGCTATTCAGAGAGAGGGTAGGTGGACTTCTGTGGGTAATACTACCTTGGTCTCGTACACCAATGAGTATGTCATTGCTTTTGTAGTAGTACATGTGGTATGATGGAAGGTCTATAAAATATGGAGGAGTTTTTTTACCAAGAATTCTCATCCTTGTTCACCATCATCTAGATTATATTTGATATAGTAGTATATAATCCCTATATCTATCCATTTTCCACTACATGATATCAATATAAGTGATTGGACTCAATGTTGTACTTCTAGTAGTGTTTCTTTAACTCTATAGAATCGAATTTAGTGTCTTTGTCCGCCAATATTATGTGAGGGACCCCAAACCTAGTGATGATATGGTACTTTATGAATTAAATGATTTTATTTATTCCAACTTCCTTTAGGTTTATTTTCTCATCCCATTTAGAAAAAAATTGGTGAAATCAAGGTTTTACTTGAACTTGTTAGTTTTAGTTGGGGGATATGGCCCCACAACATCCATCCCCCACATGGAGAATCCCTATGAATATTTATCTTTATATACCAGTTTCGAGGGTTGATGGATGAAATTAACATGGTTTTGGAATGCATGAAATTTCTTGGTTTATTCTACATAGTCGTGTATCATAGTCTTCTAGTAGTAACCCAACCGCATGATTTGGTGGGAGAGCCTAGTCCCATATTGATGGATGTTTCAAGTGCATGTGTGGAATTCTTCCATGATAGAAGAAATATCTCCTTAAACAATGAATCTAAGTAGGATTCAATAAAATCCACTCTTATATAGGTATTTTTCTCATTTAGACCATCTTTTCAGGTGATGTTTGCTACATGGAGATAAATTTGTTCCCTTTTGGCTCTATCTGTTGGGAGAATCCCATTTTGAAGATAACCTATTATAGGCTCCATCCATCTAGGGGTATCCATTGGTTCATCATGCTATGGGATGGTGTTTACCAAATTTATTTCTTCTATATCACAAAAAATTATCCCCGATACCATTCATTGATGTATGGTATGGAAGATTACTTATTCTTGATCAGGGTTAGCCAAGATGATGGCTACATTTCCCAATGCATCAGTGCGGGCATTCTGCGATCGTGGAACAATATGAAATGTGGGATCAAAAAGGAAATCCTCCATTAGTCCCCTGACATAGCTAGTGATAGGGTCTAATTCTTTCTTTTTATGGTATATTCGTCATTGATCTTCTTTGTCACTAGCTTTGAGTCTTCTTTGTTATTCAAATGGGATATTTGCATCTATATAGCATGTTCCAATCCAAGCAATGAGGGCATGATACTCTTCCTCATTATTTATGCATCCTTTAGATAGTGATAAATAGTAGGGAAAATTTATTTTTTTTGGAGAAACAAATACAACCCCTAATCCAACACGGTTGAGCTTTGGGGTTTTCATCTTTTTGCCGATAGGACTCTTGGAGGCATCATCACAATACATCTCCCATGTCTAGAGAGTGTCATGTGCATATAATACCTCCTCACTTAAATGCTTGGTGTCCACTGGTATATTTTTTCAGGGTAGGATGTGCTACAAGGAAGTCATCTAGGGCATTCCCTTTCTCAAATTTCTATAATACAAACTAAATATCATATTGTTGAAGAATGACTACCTATTGTGCCATGCACCCAGTAAACATGGGATGTCCAGGGATATACTTGAGAGGATCAATACGAGAGACCAGATGGGCATCATGGTGCTGCAAGTAAAGTCTCAGCTTTATAATGAAAAGATGAGTAAAAGGCAGTTCTTCTTGATATCAGATTATAGATTCTTAGTACCTAGCATCATCCAGGCGAGTTAGTAGTTACGTTTCTCTCCCCCCGCATCATTTTTCTATGCAAGGTGGGTTACCAATGATCATTCCATGGTGTCTACATACAAGATGAGTGTCCTCCCTTCTACTAGAGGTATCATAACCAGAGGGTTCATCATGTACTTCTTGATAATGTCAAAGTATTCCTAGAAATAATCATCAAATTTATAGGTTAATCCCTTCTTCATTAACCTGGTGAAGGTTAAATATTTTTTGGACAGGTTGGAAATGAATCATAGAATATATGCAAGGTTCCCTTGGAGCCTCCTCAATTTTTTGAGATTTATGGGGGGTACCATTTCTAAAAAACTTCTAGTCTTCTTTAGGGTGACCTTGATGCCATGGTGGCATACCAAAAATCCAAGAAACTTCCCTGATGTTACCTTGAAATTGAATTTGAGCTGATTCATCTTCAAAATGTATTGTCACAGTTTTCCAAAGACTATTTTAATTTCCATGAATAGATCACATCACTATCGGGATTTGACCACCAGGTTTTCTACATAAAATTTAGTTATATTTCTTAATAATATCTTAAATATATGATTCATGGTGCATTGATATGTTGCTCCAATGTTCTTCAAGATGAAGCTCGTGATTTTATAGAAAAATATCCCCTATGGAACTCTAAAGGATATTGTATTTGGTGTCTTGGTGGATAACCATAAACTAAACATCTAGTGTATGATCCCTAAACTATTTTTTGAGTTTTATCTTCCTGATAGGTATTTTCTCATTATTATCATACCCTTGAATGATCAGCCTTGGGAGACAAATCCCCTTCACAATCTCTCAAATGTTGTAGAGATCGAATCGGGATGAGGTTAATCCTGGAACCATTATCAATTAGATTCTTCTAGATGAAAAAATTATTGACCCTTATCAAAACATATTTTGTGCTGATATTAACCTTGATGAACTCTTCCTAATCCTAGTTAGTGAATGATATGGTGACATGACATTTTGAGCTCATGGTCTCCACCTAGTAAGCCTAGGCTATAGCGACTTCTGTCTCGAATTCTTGTGGGATCTGAAGGGCTTCAACAAGTTCCTACCTCAGTTATTTTGAAATATGGAGAACATTGAGGACTGATATATTTCTTGGAACAACCTCCAACTATTTTACAACATCATACTTTTTCACTAGAGGTTAGCACTTCCCAATGTGGGGTTGCTCCTAGATATACAGCTCAGGAGCCAAGGCATTTGAGGTGGATAGGCATGGTGCTTTTTCAGAGGTCATGGGAGCATCATCTACTGGCAGTGTGGGTCATTCTAGCATTACCCTTTGTCTGGGTTGATCAGATGATATAACACCCACTAGGAGATCATGAAAGACAATCGGGTGAGTATGGTCAATAGAGGGTTCGTGGACACCTTTTTGCCTCTTTTGAGCTTTCTGGAGTGATTTCACATGGTTATCAGCTACATATATATTTTCCATGGGGATATGACTTGAATATTGGGTCCAACCACATCCATGTTATCCCCTATATCCTCGGTTCTAGTGCAGGTGGCCTCTTATTCAATAGTTACGTGCATGAAACTCATGATCATGGGAATATTAATTATGGGAGAATGTGTCTTCCAAGTGTATCATGTTGATAGATACAAATATGAGCTATTTATCCAATGAGGGTTCTGTTTGGTGGGGAAGATCTTATGTTTCGGATGTTACAGGGAATATGTCTTCAAGGGTCATATCTTGTGTTGGAGAAGAATATGAATCTTACTCTTCTTTTTCTTCCTACTTCTTTTGGTCACGCCCACTGTTGGGAGGTATATTTGATTTTATCTCCTTGGGTGGTGGAGCTATTTTGGTTATACATAGTCATTCCCTTAGGGTATAATGATCTTGGAAAACTATTTTTTGAGTAATCTAGTTGTCAAAATTTTGAATACGCCTGCCAGGAACATTATTCCCATCACTCTATTTTTATTATTAGGGAAAATTTATTCAAGACACCTAATCTGAGGAGTTATCTAACACCACTGTTCTAGAGTTGACCATTCCTTGAAGGACATAGTTGATGATGAAGCAGTCCTTGATATTATGACCCAGCCTTCTGTGGAAAGGGTAGAAGTCTGGAAGTTCATTGAGGTTAACCTCATTGGGTCTCTTGGGATATGGTAGCATGAGTAAGTTTCTATTCATGGATTCCATGAAATAACTGGGGACTTTTTCATTTTAGAAGGATTGTTATTTATTTATCTGATCTTCAAATCTTGAGAGACCCTGATTTTTTTGTGCTTCTATATGAGGTTGATTCTATGGTTTTCATAGCTCGATAAGAGTTTCTAGGTGGGTTAGGACTTCCCCGGGTGCTTTGATAGGAACCTCTATCAGCATGAGTGTGATGTATGTAGCCTTATAATTTCCATATCATTTCCCACTATGTTGTGGGCATGAGTTAGGGTTTGGATCGGGTTCACTGAATGGAATCTTCAAGACATTGTTCAGTTTCTGTGAACTCGAAGAACCCACCTAGATAATTCGATGGGATTATAGGTCTTTTAAATTCAACACAAAGATATTCATAATGGATTTCCAATAGTTGATCATGTGTGTAGATGCTGAAAAGAGCTCAGGGGCTAAAGAAAGTTTCAAAACAACAAAGTGAAGTCATATTCAGATCTGGTGACCCAGTCTGGGGGGCCCGGAGGAGTCGCGTGAAAAAAAAATCATACGCACGTGAAAAAATATGCCCCGTGTAGAAAGTTCTGGGATTAGAGATAATTCTTCGGTGTGGGCGCGAAATATTTCATGCCCCACCCCACACGGTTAACATTTTGCACCTCCGACATCGGTGCGCAATTATTTCACACTGGCCTATTTTATACACCCCTGAATGCCTATAAATAGAAGTCAACCCCTTCTACTTATGGGCTGAATAATTTGAATCGCCACTCCTGTGTGAAATTCCTCTCTCATGGTTTCAAAGAAGATGGCTCTCAGGTACTAAATTTTTCGCGCCAGGTCACTCGGGGGTCCGCCTTTGCATGAGACCCATCGGGCTTGATCCTCTTCCAAATCCCATTGAGCCCCTTCCCCTGCACGTAATTCCTTCCAATTGCGCACAATCAGTTCTTCGGCACGCAATTCCGATTGCGCCCCGGCTCGACCTTTTTCACGCACGCTGGTCAATTGTGCGTCGGCCCTTCCTTTCTCACGCACACCGGCCAATTGCGCGCTAGCCCAGAATTTTCCACCCATATGTCCCGTATTGCGTGCATGCCTTCTCTATTGCGTGCAAGCCTTCCCTTATTACGAGCAAACCCTCCTTGCGCCCAGCCATCCTGTGTGTCACTCCTATTACGTTCAACAGTATCCAGGCCTGCACCTGCCGGTCCATACCGCGGGGGCTGCGCCCCCACCCCCCGCTTGAGGGTAGTTCCAGGTTGTGGTCCCGGCCCTTGAGGCTAGTCCCTTCACTACCATCACTGACCCCCATGAAAAATGGAGATTCGCACCGCGAAATTTTCGGTCTGAGATGTCGGGATTTTCCATTGAGACCTTATGCACACCCACCTTCCACTTATAGAACACCATGATTTCAGATACTCCTCCACACACCATGAAGCACCTTGATTTTATTTATTCCTATTGGTTCGTTTCCTCTGTCGTGAGTAGAGATTCTCATCATCAATTCCCCGAGTACCTTGAGTCGAACCATTCCTCAGGCAACTCCTCCAAACCCTATCACTTGGCTCTTATGCGAGGTCGAACTAGAAAGGGTCTCCCTTGCAGAAGACCCAACACCATCCATTATTAGGCTCCTTATGCCTAACAGACTTTTCTATATGACTTTAAACTGTAGTAATCCCTATGTTCCAAACATTTGATGCCTCTTGCTTCTAACAAGAGATGTCTTATACTCCAAGAATGAGATGCCAATAGTCTTATCTACATGACTTTAAAATGTAGTAGTCCTTATGTTCCAAACATAGGATGCCACTTGCTCCAAACAAGAGATTCTGTATGCTCCAAGCATAAGATGCCTAATTCCATGATTATCGTGGTGTAATTTAAAGAGCGTTGGAATCCGTTCAAACATTCCATCACACAACCTCATGATTTTCATGTCCTTCATTCATATATTCATCCTCCTCCATGTCTGAAGGGACCCCCTAATGGCCTGGTCCCATGCCGCATTGGCTCACCTACTGTCCTGGGCCAATACCCCAAAAGACTTTTGAAAACACTTTGAGTCAGGTCCTGTGTTTCGAACACGGTCAGCAGTCGACCCTCATTTTTTTGTCCCCATTTCAGGCTAACATGATATGGATGCTGTGTTTCGAACATGGTCAACAGTTATCCTCCATCGTCACACCACCCTCATTGCGTTCCGAATGTCAGGCATGTAATTCACACTTTTCTTCTCCCTTTGTTCGGACAGATTCCAATGCCCCTTGGCATTATCCCTCTTGTGTTCTAGCGCATAGGTGAATGCCTCAACCCACCAATGAGTTGTGATGCCCTCATGTCCAGACATGAGGAAGAAATTATGGGCAGCTTCCATGTGTAATCCCCATGCACCATCGCCGCTCCTTAACGGCACCTAGGCACGCTAACATCTATTGCTTCTTCGCATAGCCACACTAATGTGGACCCCTTGATGGTTCGCTCTATGAAACCCCATCACCACGGTGTTTTTGATGCCTTCCCTTCCACAAGGAGCAGAGGGTACTGGTTATGTATGTCCTAGGGGTGCGGAGTGAACCCACCTCATCTGAGCCGCAGGACGTTAAACTTCCAAGAACCATCATTCTCAGCACATGACGTTAAACTGTGACCTCACCCCGTGCTTCGCACGCAGGGTCCCCCGCCGTCAACATTCTCCACGCCCACTCGTCTCCATAGGGATGGGATCACCCCTCATAGGGGATGATATTCTCCTTATTGGAGTGATGTTTGTCCATGGGAAAGGACAGCCACCTTGGTGCAATCCCCAGATTTCCTTGCAAAAGGCGGCATCTCTGCTCCTCCTTTCATCTTCGATCCCCAGAGTCGATGAAGGGCATGGTGGGAAATGTTGTTTCTCATTTCTTTGACACCAAGTCCCTCTCCCACTGCGCTTTGTCGCCATCGGGCCTCCATCCTGGAGTAAGCCCCAACTTCTTGAGCTTCTAACCATGCATAAGCCCTTGTTTCCTCTTTGGGTTGCTCCGTGCGTAAGCCCCACCCCACTTCTCACGGACGTACCTTTTTCGATGTGATCGTCAGGTCTCTGTTATCTCTTATCTCTCACACCGAGAATGACTCACGTGAGCTTAGAGCAAGAACCAACCATGACCAACCCATTCCAACATCATTCCTGAACTATGGGTATATTGATCCATGTCAAGGCATGGTACGTAGAAAGCCTTAATGAGGTTCAATCCCAACAACCCACCACTTGGGCCACCTCAGAGTGTAAGCCCCAACATCATTCCCGAACTACGGGGACTTTGATCCATGTCAAGGCATGGTACGTAGGAATCCTCCACGAGGTTCAAGCCCAACAACCCAACCACCTGGGCCGCCTCAGAGTGTAAGCCCCAACATCATTCCCGAACTATGGGGACTTTGATCCATGTCAAGGCATGGTACATAGGAAGCATCCACGAGGTTCAAGCCCAACAACCCAACCACCTGTTCTGCCTCAGAGTGTAAGCCCCAACCCATTCCTGAACTATGGGTACTTTGATCCATGTCAAGGCATGGTACGTAGGAAGCCTCTAAGAGGTTCAAGCCTAACAACCCCACCACTTGGGCCACCTCAGAGTGTAAGCCCCAATATCATTTCTGAACTACGGGGACTTTGATCCATGTCAAGGCATGGTACGTAGGAAGCCTCCACGAGGTTCGAGCCCAACAGCCAACCACTTGGGCCGCCTCAGAGTGTAAGCCCCAACCCATTCCTGAACTACGGGGACTTTGATCCATGTCAAGGCATGGTACGTAGGAAGCCTCCATGAGGTTCAAGCCCAACAACCCACCACCTGGACCGCCTCAGAGTGTAAGCCCCAACCCATTCCCAAACTATGGCGACTTTGATCCATGTCAAGGAATGGTACGTAGGAAGCCTCCAAGAGGTTCAATCCCAATAACCCACCACCTGGGCTGCCTCAGAGTGTAAGCCCCAACCCATTCCTGAACTACGGGGACTTTGATCCATGTCAAGGCATGGTATGTAGGAAGTCTCCACAAGGTTCAAGCCCAACAACCCAACCACCTGGGACTCCTCAGAGTGTAACCCCAACCCATTCCTGAACTACAGGGACTTTGATCCATGTCAAGGCATGGTACATAGGAAGCCTCCACGATGTTCAAGCCCAACAACCCACCACCTGGGCTGCCTCATAGTGTAAGACCTAACCTATTCCCGAACTACAAGTACTTTGATCCATGTCAAGGAATGGTACGTAGGAATCCTCCATGAGGTTCAAGTCCACCACCTGGTCATTCTGACCATTATCACATCGGTTCACCAACACCTTGGGCCGCCTTAGAGTGTAAGCCCCATATCATCCCAAACTATGAGGACTTTGATCCATGTCAAGGCATGGTATATAGGAAGCCTCCCCAAGGTTCAATCCCACCATCCACCAGGACCCCAGGTCCACCTTCATGTCGGTTTACCAACCCCATGGGCCGCCTCAGAGCGTAAGCCCCAAATGATACCTGAACTACATGGACTTTGATTCCCTACCACGGGGATACATAGGAGGCCTCTTCGAGACTCAAGAACAAATTTACCGTTACCCTTGCGATGGCCATATTCTATTCCCACTCACTTCATCACCCATCTGGATCCTCTCCTAGGCCACCACGTCTCGGTGGGATCATGCCACCACATTCCCCATCCCATTTGACAACATTCGGGAAGCCACCCACATGATGGCCCCAGTATCGGTGTTCCCTCTAGGGGGTTCCTCTATCTGATCCACTCTAATCCGTGTTATGATCAGTCTGATCCATCTTTGCTGGATGTTAAACTTGTGGAATACCCTGTGTTAAACATGGGAAGCTAAGGAAAACCTCAGATACATGCCCATGGCATACGATTCCCCATGTTCTATGTGGGATGCCTCAGGCTTCCGCACCCTCGAGAAGCCCTATAATAAGGGACAGAAGACAGAAACGCCAGTCCCCTAGCATCCAGACACGCCAGTGATGCCCAACATGATTACTCCCCTAATGGAAGGTTGCTGCCCAGACTGGACCCCTTGGAATGTCCTGGCAGAAGCAGTATAATTAACCGGTGTCCATGAAGATATTGCGCTGGGAAGAGTTTCACGAACAATGTCTTAAGTCTATGAGGGAGACCTGGACTCGGTGACGAGCTCCGAGGAGGCATCTACAGAAGGAAAAACTGATATCCCATCATCCCATTTTAATCAAGGAGCAGAAGTCCCTGAATAAGGAGCGGGTGTCACCTGCCATTGGAAAGAGGGAATACGAGGCAACAGCTACACGTCCTCTACGTGACAGATGCGCGTGCCCCGGAGAAATCATTGAAAACACTATGATAGAAGTATACATAGTGAATAGGTTAAACCTTTCCATCTTTCTATGAAGTCATACACCCTCTCATTTTTGCATTGCTTATAGTTCATTATGTTGATGGTGGTTGTTTTCCTCAGAGTAGAACTGAATTGAAAATGGAACTAATGATAAAGGTCTTACCATCCTAAAATGTATCATGATGGAAGGATACTATATCAAACAAAGGTTGTCCCTATCATAGTTTATACAAAACACCTCATATTTTTTTCCTCCTGTTGATCTCGAGGGACCGTTATCAGCCCACATTAGGATATGAACTGTGTGAGATAATGTTTGAGGTTTTCCTCACCATCAAAGGTAGATATGGTATGATTTCTAAAACTGGGTGGATACATAGTTCCATCTACCAATTTGGGATATGAAATTATCTCAGGCTACACAGTTGTGCATCTCCCTTCAATGAATTCTATTCGAGTATCTAAGGACTCAATGATGTTAAGTAACTGTAGCGGACTGTTGTCTGAGTTTTCTCCCCTTTATAAGGAGTGGGTGGGGGTTGATGAGGTGTACCCACCTTTATTCCACAGTTATTTTTTATTCATCCCCAAACTGAATGATTTCCTTGAAAAGGGAGAGTTTTTCTCAGAAATAGAGGGAATTCAGGATCGTTTTCAACTTTGACTTTTATGTTGACTTGCTGCCTAGATCTATAGATGTCCCGATGCTCAGATACTACTCTTGTTGGAAGATAAGATATGGGAGGGAGAACATTTGTCTCTTCATGAGGACGATTCCCAATGAGAATATTTCCCCTAAGTAGCTTCTCATTTAAAGGTCTGAGATCTTGTATCTCACTCTCATATTTTCAAAATTATTCCTCCATGGAAAGAAACTCAAATATTTGAGTTGGTGAATGAGATTTAGAAATAAATTCCCCTTTTGAATTGGTAGTGTTCCTCCATGGTGGTGGAAACTAGATACTTAGAGGTGTCAAATTCTGGAGACTTCATTGGTCCCGGGTGCATACAGCATTGTTTGGTGAATCCAAAACACCCTACTCCCTAAGTATGTTTTATGTGTCACATCCCTCTATATGTGTTTCTTGATCCATGATTTACACCATGTTTATAGTGATTATATTAATAGAGGCATATCAGAAAATTGTGGTTGTTATATTACTTTTGAAGAGACATTCTGATTCTACACTGTCTTCCTCAAGGTCGTTATTCAAACCCTTTACCATATTTGGATGTTTTGGCTTACAACCCCAGTGGGGTTTGATTTCCTTCGTTGTACATTCCTTCATTATTGGTCTGTGAATAGTGACTTTGAGGGTGGTTTTGTTCATGATTTCCAAATGATCCCCAACCAACATAGGTTTTTCTTACGGTGGGAGGAATAGGTGGGATGCCAACCATGGATTTTTCCCTCCCAATCTAGAGAAGACTAATTCTCTCTATGATGATGATGATGATGAAAATGCACCCATAGTAGTGAGATGGTGGTTATTCAGGGCCACAATTGGCATTGATTGGTCATATTGTTGAGGTTCCAATTCTTTCTATCAGGGATTTGATGATTCCTAGGATGGACATGAAGATATAAATTTCCTCTTCCAAATAGGGTGGGGTTGATCTAGAATCACTGTTGATTTTTCTAGGGCCCGCTTGGGGGATTTATGAACCTATATATGATGATTGAGATATAAATTCCCCCATCCTAGTGGGCTGGGGTTTTTTCATAGTTTTTTATAATGAGTACCAAATCCACTCAATAATTGACTATCTGAGAGGTAGAGATGGTGGTAAATATTCCCTAGGACTGATGAGCTAAGTCCACTTTTGGATGGCTAATATAGAGGCTGATAATGTGTCCCATTTGATGTGGTGAATATGTACTCGTGTGGGAGATGGGTGCGATAGAAGCCTATGATGAGAACCATTCTTCACGTGAAGTTGTCTGGGTAATCGTAACTTCAGTTTCTGTGTCTAAAATGAATTCATAATGGATCAAGGGGCCTAGTTTGAAATCTTTTTGGATATCCTCTCTATATTTTCATGATACCTAGGCACCATTGAAGTGGGATCATTTTTTGTACTGACCAACTGGCTGGAGCGTTACCTGGTCCCCCCAATTTCGCTGGATGATATGACATTACATGATGTTGTATCGGAGGGGTTCTTTTGTTCCAGTGGTCTAATAATTTGTAATGCTCTATACTATCCCCATCCTAAAATAAGTATCCATGGAATGGATTTGGAGACCAGCTATCAAAGAGTTTTTATGCAATATTAGAAAGAATACTAAAAATTTACATTGCACTTTTCTAGTTTTTGATCCTGAATCATGGAAAATGAAGACAAGTATAACTGAAAATTGTGTATCTTGATTTTATGATGATGACACTCATATCTTCAATAAAGGAGAAGTTTATTATTTGGTCGCTGATGAGTAGCCCACATATTTTGGCATAGATAAGTCATGCACTCCTTTTCTAGAACATCTTGGATCTCATAGTTAGAAATATCAAGAGTCTAGAACATGATGTGGAGGTTATTTCCAGATAAATCTCTCTATATGTCAATGTTAGCATCCTCTTCATCAGACTCACATTCCTTCATCTGATCATACCATAGAATATGATTCTGATGGTCTCTTGGTCATGAGAGTGGAGTTATTTTATAAGTTTATGGGGAACTTTATACTGTTGACAATGTTGTTTCTAACACCTCTCCATATGAAGGTGTCGGAGTTTTGGAAACCACTCTATAGGGAGGTTTCTTTGAAATGGGTGGATTTCAATGATTGTGGGAGATATCATTTTGGGATTTTTTACTATGGGGGATGTTAGGAGTAGAGCCCCTATGATCCATCTCCATGTACTATGAGGAGGACTATCACAGTAATGATCATATTCTGATTATATTAAAGAGTTTACAAACCCTTGGGGTGTTGATAATGTGTCTCAAATGACCGCAAGGACACTAGAATTGATAATATTCGAAATATGGGTCATGTCCTACGATGTGGTTGGAATATTGCTACCTACCTTTTAGGATTGTGCGGGGATATGATCCTACTATATAAAGGTTTCTAGAATTTTCTTATATTGTTTGATGTTGTGGGAGTATGTCCCCACTGATGAGAAGCATCCGGAATATTCAATTGAGAAATCTAATTATTGATAGGAACATGAGAATGTCTTGAGGCATGTTCCATTCTCACTTAGTGAGCCTCAGTCGGTACATGAATATGAGTCTAATCCTGAGCCTTTGGGATATGCTAATGGACTTTATTGGTTGGTATATGATCCTAGACCAAGGAATGTGTCTCTATCAACTAGTTAGCTTTGGTTGGAATAGTAATATGAGTCTGGTCTCAATATTCATTCCCCATAAGAATATCCTTATGGACCTTTGGAATGGAAGAAGGGATATGATACTTCTCTTGTATTTCCTCATAATGATTATGAAATAGTAGTTCATTAGAGGAAGTAGTAATATGCACTTGGCTTATGTGATCTTCTAGAGTATGCCAAGCAGATTCTCTGATAGGAATATAAGGTTGTCCCAAGGCTTGTAACATTATCACTTGGTAAGCCCCTACTAGAATGGAAATATATGCTTGATTCTAGGCCTTTAGAGTATGTCACTAGAATTTTTAGATGGGAATATGAGTCCATCCTGAGATATACACCCCTCTCACTTGGTTATCCTCATCCAGAACAGGGATATGAGCCCAATCCTGGGCCTTTGGAATATTTCATTGTAATTTATTGATCGATATGTGCCCCTATCCCAAGGCATCAAGATTATAAACTCTGCCTGATGCCTTATAATTTTTCAGAATATGTTGACAATCCTCCTAGATGGGAGTAGGAATATTTTCTTTATACAATAAATCCACTTTTTCATGACCATCATAGTGTTGAACTATCCTTTCTATAGGGATAAGAATATTCACTGATTCCTTTATCTATAGCAGTGTCTGGATATGTCGGTGGAGTTCTTCAGATGTCGCTAAAATATAATGGAATTTTAGAAAAGTGTGTGCAGGGATATAAGCCTTTAAATATTCTATATCCATTATACACTGGAATATATCTTTGAATGAAGTTTGAATATGTTCCCACTTATATCCTCTTTATGCCACTAGAATATACTAATGGATTTCATGTATAGGGGTAGGTATATGCTCCCCCCAATGTCTAGTGTGAAAATATGCCCACAAACATGTTCTGAGTGAGCAGGGATATGATCATTCTTATTAGTTCTTAGTAGAATATGCCTACATGCCTCTTCAGTAGGAGTGGGGATATGATCCCTCTCCTATATATCCAATTCCTTACTCCCCCAATTAGCCTTCCTTATTGCTAGTGCAAGGGCATCAGAGGTGGAAGTGTGTCGAGTGGTACCCTCACCAGGTGATTGGTGGGTACTGGTAGGATGGTGTTAGCGACAGTGGTTAGTAGGATCCCTCATGGGTGGACCTTGAAATATAAGGGATCCATATTTTTCTTCCTGGTCCACATTCATTAGATATTGAAGGTTGGATTTGTCGTGATCTAGTGATAAGCTCCCAAATCTATTGGTTATAGTGAGGAGGTCCATTGGCTTAGTAGTAGCTTTTCCTGGGTGATGCGAACTAACCGGTTTCCATGCTCATAGAACCTCATAAAAATATTCAAGGTTAAGTATTATACCACACCAGTGGTACTCCAATACTATGGTGTTCACCACCTAATATTGTAGCTTTCAAGCATGTGAGATCATTTTGTGACCTATGGTGGTTGTAGTCATAGTTGATTTACCATAATGATTGCTGGATAAAGAATACATCATCTTGTATTGGGATACTGGAGAAGAGATTAGTATCAATAGTCACACAGTCAGCAAGGAACAAGGTCACTAATTAGTGAAATATGATAGGCATGATGTTCTCAATAATATATGCACTGTTAACTTAATTTTCTTGTTATTCTCAATCCATCCATTCTACTAACTTATAATTAAAAAAATGTGGATGGAATTATTTTGTGAGAACCCTGGTTATTGAGGATCATCTGTAGGATCATATCGGTCTTACTTCTTTTTTTATATGGTATGAAAAAAATGTGGAATGATGCATGATTCACTGATAATTCTATTGCATGAGAAATTCACGTTTATTTCAAAAATTTTGTTTTTTTTTTGGTGTATATATAAAATCACTCAATGGATTAACCCAATAATTCTTTATTAGATATAATCACATCAGGTTCACCATTTCTATTTTCATGGAATAAGAGATGACTACGGAAACCCTCCTAGAGGCTGGTTCAGTCAAGTCTGATGGTTGGTTGTGGGGGGTTTGATTTCTTGAAAAATCATTAACATCGGGTCATTGTTGTTCTTAATGGAAACTCATGATGGTTCCCTTATCTATAACTAGTTATGAAGATACTTTCCAAAGGTAGGTGGTTAGCTGGGGTTTCATACCCAAGGACACTTAGGGACTCACATTGGTCGAGAGGATGGGGAGTCAGTCTCATCGCTCCCTTATGGGTGAATTATTCTCTACTTTGGGACTCTCTTATATATTTAATATATGTTCATGAATATATTCTTAATCCTAATACAAGACTGTTTACCCTAAAAATTATTAGAGGTTGAACCTCCTTATATGAAAAAGAAAAGGGATATCATTGTTCAAAAAATGAAAGTGGATTTCATTAATGAATCCATCTATATGTATATGAGTTTATCTATCCATTTACCTAATGATGGGTAGCTTCTTTATATTTTTATGTCATATAACTAGATGATTTGGAATATAATTTCATGGAGGGAGGACATTTAATATTCTGATGAGGGGGTTGATCCATTATGAGGCATCATACGTATCTTGGTTACTTCAAGAATCATAACCCACATAGTTTGTTAAACTCATTCAATTTAATTTCATGTTGATAGTACATTCGTGTAATCAATGTGGTACTAGATATTTGAACTCGAGCCTTGATGATATGTCCTATGTATCTTTGTTATGATAGGAATCAAATTTATTATAGTTCGATCACACTATTGGGACTGGCCCCAAGGTAGATACACTTATATGAGGGGTGTTCATATAATTCCACACATCTAGGCTTTCATAATGGGATTTATCGGGATATTGAAGATTCATGATACCAATTAGGTGTTTATTTTAGCTCCCTAATACCATATGATCTATGCTCAATGTGAGAAATAAGGGACGAAATGTGATCAATCTCATGACATATGGGTGCGGAGACTTATATACTACGACTTATCCCAATATGTTTTAACATGGATCTTTGGCCTTAAAGATTCATCCTACGTACCATAATTATGGAATGAATCATATTCATCATAGTTTAGTTAATTTCCTATTCCATTGAGGGATGAGGTAGAATGGTCAGTCCATGGGATAAATTGGGTCCTAATGGTTGAAATTTCATAGACATATAAAGACTTACATTGGTGTGGATACCGATTTGTGTTCAAACTTGAGCCTTATGAAGGAATACTATGTATCTTGGTTGTGGAATGAACTAGAGTCATTGTAGTTCCCTTGAGTAGGGGATTACACTATAAGGTCACCTCTTTCCTTCACAAGTCATATGATTATTGTATCTCCCTGATCCAACATGATCTATGCTTAGTGTGAGAAACACAGGATGTAAAATGATCAGTCCCATTGCTTATAGTTATGGGCTCCATGTACTGATACACCACTTAAGGTGTTTTAATATGGATCTCAGGCCTCAAGGAGATGTCCTACATATCCTGGTTAATGCATGAATTAGATTCATTGTATTTCCCTTGATTAGGGATTACACACTGATGTTTCCTTATGGTAGGGGATTACACACCGAGGGTGGAAAAACTTTATCGAATCCTAGGATTCCCTATTGACTTGACCTACTTGTCTGTCTGTCATGTGTTGATTGTTCATTCAGTATACCTTGGTTTTCTGCCTGATATTTCGAAGAATGTATGTCTGACATGTTAAATGGTAATCATGTTACCTAGTTTACTTTTCCATAGGACGTCACATATCCCATATGTCATGTATATGGCTTTATCTCATGATTAGGGTTGTCTTGTTCAGAGTAAATCACAAGACACGAGTGATTTGTCCTTGAATCCATCACATTACCTATATGGATTGTTTAGAGAGTGTCTCATGATCTATCTGACTTTCCCAAGTGTCATTGTGAGATATGGATGACACATATGGAGGGTGTTTCAAGAGTTAGTGTCACATTCCTCATAGGGTGTTGCATGTATTGGCTGACATGTCTGGAGGGTATTGTGAGACCTAGCTGGCATGCCCAGAGGGCATCGTGGGAGTCAATTTACATGACCGGGTGCTACAACAAGATTTAGCCAACTAAAACTAGTTCCATTATATGTGTATGGTGACATATCTTGAAGGTCATCACAAGGATTGAGTGGTGAGCTCAAAGGGTTTCACAAGACTAGGGTGACTTGCCAAAGGGGTGTCATATGACTTTCTTTTACATGTCTATAGGACTTCATTTGATCCAAATAGTACATCCAAAGGGTGTCATGAGACAAGAGTGATATACTATTTTATCGTTGTATTTCTTATTTGGTTCACGTGAAATACATGAGGATCATCACATATGTCTTCTATTGTGTCTCTTGTTTATCAGTCTTTGTTCCAACCTTTAAATCGTGACTACCTTATATTTGTTCAGTGTTAGCTTCTTTTAAGTCTCGCATGATGTATCAGTTGTGCAGGATGTCCTTTGCATGTCCTACCATAATTCCTTCATGTGATCTATAAGTGATCATGAAAATCACCTATGCATATTGAATGGTCTATATTCCTATTCTCTAGTGACTTACCTAATGAGGAACTTTCAGGTCATGAGATCCACCACTTCGAGAAATCCACTCAATTGTCTGTGTGAGGTTTTGATGGTTTGTTTGTCTGCCTAGATTCATCCTTATTTTTCATGAAGGGGTGGGGGATTTATAGGCCTCACCACCCAAGTTATTCTCCACCTTTCATAATGTGTATCATGTTGATCCAGGCTAGAGTCGGTGAAGGGATCTAGCACCATGCGTCTTCACGGTTCCCTACTGTGGATCACTCTGAGGGCATTGCCTGATAATTTATGACCACAATTCCATCTCTTAAATGATTCCTTTATTGTTTTATTTTTAATTAATGTGGACTCATTGAATCATGCTGGTATTTTTAAGGACATCCATATTTTCATTTTGACAATTCCAAGGGCCTTCATGAGATTAGGTTGACTCTATAAGGCCTTTGTGTGATATTGGGTGACTTGTTTGGGAATTTTAATGAGATAAGGAGGGTTTTTCAAGGGGCCTCTATAGGATCGGGCTGACTTGTCTAGGATTCTCATGAAGTCATGTTGTTTATGGACATATCGTTTCATAATATTTTTACAACCATGAGAGGCCTCTTCCTTCTCCCTCTTTTATTTCATTTGGTTATTTTGTAAAGGTTGAGGGTCATGTGAGATTATATTAGTAATTTCAGAGACAATCACTCTATATCTTGACGATGCATTTCATGAACAATACAGGTTCTATAGAGATGTGTGAGCATTGTATGGAAAATACCACCCATTTTTCCTTAGGGATCCAAAGGGAATTGCGATGTTTCCTGGACATACTTGAGGCTTTTTGTGTGATGAGGATGACAAACCAAAAGGATTTAGTGAGATGAGGTGAGAATGTCACCAGGTTCTCACAGTTCCTTGCGGACCACTAGGGGAGCACCACATGTCTTTTACGATTGCGAGTAGTTTCCATCTCCACCCATTTTATTTCATTTTTTATTTTACAAAGTCTTAGGGTGTTTTGGATGTATATTCCATCATTTTTTCATCAGATCATCCCACGATCAATAAAAAACTCACAAAAATGTGCATGCATCATCATGGATGGTCACTATGCTTGTTTGTAGACCTAAATAGGCATCACATGATGTTTAAAGTGTAATAGAATCTCATAAAGGGGATAATTAAATCAAATACACATGATCCCATCATAGATCAAGGGGGAATGTCCAATTGGTAAAGGAGAAGGGTATGTGGTTGAAATCCTATGCCCCAAAAAGGATTCATTAAACCAAGGGTTAGAGTTTCATGTTCAGATACCTATTAAGGCCACGTGTCTATGGGTTATCTATCAAGGATGATGTCCCACATAACTGGATAGAAGTAACATGATCATGGGTTCATGTAGAAGACATATGAAGATCAACACTCAAGTTTTCATGAAGGTGTCACGAGACCAGGTTCACTTGATCAAGGAAAACACATGTTTGAGGGTAAAAGGCTTCATGTCACAAGTAATCTAATTATTTTTTCACATAATCCATGTCACTTGAATTTTCCACACAACTGATGCTTCTCATGAATGTGTCACATGAATAACAGTGAGCATAATTCATCCTATCATGCATGTATTTTCTGAATCTTTTCTCTTGATCCAATATATGTATTGCTATCACATATCCTTGAGGACATCTCATGATCCCCAATGAAAATAAGAATCCTATGGAAAACTTTTTTGGGTACTACACATGAAACCTTTAAGGTTACATTATTAGGAATATTCATCACATGACTGGCCATCCCATATTTGCATATATGTGGTTTCACATCCCTTCATGTGATATGTGAAGTAGTACTGCAATGCTTCGTGTGATAGGTTATGTGATTCCTCGTCTCTTCTCATGAATTATTATGTGAAGGGGGATCATGGTATCTCAACCCTTCACATGAATGAATATGTGAAGGCCTTCATATATAAGCCTCTTCTCTTAACCATTATACAGGCTCATGATTATTATTTTTTGTGATGAAAACAAAAGTTCCCTCATCCTGACTAGAAGAAGCTCTCAAATATAAATCTCCATTTAGTATTTATAGATGATTTATCTTGCTTACTTGGAGAATTTGAGAATGGTGGTGTGTCCTATAAACATATCCTTCCATCCATCACACTGACATACTCAGCCTGTGATCCAAAAATAATGTTGCATCAAGGGATATCTTCAAAACACTAAAGATTTTAGTATTTTTCATCTGACATGAATTTTTATTTTCATGATCACATAACCCTATGGTGGTTATTCATCATCTTGAAATATACTTTTGGATTTCTATATGTGAAATAAGTAGTTTTATCATGTACCATATATTCTTGAAACACATTCTCATAGTGTCTTTTTCCAACATTTGTGCTCTGTTTGTGATAATGACTACATTTTTTCCTCTTTTAGAGAATGTAGGATCTTCAATAACCAAAATGTTTGACTAAACACTTTTCCAACATGGAGAGGACACCCATGAAATCAGATCGCATAGAGAGGACACCCAAACTAATCATTGGGAACTACATACATTGCAATCAGATCTCATCCATGAAAAACCTTTACGACATCATGTGTATTTATGGAGGCCTCTCGTAATCTTATAAGATTCATGTTCACATGATTGTGTGATCATAATCACATGAAATATACTGGAATTTCTCCATATGAACCTTGTATTTTTGGTGAGAGGAGGTTCGTCTGGCAGGTCGGTGATATCAGTTACAGACACAATCCACTGAAACCCCCTTTAATATTAATCATGCTAGTGTATATGGTCTAGTTTTTGGATTTATCATCGTATTAATGCGTGTTTCATATATAAATATAGGTGTGAGGAGTTCTGCCTCATTCAAGGTCATACGCATGGACTATCTTTCCAGACTAATTATTGTAGGAAAGTGTGTCGCACCCTGAATCCATCTAAGAGCCATCCTTTATATGTATGGAGGCTTCATGGAATTATAGTATGATCAATATCAAGAACTCGAGGTCCTATTAATGTGAGATATCCATAAATTAAAAAATTTGATTCCATGAGTTTGAAGAATATGGAATGAAACATCTTTTACCCATTGCCTGATATGAACAACATGTGTCCTTCCACAATAAAGTGTGTAATGCACAATTATGAGCATCAATAGTTACTAATTAATTTTAATAATTATTCTTTTAATTTAATTAATATATTTTATTTATAAAATTCTTAAAAAGTGATAAAATATCCAAAAATACATAATTCATAAAAAAAGTTTCTTTATAATCAAGGGTATTTTACAATATATATTTGAACCCTTTAATTTTACTAAATACTTTATTTTTATAATTATATTCCACTTAAATATTTTGTAATGTAATTTATTTTTTATTATAATAAATAATTTTTACCTTTATTCAAGTGTTGTGTGTGTCATAAATTATCAAACACATAGTATTTATTTATACTAAAATCGTGGGGTGTTATATCATACCCACATTAAAATAATTTCATCCCCAACATTTATTTACTGAGAAAAAAAACAAATGAGTTTAATTTTATAACATTATAACATAAGGTTCCCACATTTCTTCCTAAAACATGTAATTCCTCTAGAGAAATTTTACATGCTGAGTGGTCTTATTTCTTAAGACTTTTTCTATATGATATAATATTTTTACCAATTTTTCCTTGTAAGATAGATTATTTTCAAACTATATATACTTTGATTTTAATAAATGTGAGGGATCAAGTATGTACAAACTCAAACGTTATATATGGAACAAATCATCCACTTGGGAGAGGTTTGATAAAATTTCAAGATTATAAGTTACCATCCCAACATGGTTTAGAATTTTGAAATGGATAATATATCTAGGGATAAATTTTATACTTTTTCTAAATATCATAACCCTATTCCATAGTGATATTCATATAAATACCTTGTCTCTGACTTCAAACTCAAAATCCAACTAATTATTATCATTATAGCTCTTTTATCAGCTCTGTGCACCATTAATGTGCTGGTTAAAGGTTTGAATATTCTCTAACATTTCTTGAGAAAGATTCGGTCATAAAATCATACACTTTCTAACTTGAACCCATCAGTTGGATTTTTGAACCTCTTCTCATACATAGACTCATATGGTGTCATCTAAATGATAAATGAAAAATATTATTATATTAAAACGATATGGAGGGGAGGTGTTGATCCCAACCTCATTCTAAATATATTTAATAGGATCTCAACTTATCTTCTATATTTTGAATGGTCAGTTCAAATTGACCATTATTATGAGCATGATAAGCAATTTTTAATCTCAAATATAAATTTAATGATTATTATATACTTATTTACGAGATCAATGTAAACCTAAAATCATGATATGATACAATGTAATGTGGTACTCCATGAAGCTTTACCAATTTCCTTATGTATATCCTAAAAATTTTATTGAGCGTGAAATTATCCCAAATACTGATGAATTTTACTAACATTGTATGGAAATTTACTATATCCCATATGAAATAATGGCCTTTATAAGTCTTAGTAAATCCTATTATGAAATCCATGGTGTTGTTCTCCCATTTCCATATAGGTATGGGTAATTATTTCATCACCCTATTAGAATTTGTTTGTTCTATCTATAATTTCTGGCATTCCAAGCATTAAGATATATACTCTTCAATATACCACTTCATTTTATCCAAAAAAATGATTTTTGAGTTCATCATACATATTTTTACTTCCATGATGGATAGAAAATGATGAATTATGTGAATCATCCAATAGATCCTTCTTCAATTATGGTATAGATGTAATAAATATGTGTTTCCTATATATTATCATTCTATCCTTGTTAATGTTAAACTCATGAATATTCCCTATATTCTTCTATAACTCCAAATCTTTCTTTTGTTCCTTTTTAATCTTCTTAGTTATGGATGGTTGAAAAATCACATGGGAAAAATATTATTTCATTGTATACCTTATGATTTCAAGATCTATCCTTTTTAAATTCAAGAGGATAAGATTTATTTCACTCCTTATCATATATAAGGTAGTTTGATACTACCTACTTTAAGCATTATCCACCTTGTTCACCTTTCTAAGGTGATAATGTTTTGAAAAATCAAATTCCATGATCAACCCCAACCATATCCTTTGATGAATATTCAATTACTTATATGAAGATATATACTTTAATCACTTATGATTAGTATATATATCACAGTTTTCAAAAAATATATAATACCTATAGATATTTAATGAAAATGTTACCACTAATATCTTTAAATAATATATAGTCTAATTTTTATAATGATTCTTTAATTTACATGAGGCATAAAATATCACCATGTCATATTGCAAGAGAACACATCCCAATCCCTTATTTTTTTCATCATTATTGATAAAAAACCTTCTCTATTATAGGGTAGTTTTTTATAGGTTTATTTATTAACCTTCTATTAATACCATTGAAATTTTATTCACATTCATATATCTAAAGGAATTTGGAACCCTTCCGTGTAAGAATGGTTAGTGGACTTGAAAATCATGAGAAATCTCCCCCAGAGTGTTGATACTATCTGGCCAATCCATGAAAACTATGGATCTCAGTTATGGTAGTAGTTCTTAAACATTATTCAATTAATTTTTCCTTTAAATGATATAAAAATATACCCTCACTCGTAATAACATGACCTAAGAATGAAACTTTCCATAGCCAAAACTCACACTTGTTAAATTTTACATACAGTTTCTTCTCCCACAAGGTATTCAGAACAATTGTCAAATAATCTTCATGATCTTAATTTTTCTCAGAATATATAAGAATATCGTCTATAAATATCATTAAAAATTGAATGAGGTAATATATAAATATGTTATTCATTATATCTATCAATATAGCATGGTAATTTTCAAGTTTGAATAGAACATATATCAATTCATAGTATCCAAATATTTGATGAAAATATATCATCGATATATCCTCCCTTTACACTCTTAATTGAAGATATCTAGATTTAAGGTCAATCATTGAGAAATATTGATCTCCTCATAATTGATTAAAAAGTCATCAATATGGGGTAGATGATAATTTTTTTAACCATGATATTATTTAGTTCATGGTAATCAATGCAGAGACACATTGATTTATCCTTATTCTTAACAAATAAAATTAGTGGTCCAATGATGAAGCACTTGGTTATATAAAACCCTTATATAGATTATCTTATAGTTTCTTATTTAATTCATATAAATCAATTAGGTTCATTCTATACAGAGTCTTTGATATAGGATTATAATTAGGTATGGGTTCTTTGGGAAACTCCACCACATGATATAGGGGAATATTAAGAAACTATTCAATAGATACATCAATATATTCCCAAATAATTTAAATGTTTTCAATTTTTGGATTTTCCCAAAAAATTTGAGTTATATATACCTCATTTCTAGGTTAAAAACCATATAATTGAATTAAATTATATAAGGTGTTCATAGTCATCCCTGCATCGATAGATGATCATTTATTGATTCAAAATATAAAATGTAATTTCCCAATATTGATAATTGATTTGGGATCTATATAGAGAGATCCAATAAATACCCAAAATTAAATCATATTCAACCAAGGGAGAATAATAATATTTTTAAGAATCATAGTCCCATAAAATACAATTAGATAAGAGTTATATAATTGTGATGAAATCGTCGTACCATAGGTATTTTTCCTTGATTTTTTTGTATCTAACTATTTGGTTGGTGATTTTATGATATTATAAAACTACCTAGATATAAATAAGTGGTTATAACTAGAATAAAACAAGACATATATAGTTATTTAGTGGATAATGAGTGTACCTTTCACAAATGTGTTTTTGTGACTCATTTCCAAACTTGTGATTGAATAAGCCTTCCCTTTCACCCTTCAATTTAGATTTTTATAACACCGGGATTCATCATCAAACCTTGTTTAATTTTTTTCCAAATTTCTCATACTCATTAAAATTGAATAATTAGATTATGGGTGGTATATTAGGTTTCCCATTCCTTTTATTCTTAATATCTTTGTGACATTCATGTGCTTGTTGGCCTTCTCTCCCACACTTGAAACATTTACTTGTAAATTTTAGGTAATACCTCTTATAATTATTCACAGATTTTTATCATGTAAAAATTCTAATATTTTTTTATTCATAAGTATTATTATTAATATTTAAATGAAAATCCATTTTTCCATTATTTTCCCCAAAATCATGAGAATAATGGGCATCTCTAATTTCCATTTCCACAGTGAGAGTACATTGAAAAAAAAATCAGTGACGCCATAGTACCTTATATCCAATTAATTTAATATACATGGTTTTAAGATACAAAGAAATGAACTATATCACATTAAGGTTCAATCATAAAACCAAAATCATACCTTGCAAGTCTTGTGAATTTTTCTTCATAAATACCAATGGATTAAAGATCCTTTTGTTTTGGATTAAGGAATTGAGTAATACGAGAGATTCATTTATAGTAAGTGAATATTATATTTTAAGAAAACTGTAATGAGTTTCACATTTTTATATTTTTTGGAAAAAAATTAATTTTATAGGTTGAATATCAATTTTGAACTAACATGGTCAAAATAAGCCTAGAATAAATTTTTTGAGATTTTCCCTTCGAAATAAGATCTTATGAAAAATTTAAATGGTAGTGTTTTACTATTCCTCATTTTATTTATTATAATGTGATACAAAATTCATAATTAACCATGTATTTATTATCAATTTGATAAAATAATTGTATGATCATTTGGATGTAAAAAACATATATTTTTTAGAAAAATGTTTTTAAATGCATAAATTATTTCCATTTTAACTAATTAAAATAATATATAAATTATTAAAATGAAATTAATATATTATATATCCAAATATATGAATTTAAATCCATATAATATTTATTTCTAGTTATATATTTAATGTAAGATCCACTTATACTTCAAAAATGATTTTCATTAAAACCATATTTTCTACACATTTTATAGGTTTATTTTTTAACTAAACTTTACAAGTCTATAAAATAAATTTTAAAAAATAGATTCCATATTTTTAATTCTAATAATTTATATTTGATAATATTTTTAACTTAATTTTTTGTCATAATGAATAGTAAAAACATTAAAAATTCTATTATCACGGTTGAGGTTAAGATAAGTTTATCGTGGGTTAAACTAAAAATATAATTGCTAAAATTACCTAGAAACAATCATTTATCCTATTATATTAGTGTTTTAAACCAAATATATTTTAAATTAGTTTAATAATTTATTTCAAAAATAATACTTTGAATTTGGCAACCCAATCTTGACTGTTGAGAAGATAAGTTATGTTTTATTCAATTAAAAACTATTTTGGAGTCTTTTCATTTAATGGAATCATTGGAAGATGAAATTCATTTTTGGATTTATAAAATGGTCAAAAACATAAATTTTTTAATATTTGACAAAAATATTTTCTAGAAACCCATTAATTACTTTATTTTAAAGTAAAATTATTTTTACTCTTAAATTTTGTATTTTATCTAAAAACTGATTTTTTGGTGTTTTGCATACTTTTATTAAAATTAATTTATTCCCCTATATAAATTAAATCGGATAAAATTATTCCAAATATGGAATTATCATGTACAATTTTTTTGGAATTCCTATTTTCATTTTGTTCATATAATTAAGCTATCATAGTAAAAAGATAAATTTTCACGGTTAAGGTTGAAATAAGTATAAATCCTTTTAACTAAGAGATAAGGATTAAATTGTATGAAAACTTTTTCTAAATATGTTGAATTTATTTAGACCCTATAATACCTTATATTTGAATTTTTTATACCTTTTATCCAATTTACATGATTATTAAATATATATTATTTAATCTTTTATTTAATTCCATGTGTGTCATTTCCCTCCCCTATAAATAGATATCACTTATCCTCTCTTCTCCACACTTCATGAGACTTAAATCTTGGGAAATACCTATATTAATACCTTCATAGGTTCATTCTCTATTTCCTTATTCTTATGTTTTTTTTCCAAAATACTATCCTTTCAAGGCTTAAGGTGTAAGATGAAAGGGGTTTCTCTAATAGAAGGTAACCATATTCTCTAAGCTCTTTCTTTTTTACTTATTTATTTACCACATTCAATTATATCCTAAAATTTCAAAATAATACCACTAATATCTCCTATATAACATGATGTTATTATTTTAATGAAATAATATTTATCCATCTTCTTCTCTATAAAATGGTAAAAAACCATCGATCGTGTGTACGACGGACTACTGACTCGTGAATTGATGTAAATTTTTTTCTATCACCGAATCATATGGATAGTAATAATGATGTATATATGGTACTTATTAAATAATATTTATTTCTTAAATTTAATATTGAATCTACTTTCTTACTATTTCACTTTTTAACGAAATGATAACTTCGCTCGTGGGTATGTATGACATATCATCTCCACAAAACAATGTGATTTATTTTCCATGTCCAAATTTCAAGAATGATTATAAAAATATATCTAATGAATAAATATGATATTTTTAAAATCAATATGTTTTAGGAGATTATATAATTATATCCTATGATAAATAACTAGAACTTTTGTAATTAAACATGCATTAAAAAATGAAGTAGTTATAACATGAAATGATTTGGATAATACAATATTATTAACAAGCTGGTGATAACATGTTATAAGAGGATAATATATAATATTATAAATATTTATATGGTTATATTATAAATTAATAAATTTAAAAAACCATTATATATATGTGTAAATCGCATTCAACAAATGGGAAATGTGGGGGAGTGGATATCGCCTCAATTTACATTCTATTAAGAAATTTTTGGTATTGGGAACTTATTTATTTTTATTTAGTGAATATTCTTCCCCATTGAGGTATTAAAAATTAATATATATTAATTAATTATGATTAACGATTCAATTAAATTTATTATTTCAAGATGAATGTTTAAAATAAAATCTAATCTTATTTCTCTTTTTGATCGGGTATATTTTTTCCATGTCTATAGTTTTCAAATTTAATTACAAAAGTATTTTTTATTTAGTAAAATGGAATTTTATATTATAATTTAAATTATAAAAGGTTTTAAAGGAATATTTATAATTTTTTTTGAAAGGTTCATTTTTTAGTTTATATACAAAAAGTGAAAAGAAAAGTTTTTTTAAACGTATACGGTGTTAAGAGAATTTTCTACCGCTATAATCATTTTACAATATTAAATTATTATAAAAGTTTTAAATTTTTTTACACATACAACTTGTTAATGAATGATTATTTTAATATTTTACTTCTATTTTATTTATTTCTTCAAAGGACGTGATTTTATTACAAAATAAATATTTCCAATGAATTGATGATGGTATTTTATCTATTAGTAATTTTGTGGTCATTTAATTTCTTTTGAAACATTCAATTTCATTTATCCTTTTAAATTAAATTTGTCTTAAATATATATATATATTATTTTTATCAAGGATATGATTATTTCCTAATCTAATACCATTTCTACTAATGGTTTTTTTACTTTGAATGTTATTTGATTGACTTGGGAAATATTGATATTATGTTTTAATTATTCAATATGAAAATTTATTGGTAAATAATATTGTTTATGAATTAAATTTATCATTAAATATACAAGGAATGAATTGGACATGTGATTATGGGTGTTGGTTGGAATTATATGTCCCCTCGATGCATCAACGGGTCTCATGATACAAATTAGATGGATAAAATTATTAAATGGGTTTATGGTGTATACATACTGATATATTAAATTGTATTGGCACAAGTAATTTATGGTAAAGATATCATGATGTTTGAGATCATGAAGTCCAATATATGCATTTCCTTCATTGATAATTTAGTAATTATGATACATGGGATTATTACATTTGATATTATCAATGGATGCATTTTGTGCCCAAGTTATTGAATAAATTTTATGTGTTTTCAATTATTTACCTCTCTATATTGATTGTGCCTTATTTAGTATTGATATCTTCCATTATATTAACCATTTATAATCATTTTTTTCACCATTATTTTGTTTCCTTTCCCTGGTATATGAAGAAGGAATATTTGAATGAATTTCAAGGATAAAAAAATCTTTTGTTAAGTCTTATATTTTATTTTCAATATAAAATGAGAATTCTATATGTATCTGGTTCTTCAAAAACACTAAATAGATCAATATTTTTGGATTAGATTCCTTGTATATAAGCATATGTAATAAAAGTAGACACAAACTCTAGTTTATTGGAATTGGGGTTATTATAGTGGGTATTATAGGAAGCTTAATTGAAATATTGGGAAATAGATTTAGTAAAACATAGATTAGGAAATACAACAATATGGGAGACTTTTATGATATGTCTAATTGTAGGATAATATTATAAAAGTTTTGTCAATGTAGATATTATGTGGTTTTACCTAGTAATAAATCTATTTCTAGATACAATAAGTGGATGTAGGTTTGGAAAATATGCATTTAGGGGTAATAAAATCAAAAAGAGTTGGTCAAGTATATCTTTGACATCATTCAGGTGCACGTTGAATGGGTCCTTGCTGCAAACCAATTTTGAAACTCACATGGTATATTCAAGGGTTAATTCACATTTTATAGACAAACCAATATGAAATATTTGAAAATATTTTTATGGTTTAAATACATTCCCAAAAAAACCATGTTTATGGTTCCAAGATTAATAATGCATAAATTATCATTTTATGTTAAGTATTACACCAAAGTTATAATTATATATTAAGATTTAAAATTACTAATGATATGAGTTAAATTTGTATATTCCATTTTTTAGAAATAAAACTTTTTAGAAAGAATGGCATCATCACCCATGGGTAGTGTAGGGACTACTCTACAATGAAATCCAATACAACTAGTGTTGGAACTATGCAGATTGTGGTTATATTAGTTCAACTGACCTAGGTTATGACTTTTAACCTTTAATGTATGGAGAAAAATCATGTTCCATGACACGATAAACATATATTATATCACTTCATGTGAAATAAACTTATATATTTTATTCTAAATACTAATATAGATGAAGTAAAACAATGGATTAAGTCCCATGAAAAGTTATTTATGGACTTGGAATGTAATGAAAGGTAAATGGTTACACTGTAAGTGTATTATCATAAAAGTGATATAGATCAATGGTGGTCACTGATCTAGAATACTAGTGAGGAAGAATAAAATAACATATGTAATTGAGATGTTTTAAAGTAAAATTCTTTGATAAAATTTTCCCTCGTGAGAAATAAACTTAAAAGAAGATAAATTTTCTCAACTTAAAGAAAATGGAAGAGTATAGTGTTACAATGTATGAGGATACCTTCACAAGACTATCAAGGTATGATATAGATTATATACATAATATATAACGATATATTATCCATTTCTTTGATGTTAATAAGAAAAGTCTCTATAGGGAACCAGTTTCTCAAACCCGGATTCTCAATCTATTTCATTATATGGTAAAATAGTATTATGTGCCTTAAAAAATTGACAAAATTTTTTAGATAATATATATTCAAGGAAATTAAGTAAAAGAAGAGTTTAGATGAACTCTAATGAAAATCAAAATCATAAAATAAGAATAATATAATGAATAAATTTCAATTATGTGAAAATTGTGTAAATAAATATATTGTAAAATGCTTGAAGGTCATGGGAGTTTTTTACAAGTGCAGATATAAGGGTCATTGAGATAATGAATGTAAGGGAAATAAATATACCACTATTATCCATCTATTCATATAAAATAAAATGGGGTATTATTCAAACTAATGTCCCAAGAATCAAGGGAACTTATCATATAAGATTATGAGGGGATAATGATAAACTTATGTGATCACTACAACTGATGTTGAAGTTATTAAAAATATTTTAGTTGGGAATTTAATCATATATTCAAATTTAAACAATTATTTATTTGATTTTGGATCTTCAAACTCTTTTATATCTTCTGTTCTTTCTATAAAAATTAGATATTTCCCTAGCACCATAAGAAATGATTTTCTAGTTAATAATCCTAGTGGAAATGTCACCTTAATAAGGATGTGTCAGTCATTTCCCATTATGAAACATAAAAATTCTATATTTTAATACTTTATTATTATACCTATGGTTTACATTGATATAATCCTTGGTATGGAATGAATTTTAAAATATAAAGGAAAAAATATAATGTAAATATAAAAAAAAATATAATTCATTATGAAAATATAGAAATCCTTATCTTTAAAGGGGAGACTTCATCCTTAGTTTCATATCTAGATCCACCCCTATAGCTCTTCTGATTGATATTCTTATAGAGAAATAGAAGACAAAATCTAGGGATGAAAAGGTTTATATTCAAATTAATGGTGTATATATTGTATAATAATCCATTTATGTATTTTATGAGGAATTACTTAGACAACCACTAGAGTGTGAAGTCTAATTTTCCATTGATTAAATCTCTGATGCAAGATCTATATCAAATACTCCCTATAGAATGGCCATTTTAGAACTAATGGAGTAAAATAAGAAACTAAAGGAGTTGTGTTAAAAGGGTATTTATATACCCTAGTGTTTTGTCTTTGGGATCCTATATTCCATTAATTAAAATAAAATATGGATCTATGAGTATCTTTATTTATTATAGGAAAATCAATAGTATTATACTAAAGAACAAGTTTCCCTTTCCTCATAATGATGACTTATTTTATCAAATCCAAGAAGACCAATGTTTTTCAAATATTTACCTTCATTCTGGGAATCATAAACTGTAAGTAAATATACAATATATTCAAAACAAATCATTTCATATGAGGTATATTCATTATAAATTTAGAGTAGTTCAAATTAGATTGACTAATGCACCCTCTGTTTTTATAGATCTAATGAATAGAGTATTCAAGGAATATCTTGATAATTTTTTGTGGTATTCATTTATGTTATATTGGTATATTATAAATTATTTGAAGAATTTTATAATCACTTACAGATCATTCTTGATACCCCTATGGAAAAAGAGTTATATGGGTAATTCATAAAGTGTGAATTATAGCTTTCAAAAATTTCTTCTCATGGATATACTTTCTCTAAGTATGTATTCTTAGTTGATCTTGTGAAGAAAATGGTAGTTGAAGAATGTCCTACAATAAAAAAAACCAAGGGGCATAGTTTCATTGGTTTGGAATATTACTTTCAATGGTTTTTAAAAAGTTTTCCTAATTGGATAGTCCATTAAACAAGATTATATTTCAAAGAGTTAAGTTCATATGGATAATGGAATATGATGAATTTTTTGATAAATTGAATATGGGACTAGTGAATGCTCTAATTTTGACTCTTACATCAGGAAATGACGGATTTGTATATATAGTGATGCATTTATTAATGGACTTGTCTATATAATTATGAAAAAAGATAATGTTATTACTTATTCATCAAGGTAGTTAAAGATTCCTGATCAAAATGATTCAACCCAAGATCTTTATATGGAAGCTATAATCTATTATTTGAATATATAGAGATTTTATCTCTATAGTGAAATATGTGAGATATGAATAGACTATATAGGCCTAAAATAAATCTCTTTATAGAATGATCTCAATATGAGGTAAAAGTGATGGCTCGATCTAGTCAAGGATTGTGAAATCTCAATAAACTACCACCTAGTGAAGGAAAATAAGTTAGCATATACATTTAGTTGGAAATATCATGGAGTTCTGACCAAAATAAGGATTGAGAGAGATCATATGTTCAGGTATTTAGTAAATATGTGTATGGAAAGAATTAATTAAGAGTAAACATCACTCCTTTTTCAAATGACTTCAAATAAATATTTAATAGAAAAGAATAAAATATCTCATCTTGATAATGAGAATTTTCAAAAGAAAATTAAAGGTGTGAATGATGGGAAATTGTAAAACTACATATATGAATATTAAGTTATGATGTTTGGAAAGAGTATATTTTTTCATATATACCTAATCTAAAAAGGTAATTATTGAATGGTGATCCTAGTTAAAAAAAACTTGTTGTAATCTGGTAGCACCAAGACGTATAGGTATTTGAAGGAATATTTTTTGTGTGATAATATGAAGTGGTAAATTGATGATTATATATCAAGATACTTGGTTTTTAAACAGTTGAATGCTGAGAGACAACATCCTAGAGGATTCATGTAACCTCAACCAATTTATATGTGAAAATGGGATGACATTACTATAAAAAATATCACTGTATTATCAAATACTCCCAGAAATAATTATATAATATGGGTTATTATTGATTGACTAACCAAATATTCACCTTTCCTTGCTATAAAAGAATATTTACCTCTTGACCTCCTTCAAAGAATCTATATTAAAGATGTTTTAAGACTTAATGGTATACCTATTTCAATTATTTTAGATTTTGATCCATGATTTACATCAAAAGTATGGAAACTTCTTCAAAACACTATGGATACTAAACTTTATTTGAGAACTACCTGTCATACTCAAACTAATGGATAGTTTGAAAGGACTATTCAAAAATTATAAGACATGTTGAGGTTGTGATGAATTGACTTTAAAGGTATGGGGGATCCGTATTTACATTTGTTAGAGTTTTACTATAACAATAACATCCATTAAAGTTTTTAAATGGATTTATATGAATAATTATATTAGAAGAGATAGCATACTATATTTTTTTGGGATGATGTTAGTGAAAGGAATATCATAGTCTCATGACATATTAAGGAGACAAGAATAATGGAAAAGACTTTTCATACTCATATTAAAGAATACCATATTCAACGAGAGATATAATGATAACCAAATGAAATATTTGTAATTTCAATTTGGAGATCATGTTTTCTTAAAAGTATCTCCATATAAAGGTGTTATAAGGTTTATAAGAAAGGGAAACTAAGCCATAAGTGCATCAATACTTTTAAAATTTGGAAAATAATTAGAGCTATGTATTACCATTTATCAATTCAATCAATAATATTTAAAGTACATGATGTGTTGCATATCTCATTGTTAAGGAAGTAAATTCAAAACCCAATAGATGTGCTCACCTATGAAGAAATTTAATTGGAACCTCATCTATCATACTATGAATTGCCTTTACATAATATTGACACTAGAGAAAAAAGGTTGAAGAATCATATTATTAGACTAGTAATATTTATTTGTATAAATCATAAAATGGAGTAATCAACATGGGAACTTGAGGATTCTATAAAGAATAACTTTACACATTTGTTTAGAAATTAACATCCTTGAAAATTTTGAGGAAGAAATTTTTGAAGGGTGGAAGAATGTAACACCCAAGATTCATCTACACTAAGTGAAAATTCTATTTTAATAAAAATATTATAAAATTAATAGTTTAATTTTTCATTGAAAAAAATATAATTTGATAGGATAAATATCAATTTTCAACTTACTTTTTCAAAATAATCCTATAAGGAATTTGTGATATTTTCCCATAGAAATAAGATTTTATCAATAATTAAAAGTATAGAATTTAACTATTCCTACATTTATCTTCAATAATTTGTTATAATATGTATAATTAACCATTTATTGATTACCAATTTTATAGAAATAAAGGTAAGATCATTTGGAGGTAAAAATGGGATATTTTTCATAAATCTTTTTCTAAATACATAATGTATTTGCATTTTAATTAATTAAAATGATCTATATGTGTTTAAAATGAAATTAATGGATTATATATTTAACTTTATGAATTTAAATCCATATAATTATTATTACCATTCATATAGATAAGGTAGGATCAACATATTCTTAAAAAAAATCATTTCATGAAAACTTGTTTTTTTTAACATTTTGTGGGTTTAATTTTAATTTTTTTTAAATATTGAGGCACATAGGACTATTTATTGAATCAAAATAAGGTACCAAAATACAGAGGAATAAAAAATAGAGATAAAGGACAGAAAGAACACATTTAGGCCATTTTAGACCGAGTGTTCATATTATGATGAGGGGAGCGTCCACCCCACCCACGAGGATGTCGCCCTCTTCTCCCAGTTTTGGCCCGCATCCACGGTCCCCCTCCATCATCAAGAAATTCAGAATCATCATCATTCTCCATCTCATAAAATCCATATACACGAATATCTCTTTGAACCTCTTCCTCTCTACTACCTGACGCAAGTAACTCAAAAGAATTATGAGTACTTACCTTTATAAGATGTTTATCTTTCATGATATGAGCATTGTCATTATCAGGAGACTTCAAGACTAAAGTCTTATTGATAGACCATTCTGACCACCCAACTCCCTTTTCATTTAGAGTCTATAGAAAATTGTTTTTGAGGATCCTTTCAACTGTCAGAATGTCATCAGTGGTATTCGGGTACTTTCTTGTGCACTAGACAGTAGTAGCAGTATTTTGAAAATCCAGTCTACTCCTGCCTGATCCAAGTTGAGGGTCTTCTACCCTCTGATCGGGTTTGTCATTGACAGGATGATTTTTTCTTGTGCACTAGATAGATGCATCATCTTGAGAGCCAGAAGGAACCTTCCAACACTTACTAGGTCCCGAATTCTGAGGGTCTTCCATTCTCAAATCAAGTGAGTCCTTCAAGGAGGTCATATCTTTATCCAGAGGAGTCAATGAAGATCTTCCATCCTTAAAATGAGCCCTTACCAATTCCGAGGCATCGGGGGTTTAGGATGAAGTTGCTACTTCTTTTAAATCCATTCATCTTGGAGAATTCAAGTGTTCTCCAGGAGCTTTGAATGATTTAGAAACATATTTTTTGTAATTTAGAATAGGACCATGTTTACTTTTGTGTTGAGGAGTAGAGAGAACCTTTTTGGATGAAGTCTCTTCTAATTTGGTCTTCCCCTTACATTATTCTCTTACCACAAATTGAATTCTGCCTCATTTTGAGTAGAAATTTCCTTGTATTCTTGGCTATCAGCTGATTCATCACCCTCATAATCATTAATGATGCCTTTAGTCAAGGCATCCTTGAATGAAAAACCAGTGTGGAGACTATCCTCTACTATATCATCCCAAGACACCTTGCATTTATCAACTTGCAGAATAGGTGGAACTAGCCTATTGGTATTTCAAGGCAAGTCAGTGGGAAAATTCATGTCATATATACAACCATTATTTAGAGAAAAGTCAAAAATAGGTGCACTACTATCTTGATCAGTTCCTAAGTTGACATGTGGACTAATCTACCCATTGATAGGATTAATATTATTGGAAAAAGGAACCTGAACCGCATCAATAGTTTCAATATCTTGGATTTTTTCTTTACTTGACCTTCTACAACTCTGGGAGTCATGGCCTTTTTTTTTTGACAGTTTGGACATAGGAGATCACTTCTATAATTATCCCTTGAGTGGACAATTATATGGAAAGCATCACAAAATGGGTTATTCTTATCATATTAAATTTTGAGAGTTATTTCATCCTGAGGTGTGTATAGCACAACTTTGTCAATCAGTGTTGATCTTAGATCAACTTCAATTAAAATCCTAGTGAAGTGACTGTAGCTGACCAACTCAATGGCAGTATCCATCTTTATGAAAGTGCCTATTGTAGTGACAATATCTTAAATAATTTCTAGGTGCCATAAAACCTAATTTAATCCATGTACTTTGATCCAAATTGGTGCACAAGTTTCTTTAAAATCGTTGAATTTGAAGCTTATGTTCCATTCATGAAAAAGCAAAATACCCGGTTGAAGGTTAATTGATCCAGAACTCCACATTTGGTTTTTCAATTCTGTAGAAAGGAATAGAAGATGGAAGAAACCTCTCCCAATAGAAATTCATTTGAAGTCTAAAAACCCCCAAATGTTGCCTATTCGATCAACTAGATCTATCACCTTCCAAGGCTTCATGCCTTTCGATAATGAGATACGAGAGATGAACGAAAACTTAAATATTTTGATCCTTTCTAAAACAGCCCCATCTGAGGCCGCAACATGATCAGTCACCCATTTCCAAACTATCTTTTGTGAATCCCTAGGTTTAAGGGAGACAAACGATCCACCTGGGAAGCCAGCAAAAGAGGAGAGACTCTTTATCTCTTCTCAATCCTAAGTGGTGTTCAACCAAATATCTATTTTAGGAGTTGAATAATTTATTTTAAAAAAAATAATTTGAATTTGGGAACCTAATCTTTACATAAATTTTGTGCATGTGAATTTTTTTTGTTTAAGTGAAAACACAGGTGAAATAATATACAAATAAATTAATAAAATAATTTGTTGTATATTAAATTATTATAACCTAATTATCCTCTATTTAATATTTTTTATAAAAAAATCCTAGTTTTATCAACATAACTATATATATTGGAGGAGAGGGTTTTGGGGGAGGGTGTTGGTGGATTAATATGAGATTTTGGATTGATGATTGGAATCCAATGGGGATTTTTGTCATAGATGGAGTTATTGAATTTAACAAAAAATTGACATAACATCATATTTCGTTATAAATCAATCCAATATTGTGGTAGGAGATTTAATTTTGTTTGTTTAAACATATTTCTTGATTTATACATGGTGAATGTTAACTAATTATTTTAAAAATTAAATCACTGATTATTTTTTATTAATATATGGTTGATTACTTTCAATTCCTAGATTTAAGAATTGTTTGATCCTTTTTTCCCATTTGTTCAATTGTTCTCCAATGAATGAATTTTAAACTGAACAATGGAAAACATTCATTTCTTACTTTTTTGTTTTATGTTTTTCTCCCTCCGTTATTTCAATGTTAATCAGCAGTACTTCAATTAGAAAATGATTCAACTATACCTAGGGTACCAAAGTTGTGAAATTTATATTTGTAATGAAGGATAATGGTTTAAGGTTTAATTTTTACATTGAATTCATGATTGGGATGTGATAGAGATAAATAATATTTTATTATGGTGTGGGTGATGGAGTTCTCATGAGTCAGACAATGCGGGTGATTCAGGATTAAAACTGCCATAGTTTTCTAATCAAAGGGTGGCTAGATTCTAGCCACTAATGAAGAATCGTTCTTGGTCGACCCAAATCTATACATCATGGGTGAAAATCATGGATATAGTGAATGAGGAGGTGAAATGGGAATATACATGTGAATACCAATAGTTTTTATAAAATTTCAGTCAATATGGTGTGTTTTTTTAGAAGAACACAGGTCATGTAGACCCCATTCTATAGCTAATGGTGTTTCCATGTGAAGTTAAATATCAATGACTATGTGACTTTTTCAGAATTTGTGTGGTCCTTAATCTGATGAGTAGACATATCCCCCTTGGGTAAAATGTGACGCCCCAGGTTTTATGAACTGGTTTATGTAAGAAGTGTTATGTCCTTATTAATGTCTCTTGTTTTATTCGTTTTGCTAATAAGGAATTAGAAATGAAATAAAACATAGAGAACAAGGTAAACTGACATTTTATTTAAAACATTACTCTACAACAAGACCCATCTAATTGAAAGTGCCCTGCACAAGACCTAACACGGCCACAGCAAGACTACAAAGAACCACAACACGGGCAATCGGATAGTCGTCATCTTCAGGATCCAACAGTGTGAAAAGTATAACCGCCAGAATCACCGCGCACGCACTCAGCACCAGAGGTATGAGGAGAGCCATCCGCCAAGGGTCCGGTGTTTTGAAAATATAAAACAACCCACCCCTTGCTTTTATAATGGACCTCTAAAAGGGAATATGACCGTTTTTTTTTTTTGGACCGTTGGGTTCCAAGGGATAAAGTGCACCCTTTTTATAAAAATTTGTCCTTATAACGCTTTTATAATATTAAAGTATTTCAATTTTCTTTTATACAAAATATTAGAATTATATTTTTGGGTTTTAAAATAAAATATTATTGTTGAAAATGAATCTATTTTTATGACGGTATTTATGTGGTGGAAAACATGATATTTTAAAATGTGTCGAATGGGGTATCAACAATAATTGAAAATGTATCTTTTCGGATCTCTAAAACTATGTGTTTTAAATTTGAGAAAAAAACTATGGGTCCTTTAAACATAATTTTATAAATCAACAAGTTAAGTATGTTATAAATTGTATTTTGATGGTTATAAGATCCTAGTAGTTATAAAAGTATGGTATTACCAATATATATATATATATTTTTTTAAGAAAATAATGGTTATATAAAATAGTATCATTTGTTTCCTTAAACTAAAATAAGATTTTGAATCTGGAAATTATCAGTTAAAGGTAATTATTAAGTTTTATACAAAATAAAATTATAATGTTCTGGTTATATATGAATATATATTAAGAAAAAAAAATTTGAAATAGTTTAATGTCTAATTTTAACGTTTAAAAAACTTTTTTTTCTCTCTTCGCACTGTTCCTACCCGGAGGTTTTGGCTGGCCGCGCAAGCCCTGCGTTTTCTCCTCCGTCCGATCTCCCCTAGGAAGATCTCGGCCGTCGTTGTGTTTTAAGAATTCTCAATTCATCGTAGCCATCCGATCAAGCCCTGTTTGAATCCCAGCCATCACGTTTTTTTTTCTTTTTTTTTCTGCTTCTCCGCGTCTTCTCCTACCTCGCGACGGGGACCCGCGAACCAGACAAGGTCTGCCGAGACGCCTCCTCCACTGCTCATGTTGACCCTCGCACACCCTACCTACCTAGGACGCCATAGGACCGGCCTAACCCCTGGACCATCTTCCTTTAAGAAGCTGAGGAACCCCGGTGAAAATGGGACCTCCGGATCCAACCCACACCAGCCGCGCCACTGCCTCGCCGTCGCCTCACCACCACCGGCCACCAAGCCTCCATCCAACGAGCATACCCACGTCAAGAGCTTCCTCCTCAACGCGGTAAGGGTTGTCTTGCATCCTTGCCTTGTTTAGAAAATAACCTACATTATATATACTCACGGTGTATATATATACAGTTTATACATATATATATATATACTTAAACATCACCCCCTCGGGTTGATTTGTCTTCAAAGCTTATTGCCTTCATGATTTTAACGGAATGTGTATGTAAGGGTCCTTGTTTGTTTTGAAACCTTCGGTATATATATATATATACAGCTTTTATTAGTTTATATATATATATATACCTAATATATGGACCCTTTGAATGTTGTCGTGTTCAAAGGGGCTGTTTTCATGCACATATAGAAATGTTTTCGTGTACTGTTTTCTTTTCTAAACTCACACTTTTATACTCTCTTAGTATATGTAAAGTTTATACATGAATATACATCATTTGGTATAAGGAAATTCATCCGGTTTAAAACGGTCTTCCTTAAGGTTTAATACAATGGTCACAAAAGAATTATCTTATTTCTTTTAAAAACCAGACCTAAGAAAATTGTGTTTTGTATATATATACGGGTTACCTATTTTGAATATATATATATATATATCCTTATCTATGTATGTGTTTTCACGATTAATATCTGAAAACCCTAGTTTCAAGAAATGGTTCTTAATATTTCTAAGTATGTAGAATTTTAGCGCTTGCCTATGCTGTTTTATATTCTTGGGTCTAGGTATACACCAATGAACTTGCCTAATGTCTCCCTTGAACTGACATGTGTGTTTCTTATTAAGGATATGCTTATGCATGTTTTAAAACCTTTTTTTTAAAGAATATGGATTTAAGGGTTATGTTAATATGTTGAAATCCTCTATTATTTTTATACCAAACTCGTTGCAAAGATTTTTAGCGGGCAGAGTGTAACATCAAATTCTATAACCAGTGTAGAATAATAATTAATGAAGGTATTATTTTTAAAGTGGTTTATTTCCAAGTGTCGGAATTTTAAAGATTTCAAGTGTTTATTTTTTTTTTTTACCAAGCATGTCGCATGAATTATTAGCGGATGGAGATTTGTTGCAAGAACTAAGACCTGTGAAGTACAAATGTTAATGCCAAGTAGTTCAATTTCATGTACTAGTATTTTAGAAACTCATCATTTAATAACCCTTGGGAGCAAGTCTCTCACATTCATCATTTTATGTGTTTAAATAATTGTTCTACACACATAGTATGCTTGCTTAACCATGCCTTCTTTTATTCCATATTTTCATGATTATCTGTCATATCATGTATTTCTAAACCAGTTATGTAATTGTTACCTTATTAATATTATTCATGCATATGACTCAACATGAAGAGGAACTAAGAACTAATTACCCAAAGTGGTATGGGACACCTTGGGTAATGAATGATTTCAGTAAATAATGAACGATGTGGCTCACATGATAATAAAGACAAATTAAGGGTGCGCCCTGATAGCGCTCCAATGCATTGGGTAATGATGTAACCACTAGAGATTACAATTTTCATGATACCTTGGTGAGTAACCTTGGTAATTTTCTTAACGACACCTTGGGGATGGACCTTGGTGAAACGAAACGATTGTCAATATTAAAATGTTGATGCCACATAATTCAAGTCATGTAACAAGTTTTCCAAGTTAAATTTCTTTCATGACTGATGCCTTTAATGTTTGTATAAAGTTCATAATTCCCTAGTTTGAAGTTTGAAGCATGCCTAGTGTTATCACTTAATAGAATAGTAACCAACATATGAACGTTTAGTTGTTTCCTTGTGCGCAACTCTGATTATGCATTACTTTTAACTGTTTAAATTTTATGCTCAAGTAAATCACATGTAGTGCTTGTTTATATCAACCATTATCACTCCTTTAAGAGTTAACGTATTCGTTTCATGTTTGTCGTGAAAACTTTGATTAAGGCATTGTTATGTATGTTGTGTTAAAATCTTTCTTAGTGGATGCTCAAACTATTTTAAAAGAATGTTTTCAAATGTTACTGTATTTTAAATTCTTTTTAAAACCCCCTTACTGAGTATTTCAATGCTCACCCTATGTTTTGGTTTAAAATTTTCAGGTATCAGCTTTTGTAAGATGGATGGTTTCAGAAGTTTCCGGTTTCCCAGAACCCGAACCGCACACGATCCTCTGTATGGGACATGATGTGTTGCTAACAAAGTGTATTTTATTTTAAGATAACACATCATGTTCAGAAGGCACCGGCTCCTTTGGTTATCTGGGGTCGGGGTCTCTACAGTTGGTATCAGAGGTTCGGTTTGGATAACTCTGGAAAGCCAGAAACTGAAACAAAGTATATATGTATATGTATTTCAATTTTATTAAAAACCTGGTTTTCTTAAATTTCAGATGGAAAATGAAGGCACAAATCTCTTATCTCTCCCCACCAAGGCCCTAGAGACCATCGTGTCTTTAGCAAGCCGTGAGGACTTTCTAAACTATGCCCATATCCGTATGACATGCAAATACCTTTACGATGTATCCAACTCACCTCGAGTGCTTAGTCTGCACCAAGGGTTGGGATTGGATTACCTCCTTATGATAATAACCCAATTTCCCTCCTATGTACGTCGAGGAAGGTACTACGAGGGACTTTTCCGGATTTTCACGGCGGGTGAAAACTTTGGCACTATGCTCGATAACCCCTTTCAAGAAGCTGCTGCGGACGGAGACCTCCGAGCGAGCTACCTTTGTCAGGTTTTAAACTATGGCTTCTGGGGTCAGTTGTTGGACATCGGAAGGCTAGAAGACGAGTCCACCCGATTGTCTTACAGACGACAAGTGTATGAAGATGTCTCTCAACTTCACGTCCCCCATGCAAGACTCATAAGACGTCATAGGTGTCCTCATGAGTTTTTCCCTGAATGCTCGGCCTGTGTTTGGTTCGAGGAGTTAGGGAGTTTTGCTTCTCTGTGTGGAGTTCGTTTAGTCAATGAGTAAGGGAAACTCAAGCACTAACAATAATGAACGTATGTTTATTGAAATGTTATCTTCCTCCTTTCCTTGTCCGTACCATGTTTTTGCCCTTGTACGATTTTCAAGTAATGGAACTCCTGTCTTTAAACTTTCAGATGGAAGGACAAACCCACCTGTTATCTCTTCCCACCGAGATTTTGGAAATCATTGCGATCAAAACGTGTGAGGACGAGTATGACCCCTTCGCAAATTTGCGAAGAACGTGCAAGCAATGGTTTGAGATAACAAACGGTCCAGAGATTCTCCGCACCTGCCAGGGGAATGCCTCCATCTATTACCGCATTGGCTCTACTCAGCTAGCCGGACGTGAACGACGAGGAAGTTACCACAAAGGGCTCTTTCTTTGTTTCACCCTAGGCCGAAACTTCACGGCCAGAGTGAAATTCCAGGAGGCTGCGTTAGAGGGAAATCTTTATGCAGCTTATATGCTCCAACTTCTCAGCTTTAGCCTGTTTGACCATATCTATGGCATCGATATCCTCGACCGAGACATAATTCGGAAAGTTCTTCGAACGTTGGTCTGCAAAGACATTTCAGAACTTTGTACGGTTCGAGCTTCCCTTTGGAGGCCTGAAAGCCCGGAGCATAAGTGCTACCCCTCCTGTCTTAGGTGTGTGTGGATTAGGGAGCTGGATGAAGTGAGCTTCGCTACGGGGATCCCTCTAAATAAACCTGTTGACCCTTATCGTTGGTGGAGGTGGTAGGAACTTTTCTGAACCTTGTAATGTCGTGAAATAAATTGCGAGGACGCAATTTTCTAAAGGGGGGGATAATGTGACGCCCCAGGTTTTATGAACTGGTTTATGTAAGAAGTGTTATGTCCTTATTAATGTCTCTTGTTTTATTCGTTTTGCTAATAAGGAATTAGAAATGAAATAAAACATAGAGAACAAGGTAAACTGACATTTTATTTAAAACATTACTCTACAACAAGACCCATCTAATTGAAAGTGCCCTGCACAAGACCTAACACGGCCACAGCAAGACTACAAAGAACCACAACACGGGCAATCGGATAGTCGTCATCTTCAGGATCCAACAGTGTGAAAAGTATAACCGCCAGAATCACCGCGCACGCACTCAGCACCAGAGGTATGAGGAGAGCCATCCGCCAAGGGTCCGGTGTTTTGAAAATATAAAACAACCCACCCCTTGCTTTTATAATGGACCTCTAAAAGGGAATATGACCGTTTTTTTTTTTGGACCGTTGGGTTCCAAGGGACAAAGTGCACCCTTTTTATAAAAATTTGTCCTTATAACGCTTTTATAATATTAAAGTATTTCAATTTTCTTTTATACAAAATATTAGAATTATATTTTTGGGTTTTAAAATAAAATATTATTGTTGAAAATGAATCTATTTTTATGACGGTATTTATGTGGTGGAAAACATGATATTTTAAAATGTGTCGAATGGGGTATCAACAATAATTGAAAATGTATCTTTTCGGATCTCTAAAACTATGTGTTTTAAATTTGAGAAAAAAACTATGGGTCCTTTAAACATAATTTTATAAATCAACAAGTTAAGTATGTTATAAATTGTATTTTGATGGTTATAAGATCCTAGTAGTTATAAAAGTATGGTATTACCAATATATATATATATATTTTTTTAAGAAAATAATGGTTATATAAAATAGTATCATTTGTTTCCTTAAACTAAAATAAGATTTTGAATCTGGAAATTATCAGTTAAAGGTACTTATTAAGTTTTATACAAAATAAAATTATAATGTTCTGGTTATATATGAATATATATTAAGAAAAAAAAATTTGAAATAGTTTAATGTCTAATTTTAACGTTTAAAAAACTTTTTTTTCTCTCTTCGCACTGTTCCTACCCGGAGGTTTTGGCTGGCCGCGCAAGCCCTGCGTTTTCTCCTCCGTCCGATCTCCCCTAGGAAGATCTCGGCCGTCGTTGTGTTTTAAGAATTCTCAATTCATCGTAGCCATCCGATCAAGCCCTGTTTGAATCCCAGCCATCACGTTTTTTTTTCTTTTTTTTTCTGCTTCTCCGCGTCTTCTCCTACCTCGCGACGGGGACCCGCGAACCAGACAAGGTCTGCCGAGACGCCTCCTCCACTGCTCATGTTGACCCTCGCACACCCTACCTACCTAGGACGCCATAGGACCGGCCTAACCCCTGAACCATCTTCCTTTAAGAAGCTGAGGAACCCCGGTGAAAATGGGACCTCCGGATCCAACCCACACCAGCCGCGCCACTGCCTCGCCGTCGCCTCACCACCACCGGCCACCAAGCCTCCATCCAACGAGCATACCCACGTCAAGAGCTTCCTCCTCAACGCGGTAAGGGTTGTCTTGCATCCTTGCCTTGTTTAGAAAATAACCTACATTATATATACTCATGGTGTATATATATACAGTTTATACATATATATATATATACTTAAACATCACCCCCTCGGGTTGATTTGTCTTCAAAGCTTATTGCCTTCATGATTTTAACGGAATGTGTATGTAAGGGTCCTTGTTTGTTTTGCAACCTTCGGTATATATATATATATATACAGCTTTTATTAGTTTATATATATATATATACCTAATATATGGACCCTTTGAATGTTGTCGTGTTCAAAGGGGCTGTTTTCATGCACATATAGAAATGTTTTCGTGTACTGTTTTCTTTTCTAAACTCACACTTTTATACTCTCTTAGTATATGTAAAGTTTATACATGAATATACATCATTTGTTATAAGGAAATTCATCCGGTTTAAAACGGTCTTCCTTAAGGTTTAATACAATGGTCACAAAAGAATTATCTTATTTCTTTTAAAAACCAGACCTAAGAAAATTGTGTTTTGTATATATATACGGGTTACCTATTTTGAATATATATATATATATATCCTTATCTATGTATGTGTTTTCACGATTAATATCTGAAAACCCTAGTTTCAAGAAATGGTTCTTAATATTTCTAAGTATGTAGAATTTTAGCGCTTGCCTATGCTGTTTTATATTCTTGGTTCTAGGTATACACCAATGAACTTGCCTAATGTCTCCCTTGAACTGACATGTGTGTTTCTTATTAAGGATATGCTTATGCATGTTTTAAAACCTTTTTTTTAAAGAATATGGATTTAAGGGTTATGTTAATATGTTGAAATCCTCTATTATTTTTATACCAAACTCGTTGCAAAGATTTTTAGCGGGCAGAGTGTAACATCAAATTCTATAACCAGTGTAGAATAATAATTAATGAAGGTATTATTTTTAAAGTGGTTTATTTCCAAGTGTCGGAATTTTAAATATTTCAAGTGTTTATTTTTTTTTTTTACCAAGCATGTCGCATGAATTATTAGCGGATGGAGATTTGTTGCAAGAACTAAGACCTGTGAAGTACAAATGTTAATGCCAAGTAGTTCAATTTCATGTACTAGTATTTTAGAAACTCATCATTTAATAACCCTTGGGAGCAAGTCTCTCACATTCATCATTTTATGTGTTTAAATAATTGTTCTACACACATAGTATGCTTGCTTAACCATGCCTTCTTTTATTCCATATTTTCATGATTATCTGTCATATCATGTATTTCTAAACCAGTTATGTAATTGTTACCTTATTAATATTATTCATGCATATGACTCAACATGAAGAGGAACTAAGAACTAATTACCCAAAGTGGTATGGGACACCTTGGGTAATGAATGATTTCAGTAAAGAATGAACGATGTGGCTCACATGATAATAAAGACAAATTAAGGGTGCGCCCTGATAGCGCTCCAATGCATTGGGTAATGATGTAACCACTAGAGATTACAATTTTCATGATACCTTGGTGAGTAACCTTGGTAATTTTCTTAACGACACCTTGGGGATGGACCTTGGTGAAACGAAACGATTGTCAATATTAAAATGTTGATGCCACATAATTCAAGTCATGTAACAAGTTTTCCAAGTTAAAGTTCTTTCATGACTGATGCCTTTAATGTTTGTATAAAGTTCATAATTCCCTAGTTTGAAGTTTGAAGCATGCCTAGTGTTATCACTTAATAGAATAGTAACCAACATATGAACGTTTAGTTGTTTCCTTGTGCGCAACTCTGATTATGCATTACTTTTAACTGTTTAAATTTTATGCTCAAGTAAATCACATGTAGTGCTTGTTTATATCTACCATTATCACTCCTTTAAGAGTTAACGTATTCGTTTCATGTTTGTCGTGAAAACTTTGATTAAGGCATTGTTATGTATGTTGTGTTAAAATCTTTCTTAGTGGACGCTCAAACTATTTTAAAAGAATGTTTTCAAATGTTACTGTATTTTAAATTCTTTTTAAAACCCCCTTACTGAGTATTTCAATGCTCACCCTATGTTTTGGTTTAAAATTTTCAGGTATCAGCTTTTGTAAGATGGATGGTTTCAGAAGTTTCCGGTTTCCCAGAACCCGAACCGCACACGATCCTCTGTATGGGACATGATGTGTTGCTAACAAAGTGTATTTTATTTTAAGATAACACATCATGTTCAGAAGGCACCGGCTCCTTTGGTTATCTGGGGTCGGGGTCTCTACATAAATGGGCGCATATATAGCTAGTGTACATGGGAACGGCCAGCGTACATGGTCATGGGCCAAAGTACACGGGCACAAACATGGTTTCGGACCATACTTAATGGGACATTTCGTGTGTCTTATGTACACATAGTATACTCCTTTTGGGGTAGGTTAAAATTTCTTATTTTTTGCAATCTAATATTAGTATCACCATGGGTGTGTTCCCATTGTCAATTTCTAAGAGGGTATAGTAAGGTATACTATCTTGAACATAGGATGAGTGACCCCCACTATATTATAGTTCTGAATAGAGTCAGTTAGCCCACCACACTACTCAAGGTCTGATCCCCTATCATTCTTCCCTAGTTTGGGTCAGGTATCCCATTTTTGGTATCCAAGACATTCTAACCACTTCCTATTGGATTATCATAGATAGTTTTAGGTACCACCAATTGTCCCTATGTTTGATCCCATACTTATATATGGATGCCTTATCAGTTCCAATTTATAGCTTGAATGAAAATGCCTGGGGATTGAAACCACTCAGATGAGTTTCATTAGTTTTAATGATAATCAATAAGTTAATTACTTTAGATGAATTTGACCTTAGAGCCTCAAGAATAATACTTGGATAATAGTGAGGACCTGACCTAACTTTGAGATTTTGGGTCTATATATGATCATATTTTGGTTATCTTGTTTTTCCCCTTTTTATTTTGTTTTTTTTGTTGAATTATTCTTATATGATTTATGTTTGGATATTTTGGGGTGTCCTGTTAGGTATGATTATACTCACCCATATAAGGGATCTTCTAACACATTGCATGTATTATGAAAACAACATAACTTTTAAAGGAGTTCAAGGTGGACCAGGAGAAGGTATAACTTATTTGGGCTTCATAGACCATGGATAGATCCTAGAGTTTTAGTTTTTTGGTAGTCCCCATCTCCATAGTAGGTTGGACACCTTTCTAGTTTTGGTTGGTTTATAATTGGATCCTTTTTCATTTACATACTCCTTTTCATACTTTGATGTGGGGATAGATATTATGTATGCATGTATAGTATTAGTTATTTACCTTTTACATTATTCTGGTCTAAGTCCTTGATATTATGTGTGCATGTCTACAGGTATTTTAGGCTAAGAACTCTCATGTGTGTGATATGCCTACTAAATGATGGTGGCTAACATCTAGCATATTGGAGGGGTATTGTGGTGTCACTCAAGGCTTACAACTATCAAGGTGGTCCTGGGTGGGTTTTTTTGTGATAGAGTGGTATCAAAGTTGGTCATATTAGGACTAGAGAATAGAGATAGTCTAGCTATGAGGATTGGTTTGGGAACTAGGGAAATATTTTTTATGTGTCTCAAGTTAGGATCTCATGTCATGGAACCCAGTGATGGTGTTATAATCAACATCCCATTCACCAGGACTCTGATAACCATCTTGTTGACTCGATACATATAAGAACCAGTTTCATGGTAAATATTAGTACATGAATCATATAGAAATGGATTTTGGTTTCAAATTCCTTCTTAAGATAGCTCCCCAAACATGAGATTTTAACCAAGGTGCATCTTTACCATTTCAAGACATATCCATAACATCAACCATCTAGGATTCCATATTATGATCATGGTGATGATCTACTTGGCAGTGAGGCTTTAGTTTAATGACCTGTGAATAAGATGGTTCCTCTGGGTGGATTGGAGACAATAACCCCACCTATTGAGCACCTGATTGTTCCATAAGTACTAGAAGATGATGTGAATAGGCTGATCACACTTCATGAGTTCTAGATACATAATACACTTAGGTTTAGATTTGATCTAGACCCCAAGGTAGTAGAGTACTAGATTGAGGAAGTAGGGTTACTTTTTTCCTTATGTGGATCCCTACTAACTGGATGGTTTTCCTAGAAGAGAGTACTCTTTATTTCCTAGCAGTGAGATGGTTGAACCAAATGATGCAGAAAGACAATAAGGAAATTCTTTCTTGGACAGAGTTTGATTATCTCTTCATATTGTAATTTTATCAATCAGAATTATATGAAGTACATTTTTAGGATCCTGTAGAGTCCAAATAGGGTATCATGTCAGTCATAGAGTATGTGTTGACATTTAAAAATATCTCACGGTACTCCATGGATATAATTCATGGTAGATAATTTTAATAATGAACCATTGAAAATGTAATTCACCAAGATATACAAGATATACTGGTATATTTTTTATCCATTATTATGTTTGAATGATAGAGTATGTTTTTTTTTGAGAACTTCTTAGCAAAGAAATCATTGATAGTTGGTTCTGATAGTGAGAACCTTGGATATGATACCTCAGTAGTTTGAAGTCGATGTCATACTCAGGAATCCAATCATATGAGGTGGAATTTGAGGTATTATCATGACAGATATTCAATCACTCAGGGGTATTAGGGAGATTCTGACCATCCAAGGGAGAGGCAATGCTTCTCTTATGATGGTTGATCCCATATCGTGTAGGATTTCTTAACCCGTAGTACATTAGATATGGAGATAGTTGATGGGCCACTGAGGAAGATGTAATAGAATTATCATGGAGGTCTATGGGGTAGCAGATATAGAAGAGGAGCTGAGAGAGCTATTGTAGGTACCAGAAGTTATGATTTTTTTCCATTGTTACCACCCTTAGGTGGTTCCTACTAGACTTATGGAGTTGGTGATCAGTGAAATGGACATTTATAGGATGTGGAGGATTATGAACCAGAGGATCCGGGTATAATACAAGGTAGGATATATGTCTTATACACTTTATAAATAGTTTTTATAGACATAGTCATGAGCCACTCTTTCCTTAGTTAATACCTTGTTCAGTACATATAGATTTAAATATAGCCTTTGGATTGAACATTGTGACTAGAGACTCTTAATGGGGGAGATTCAGTTATCAAACACTTCTACTACTAGAGTGACATAACTCTTAGAGGATATATCTTCATATGGGATCTATTCATATAAGTAATGATGGATTGTGACTTTATTCGAGGTATGGAGTGAATATCTAAAGTCCATGCATAGAATGAATGTTTTGGGTGGAGGATTCAAGGCCTCTGGGTTTATAGGATGTAATTTTCCTCCATTGGGGATGAGGAATTCTAGATAGTGGGGAATGGGCTAGTACATAATAGGATACTTCCAATTTCTCATTAGTTGGCTTGTATAACCCTTGAAGAAGTAGACACTATGATATTTCAACTTCTTTTAGTGGGGGAGGGATATGAGGAAGTCTTCCCTATGGATGTGTCAATATTACCTCCCCATTGAGATATAAACTTATACATAGACTGAAACCTCAAGAATACCCCAATATGTTTTTCTGTATATTTTTTGGGAAAAAATTCCTCAAGGTACCATTGAAGAATTTTTTAGGTGATTGTGTTTATTGACAAAGCGGGCCTTTGTGTTGTGTTTATTGACAAAGAAGACCGCGATGTACAAATTTGTTGATAAAGGGGGTTTACATGGTGAGTTTTTGAGTTCAAGGGATGTTTTCAACAATCCATGATTGATTGAAGAAACTAAAAAAAGGAATGTACAATCTGGAGGTGTTACAAAAAGAGCAGATACAAGGTGACACTGTTTTCCAGTGTTTGCCAAATTTTTGGGCCTCAAAATCAACAAATGGAGAAAAGTGTTTTTGGAAAAGGTACTTGTGTGCTATTGTATTAGAATCTTGTAAACTTGCACGCCATATGTTTTTTAAGGTCATAACATCAAAATATAGAAAAGGAAATAGGGGTGCACAAGTTTTGGTTTGGGCGAGCAAGTGACTAGGGCGACAGAGACTCAGGCGGTTGGACTTGCGTGCCAAGAGGAGACTTGCACACTAGCGCTCAAGTTGTCCAAAATGCCTATAAATAGAGGTCCACCCCTCCTAATTTTTTACATAGTTTAAAACTTAGAGAAAATTAGATCTTCAGTCTTGCAGTTGGTTTGGTCGTGCAAGTGGTGGTTTGGTCGTACAAGCATAAAGATACTCAGAAGTTGAGCACCAGTTGATAGTCGTGCGCCAATATTGGTTTGGGTATAAAAGGTTGTGATTCACCCAAGTTCAGAGTTGAAGAAGGGGGTGTCGCACAAGTGGTTTGGTGACACTTCTATGCCAGATTTGGAGAAGAACGCTAAAGCATAGAGAAGTTCACCAAGCATAGAGAAGCGTGTCGGTTATTCTAGGGCTGCGCAAAAGTTGCAAGATTTCCCGGTACATCCGTGGTAAAATTGTATTCATTAGTGGATGAAAGTGGAACTTCAACAGAGCATATACATACATAGGAAGATGAATTAATTTGTGATAATGAAGGGACCTACAAGTCTTTAAACTATGAGTGGATCTTCTGAAGGAGTAGTGAGCACATTTCAATTGAGAGAGCAGTGAGCTTTCATATTGTGAGTGGTTGTAAAGCATGAGGGATAGTGAGTCCACTCCGAAATTTGTAAACTACAATGCACTTTTAGTAGATTTGGTACATCGGCACATCACCAGTGTATGCTCCTTGGATGTAGCCTGATGAGGGTGAACCAAGTTAAAAAAATTTTGTCTTGTGCATGATTTAGTTTTTTTTATACTTTTCTACAGGAAAGAGAGAGAAGATAGTTTTTCTTAACAGCGAAACAGGATCAATAGGGGAAGTTGTTTTAATCTGGCATACCCTGATTCACCCCCCCTCCCCCTCAGGCTATCTAACCTAGTGGACCTAACAATATCATTGAACCCCATAGATTTGTGTGAGCTAAAGGTGTCATTGGAGGATTTATAGAGGAGGGGGTTTGTTAAACATTATGTGTCCCCCTATGTTTCCTTAGTGTTGTTCACCAAGAATTGGTATATGATCTTGACGTTGTGTGAGGATTATCATATCCTGAACCAAGTGTATATTAGGAATAAATATTGATTTCTGAGAATTAATGACCTCTTTGAGAAACTAAAATAAGTGAGATAGTTCTTGAAGATTGACCCCAGGTCATTTTATCACCAGCTCTAAGTTTGAGGGAAGGACATACCGAAGGATAAATTTAATTATCTATATAGTCAATATGAGTACCCGGTGATTCCTATCGATGTGATGAACACACCAAAAATTTTTATGGGACTCATAAACTATATATTTTAGAACTTATTGGATAAATTCAAACTATTCCTCATAGATGAAATCACCTTGTAATTAGTTTCATAGGAGAATCATGTGAGACCTTTGAGGATGGTTCTAGACCCACACTTAGGGAACCGCAATTATAGGAAACTATCAAAGTTTTAATTTTGTATTTAAGAGGTCCATATCCTAGGACATGTCATCTAAAAGGAGGGAGTAGAATTAGACCCAGCAATGATCGAGGTGATGCTATCTTAGGATCCACCCCATATTGTGACTGAGGTGAAAAGCTTCATTGGGATAAAAACTACTATAAAAGATTCATGACCAATTTCTTTGGGATTTTGAATCCTCTCACTCCCTTGACATGAAAGGACCAACCTTTCATATGGATTGAAAAATTTCATAAATCTTACCAAGATCTATAATAGATGTAACACCCATATGTTTTTATGAAATATTTTAAATAATTGTAATTCTTTAATTGCTTGAATTTCACACAATCGTGAGTTTAAACGAATTGCGAGAAACCCTTAGTATAAAATGACCATTTCAATCTAGTTGTTAGGTTATTGGGATTAAATATAACTAAATTATAAAAATATATGGTGAATTCATTGGCTACCAATTATTTATGAAAAAATATAAATCAATTATATATTTATTTTTTGTATTAATAAATTTAGTGAAGTATTATTACTAGATAAATTAATGAAACGTATATATTATATACTTAATAAAATATTTTTTGTATTCATACAATAGATATATTTTTCATATGGTATGAATAAACTTTATTTGATGTATAAAAAACTATATTTTTTTAAAGGGTAATTTTCTGCCTTTTAATGACAAATCCATTTTAAATTAAGATTTTGAAACATTAATAATTTTTATATGAAAATATAAAAAATTTATTTGGAAGCTATATATAAAAATTTACTTTTGATGAATTTTTTATATTTTCTAATAACTTTCATGTTTTGATGAATAGTAAAAACACACTAAATTTTAATTGAAAACAACTTTTATCATCAAAATAATTTATATGTTTAAATTATAATATTTAATGGTTTTAATGTATAAATATAATATATTTTTATCATTCAATATGATGTATTTTATTATCATTAATTTTACATTGAATTCATATGTACAAATATTTCAATATTTTGTAATGTTTTAGCTTTTAAAACATATTATTTATTTCCGACAATGGGATTAATTTTAAATTAATTACTAAAACTTCTGTACTATGAATTTTGAAAAATATATTCCATATTTTTAATAAGTAGGTCTAAATTATGTAAATATATTACTTTTATTTTTGGGAATTTTGAATAGTAACTTCAGCCATTTTTATTAATACGGTAAAAGGGTAAATCAAGTAATTAAGGGAAAAATAATTTTATGAAATTACCCTAAAACTTTTCCTAATATTATTGGATGAGTTTATTTCTACCTAAATCATCTTTTGGTCTAAATTGTGTCATTTGTAAGCCACTTGGATGAGTTTGGAACATTTAATTTATTTTATTTAAGGAAAAGTTAAATATGTCTTACTCAAATTTTAATAACTATATCACTATTAGTATAATTTTATATAGAAGATAAAATTTTATTATAAATACTCATTTGAAATATAAAATGGTTTTATTTATCATGATAATTTATTTATAATTTTTATGAAATAAATAATTACCTTAAAGATGTATACTTTAATGATGAAAATATTATTTAATTGATGAGAAAAGAATAAAATAATTATTATTAAAGTAATAATAAACATTAAAAGACCCAAAAAAACTTGAAAAAATATTATTGGTGCAGTATATTTCTGTTATAACCATCCAAGGGTTGAGTTATTGGCCATTTTGAGCCTTATATAAGAGATTATAACACTAATATTATTTTATTTAAAGTTATAATAAGCTTGTCACATTCATTTTTTTAATAAGTATAACATTTTTAATGATTAATTATATGGGATATATATTCTATTATAATCATTATTCTAAAATATAGATTATTTCTATTTATTATATTATTAATTTAATTTTTTATTCAAAAAATAAGCATATTAAATAATTACACAAAACCATTGTAGTAATTTTTTTATTAAGGGAAATATCAAATAAATATTATTATAAATATTAAATAAATATAATTTTGGATAATTAATATATACGATGAATTTTATAGATGATATTGGCCTCTTATTAATATAATAAAATAATTTTTTCGAGGTGAACTTGTTATATTAATATTTTAAAAAAAATGAATTGAATAGTTTCAAAATTGACACTAATTATTTATCAAAATAATGTTTAATTAAATTATTTAATTAACATAAAATAATTTTAAAAATATAAAATAATTATTATATGGTTGGAAATGTTCTAAGGTATTTATTTGTTTTCTAATTGAAATCAAATGAATAAATATTTCACCCTTTTAATATTGAAATATGTGTTACACTAGTTAAAAATTAAATATAATAACTAAGTGTTAATTAAAATTATAAGGTTTAAATTGATAGAAAAACTCATATAAAATTTATTAGTTGATGATATTACAACCCTATCTCATCTCATATTATAAATTTTTACATTTTGGAGGTTTTTGGATGGGGTTTGAATTTATTATAAATTAATATTTTTGGGGATCCCTAAAGTGACCCTCACCTCAATTATAAAAGGGCACCTACTGCCTCACCTATTAACTTCACTTTGAGCCTCCATGCTCAGAAATACCCTAAAATTTTCCTTTATAAACTTTCCTAGTTACATTTTATAGGTTTTGGACTTCCTCAAAGACCAACTATAGTGCTTTAAGTTGGTATTTAGAGGGATCACATCGAAGAAGAGGTAACCTCCTCTACTGATTCTTTCAAACATCTTTCTTATTATACTTCATATTTGTGATCTATTTAATTATAAAGTAATAAATTCAATATCACTTATATACTGATATTTTATTATGATTATGAAACAACTGAATTCCATCTTCTATCCATCCTATGAAAAATGAAATCACCACGTGTGCGTATGTACGGCTTACCATCTCCACGTCATGGTGTAATATTTTTTTCAACACCACATTACTTATATGATTATAATTATGGAAATAATAACTATACATGATTAATATAACATGATATTGATTCTGAAATATTATACACCACTCAATTCAATACCATTAAACAATTATGGGAATTATATTGTCACTCATGCGTACATACGACCTACTATCTCCAAGATGCGAAGTGATTCATTCTACAAGATCATAATTAAATCATGATTATATAAAGGAATTAAATGAATAAGTATGATCTATATTTTACTAATATAATTCTATAAATTATATAAATATAGCCTAAGAATAGGAATAATAACTTATCTAACAAAACATGCGTAAGAAAATAATAAAGTTAACACCCGATGTATGAGTAATAATATTACTGACAAATAGATAAAAATATTATCATATTTGATTTTATAAAAATGAATATTATTCTTAAATAAGTCAATGAAATTATTTATATCATTATACAGGAGTTTTGGATACATATAAAGGAAATCAAACCTAAGGTAATGGATAATTTCACAATCTCATTATTATCCAAGATTGTTTATACATAAGTATTTATTAGGGTATATTTATTATCCATATCCATTTTTCCTAATTATGTATTCCAAAATATTCATTATATTCTTATAAAATTGTTTAGATTATATTTTACCCATTGATGAATTTTTTATTAAACGTTATGAAAGGAATATTTTGTAATTTTTGATATGATGTACTTTTTTACTTTTTCAACAAAAGTACAAGGAGAACTGTTCTTTTGACTTATACAGCATGAATAGGTTTTTAAGTTTTCATAACAGATTATTTCCATGAATCTTCCTCTGAAATATTTCAAGTTTATTTTAAAATACATTATATTATTTTAAAATGGAATGGCATTTTGAGTAAAAAAATTGAAGAAAAAAGTATATTTTAGTCAAGAATCACTACTAGAATAGTGTGCTTTCCCAACACTTGTACACCAATGGTTTGAATAAACCATTGGTATACTTAATTTTTCCCAATGGTTTATTCAAACCGTTGGGATAATTAGATGAGAACAAGATTTTCCCAAAAGTTTACTCACACCATTGGGAAAATCTATATATATACCAACGGTTTTTAAAAACTGTTGGTAAATACACTCTATCCCCCAAATAGTATCACATCCATAATCCCTTTGTGCAATTGAATCCATAAACCTAATCCCTCCCGACACTCTCTCTTCACCCCAAGGTATCTCTCAAAGCTCTCTGTGCAATCAATCAGGTAATTATTTACTTCTAGAATGTAGTGCATCTATTTTTGTTTGTTATCTATTTTGATTTCGCCTAAACTAGATCTGTGTGGTCTACTTATTCCTATATTTCTATTTCTCCTATCATGTTCCCTTTCCACAAGACCCTTCTACAGGATCTGATCATGAGAGTGAGGTTTTATATTATTTAATGTTATGGGGGCCTTGGGTAGAGGTTCCTTCTAGTGGAAATCCTTTCTATTTGTACAGTAAGGCATTCTAGTGTGCCATGTGGATAGTGAAAACCCATTTGAGGTGTTGAATAATTGTGGTTCTGTTTTTTGTGGGTTATGTTACCTCAATTATTAGAGGTATTGGTTGTATAATGAATCTAGTTTTATGGGGGATTTCATGTATAGTGTAGTAGAAATATGATACATCGATTTCATGTATAATGTGATAACCCTTTTTATTGATTTGTATTATTTATCTTTTTGTCACTATTGATAAATGTAAGATGTTGTCTTAGTGTGGTTTTGTTTTGGTAGACTTTTTGTAGTGACACCTCTTCATAAGAAGATATATGGTGACATCTTTATTTTTTTTATTCATGTAGTACATGGAATGTGTTTGAATGGGATAATGGTCTGAGTGACTCTTAGGGGTTATATTATTGAGTGAGTTGGGTAAGTTGGAAATTGTTATGTGAGTTCCTTGTGGCCTATGGGGTATGGTTACAACCTAGAGGGGTGTTATGCTGGGATGTGGATGAGGGTGGATGATGATATTGGCCATATATCAATTATATCCTATGGGATTGTGTATAACATTATGATATTTATGAGTTATAGGGTATTCCTTGGGTGGTATGGTATGGTCGGATGGGATAAGAAAATTGATGATGATTTTCTTATACAAATTTAACTTAGGAGGGGGGTGTGGGCTATCCAGGGAGGTAGGGGATTTTTTCACCCCTCCCCCCCCCACCCCCCTAAACACCCCCACCCCCTTGGAAAGTCCCCCTAGACACCACCCCACCCCCTTGGATAGACCACACCCCCCTAAATAGCCCCCTAGACACCACACCACCCCACCCCCTGGACAGCCCCCACCCCCCATCACCCCCCCCCCCCCCAGGCACCACCCCACCCCCTGGACAGCCCTCCCACCCCATTGGACACCCCCACCCCCCTGGACCCCCCCCCCCCTGGACAGCCCCACCCCTTGAACAACCCCCCTAGACACCACCCCACCCCCTGGACACCCCCACCCCCTTGGATAGCCACCCTAGACACCACCCCACCCCCTTGAACAACCCTCACCCCCCAAGAGCTAGTTATAAGGAAATCCTTCTATTCGCAACCTTTCTTAATTTATTTCACTATCTAGAAAGATCACTGTCATTATTCCTTAAATATAGTTTTGATTAAACTTCAATGTTATTGAATTGCTTATGACAAAATTACTTATAACAATTCTTTTTACATAATGGATAGAAGTTGTATGTAAGAAACTGATCAGATCTCAAGCGATTTTAAAAACAATATGGAGAGATTTTTAGATTTTTCATTTCAAAATGCTTCAGATAGTGGTTTCATACACTACCTATGTTACAATTGTGTTGGTAGACCTTGGTTGAGTCATAAAGAAGTCATCTACCACATAACCAAATATGGTTTTCAAGCAAACTACTATGTGTGGTATCACAATAGGGATAAAATGAAATATCAAATTGCTGATGATCAAAATGAAAGGACTGTACTGGAGAATTTATTAGATGGTAGGTTTCTGTTTATTCTTTATCATGAAAAAGAAAGGATTTAAACTCAAGAAGACTTCAATATGAGGATAGATGATGCATCTAATGAAAATGATGATATTTTTAGGGTGAAAAAATTGAATGATGCTGCCACGACTCCAGTATATCGACAATGCAATAAAATGAAAAAGATGGAATTTTTAATCCGATTGTTTCATGGGAAAACTATGTATCGTATTTCTAATACAGCAATCGATTACATTCTTACCTTCTTGAAGGATTTACTTCTAGATTATGCAGATATTCCCTCAAACCACTATATGGCATGGAAGTTATTTGAGGAACCTGGATTTTCAAGAAAAAAAATTCATGCTTACCCGAAAGATTGCAGTTTATTATGGGAGGAAACTGCTGAACGAAATGATTGTATAAAATGTGGCACATCCCACTGGAAGTCAAAATCTGATGGAACACCATCTTGCGTGCCACAAAAAGTAATGTGGCACTTTCCATTAATCCCCAGACTCCCAAATCTTTTTATATCTGGTGAAATATCAATAAAAATGATATGGCATGATATCGAGAGAAAGAAGACTAATGATGAGTTGGTTCACCCTACAGATGGATTTGCTTGGAATAAATTTGATGCTTGATATCCTGATTTTGCAGCTGACGTGTGTAATGTGAGGCCGGGTCTTTCATGTGATGGTTTTAATCTGTTTGGGAAGATGCTTACTTCCCACAACACATGGCCAATTTTTATAGACATTTATAATCTTCCCCCATAGTTGTGTATGAAAAAACCTTTCACTTTCATGAGTATACTCATATCTGGCCCTTTTTATCCCGACATTGATATTGACGTATACATACAACCTTTAATAAAAGAGTTGAAACTTCTTTGGGATGTGGGTGTGTGCACATACGATGCATATTCAAAAGACATATTTCAGATGCGTGCTGCACTTATATGGATGATCAATGATTTTATGGCTTATGAAATGATGTCTAGATGGAGCACAAAGGGAAAACTGACATGTCCTGTCTGTATGAAGAATACATGATCCAGAAGACTGAAACATCGTTGTAGTTTCAGTTTTATGGGACATCGACGATTCTTTACAATGAACCATCCATATAGAAATAATCATTGAAGATTTGATAATACTATAGAGACTGATGATCCACCTCAGCATATGTTTGGAACTGATGTGCTTAATGAATTGAAAGATTTCAGTTATTTATTCGGGAAGAGTCAAATAAAATCTGGAAAGATAAAGAATGTTTCCACTGAAATCTGTTATAATTATAGAAAGAGGAGTATCTTTTTTTATTTTCCTTATTAGTCAACCAATTTTTTACGTAATTTCTTAGATGTAATGCACATTGAAAAGAATATATCTGAAATTTTTCTTTTGATACTTCAAAATGTTAAGATAAAGACAAAAAATTATTTACGGTCTCAGCGTGACTTGGTGGATTGGGGCATCAGACCATAATTGAATCCTGTGCGTATCAGTGAAAATAAATGGCAAGTTCCATGTGCTTCTTATGTGATGAAACCTATGAAAAAAAAACAATTTCTAGAAATATTAGAGACTATTAGAGTTCCTGATGGCTATTCAAGAAATATATCTAAACGGGTCAACATAAGAGAGTTAAAGTTAAAATCTTTGAAGACTCGTGATTATCATGTTCTTCTGCATGAGTTTATTCTAATAGCAATCCTTAATCTTTTGTCCAACAATGTAAGGGTGACTATTATTTAGTTGTGCCATTTGTTTAGAGATCTTTGTGATAAGAAGTTATCCAAGTCTTTCTTGAAAAAAATTTTGACAGATGCCCCATTAATTTTGTGTGAGTTGGAGAAAATATTTCCTCCATCATTTTTCACATGCATGTTGCATTTGACTATCCATATTCCCACTGAAATACTTCTTAGAAGACCTGTTTCTTTTCATTGGATGTATCCAACTGAAATAAATATGTTCACATTAAATTCTTATGTCTAAAACAGGAATCATCCCGAAGATTATATCATGAACGGTTACTTGGTTCAAGAATATATGGATTTTTACTCAATGTATTTGTCTGATCTTACTACAATAATGATTAGACCAATGAGAAATGAAGAAGAACAGTATGAGTAAATTGAACCCAGTTTTCCATCACTTCCTCAAACAAGAGGAATTCATGGATCATATGCATTGAAGACATTAAGCCTTGAAGAGCAGGAGATGACACATCGCACAGTTTTGTTCAACTATGATTTTTTTGATGACTACATCAGGTAACTAAATTGAATATGTATATCTTACATATATATATATATATATATGTTAATATATTCATATTTTTTATCTACAGAGAACATAAAACAATGATAAATAGAAAGCATCATTCTTTATCTTTGAGAAGAAGGGAGACTTTCATAACAAAGAGTTTTCTGCTTGGCTAAAATTGAAGGTAAATATATTACTGTTTAAAATAATTAAATCAATATTTAATTAAGTTTAATATTCATTTATATTACAGGTATTGAGTTTTCCTTTTGACTCTGTCTCTGAGAAAATAAGATCTTTGGCTTTTGGTCTTAATACCGTGGTTCGTGACTGTGAATCAATTGTTATCAATGGGTACAAATTTATTGTCACTGAATGAGAAAAGAACATGAGAACACAACATGATGGTTTTATGGTTATTGCCACAACAGATTGTTATGCCAGTGCATCAAATAGTAGACCGCGATTTGAAAATGTGGGTTATTATAGAGTCGTTGAAAAAATAATAATATTGGATTATTACTCTCATGGACGAGTCACAATGATGAAATGTCATTGGTTTGATTTTATGACGAGATAGGTCAAATTTATTGATGATTGTGGATTTTGATTAATTAATATGACTCACACTCTTTCTACCGAAGAACCATATGTATTGACATCAATGGCTAAACAATTTTTTTATTTCAAAGACCAACTTCGACCTGAATTTGGTGTCATAGTTGAAGTAATTCCAAGACATATTTTTGATGATGGTGATGATGGAATTGACACTATCCCTACTGCCATTGGAACCAATCCATTTATTTCTTTTGATGACTCTAATAGCTCAATTGTTAGAGTTGATTGTGAACCTGAAGTTGTGGTGGAAAATATATAGAATCATCCATTCATGTTCTCAATTATTTTGGTTTACCTCGAGTTGGGTTGTTAAGGTTGGTACTATTCAAATTGATTTAATATTGATTACAAATATTGTGTATCTGATTTGACCATTCTTTGCATTTTCAATGTTTATTGGTTGGAATTTTTATTTGAATTACATTTTGTAATTTGGAATTAAACTGTATTTAAACCTACAAAACCAACATTTCTAACATGGTGAACATTTCAATGCTTCAACTGTGATTTGTATAAAATTTGTATGACTCTAAGACCTCTATTTAACATTTTACCAGGTAATTAACATGATGGTTTGTATTCTTCTTCAAAACATGTATTAAAACCTACATTATCTACCTGAGCTAAAGAAATTAAAATTTTCCTTAATTTTGACAACTGCTTCACCACTTATGAATTTGGTGGAATCAATGTTCCGTGATTTTAATAGACTGATGAAAATTAGTAAATAATCATCCTATTAAAAAATAAATTCCTTTATTAAATCTTGTATGATTTATTGAATTCAATATATATTTGTTCAAGATCACCTAAAACAATGGTTAGTTAAATTATCCATGAATCCCCCTATTCCCTCTCATTTATTTTGTTTTTTGGGTTACAAATTAGTTATCCTTTTCTATTTACTTCCATATTTGTTTTCAAATGCAGGAAAATGAAACCAATTGAAGAGAGGCGGTGAAAACAGATTATGGACAACAGTTGTCACGTGGCTGAGCTGGGAATTCCACCACTAGTGCCTGCAGTGAGTATTTTATTTCAAATATATTTATTTAAATAATATAATATGTCATGTGATTAATTTTTTTAAAACATTTTTTAACGATCCATCTATTAGGCGATAGTTATTTAATGAGCAGCCTAGTAGTGGTCTCAGTACTCAGGGTGTTCGTGTGAGGGGGGTGGTACAGAAGCAAGACGATCTGGTCGGCGTACCTGATTAGACCATGCCCCTCCCACTAACATACCATCCATCCCACATTCTGATCCTAGTGTGCTGTTAGGGACACACAAGATATTTAGGCCTCTCATGTTTTCACCACCCTTTACATCTGAGCCTCCTCACCCATCTGTACCATATCTGATGATGATTACCACTCCCCATCCAGCATTTTTCCAGCCATCCCTGTCATCTTATTTTACTTCTTCTTCCTTCTCTCCAGGCTTTTATATTCCATATTCTTCGACTACTGCTCCACCAGAGTCTGTCCCTGCAGAGCATACATTGGAACCCACTCGATCTGTACGGGGTGTTCCTTCAATTTCTACAGATCCAACGGCACCCATTGATCAGACTACCACAGGTATACTTATAAAAACCTAACAAATTGTTACACCGTTATTTATTTTCATTATAACATGTATTGATAAAATATTTTTTTTTCTTTAATAACAGATACATCAACTAATAAGAGGCCGGGGCGGGGGCGTACACACATGCGTTCGGTGTGGAACCTCCGCACATAGTTGATGGTGGACTACAATTAAGATAATAAGATGATTGAAAAATCAGGGCAGCAATGTTGGAGCTTTTTAGAGACGCTTTCCAAATACTCTGACATCATTCATGTCAGCCCACTCTTATGGAGAAAACTGCCAAATGAAGTCAAGGATAAAGCCTGGGTAGAGATATGGGTAAAAAATCTATTGTATTTAATGCAATATATTAATTTTTGTATTTATATGAAGTAATATTTTGGTGTCAGTTGCGGTTTAATTTCCCCGTTGGTGAGGGTGCACGGCCAGCACGTCTAAAGGATTTAGGTGAGCTTTAGAGAGCCTATAAGCATGAGTTGTACAATGTCTGGTGTGCTAGAGTGGGCACAAAGTTAGAGGCGGTCCCTGTCATGGATGATTGTCTGTTAGAATAGTACTGACAGATGATTACTCATTGGAATACTATCCAATTTATAGTATTAATAAAATTAGAGATATTTAAATGAAAATTTTCATGTTTTTCATTAATACTAATTATTTAATTTTATTTAGGATTCATCTGGAAAAAATAAAAGAATCATTAATGCTAAGAAATATGTCCACACATTGGGACGTACTGAGATTCCAGGTCATGAGAGACAGCAGGTATGATAGTTTATAATTATTCTTTACAGCTTTCACATTCTATTTCTTCCTCCATAATTTATTAGATTGCTAAAGTTTTTATATAATTTTAGTTATGAAATTACTATGATTTTTTTTGGTATCTTATTTTTAATTATGGTTTTATACATTCAATGTCATTGTAGAGGCATAAATTGAATATAGAAGGATGTGTGCCTCGAGCAAAACTTTTTTTCTCGAGTAGAAAGAAAAAAGATGGAAGTGCGGTTAATGAACCGACTCAGCAGCAGATTGTAAGTTTTACTTTGTAGATTTAAAATTTTAATCTCTATTTTTTAACATAATAATATATTTATATTTGTAATAGGCTACTTTAGAGGCCCTTTATGACTAGGAACCTGACAATTTTGGGCCAAACGATCACTTACATCAGGTGTTGGGAGATGAGAACTCTGGCAGAGTACACTGCCGACCTGGGAAAAGTATAGTTCTAACGAGTTATTGGCCCTCCTCAGGTAGGATTTATAGTGCCACTGAGTTGCATCAGGTTAAGGAACGGGCAGAATAGGCTGAAAAAAGGGCTACAGAGATGGCAGAACAGTCTGCTAGGGAAAACACTACATTTATGAAATTGATGGAAGTTTTACATCCAATACTTCCATCAGAGGCCAGCACTGGTTTTGATGAATATATGTCATCGATGTGTTCTATATATGGTGCACCATGTGGTAGTTCTAGTGGTGTTTGAGACTATGGCGAGGAGGAGGCCGAGGAAGAGGAGGAGGAGGGTGAGGAGGAGGCCGAGGTGGAGGATGAGGGCGAGGAGAAGGTCGAGGTAGAGGAGGAGGGTGATGAGGAGGCCGAGGCTAAGTATGAGGGCAAGGAGGAGGGTGGGGACGATGATGGGGATGACGATGAGGATGAGGGTGAGGGTGACGATGATGGTGATGATAGTGATGGTGATGAGGGACAGATTGATTCATTACATTTTTGACTGATATTACTGACCTTTGATGTTTAATGATTTGTTGTGCCTAAATATATGTGTGATTGGGTAGGTCACATTATCTTTATTTTTTATCTATTTTAATGAAATTGTAATTTTTTAGTGGAATTTAGAAAATTTATGGACTTATTATAATTTGATATATTGAAATTATTTTTTTAACCTTGAAATAATTTTCTTAGAAAATATATAAATACCATCCCATGTGTCTGGGACAGCCCCCCGGACAACCCCCCCCCCCCCCCCACCACCCTCCTCCCTAGACCCTAGATAGCCCCCGGACACCCCCCCCCCCCCCACACACCCTCCTCCATGGACCCCGAACAACCCCCCGGACAGCCCCCCTCCCTCCTCCTTGGACCTCAGACAGACCCCCCTCCTCCCTAGACCCTGGACAGCCCCCCACCCTCCTCCCTAGACCCCATAAATCCCTTGGACAGCCTCCCAGACAGCCCCCCACCCTCCTCCCTGGACCCCGGACAGCCCCTCGACCTGACATCCCAACATTGGGCGAGCAGCGATTCAGCATATATAAAACATAATGACAATTCATGAAAGGATAAGGACCATCTACCTTGATTCCAGAGACAATCACACTCTTAATTCGGCATCTTGGATCCCAATCTAAGCTCTCTTTAAAATTGACACCCTTTTAAGTAAAAACAACTGGCATATGGAAAACCGATCAAATGTATTTTGATTGTGTTGATACTTTATCACAAGGATCCGTAGATCATTTTTACGTGTATGAGTCATCCATGCCTCAATCCAAGACACATTGTGGCCGGTACCACTCAAAGTGTCTCACTTTTATTTGAAATGGACAACATTTTAAATGAAAACAACAATTGGCATACGGAAAACTGACCAAATGTATTCATATTCTATTGATAATTTAGGACAAGGATCCATGGGTCATATGTGATGTGTAAGAGTAATCCCCACCTCAATCCGAGGCACGGTGTGTCCGTTATCACTCGAAGTGTCTTTCTTTTTTTTTAAATTGACACCCTTTTAAGTAAAAACAACTGGCATACGAAAAACTGACCAAACGTATTGGGATTGTGTTGATACTTTAGCACAAGGATCCATGGGTCATTTATCTTGTTCATGATTCAACCATTCCTCAATATGAGGCACGGTGTGGCCAGTACGACTCAAAGTGTCTCACTTTTATCTGAAATGGACAACATTTTAAGTGAAAACAATAACTGGCATAAGGAAAACTGACCAAATGAATTTGGATTCTGTTGATACTTTCAGACAAGGATCCGTGGGTCCTATGTGACGTTTATGAGTCAACCCTACCTCAATCCGAGGCACGGTGTGGCTGGTATCACTAGAAGTGTCATTCTTTTGTTTAAAATGGACACCCTTTTAAGTAAAAACAAATGACATACGGAAAATTGACCAAATGTATTTTTATTGTGTTGATACTTTAGAAAAAGGATCCTTGGGTCACTTTTGACATGTATAAGTCAACCATGCCTCAATCTGAGGCACGGTGTGGCTGGTACCACTCAAAGTGTCTCACTTTTATTTGAAATGGACAACGTTTTAAGTGAAAACAACAACTGGAATACGTAAAACCAACCAAATTAATTTTTATTATATTGATACTTTAGTAAAATGATCCATGGGTCATATGTGATGTGTATGAGTCAACCCCTTTTCAATCCGAGGCACGGTGTGGCCGGTATCACTCAAAGTGTATTTATTTTGTTTAAAATGGACACCTTGTTAAGTAAAAACAATTGGCATACCGAAAACCAACCAAACGTATTTTTATTGTGTTGATACTTTAGAACAAGGATACATGGGTCACTTTTGATGTGTAAGAGTCTATCCTATCTCAATACAAGGCACAGTGTGGCCGGTACCACTCAAAGTGTCTCACTTTTATTTGAAATGGAAAACATTTTAAGTGAAAACAACAACTAGCATACGTAAAACTGACCAAATGCATTCAGATTATGTTTATACTTTAGGAAAAATATCCATGGGTCATTTGTAACATGTAGGATTCAACCCATCCTCAATCCGAGACACGGTGTGACTTGTACCACTAAAACTATCTCACTTTTATTTAAAATGGATAGGATTTTAAGTGAAAACAACTTGCATATGGAGAACCGGCCAAACGTATTAGGATTGTATTTATAATTCAAAAAAAGGATTCATGATTCATTTTTGATGTGTATGAGTCAACCCTGGCTCAAACTGAGGCACGGTGTGGCTAGTATCACTTGAAGTGTCTGTCTTTTGTTTAAAATGGACACCATTTTAAGTGAAAACAACAACTGGCATATGGAAAACTAACCAAACAGATTAAGATTCTATTGATACTTTAGGACAAGGATACATGGGTCGTATGTGACGTGTACGAGTCAACCTTTCCTCAATATAATGCACGGTGTGGCTGGTATCACTCGAACTATCTTTATTTTGTTTAAAATGGACACCCTTTTAAGTAAAAACAACTAGCATACAGAAAACTGAACAAACGGATTCAGATTGTGTTGATAATTTAGAAAAATGACCCATGGTTCATTTTTGATGTGTATGAGTCAACCCCGCCTCAATCTGAGGCATGGTGTGGCCGGTACCACTCAAATTGTCTCACTTTTATTTGAATTGGACAACATTTTAAGTGAAAACAACAATTGGCATATGGAAAACTAACCAAATTCATTATGATTCTATTTATACTTTAGAAAAATTATCCATGGGTCATTTGTGACATGTACGAGTCAACTCCGCCTCAATCCAAGGCACGGTGTGGCTGGTACCACTCAAACTGTCTCACTTTTATTTTAAATGGATAAGATTTTAAGTGAAAACAACAACTTTCATATATAAAACCGATCAAACACATTTGGATTCTATTGATACTATATGAAAACGATCCATGGGTCATTTTTGATGTGTACAAGTCAACCCCACCTCAATCCAAGGCACAGTGTGGATGGTACCACTCAAACTGTCTCACTTTTATTTGAAATGGATAGGATTTTAAGTGAAAACAACAACCTGCATACGAAAAACCGACCAAACCTATTTGGATTGTGTTGATACTTTAGAAAAAGGATCCATGGTACAGCCTCACACAATCCACTTCTCATTTAAGGAACTTATACCCATATTCTAAAACACATGACATTTAATACGCCAATCCCATCCTCAAATAGTGGGTTCTAAGACCAAAACAAAGTCCCTTTGGGAACCCAATACCAAAGACATAATTGAATATTCATACCCACTACCCAAAATGGGGATTCATCTAACATCACACCTAGGAGACCAAATTAAAATTGGCCCCATACTGAAAAGTCTATGAAAAACATGTAGGCTATTCTGGTAACCCATCTCGTATATCGAGATTGGACAATGTTTCCCACTAACACATCAGGAACCATTTATACATGGATACATAGTCATTAGAGGAATATAAACATCCCATGTGCTTCTTATAACTCATCATAGGTATAATCACATGACCAATACCATTTTCTATCTTATGGGTATCATGATCCTTGTCCATTCTACCCAAATTTTTCTATTGGTTTTAAGATAGTCAACCCAAGACCATGAGTAAACATCCCATTTGCTTCCTATAACATGTAGGTTTTTCCTCTTGTGTGTATTGGTGTTGTGGTTTGAATGAGGAGTGAATTATATATTTTGAATACTTTTATGGGTGTTATTTCTTTTCAATTCTAAATTTTTGAATTCTGGATGTATTGTATTCTGGCTGTATTGGTAATGAATTCTTAATTTTGAATATTGTTATATGTATTGGATTCTGGATGTATTGGATTTTAATTTTGTATTGGTGTTATGGGTGTTATTTCATTTCAATTCTAGATGTATTGGATTATGAATTTTTCTCTTGTGTTGTGGTTTGAGTGAGGAATGAATTTTAAATTTCTAAATTTCTAAATTCTAGATGAATTTTAAACATCCCATGTAGGATTTTGGATTTTGGTTGTATGTGTTCTTGTAGGTCATGGAGTGTTCTTACAAATCATGGAGATTTGTAGGTTGGAGGTGGCTATTAGCTTTTGTGGAGCTATATCATATGTATACCAATGATTTTCAAAACCATTGGTATATCTTGTATAAACTACACTATATACCAACGGTTCTAAACCAATGGTATAAGGGTAACATATACCAATGGTTTGTGAAACCGTTGGTATATCTCTTGATTTAAAACATATACCAATGGTTCACACAGAACCGTTGGTATAATCATGTACCCACAGCTTACTTGGCCATGGTTTGGGAAACCGTTGGTATATAATATACCAACAGTTTCCCAGCCTTTACCAATGGTTCAGAACAGTTGGTAAAGGGTACAATTCTAGTAGTGAATTAATTTCAAGTGTTATATAAAAATTATTTTTCTATCTAAGATGGAATTATTTAATAGAATTATGTTTCAAGTATAATATCCTTATTGTTTCTATGGTTTGGTTGTGATTATTATGGAATTATATATATGAAATCCATTTATTTTACATGGATTATGTTATGGTGGAATAATGTTTATAGAAACCCATTTTGTTCCTTAGGTTATGATGAATGATTTAATTTGTTGTGGGACACATAAGAATGATTTCATTATGAGATGGTTGGAACCTATATCTCTATCCAATTAATTAGGTAATGATTTATATATCATGATATTTACACGGATGGAATGAGAAATGATTTTAGTTCAGTAGTATCGGGGTAAAATGAGGAGTGAAATCAGTTCAGTAATAAACTATGTTCACTATGATGGTATTGGAAATGAGAATTGACTAATATGAAATGATTTTATATTATTTTTTGTATGCAAAAAAAAATCATTTCTTATTTTATGACTTTTGGGATTATGTTCATTGATTCTTATTAACTTTTATGATTTATCCCATGGCATGATATCATGATCTTTCACATGAAAGATGTGATTTTCAAATGTTATGTTCTTATGTCTTATGATTATGATATGATTTTTATCTCACTTTTTTACCTTACTGAGCATATGAACACACCCTTTCATATGTTTCTTTTCCTTAGGTCATGAATAAGGGTATTAAGTAAGATATGTCAAAAAGGGGTCTAGTTTTGAAAAAAAATGGTGGGAGACAATGAAGATGTCTTATAAACCAGTTGTTTATGTTTCCCAGTTTCTAAAGACACTATACATGTATGGTCCTATCATCTATTTGTTATGTTTTTTAATGAATATTATTCAATTTTGAAGTAATATCAATTTATGTAATGTATGAGTGGTTATAATAGAGGTGGAAAAGCATCCCCCATTTTTAGACTTCCATATGTGGTTGTTGAGTACATAGTGTTTTTTGATGCCTATAGAGCTAGGATTAGAAGCATCCTGATGCAGAGGTAGAAAATTATTTCTTATGGTTATTGATATCTAATATCCCATGAGAATAATTATTTGACCCAATAATTGGAGCTTCCATTGGTTTTTTTCACCCTAAAGTATTTATGAAACTATCTTATGGGAGATTGATTTATTATCTATTTTGACCATAAGAGTCTCAGGAATGTCTTATCAAAGAAATATCATAGCATAAAGTAGTGTAAATGGTTGGATTTCCTCTAGTACTATGATTTTTAGATAGTTTATACTCCCAGGAAAGGGAAAGTGGTGTTAGATTATCTCATCAAGAAATCTTATTCATATTTTTTGAGTGAGGAAGAAAAGAAATTTAACTCTTTTCAATTGACCCTTGTGGATAAGGGTTGAGTGGTATACCTTCATTCAATAATCATTACCCTTATCCTTATTTAGTTCATCAGGGAGGTGCATCTTGTAGATATCTATTTCAAGGTATTACATGACCAAATATAAATATGACATGATCCTGATGGATTTTATGATGGTGGTGATCACATCATCCTTTTTTTGAGGATGGGTGATGGTACTAGTCATGTTGCGAGAGGAGGTGGTAAGGGAGTTTCATACATCCCCTTAGTAGTACATCCCAGAGTGGAATAGTTACACCAGTGTATTCAATTTTAGTATTGATAGCCAGGGATGAAGTAGAGTGTAGTTGATTTCATCTAATGATGTTTCACTTTCTAGAAGGTGATAGTCGAGCTTTAGGTACTAGTAGTTTTATCCCAACTCCTTGATGTGTCGGGATGGAAGTGGTATGGTATATCCATTGATTTTATGATAGGAAATATATGATTAGATAGAGGTAATGACACTATATGGGTGATCATAGATTGTCCCACCAAGGCATCCCACTTCCTAGCCATCTGAGAGCAGAGTTTAGTGGCGATTTTGGCACACATGTATGTGTAGTAGATAGTATTACTTCATGGAGTCCCTCTAATGATTGCTTCAGATCATGATTCTCACTTGATATAAAAATTTTGGAGAGAATTATAAGAGTATTTTTGGACTTAGTTATGATTTATCATAAAATTCCACTTCTAGATAGATGGCTAGATAGGGCTGGCCATTCAGGTTCTAGAGAACATGTTTTGAGCATGTGTGTTAGACTTTGGCCACAGATAGTAGGATCACCTACGCTTGGCGGTGTTTTTATATAAAAATAGTTAATACTCTACCATTGGTATGAAACCATTAATTTTCATGTAATGGATATTATTAGGTCACTATTGGGATGGAGAGATCTAGGTGAGATAACTCTTATTGTCCTATATTTGGTGAAAATGATGGCATATAAGTTATAGATCATCTTGGAGTGAATGATTAATGGTTGATGCCCTAAAAAGTCATATATAGACCAATGGTAGTTCCCTTTGGAGTCTAAATATGGATTCCATTTGTTTTTAAAGGTCACATATCGATGGTATTTTAGATAGTTTCAGTTAAAAGTTAAATTTGATAGTAATCAACACCTTCCAGATACTATGTATAGATGGAGAGGTGGTGTACCACTTAGTCCTACCACCACAATTTAACTAGGTGAATACAAATTCACATGTTGTAGCTGAGGAGATAAGTGCATGAAATGTCACACATAATTGACTAGGTTGAGATGGAAATTGAGGATGGGCTTCCTTCGTAGAGTACTCAATGGTGTTTGCGGATTAATTAGATAAGATCCTCTATACAAGTGATTCCCCTGGTGGACATTCAATGGCATCACAAAAATCTCCAGGATATATCATTGGAGTGGGAGAACCAGATACGAGCTCAATAAAATCTCCTATTTTTATATTTTTTTTATTTTATATACTAAAATCCCAAAGTAGGGGATAATTTAAACACTCCATTATTTCTATTAAATACATTGTAATATTTTAAATTATATTTTTATATTAAGGTGTTAAGTAGGTATAGAATTTTGAACCCCTTGGATATTCAATATTGATATATTTAAATTATTAAATATAATATATAAATCGCATGATGTTTTTCAAAAAATAATATAATATCTCCCAAATAGAGTCTTGAATGTGAAAATAGTTACATCTATTAAAACCAGAATGTGGGTTTTACCCTAGGTGAGAAATAATTTTTTTCCCATCATATGTTTCATTTAAGTGCAGTCATGGGAGAAGTAATACATGAATAAATTAATTAAATAATTTATAATCTATTAAATTCATGTAACCTAGTCCTCCTCTATTTATGCATGTTAATAAAAAATACTAGGATTAGACATGTAACCCAAGAGATTAAAGGATAGGTTTGTGGAGGAGAGCATTAGCAGAAAATGATAGGATCATGGACAGGGGATTTTTTTCATTGATGGAGTTCTTGGATTTCACCACTAACAATAAAAACATATAATCACCTTTCATTAGCGATCAATCTGATTCAATGTTAGGAAGATTTATTTTTTGTTTAATTTTCATTCTTGATTTATCCATTGTGAATGAAATTTAATTCTTTTAGCAATTAAATCGTGGTTTTCTTGTCTTACAGTTGATTACTTCCAATTCCTAGATTTAGTAATTTTTTATCCTTAATTGTATTCATCATTCATCAAATTTCCCAACAAAAAACGAAGCCCAAACTAAACAATTGATAACATTAATTTTTTTTATGTGCTTCTCTCCATCTATTTTTTAACTTTTCATCATTGATATTTGGATTGGATGTTGATTCGACAACACCTAGGAACCAAATATTGTGCAATTGATCTATAACACAAAATATCATACCCATGGGTTTGGTTTTGGGATCTAAGTTTCATAAAAGATGTAATGGGCATGAAGGAGATTTGATGATGGTGTGGGTGATGTATTTTTTATGATATGAACAATGTGGTTTCTTTTGGATGGAGATGATATGTGTTTTCTAATCAAAGGTAGGATGATGTATGTTCACCAATGATGATGAAATCTCGTTCAACCTAGTTTCGGAAATTATGGGTGAAAATCATGGTCGGAGTGAAGGAGGATGTGATGTGGGTGCATATGCATGAAGATTAGTAGTTTATATGAAATTATGATCAACACAACATGTAGATTAGAATAACACACTCCCTATATACTCCCTTATATGGAATCCAGAGTTTACATATGAAGTTAAATGCCACATGGCCATGTAACTAGTTCATAGGTCATGCGATCCTTAAGCAAGTGACCCAGTGTGTTCCTCCAGGATACATGGGAACATACATGGATATTGTACCCAGGCATGGCCATAGTACACAAGAACATGATAGAGTACCCAAACACGTGTAGGATCATAGATAGTGGGATACATCTTGTGTACAGTGTACATGACATATATTCCTTCTCGGATAGGTTACATACCTTGATTGCCTCAGTAAAATATTAGTATCATCATGGGAGTGTTCTCTTGTTCTATCCCTAATATTATATAGTGTGGTTTTCCATTATGAGCATAGGATTATAGATCCCCTCTATGGGTTAGTTTTGGATAGAGGTAGGTGTCCCTCCGCATATCCCAAGGTGTAATACTCTACCATTCTTCCCTAGGATGGGTTAGGTATCTCGTTTTCTATATCTAGTTTGTTTAATCCCCTTTCAAGTAGATTATCCTTGATAGGTTTAGATATACCCTATAATCCCTAGGTGTCACCCCCTACTTGTTTATCAATGTCTTCTGAGTTATAGTTTATACCTTTAGTTAAAAGTCCCAAGGAGTGAATCATATTGGATGAGTTTCATCTATATTATTGAGACTCTAGAAGTGAGTTCCTTTGGAAGAATGTGAGCTTTGATCCTTGATCTGAATCATAGGATGGAAGTGAGTATATGACCTTACTTTGAGACATGTTTTCTTTCTATGATCATATTTGGGTTTTCTTTTTCTACTTTTTCTTTATTGATTATAGGTGACCCATCCCTTGATGATTTTTTTATTGGTGATTTTGAATAGTCCAACTAGGTATACTTATACTCACCCCTGCATGGGGTCTTCCCACACATGTTGTGTTTTATATAGACAACAAGCCTTTCAATGGAGTTCTAGATAGGTTGGGAGCAAGTGGATCTTAGTTTGGATTGATGTACTATAGATGAATACTAGAGTTTAAACTTAGTAGAAGTACCTGTATTTATAGTATGATGGATTCCTGTATAGTTTTAGTGGGCTTGTATTTAGTCCCTTTTCATTTTTTTACTCTTTATCATACTTTGATGTGGTATTATATTTTTTCATTCATTAACAATATTATTTATTTAAACTCTAAATTATTCTGATCTATAATGTTTTGTTTGTATGTATCAGTGCTTTAGGATAAGGCCTCTCATGTGTGTGATTTTCATACTCACTATTGTTCTCTATACATTGACCTATTGGAGGTGGGATTGGGGTGTTACTCTCAACTTAATGTCATCCAAGAGGGCCCCGATGGGGAAGGTCGTGACATTCAGGGTTAATCTCCCTTCTCCCTCATGGATGTATGCTTTCTAATATGGCCTTGGTTGAGGGATACCATGATGCATCCTTGATGGGTTATGTCATGGAGGGGGATATCGAGGTCACGCCCCCCCCCCCCCCCAAGTTGGTTTCATTGAAACTAGGTAGTCCATGCTACCGCATGTCCTAGCACTAATGTACCAAATCATGGTCCTCATAACCATGTCATGGCCTATGTTTGGGATTTTTTTTTAAATCACAGTAAGACCTATAATTTACTAATAAATAGTCATTTATTTTATGAGAAATTAGGGTTACGGGGGTTCCATTCTCAGACAAACCTACCCCTCTCCATCTATTTTTTATCTCAATCAAATGGGGCGATTTGTGTGATATTTTACAATTATACTACGTAAGTTCCTTCTCATACCTTATTCCATTTTTTTATCAGAAACATATTTAGATTATTTCCTCGATGGTTTAAATGTTGATTCCACAAAAATAATAGTGGAATTAGGTGGGTATGATTGGGATTTTGTACAGAATAGATAGGGAATGTTTGAGGAGGGTGATTTTATATTGTCCTTCTTATATTAATTGGAGGTAAGTTTTTTCCCTAATTTATTTAGGTTTTTTTTCAAATTATGTAAAACTAATGGTTGTCTTGGTAATGAATACTAATTCTTTTCCTAGGATGGTTCTAGTAATATTCCATGGATCATCTGTGGGTGGTTGGTCGAAGTTTTGGAATGATGGTGATGTACAGTTAGTTTTCCATTGATTATACCTCTTTTTTTAATTTAAATATTGAATAATAAATTTTTATAATTAATTATTTTGATGTTTTGGTGTGGGATAGGATTGCAGGTGGTGGCACAAGCTTATAAGAATAATGAATGGTATTTTCTAAGGCTTAGTGGAGTGTGGTAAGGATGGTAACTATGTTGTATAGGTAGTTGGATCCTTTAATACAAATCTATATGCTTTTTTATATCTGATTTTCTATTTCATACATCATGCATGGGTTCAAGTAGAACCATTTGGAAGAAAAATAACCCTAGAGAACAAAATATGATGGTTTTAGGCCATATATATTGGGAATTGATGTGATTTATCACTTAAATAGATTGGGATCTCCTAATGACATTGTCTTCAATTGGTTAAGGCGTAGGTTGAGTTGGTGAGAGACATCGTGTAGGTGTCATGGTGTGATATAAGACATAGATATCCTAGGATGGGTTTCCTATTGATAATCATGTATGATGGAGAATCTTTGGACTAGTGTGATGGGTGAGATGGTTTAAAATCTCACATTAGGTTAGGGACACACTCTTTAGGTTGGTTCAAGATCTTGGAAAGCTCTGTGAGTAGGATGAACCCTTGGGGGTTAGGCAAGGTGTGTTAAAGAGGGGTTTCCATTGAGTGATGGGATAATATATCTCCCTTAGTATATGTGAGAATAAAAATTATGTGGTTAAAGTGAATTACTAGATGTATTGACATCAGGTTTTTGAGGGGTTTAATGTGGGATAGCTTGGGATAGTCCTTTATTTGAAGAACCAATAGTAATGATTTTGGATCGGGACCCAAAGGTATGGGTCAAGGGAGCCTATGGGAAGTGTTATAACCAATGGGTGATGCACATGAGATGGTATTATAGAGAATAATCCATGATGTGTTTTGGGGACCCAATGGATTCCATGATGGGAGAGATGATTTTTACTAGAATAAGTGGCTAGGTTCGTGTGTCTAGTGCCTAGGTGTCAAACTTGTGATCTTTTATAATGGGTTGTAGGATCTATTTATTATTTCATTTGTTTTCTTTTGTGTGATTTTGATAGGCTATAGGAATAATGGTGTGGGTGTAGGTTTCCAGAGTCCTAGAACCACCATTATTGAGATGGTGTTGTATGAATTTTGATTTATGAGATGGAGTCATCATGTGCATGAAGTAGGACCTTGGATTGATTAGGCTTGGGTTGGGATAGTTTCTTTTTCCTTGGGCAGGCTTATTCCATGATAATGGACCACCACAAATGATATTATTGGGTTGTGATATGAATAAATACATGGATGATTGACCTTATCATCAGTGATAAAATAGTGGCTCAAAATTTGGACATAGGGCCATACATACTCCCTTTGGGTAGTGGCTTGAGAACATGGATGACACCTACCATGAGTCTTTGGGTATGGGATGGGAATGGGTTGGTAGCATCATATTATGAGACAAGGTGGATTTTAGAATATTTTTGAAGTATGTATGATTATAAATTTTGATGGAATAGTTCTCACATGATTCCTCTATGAAAATGGAGTTTTGGTGTCTTGGTTAGCACATGACATCCAACACACATGTGTGACATGTTAATTTATTTATTTCATTATACCTACATGAATATAATGGTGTATACTAAGGAGACATGGTTCAAACCTATTGGGATCTATTTTTCACACCTTGTACAGTAACAAAAGTGAGCATGAAAACGATATACTAGTTTTCAAGCTCTAGCATCATATATGTGGGGGATCAGGCTGGAGCAGCATGACAGGTATGTGGAGATCAGGTTACATTGAGGCTTAGGGATATAAGTAGGGTTGGTTGTGAATTTTTTTCTTTTATATATTTTTTTACATGATCAGCCTGATGGGATATGAATGTGATGTATGGATGTATGTTTTCACATGATCCATTATTATAGAATTTTTTATTTATTATGTATACATTGATGTTTTTTATGGATACCATTTACTTATTTTAGGTTTTTTTAATATAATACATGGGAATAGTCTCCCCGTTACATTGATTATTCTATCAATGTATGTTAATAGCCTCTAACATATGGGGAGGTGTGCTTGGGGTCAAGAAGCTCCCCAGACCAGGGAATCTTGGAGTGGCCTATGAGCTAGGTAATTACATAAATATTTATTAAAAAGTACCTTCTTACACTCCTCCTATTACATGGAGTTAATTTATTCCTCTTGTATATAATAATTTTTGAGAGTACACCATTGATCAGTTTCACCTTCTAAATTATTCAAGGTTAAAAATACATTTTCATGCTCCAACTACTAGGGAACTAAAAATATATTTTCTATTGTACTTATCCACTTATATGAAAAAATTGATTGGAAGACCCACTAAAAGTTGGTGTAAATTTCTACATGAATGAATTAATGGTGAGTTTTTTCTTCCATTGATTGTTTGAGATTTTGACATGGATTGCATTATTTTTCAAAGATCATGAGGGTTAGGTGAGCATAGACACAATATTTTTCATTCTATCTCCCCTTACATTTGGTTTCACATGAGAATGGTCATTGGATTATCCAGTACATTCTTTGTTAACGTAATTCCTCTTAGTTTCAGCCATCAGCTAAAACCAAAATGGTCAGTTTGAGTAACAAGAAATAAATAATGTATACAATCATATCATAAGGAAACTCAATCCTAATATTTCTTAAATAATGTCACCTAAATTTCAATCTATGAAATTTTAGGTTCACCCTAAATTACATTTCATTAAATATATGTTGTTTTTAGTTATTTATTCTTTTACATCATAATCTAATCCTCTAAAATAACTAAAATTTTCCCTGATACAATATAATATTTCACAGGTCTATACACCCATATTAGACACTAAAATACAGAATTTATATACTAGATTTGATAAAAAATGAAATGTTTTAAGAATAGAACACATACATATTACATCATTTTCATAACATTAACATTACATATTATAAATCAAACAAACTAATAACCCAAAGGTTTAATGTTTTTGGTGATTAGGTACATAAAAAAACTTATTTTATATGATCTTCACCATATCACACATATAATCTTCGCATGTGATTTACTTTTAGACATATCACACTCAATACTTTTCATTATAACCTAGGTAATGGTAACATAAGAAAGGGTGAGTTCAAATGCATAGTAAGGGTATACATAGGATATATCAATCAAATATAATAAGTAATGATAAGAGAGAATTTGAGTATGAGAAAAAAATAATATTTCAATACCATAATATACAAGAATCATACCCAATACAACATATATCATAAATAATGATTCATGTAATAAATATTTATGTAAAACAAATGAGTCATAAGTTAATATTCTTGATCCATGAGAATATAATGTTGGCATTATAATATGGAATTATAGTAAGGAATAAACATATGCATGGAAATAATAACATATATTAAGGCTAACCACCATTACATTCACTATATAATGGAATATTATTACGAACAATATATTACCTTTTAAAATTGGGATAGTCACCATTATCCTATAACCCTTTAGATTGGGTTGACCACTTGTTCCCCATAACCTTTTAGATATAGGCTACCCACCCATGTTCTATAAAATTTACTCATGATATTTAAAAAATTTAACAATGCATTGGAAGGTTATACCAAACCCAAACATCAAATTATTGGTAAATCATACATGTTTCCACTTGAACATGGAAACATTCATAATTCTATCATAACTAAGTTAACACATGGGGAAGAAACTAATTTCATGAAAAAATTCTTAAAAATCATTATAATACATCCATATAGATGATATGTATGGTATAATTAGATTATAAAACTAGTGAATCATATGAAAAATGTAAGTATGTTGACATTTATGAAAAAACACCTTTATAATAACATTATATTGCTGTTTTAAAAAATGAGAAGGAATAACCATTTATTTTGATAACTTTTATTTTTGAAGAGAAAAATTTCCAAAAAATATGAATATAAATTAAATTATAAAACCATGAAAACATGGGAAGAAATTTTCACAAATAATAGTGAAAATAATGGTGGGAAAATTCATTCATGGTGACTGTGTTTGAAAATATATTCTTTTCAATATTTTGTAAAGAAAGTCCAAAAAATGTGTAGAAAATGTTAAAAAGGATATCTTTTGAACATGTGTAAAGAAAGTAAAAGATAATATAAAATGATATTATGAAATAATTGATATATAAATAAGAAAATTCTTGAAACAATATAAAGTATATGGATATAGAGTAGAAATATTCCTGACTATAAAGAAGAGATAAGTTCATATCCACATACGAGCATCCCTTTTATTGAATTGTGAACCAAAGGGATGTGAAATAATAATAAGACATGTAAAACCCCATAAAAAATTATATTTGAAGAAAATATGTTATCTTTAAAAGATAAATAGCATTTAATTCCCATAATAGTATTTAAGACATAAACAGTCTCAAATTTAAAGTGAGATTGTAAAAAACCCCTTACCTCAAACTTATATTTGCTCAGTCATTCTCTAACTCACTTTATAACAATTTTTTGTTTATTATCCATATAAATAAGGAAATTAATATTTATTTCACTTTATATTATTCATTTATAATTCCTTGTTTCCAATATATTAATTATTATATTTAAAATTAAAATTCAGGTTTAACATTTTTTGTTTCTCTTGCATGATTTGGTTTGGAGGTTCGAGTCCTTGTGTCTTGTTCATGGGTTCATGGCGTACTGGATTTTAATGATGATTTAATTCTTGTATTTTTATATAGTTATGGAGTCCCATATTAATTTCATGAGACTTATGGTGACGGTTCACATGGAAAACCTAAAAAGTAACTTTTTAGTGATTATTGAATTAACAAAAGAATATAATTTATTACTAGATATAATTTTTAATAATACCACTAAAAAATTATAAAAACATATTAAAATTATTCATTGTTACATAATATATATATCATTAAATTTTCATTATTCATTCATCTTGTTAAATTATAACATCATTCATGTGGGCAGAAAAACTGACCAAAACAAGAACACATTATAATGTTTGAATGAGTAAGAAAATACTATTATGTAGTAGTAATATACCTTTTATATAATATTAATGGTCTAGAAAACATATTATTAAAGTAATAAATTTTATTTTGTATAGTTTATTTGAGTAATATATAGAATAATGATTAAGGATAAGATAACACTTATATTGAAACCTTGAATTTCCTCTTAATTGGCCTCTTGGAAATGAGGGGATTTAGACTTCTTCCTAGGATTGAAAATTCACAAACATGAGATAGGATTATGAGGGACATAACTTGGGAAGGTATTAAAGGGAAATTCTAAGTAAAGGTTCATGTTTAAGTGGGTAAGAGATATATTCTTTTATAGATGAGAGGATGGAATTTTAGTAAATACTCATTTATTAATATACAAGGAATGTCATGTTCATGGAAAGAGAATCCTAAATTGAAAATTAATGAATTTAAGATAATGGGTGTCTAATAAATCTCTCATTATCTCATTTATATATAAATAATTTTTATATTTTTTGTTCTTATCCATTAATTTTCCCCTTTTTAATTATTTTAACTTTTATCATGGTGGCTAATTTCTACCATTGTAACTTATATTTATGAATAAAACTGAATTAGACCTAAATAAATAATTTTAAAATAATTATTTCAAATATGAAAACCATTTTATATGATTAAATTTATAAAGGTGATGAAAATTAAGTTTAATATAAATACACATGATACAACAAAAATAATTTTTAGAAAAAAAAATGTATTTTTAATCGTAAAAATGAATTTATACATAATTATTATAGCTTAATAATATTTAAATTACCAATTTTTTTGAATATAAACACAAAAAATTAATTTCATTAAAATCCATACATAAAATATGATAAATTGAACTTTGAAATAATTTTATTTAAAAACAATTTTATTTATCTGATAATAATTAAAGTATTAATCATTATAATTACTTTATTATTTATTGGATGTCATTAATTTATTTTAATAATTATTCATTGAGTTTAAACAGTAAATTTTACTTATATCATTCTACAAAAGTGATAAATTTATCAAAAAAATTTAATATAGAGGAATATCTTCTTTAAAATCAATTTTATATTCCTATGTGTATTAGAACCCTTATATTTTAAAATATAATTTATTTTCCTAATTTTGTTTCACCTAACTATCCTATAATTAATTTAATTTTGTATTATAATAAAGTAGTATTCCCTTTATTCTAGTGTTACATGTATCACAAGCTATCGAGCGCACTGAATTTATTTATACTAAAATCATAGGGGGTTACAAAAACAATAGTTATATACATATATATTATACAATAAATAATAAATAAATGAAATTCATATTGATTAATAGGTTAAAATAGTAAAATACTCCCAAAAACTACATCATTATAGAATCACATCCCACCTTATTCATTCAACAACACCATCCGCAAATTTTCAAGATGTACATTAATATAAAACTATAAATGGATAGATAATTATTATAAAAGGGTTATATAAATATTTTGTTTTCACCCACTATATTTAATTTTATAGATAACAAACCCACATCTTTATGTTATGATAAAATATATGATTAACCACAAACAAACTATTTGGCATAGCTATAAAGAACCTATTTTTAACCAGTTAAGTGTTAAATTTTTTGAAAGGAGGAATTTTTTTATGTCAATATTCAGAACTAGATAGATTCAGGCTAATACAACTAATATGTTTAGAATAGACACATTAGGTTGTGTTTTCTTTAATTGATGAAGAAGCGATGGATGTTTTATGAAGTGTGTAATGATCACCAGATGTTGTAAGTTGAGTCGTTGAAAACAAGTAGTTGATAATTATTGTATTGAGTATGTGGTGGTTACCTTTAAAAATAAAATAGTGGTATAACTAGTTTTATTCATCTATAAATAGGTAATTGGGGTCAATTTTTCAATGTTTGTGTTATTCACTTATCTTATTTTGCTTTACGAGTATATTTTTGGTATTTAGGGCTCTAATAAGTTAGAGTATTTCTCTATTAAATCCAAATATTTTATTGTTCCTCCCAATGAGTTGGAATAAGTCCAAACCATTTAATTTGGTTTATTGTTCTATTTTTTCCTTTTTTCATTCTTTTTTTCATTTCAAAAGTTTTTTTTTTTGATGTGATTTGGTATGGAGATTACAGATTCTAGTTATGGATCTTGGTTTTTTACATCAGGTGGCATCTGTTTTGGATGTTCCAAACCTTTGTTCCTCAGTTTAAGATTCTGGAAGATAGCTTCTAGATTAGTGGTTCTAGAATAAAAAGTGGAATAAAATATTGATTTTATAGTTTATATTATCTAGACCCCATTTTGGAGTTCAGATATCAGTGTAAGGTTTCATTCTGTGATTGCTCTTATTGTATAATTTCATTAAGTTGTTCGTAACCCCTTTATATCTTGTATTCTATGGGAATTCATTGATTTTTAAGGTTGTATTTGGAAAAGTTTAAGGTCTAGATTGATAAATTTGACAGGTCAAATTTTGGATTTTAGAGGATACATATTGGAGACTATAAATTCTAAAGATATATAAAGGTGTTGTTAAAGTAATTAAAACTATGAGTGATATAAAAGGAATAATGGGAAAGGCATGACGAGAATGAATTGGATTTTTTATATTATACTGACATATAACATGGCCTTCATCATTCAGAAAGTAAAGAAAATTTTTGAGTCAGTGACTTCCTTTCAAAAATATATGTGAATCCAAATGATATGAGAAAACTATTTCTGATGTGGTGATTATTTAACATCAATATATCAAAATGGAATTCAATGGGGGTTATATAAATGACTTTAATTTGATTCAAATTCATTTAGAATTAGTGGGAATAAATTTTACTAGGGAAGTGTGGGTGCTAATTATTCTATAATGGATACCAAAATCATGGGTCATGATGGTTACCATAGTGATCAATTCTGATGGTATGTTTGAATTAAAGATTCGATAATTTTAGGATTTGATTCTTGATAAAGAAATTTTAAGGAATCAATTTCATGCTTCTATTATAAATGTATTTAGTTTGAAAGGTATGATATTTTTCCTCTTTATAAATGTTAGTATAAGGATAAATAGAAAAGATAGAGGATTTAATATAATTAGGATGAGCCTGGACCCATATTCTAGAATTATAGGAAGAAAGTGAACATAAGTAAATACAACAGGGACTGAAGGGTTAATTTAGGAAGGTATTATTTTGGAAGTTCATCTGGGAAACCCTTTTATGAAGAAAATATTTTTTTGGTGTTGAGAGTCTCCAATCCACTTGAGTCATTGATAATTGAATCTTGGGATTCTTTTCCCTATGCACCAGAGTGGAGGATCATGAAAAAATATTTATTTAGAATATTTAATAGGGAAAACCTTGTGGATAATAAAACTCTCAATATTTTGGGGAAAGGGTGATGTTTCAATATAAACATTTAATGAATTATCATCAATATTTCTAGGCATGTATCACATACCAAATTCATTAATGAAAATGAAATTAGTAGGATAGCTAAGTGATGAATTTTTTTATACTATATTTATAGATGGTGTTTGAAAAGTCACATCAGGTTCCATGGTGGTATCTGAAGGTGTGAAATATGGTACATTGTATCTAATAAAGAATTCATAAGGGGTAATGCATGACCGATAATAAACTTACTAAACTATGAGATTGTGGCATGAATGTCTCAACCACATTGGTGAGGGGGAAGAATAAACTAACTATAAAGGGGATGTTGAAACTTTGAATCATAGAGTATGGAATATATGAGGAGTGTATCATTAGAAATTAGAAGAATTATTCCTTGTATATATAGGAAAAGATGCTAAAGAATCATAAGTTAGAGTTGTTTTATATTGATGTATGAGGGGCAGTATAGGTTCATTCTAATGGGGGGTCACTATGATATTGTACCTTTATCAATGATGCGAAATGAAAAAATTGAGTGTTCTTTATCAATGATAAATTTATGTTTTTCAAAAGATATCCATTGTGTAAAAGGATACATTATCTCAGATGAAATTATTTGAATTTTATTATGGGGTAGAATATAGATGTAAGTATTTTCAAATGTTCTGCATACCAAAAGTCACACAGTTTGATCAGAACATACTTATAACACTAGAGCATAATGGTGACATGGAGTGGATTAATTGAAATTTTAATAAGATGTCAATAAGCATATGTTTTCATTCCAATTTCCCCAATTAATTTTGGTTCAAGGATGATAAATGTGTGGTTTATCTTATAAATCATATTTATTCCACATAGTTGGGGTAGAAACTTCTAGAATTACTCTGGTTCTGAAGTATTGTGAATATCTCACATATTAATGTTGTTGGAAGTATCACCTATGTCCATGTTGATACAATGGAGATGTATAATCTAGAGAAAAAGTATTGGGTGAATTTATTTAATTGGTATGATGACAAATACATTGGTTTTTTGACTCTAGGATAACGACATGAGAAAGTTCATTAGAAGTCATAATATCCCCTTTAATTAGAGGATACTATTGAATTATTGGAACTTGGTAAAAGATTTTTTGGGGGGTGATGTGCGCATTAAAATTTTTATCTAAATGGAATTCCATAAATGTAGTTAGTTTAGAGAGTATGGAAGTTTTGGAGATACTAGAATATTTGAAAGGTGATGTATCATATAAAATTCATATTCTATTGGTATTTACAAGGTTAAATATACTATAATTATTAAGGACAGTGGGGTCTTCGGGAAGATATCTAGAAGGTCATGTTCTAGAAGTAGTGGTTCTAGAAGGTTCATAGCCACAGGGTCAATTGCAGTGGTCTACTAGGGATGGGTTAATAGTGTATAGTTTTAGAAGTTACATTCACTTATTGGTTCTTATGGATGGTGGAGAACCCAAAATCCCATAATTTGAAGAAAAATTGAGTGAATTGGGATAATGGTAGTTATCTATGAAGTAATAAATGGATTTTATTTATGTTTCTAGAATATATAAGCTAAACAAACTTACTATTAGAGGGTCTACATCTTGATCAGTTAATTGTAAAGAATTTATTCCTTTATGCTGATATATAAGAGGAAATAATCATGGAGTAGCTGAAATTTTTCATGGAATGTGCAATGGAATCTCTATTGTTTTGTCTCATGTAGAGTTTCTATGTCCTGAAATAGTTAACCAAGAATAGGAACTATAAGTTCAATTACAATATGGTAGAAATTGTATTCCTCTGGAATAAGTTAGAATATTTATATTACTATAAGGTGTTTGGTGATGGAAGATTCACTATACTTATTCTCTATATAGATGATATACTTCTTAGAGTTATTAGGAGATATCATATTGAGGATATGAAATTTTAATTTTCTAAAATTAATTTGATTGATCTTTGTTTTGTAAAGAAGTTATTGGGGATGAAAATTTAAAGGGCCTTAAAGTCTGTAACCATGTTTCTATCATAATTGGAGTATATTTGAAAAGTTTTGGAAAGATTTAGAATAATTGAATCTAATCTTATGACCACTTCCCTATCTATAAATTTCAATTTATTCCAGTATAAGGAATCGTGGATATAAGATGAGGATGAGTACATGGAAATGGTTTCACTTGTATCAGTGGTTAGATGATTTTTGTATGACATCGTTCTTCTGAGGTCAAGAATTGTGCATTTCGTGATAGTCATCATCTAGTTCATAGAAAATCTAGGATGGATTACTGGGAAGAAGGGGAGTGGATAATCTATTATTTTCATGTTTTGGAACACATTTCACTCAATTTTGGAAATTATAATTCATCGAAGCTGTCTGCAAATTTAGAATTTGGAGGATATGAAGTCCCTCAAAGAAGTATCATTGGATATGTGTTCACTTTTGGAGGAACAAATATGATTTGGATGCCCATAATTCAACTATAAGTTTCATTGTCCACAACCAAATCATAGTTCATGATAATCATAGAAGGTGGGAATGAATTGATCTAGCATAAGGGGTTGTTGGAGGATATCTAAAAAAGTAAGAAAAATATAATGTTATTATGTAATAATTTGTGCATGATCTATCTTATGAATAATCCAATGTTTCTTTCAAGCTTAAAGAATATTAATCTAATGTATCACTTCCTCAAGAATTTTTAGAGGATGGAGTGCTAGAGATAAATAAGTTTGATAGATGTCAAAATTTAGCAAAATTGTTTACAAAGGTTATAGTCAAAGAAATTAGAGGGTGGTGTTGTGCCTTAGTGGGTCTTGGTTAACTGGAATCATGGTAGAGGACCATGGTTCCACTACAGAAGGGGTGAATAGAGAATTAAAGGAAGAGGTTCAAAGGACTTGAAGAGGCCTAAAATAGTTTTCAAGTGGTATATCATTAGGACCAGCTATGATGAACCACTTTTTTCTATGTGTTGTAAACTTACTAAAGTAGAAATTTTCTAAAGTTTTCATTCAGAACCAGATGGAGGTAAGGGTGGAATAAGGAATTCTAGAAAGGGAGCAACATGTTTATTTTTTTAGAAGTGTGGAAGAAATAAAGGAAAAGTTATAAAGAATAAATTTTTATTGAATGCTATAATTTGAGTCAATATATATAGTTTGTTGGTATTTGTTTTATTGATCAGTGGGTGGTCTTCTATGATGATAATATGGTAGTAAAATAGACATAACAAGTTGGCCTCATCTATAAAAGGGTGGTTGGGGTCACCTAGTTAATGATTGTATTGTTCAATTGGATTATTATATTTTCTTAGTAGAGTTGTGGTATTTATGACTCTTGTATCTTAAAGGATTACTTTCTTAAATAAAAAGGTTGTAGTGTTCCTCCTATAGAGTTTGATAATGTTTGAACCATGTAACTTGGTGTGTTGTTCTTCCATTTATTGATTTTTTTATTTCTATTTGTTTAATTTTTGAAGTTCTCATCTAAATATGTGGAAATTTAGTTCTAATAATCTAGATCCTAGTTTCATATTTTGGTTTCTAAGACTGAGTGTCATCTATTTTAGTAGTTACAAACTTTTGATCCAAGGTAGATGGTTCTAGATTATAATTACTAGATTATTAGTTTTGGCACAACACAACGAAGTTCTCAATCAATTAAATATGAAAATAAAACATACCAGGTTAGGTACATGACATAATTGAATGAATAATACTATAACTTTAAAATAGTTCCACCTCCCATTGGGATGATGTACCTCATTGGATATAACAACCTTGGAGTTTTAGGGTAAGAACCCTTGCTAATCCAAACTATGTTAGATTATTATAATATGGTCCCTCACCAAATGAAACATCCATACAACTTTAATTCACTTAACCCTACCTAAATTTTTGGATAAAAAATAAAGTAAGCATACCATAATAACAATAAGAATAATACCGATATAATAACAATCACAACCATCATGAAATAACAACAATGGTAGAACATAGATTAAGGTATAATGAGACCCACACATTCATAAGCAATTTATAATTTATTTGAAAATATAAATAAGAGGAATATAAAAAGAATCAATTATCATAACTTCAGAAATATTATTATTTAGACTTGAAGTGATTCTTCCCACACAAGTGCACTCAAAGAATGATGTTTATTACTTTTTGGTTTTTAAAGGACATCACAAATCCCAAATATAGAGAAAAAAAATTAAAAACCATTTTTCCAAAATGTATTTTCATGGGACGTTTAAGAAGAATAACATACACCGATGAAAGGATGGAAAAGGCTTATTTTTTATCCATATGGAATAATGTTGACTTTATTTTAAATGAATAAGGGTATATTTCAACTAATAAATAGGTCTATAAACTAAATATATTATAATTTCTGATAGGAAGGTCTCTCATGAAATATCTTCATTAATTATAGTTTCCATGGATCCAAAAATATAGAGGATACATATGGATATTATTGATGAATTTATTATTATTTAATATGTTCTTAAGGAAAATATCATTATAATAGCCAAACAAATTGAGTCTCTATAGGAATCCGCTAGTTGTATAATTCAACAAATAATTTGGAATAATCTCTCAATTAATCATGGTATACTAGTACCATATGTTAAAAAAGGATAGAAAGAATGATTTGACATAAGGACAGAAATACTCACTAAAAATAACATAAGGATTAATTACCTTTCCACTCAGATTGATCAATTATATGTAGTCTACATTGGATGCTTCAAGTAATGAATAACTCAAATTCTCTATACAATAGAACTCTTTGTAACGAATTCTATCATAAAATATTATAAAAATAAATATTAATTATTAACATTTAAACATTAATTGTGATTCTTTTCAAAAAATTTAAACACCATTTAATGGTGTTAAGAAAAATATTCAATAACTTTATATAAAAAGATGAAATGTAGTAACTCTAATTAAATGTTGAGATAACCATTATCATATACTAAAATAACTCATATTATAATATATTTTTCTAAGAGATATTCTTATATATGTCCAAGTGATATAATTGGAACCCCACTCCCCGGCTTCTCTCTCGCTCTTGGCATCGCCCTCTCCTAGGGCTGCTGACATGTTGCTTTGACAGCGATGTACTCTTCACCAGACCTCTCACTCCCTAATTCCTTGGATCACCTTAGGGGGTATCCCCTTGATTCTCTTTCTTTCACTAGGATTGTGACTCATGCTTTTGGGACTTCGACCGCAAACCGTGATTGCTCTGTCGAACAAATCTTTCTTGTCGGACCCCATTTTTTGTCATGTTTGGAATTATTCACGGTGATTTGGGATGTCCTGGTGGTTTTAGTTGATTATTATTTCATGGTTTGGGTGAGGTTTGTTTTTTGGTTTCTCCGATTCTCTCCATGGTATTGGATTGGATTGAGGTGCCTTTCCAGTTCAACCTCACTTCTTAATTTCAAATCTTTTGAATTAGGATCTGTTTCGGTCTAATGTGGTGGATTTCGTGGGGGTTTTGTGATGTGATGGTTGGTCGTTCATTGATGTTCCTGGAGTCACAACTGTCATTGTTTCTTCTTTTTCCATATAGATTTCCTTCGTGGTTGTTTTTTAGGACTTTTTTGTTTTATGGTTGTCTTCTGATCATGGTGGTGTGGTTCTAGCTTGAATTGAATTTGGCCTCGAGTAGTCTTGGTTTTGTTGATGGTTATGCTTAAAGTGGATTGTTCATTATTTTCCCTAGTTCTCTGGGACTTGTTTTTTTGGTTTTTTGTATTCATATTCAATGATTATGACATATATTGGTGATGGTGCTTTATATCTTTGACAATGGTGTTTTGGTTTTGATGGTTTTATTCATGATGGATGGAACCATTTTCAATTTTTTACAGTCTTGGGTGATTGTGAAGATGGTGGAATTTATGGTCATTTCCATGGTGATTCTGTGATTTCTTGTTCTTTTTTTTTCATTGTTTGTAGGAATCTATAGTTATGTGATAGTCCTTCGGATTTCTTAATGTGGTCAGAGATGGAAGTTCTGGCATTGATGGTGGTGGATGGTTTTGTGATGACACTGGAAATGAGGCATCAGATTCCTGGTCATGGATATGTTGTGTTAAATGTTGATAAAGGTGGTCACTGTTTTCTCTATGGTGGACCCATGGAAGGGATGATGTTCCTGAAAAGGTTAGACACACTGTCGATATCATCATCCACTCAACTCTTCCCAAACTTCATGGCCCAACTCCCCCTTCAAAGTTTGAATGGTGCGATGGTTTATAAGGATATCTTTGGAGGTGTTGTTTTTTAGGCCAATGACAGTACAAGAGGTGCAAATGGGGTGGTGGTATTCTTCTCTATCATCTCTCTATTGGTTTTCTTTTAGGGTTTCCCAGTTTTCTGTTGGTTTTTTTTTGAGTGATTCTTGCCAGCGAGGTAAACATATTTATAATTTTCTTCATTTGAAGGTGTTGATATTGACTCTTGGTGATATTCTTCAATTTCAATTTGTGATTGTTCATTGTGTTGTTGGAATCTGTTTGGTGGATCTATTGATGGTTTTATCAAACTTAATGGTACGAGGCTCAGGGGGGTTATAGATATGGATTTGTAGTGAGCATAAATATTGAAATCCTTTTTGGATGGTGTGTAGTGAAAAAAGAAAATGGAAATCAGAAAGGCAATCAAATGATGTGGATTGACTTTGAATTTCGAATATTGGGACTGGAATTTATATAATTGCGTTTTAAAAGTTGGGATAGTTCTATATTGGTTTGTTATTTTTTTTCAAAGTGTTAACACTTATGTGAGGGTTCACGGGTTTTTTTGTATATATGGGTTTTAAAAAAAATTATGGAAAATGGATAGGGTTTGAAATATTTTTAAAAATGGGTCTCTAGATGCGTGAACCATGTTCACGCATCTTCGACACTGAGAGATGCATGAACGGGGTTCACACATCCTTCATCTCGTCTTCAAAGGATGCGTGAACCTCGTTCACGCATCCTAGCAACGGTAGATGCGTGAATAGGGTTCATGCATAATTTATGAAGTCTCTAAAGGATGCGTGAACCCCATTCATGCATCCTATAGAAAGGTTAAAAAAATCATTTATTTAGAAGCAAAAATTTCTTATGTATTTGATTAATTCAATTACAACCTCTTTTTATTCAGTATTTTTTTGTTAACAAAAGAAGAGAGATTTAGAAAAACATTTATATTTCTATAACATGATCTTCCTGAATGTTCTAAAGTAATTATATTTGATTCTAATTGATATATTAATTCTGGAATTAATTTAATATTTCTTCATTTACCTCCCCCTAAAGAGAAACACTCATAAACATCAGTTTTAAAATCTTATATAACTTCACCAAGGATGATCTTCTTCAATACTTATTCTTACATATGCTAACACATTCTTAACCCTCCTAAGTATTGTTTCTTATTTTAGAAGAATATGAAATAAATCTTTTTCATAATGTCCATAATTTTATCACATGATGGAGGTATTTGAACAGTAAAATCCTCCAGTGAAGATTGTGTACCAGTAAAACATGTGTCCTTTTATAAAGTTTGAATATGTATTTTCTTAAAATTAGCCAAATGAACTTCTAATTTCGTACATCTCATATTGTAGTTTTTTTATCTTCAATCATAATCATCTACTATTCACAATTATTCATTATTCATTGAAATTATTCTTCATGCAATTTAATTTTTTTAAACAAAGAATCATGTTTCGTGATTTTAGGATTCAAATCATTGAGATCAATAATATTTGTCAAGATTTATTGATGTTCACAGATCTTTTCATCTGGAGTATTAATATTTATTAATTATTACCAAATAGAAATTATTAATTTTGGAAGATAATTTGATGACAGTAAGATACTTATTAAAAAAAATAGAACTCTATAAACAATACTAATAATGAACATATATAATGTATCGTAAATCAAAAACCAATCTAATCTATTCCTCTAGCATGGATGCTCTTTTGTCCCATAGCCAGGTGTATATTGGACACGTCCACGTCATGTCCATCTCTGTCTGTGCTCTGGCATACACTGCACATCATCCTCAATAGCCACCCCCACATCCTCTTGTGTGACAGGTGATGGATGTACATTCTCACCGTTTGTACCATGTCCTGCATCTAATGATAGTGGAGGTTGGCTAGAACTCTCACCAAAATGGAAATAAGATGGATGTTGTGCTGAGGATTTCTGTAATAAAGAATCAAGATCAAACCAGTCAATGTATGTATCTACCTGTGGCTAAGCCTAAGTAGCTGGAGGAGCATATGACTGATCATGTGGAACAGCCTCCTGTGGAATAGCAGCATCTGACTGATCAATCTGAAAATCCTACTCTTGTGGAACAGTAAGATCCATAATAGGGTCATCACCCCTGGTACATCTATATGAGCCTCAGCAGGCTCCGCAGCCTCCTCATCATGTGGTGGATCAAAGAAAATGTCATGATAAATCTCATCCATCGAAGGAATCAACTGTGATACAAGGGTGTGAAAATATGCTGGGTCAAATACGGTGTGCTCTACTGGATCATACATGTGTAGTAGATGACAGATACGCGCATCCTACGAAAAAAATTATGTTGTTAAGTAATATGAAAAAAAATCCACTAAATTGTGGAAGGAACTATGTATACCAGATCAGGAAAGCCTCATCCGTGTCGTGTCAGAAATCTGACTGGGGACCTGTAGTACCAAGCTGCGTAATCCATCTGATCCACCAAATGAAAACGCATTTTCCCCACCCCTCGCAACTGGAAGTCCTGTTGTCTATACCATAAATCAATATATCTAGTGTGGTATCTCCTCCAATCAAAATCTCTCTTCCCTGACATCTTCAGGGAATGTAGTGAATCTAACTAACTGGGCGGGTCAGAAATAGGCTAAAAGAATCCGAATTGCCTCATAACTCTGTCAGTCTGATGCTACTCAACTATATGAAAATGAATCAATGGAACCTACAGGAGCTGATAACAAGCATCACCGTATAGTACGATGGAATACTTTGGATAATAGAATCTGTATATGGAATCCATAAAATCTGAAATAAAAAATAAATAATCAATTAATAAATGAATACATGTATAGTAAAGAATAAAGATTTAACAATATAAATAATAATCACTTACATCGTGTGGTCGAATGATGTCCAACATAAGTCTATAGGCATGGACGTCGTGTTTGGGGGAATCTGAATGTTGATGTGCATGACTCCACCTGTAGATAATATTGTTATATTTACATTTCATAATAGAAAGTTATTCAATTAATTTAGACAGTATAAGGAAGAAATAACATACCAAAGTCCACATGGAGCCTCTGCTACAATATCTGTTGGTAATGGCACACAAACATGTGGATCTAAACGATGGATTTTCTCCCATACCCACATCTGTAGAAGAACCATGAATCTCGTGATATACATCTTATCAATGTAACATGTGCTACATAACGCCTTGTATATATATTCTAGACAATAATACCCCCAGCTATATCGGACGGCCTCGTACAAATCCTCCAAAAAATATAAATACATCAAATGTACAAAAGTAGTGGAGTGATCAACAAAAAGCATGCCACCGATCAGCCTCTAAATATATTCACGTGCAAATCACAGCATGGTGATCTCATCAGCATCCTCTACTAACTGTGTAAAGTGATGGTCTAACCAAGGAATGCATAATTGGCCACCAATGATGGTCCTTTCATCATCAGGGACCTCTATTCCCAGTAGTCTATGAACAAGCTCCGGTAAATCTACTCCAACTCGGCCAGTCAGAGCCACACCATCGATGGGGAGGCCCAACATAATGGCCACATACTGCAAGGTAATAGTCATATCTCCCTCTCTAAAATAGAATGTATGTGGCTCTGGCCTCCATATCTCTACAAGCACAACAATGAGCTAATGATTTAGAAAGGTGAAGTCACACATCGCTACGCCATAGAATCCAGCATGACGAAGATGAGGGATGATAGCGGGAGGTGGTGCGATATGATGGAAATGGTGAGATCTGCGTACACTCAATGAAGGCACTGGATGTCCCTCTAAAAGCAGTTGTGATACATGAGTAGCCTGAGATGTGAGCAATGGAAAATCTACCATCTGCACAAATAATATCATCGTTACTTTATTATAATGAATTCAATAAAAAATCAACTATTATTTAAATAAATCTAGAAAAATGAAATGAAAAATGATTATGTTAATATTTTCGATTTATACTTGATTTATTGTGTGTGGATTAGTGTTTTTATTACTTGACCAATCCCCTCAATAAATAAAGCACCCTATTACCTAATTTTGAGATTCAATATTTATGAGGTCTGCATTAATTAAACCCTATAGTGGTATTCTAAGAATTGCATGTGAGCTTCCATGAGATAGTTCTTTTGTGTGGCCCATAAGATACTTGAATGCATATGGATGATAATAATATGGATGGTATTAGTGATATGTTAATTTTCTCATATAATCTCAAGGTAGTATGCATTGGTGCATGTGGTATGATAGGTTCAATAAAAATTATCAAATGTTATTTAAATAAATCTAGAATAATCAAATGAAAAATGATTGTGTTAATATTTTAGATTTATACTTCATTTCTTGTGTGTGGATTACTTTCTTTGTTACATGTGGAAGCATGATATATTCATTTTAGTTCTATGTTTTTTTTGAATAGTTTGAGAATCACAAAATTCTTTATTAGAGAATCAAAAAACGAGACAAACCAAAATTGAAACATGTTAGAAATAGAGAAATTCATAAATAAAAGGATTCAATACTAAAACTTACGCATAAAAATCAAAATATACATATTTGTGATAAAATACACAAACTCGATCATGGATGATGAGATGTGGAGCTCTGTACTGTTACTTGGGGACATCTCTTATGAGTATGTCCTTCTGCATGACAAATACTGCATCGTATTCTTCCTCCTTATTGTCAAGGCCAATCCATTTCATTTCTAATTCAACTTGATTTTGGTCTTCCTCGGGGTCGTAACCTAGTAGTATAAATCCAATAATTTAAAAAATGACAGACAGTAAAAAAATCATAAATGAAAATAGAACCAAATTATGAAACCTGGAAATACCAGGGATGATGGTCGGCTGATCAGCAGACAATGAGATAGAATGAAAGTCACTAACAGGCATCCAAGTTGCACTATAACAGTTAACCAAAGTGCTCATGTGATACACTGGGTCAACATATGGCTCCAATGATATATTTACTGAATCACAAGTTGCGATAACATGTGCACATGGATATCTAAATTCCTGAAAGTTTCCATAATCACAATATCTGTTATCTAACATCACTACAAACAGTCGACCACTAGTGCATATATCTCGGTCGTAGCACAGTCTTACCTGAAAGCTTTTCTTTTCCCTGTCAAAGGCTAGAACAATCCATCTTGAAGCCTCATTCAGTATTGAATCAATATCACTTTGGAAATGCTACGTAAAACACATTCCGTTTTCCATCCTCTAATGGGCCTTTTGGGACTGTTCAACAAAGTAGTGAACACATCTATAAATGTCACTTGCACTAACCCTGTGATCGGAAGTTTGTGCACACCCTTGAGTACCTCATTTATACACTTCACTATATTAGTGGTCATATGGACATATCTTCTGCCACCATCATATTCTAATGACCATTTTTCCTTCGAAATATGCATCATATATTCATAAACATCTTCATTAGCAGTTTGGATCTCTTCAAGGTGTTGATCAAACCTTTCTTGTTGGGGATCATATGCTGAAACCATAAGATAATAATATATTAAAATGGAGAATAAATTTTATTTTAAAAAAATAAGTTTAGAAAAACATACCCAACTTGAGGATCGCCTTTTTATGACATCATCTCTGAAATGCTTATGCACATTACTTGCAATATTTCTAATGCAATAAAGATGATAAGCATTCAGCTCAGTCCATGAAACCCCAACACTAACCATGACCTCTATAATCGCTCGATGGAGATCAGATATCAGACACACGCCATGGTTTTGTGTGACATGAACACGTACACATGCCAGAAACCAGCTCCAACATTCAAAATTCTCTTTTTCAACAATAGCAAAAGCAAGTGGCAGAGGAGCACGATCAGCATCTTGTGTGGCAGAAATGAGTAGAACACATGTATACTTGCCATACAGGAAAGTGTCATTGACTTGAATAAATTGTTTACAATAGGGAAAGACAGCAATGCATGGCCTGAATTCCCAAAAAAACCTATTGAACTTCACCTTTGTTCGATCAACTCGGTGATTGGGGGATACATACTCAACAATGTCCAACTGATAAAAAATCTGATTGTTGAGAGATAACAATTCCATAAGTTGTGGCAACATAGCATAAGATTCATCCCAATCACCATACACTTTTACAATTGCCTTCTGTTTTGCATTCCATGCTTTGGTATATGATATCTTGTAGTTATACAACTGTTGAATTCTTTCCTGAACAAGGGAAACGTGAACATCTTGACATGTTTGTATCATCTCACAAATAAAATTTGATATAAACTCCAAATCAAGGGAAGAGTGATCCTGCAACAAGCTTGGATGCACACAAGTGTGTGGCCATTCTAATTTGTTTATCCTCCAGCATGTAAAAAATTTATCAAATATTTCCCTTAATCTAAATTTACATTCTTGCCCATATTTTTTCACAACGAATGATATATTTTGTCTTATTTGACTCATCAACCACAAATGTGAAATGTTACTCAATGTGGTGTTGCTTTATAACATTTTTCATGACCAATTTACTTTCAAACTCCTGCCCAACATAGATGGCGTTATCATTTGATGTAGACCTATTTCCTATAATTCTAGGGAATTCAGAAGCTGGTGTAATGAAGTCTCAATCAAAATGTTGTTCACAAGACATTAATTTAACTAAGGAAATCAATACTGAAGGATTATTACCACTAACCGGTGGATGTTGTGGATGTTTGTCTCTCAAATGAACCTCAGAAGGTTCATTGCCCACATCACCCTCACCCACATCTCTCAAAGGAACCTCAGAAGGTTCATTTCCCACATCACCCTCACCCACATCATCTCCTGATGGCTCCCCAGATTCTTCTTCCTCAGATAAAATTTCATTCACTATATCAGCACACAAAGGAATGTCATCTACATTTCCTTCTAAATTTTGATCATCTTATTCATAATTTGCTTCTATTACTGGAGTCAAATGAGATGGAGGCAATGCAAAAGACTGATGTGAAGGACTAACTTGTATAGAGCTCACAAAACACGGTTCTGTAGTAGTTAGTTGCACCACATCTATATCAGAAATCACCACATACAACTCCATCAAACCATTATCACGCTATTGTCTAAATAAGGAAGATGCATCCATCCAATCATCATCATCGACGAAAGGGTACTCGGTGTGACAGAAACATTCAGGATGTTGTCGATGTTGATATGTGATTGAAGAAATGGATTGATTGACCCTCAATTTTAACTGATTATAAATCTTATTGAGAACTGCATCTAATGTCATACAACCATGAAGATTTACCACTCTGACAGGTGGCACACTATAGCTAAATCCCTGCTCCATATAAATGGTCTCACAGTTGCAATATATTTGCGCAGACATTATTACCTATAAAAAAATTAATAAAATATTATATACTACATCAATATTTTACATTATTTAATATAACGTTATATATTTTAATTAGTTATGAATAATTAATCGTGACTTAATCTTGAGACTTGTGATTAGTTCATCATTATTTGATAAACTAACCAAAACCCATGGGTAGACTTGTGGAGTCTCTATTATCAAATATTTCAACAACTGTTAGTCTCCTTTCAAACAACAACGCCACATGTCGAACGCTTGTTCTCAAACGCCTCTTTGGAGACACCTCTTTGGGGACGCCTCTTCAGGGACACCTCTTGTTGATTTCCTTTTAATTACAAATTTACTCACATGCATGTGAGGGAGTCTAGGGGTATGAAATACATAACGTTTTTTAAGAAGACACGCAGGTCCTTACATACTTAGTCAGAGATGACTCACATGTCATCAATACAGAAAATTAAATGCAATTATTACAAATTTAATAACCACATTCACAAAACAAGACATGAAATTTCAATTATGCATCGGTCAGTCATCTCAAGATCCGTCATCACACAACTTACCATGTTTTTGGGTATACTTATTATATCTATTACTATATGAAATACAAATTAAATATCTACACTTCTTTTATATTTAATAAGTTTAATTATAACTAATATAATTTAAAAAAATTATTTATACAAGACTATTTTTATACCATTAACAGAAAAAGTTTTCTATATATTTTTTAATAAATTTAAATATGATACATATAACTAATATATTATTCACAAATTATATTACTAGTGTATAAAATATTATAATTTAAATTAATATTACCTTCAAAATAACATTTTTTATAACATATTTAATTTTCATAAACATTCAATATGAATTCATACAACATTTTAGACGTGACATAATTAATTTTTCTAAACATTCGATACGAATTCATACAACAAACACATCATTCATAAATTAATTCATATAAAAGACACTAATTTACACATCAATACATATGAAATAAATAAACAATACACACAAACACTAGTTTCTACATATCACAAATCAAATAAATAAATCATACAAATGAAATAAATAAACACAATTAAACAATTAAAAATTAAAATATAAATTTTACTTTCTTAAAAGCAGCAAAAATTTGTTGAGAAAGAAATTCTGCAGGGCTTCGCAGCAAAATCTAGAGGTGAAGAATAAATTTGGGGGGACCCCCTTTTATAGATTTTCTCGGTTGGATGCGTGAACGGGGTTCACGCATCCTTCGAATACGGGGTGAAGGATGCGTGGACCTCGTTCAGGCATCTCTTCGTGCCGAATATGCGTGAACGAGGTTCACGCATCTAGAGACCCATTTAAAAAAATATTTCAAACCCTATCCCTTTTCAATAATTTTTTTTAAAAACCATATATACAAAAACTCCAAGGGTTCACACTTAACCTATAAAAGTGTTTTTAGAAAATACAAAAAACATAGAGTGGAGTGTCTCTCTCAATGTTATAAAAAACTGTTAATGTATCGCATATAGTGATAAATATATATTAAAATCCATGATATATTCCTTTAGTGCACATATATCCATAAATCTCCCACTTTCATTAAATCCTCCCATATTTAATTCATATTTCACCTAGTAAACATTTTATATAATTTTTTTTAAACTATATCAAAAAATCATATTTTATATCATCTAAAAATCATCAAAACAATTAATATAATATCTCTATTAGTTTTAAAACATGCTTTTTACCAAAAAAAATATTATTCACACAATCTTTTATGTAACCCCTTTAACTTTATAGCATTGATAAAGATAATAAATTCCTAATTTATAAGCATAAGAAAAAAGTAACCTCTAGAAAATCATGAGTGTTACTCAAGTTATAGAGGGATATAGCGTGATATTTATCAAACAGATGTATCTCCAAACAAGAATCCACTAAATTTATCTCATATTTAATGCATAATCATATATTTACTTTGTTTAACATAACGTTCACTTCTACAAGACATGGACCCTGCAAATCTCATATGTGAAAGATCATACATTCTTGAATCTCCAAGTAAAGACTAATAAGGACAAATAAATTACCACTTCATTCATCTAGAAGAATACATCACATGTTATTCATTTAAATAGATGAGTGTACTCAACTAAGTATAGACATGCAACTACTTTCTCTTTCACATCGAGGAACTAGTTGTTATACCAATTATACAGGTCGAAAAATCCCATCATGAATAAGAAAATCCCATTAAATTATTAAAAACATATTCAACCTCCCTTGATTAGCTAAGACTGAAGGATAGTATTTGAAATGTGTCAAAGTATGAAAGTTTACATATATTTTTCCTTGTCAACTTCATTTAATGGGAATTACTGTGAAACATGCACCCTAATAATATCAATGAAAATATGTGTGAAATTACATATTTTATACTCAATAGGTTAATCCAGGCAACAAGCTATACGTGTGTCTCATAAGTAAACTATGTACCTCTATACGATCTCGTACTCACACTGATCTTAACAAATCATCACTACCCATGCCTTCCCATGACAATTAACAAACAAGGATAACATAGATATTTATCTATAATAGGTTTATTAAGATTCAACTTTCATTATATTTATAATATATGTGAATGAATGATAAAGTTTAAATTCCTTTGTATGGAATTATATATTTATATACTTTTAAACTTTTAAGAAAGTAATACCATGTAAATTTAAATCTCGAGGACGAAAATGGGGCGGGACTCTCTCTCTCTCTAGACGCGGACTAGGGTTTGCAATGGATTCTTCGTGCGTTTTGTCTTCAGAGGATCTGCTCTTCCCTCGTGGTAGATTCGATTGTTATCGATCTACGACGGTGAACTTTTCATCGGAGGCGCCCTCTGCAGGCGATGCGAGCAGAGCAAGACTTGCGGTGTCGTCCGACGCGGTCGGTGCGAGATCCGCAGATGCGGTGGATGGATCTTTGGTGGCGTGCGGCGCGACGGTTAAGACCAAGGTATTCGGATCTGTGGTCGCGTCCGAGCTCTTGACTGGACCGAGTTGCAGATCTGCAGCGGTGGATTTTTCATCGGCAGAGACCCCTGCGAGCGATGCGTGCGGACCGGTGGCGTCGTCCGACGCGGTTGGCGCGGGATTCGCGAGGCCTTCTGATGCGGTGCTTGTGGATGGATCTGTGGTCGCGTGCAGTGCGGCAATGGAGTCCAAGGGAGTCGGCACGGGCAGATCTCCAGCTGCGGCGAGATGGGAGGCGCGAGCAGTGTGCGCAAGGAATCGGTGTTTACCGGATCTGGGCTTATTTTTAAGGCTGCTATTCCTGCGATGGTGTCTCCACTGGTGGTGGCTTTGGCTGGCAAACATAGATTGACTAGTGGGCAGGCGCGCTCTGCTGATCTTGTTGATGGGGGAAAAGGGGAATCCTGAAATCCCAATCCAGTAAGCTTAACACAAGGCACTTTGCGTATGTAAAGGATGTTGTCCCAAAGCGAATGGTAGAAAGGTGACATTGCCCGAGTTACTGCAAACAGAGAATCAATTCTGAACAGATTTAAAATCTGCGAATTTTTCATAATTGCTAGGATTGTCATTCCTACGGGAGGAAAGTCTTGAAAAGTTGATGATTTAGTTTGGAAGCTGACTTCTATATGGGGGTTTTCTAGCTGGAGATGTATTCCCTGAGATCGGGGTTTCTTTCATACCATTTTTCCTTTAGAGGCTCTTAAGTGCAGGGCATGGAGAATTGGTTCAATTTCCTTGAAGCCAGGTATGATATGCTTTCTAGAGTGGGATTTTTGCTTTAATCAATTTGCAATAAAAAATACTAGAGCTCAAGTCTAGATTAAAATCATTGACCTCAATTGGATTTTGTGGCATCCAAAAAATTTATTTGATATTGCATCTGTTGTGGGAATTCTTATCAAAATGGATAGGAATACTGAGATGGTCAAATTTGGTCACTATGCTAGGGTACTGATAGAGGTTGATACGAGCTCTTGCTTGATTTATAATGTTGTCTTGTCAGCATTGAATGATGATATTTCTTTGAAAGTGGAATATGAAAGGCTTCCGACTTTTGTTTGGAATGTCAAGTTATTCATCATGTCAAGGATAAATGTCTCAAGAACGTGGTTTGCTCTTTTTGTTCTACAAAAGGGCATCTGGAAGCTTCTTGTAGGAAGAAGGTGAGGAAGCATACTTCAAACAATGTGAACTTGCCTGGTGACAGACAACCCATTTCTGACCAAAGCAATGTGTAGATTAGAGATGGTTTATCATAGTCATCTGCGAAAATGGATCCGAAGACTCGTGAATCAGAGAATATGACAATGATCTTAGTGCTTGGACAAAGCAAGCGTGCTCAAGTTGATGAGGATGACTATGGATCTGCATGAATCTTCTCCTGTTGAGGGGCAACGCAATCCGAGTGATGAAGGGAATATTTCAAGAATTCAAGAGGAAATTAATAAATTAAGGGAAATTCAGGGCATCCATGGAAAGTGGGATGATATCGAGGATGATTCGCTGAAAAAATCATCTTATAGTCAGGTCGTGTCCAGAGGAAAAAATGTTGTTGTGGATGATGAATGTTTTCAATATGTTCCTTCCAGGAAACCCAAACACAGAAAAGACTATTCCTACCTCCAACCAACTATGGTCACCAGGTCGCATGACCCCTTAGAAGACTCTGACTGGTATGGTGATTATGATGATTCATATAATGATGTTTGATCTCTTAGCACAAGGGCATGATACTTGTATGACCCCATCTTTTGCCCTTTTGCATTCTCTTTTCTTTTTAATAATAGGGATCTATGTTTGGATAAGTGTTAATACCTCCACATCCTAAAACATAGAGTCCTTACATAACTATATATTTTTTATACTTTTATTGATTTTATCAAAACATGTTACATAACTGTGTAACACTTTCTATACCACTATGCAACCATCTAACCAATTAGATCTCCCACTAAGCTCTTTAATGAGATAACACCATTAAAGAAATAATATTTGAATAATGGTGAGATTAATATTATTAATCCTTAATTTCAATAAATGAACCTTATATCCAAATAACTCTAGTTCATAATATCTGATATTATTATGTACTTCAAAAATTATTATTATTTTTTACACTTAAATTTCTTTAAAGGATTGTATAAAATACAAAATTTATTTGAAATAATTAGCAATAAGACAAAATATGACTATTATATTAAGATCATTAATTTACTAATATATATCTGCAATTATTCTCATGTACATATTATATAAATAATGAAATTTACTTATATGAAACTAGTATCTCAGAACTCAGTATTTTTAAAATATTTTTTATTGGGACATACCTTAGGATAATTTTAACTCCCATTGATTTTTAAAATAATTTATTTTATCAAAATATATTATTTTTAGGGGGCAAGCACTTTTTGTAACAATGGAATTCATTTTTATTTCCTTTTATGGAATTTTTAATAAAAAAAATCAAAATATTTAATAACATTGTATGTAATTTTTATTTAGAGAAACAAACTAAAATATGATTTTAAAATATAAAACATTTTTACATTAGGATAAATTATTTAATTTCGATATCATAAAAAATTATTAATACATTCATCCATATCTTACTTTTAATACCATGTTATGGACTAATTTATAGAATGAAGAACCATATACTTTAAAATTTATTTCATTTAATAAAAAAATTTGTTTCATAACATCAAATGTATTCCCATTTCATATAAGAGAGAATGAAATAAAACTACACATAACATTGGTTCAACTTCTATCCATTAAACTAAAATATATCTTAATTTGAAGTAGAAATCCTTTCTTTCTTCCGATACATAGACCTAAAACTTTCTCTAACAACTCTTATTCATTTTTGAAATCCTGTATATTTTTTAAAATATTTATATAAGGTATAATTGGTATCATATACTCTTATGAAATATAAGAATGTATTTCTATAACATAAATACATGATGTGGACTCTCAATGATGTTTCTTAAACTACTTCAAGTATTTTCAGAAATTCCATTTCCAATATCCCATCTTACCACTGTGAAAAAATTTCTCCTCCTTAGTGACACCACTTTTTGGTTTTAAAGAAGTTAGTGTGGACACTGGATGATCTTTATTCTACTTTATTTGGCTAAAAAGATTTTCCCTTAATCTTTTTTGCAATCATTATGGAACATGATATTGAACATATCATATCTTATTCAGCTACAATCCACATATTGAGAAGAACACGTAAAGATTTTTTTAAAATAATAATGCTATAAATTATGATAATTTTTCTAAATCTATCCAAAAATGATTGTAGGATAAAGTCCATAACTTGAATCTAGTTTGAGCGGAGACCCCAACATTTTTATATCATTAAGATTCCCATTCATATTGATCATATGCATGGAAACATAAGTATCCGTAGTCATTTTTCACAAAAAAAATATATCTAGAAACCCCATATCTCTTATGCTTAGTTTATCCCACATAGATACTTTTCATGTTATCTATCATCATATAAACATCCATATTCTCATGTTGGTTCAGTAACTTGGGATACATGTTTAAAAGAATATGAATATATATTTCAATAGAAACTGTATTATTCTTAATATAAACATATTTTTCTCCTTAAATAGGTTCTTTGGTAGGTTCCTCGGGAATTAGTTTCTCTAAAACATAGAACAGTTTTTTTAGAACTATTCTCAAATTTCAACAATAGTTCAGGAAATCACAAGTATTTATATTTTAATTTTCCAAATTAGATCTCTATAATAAATTTTAGGTTGTATTCATTTTTATTTAATCTATTACATAATTATTTTTTAGATGAGTATAATGTTTTATACATATTCCTTATAGAATTTTATTGAATATACCCCCACCAAAATAATTACTCCCTTTTACAATATATTTATCAGTGTGATAAGATCCATATTTCAATAAAATTTGATTTTGATTTTTCATTTTCTCATTATTTTGATATTTAGTCAGATCATCATATTAATTATATAATATATGTCTTTTGGATAATTATATAGTAAAAGCATAATCAAATCCATCTTATAGATATTCTCAACACCATTCCTTTAGAAACCTAATCCTGTTAGGGTAATCTAGATAAGTGTAGTCCAATGTTCACATTACTTATAGACAACTAACCTTTAGGATCACCCATATTCTGTTCTTGTTACACAACCTAATCATATTAGGTCAACCAACATTGAAAAATCAATTTCTTGATAAGTGTTTACATTATATAGAATCTAACACTGTGATATTTTGAGGGGTCTTATATAATATAACTATAAAATATTTTATAAATATAATGTATATTACATATCATGATTTCTCTATATTTATTAATTCATCTATTCGATTTAATTTGCATATCTTATATTCATCAAATAAATTAACATATTCCAATAACATTAATACCTAACTCTTTGTTCAATCAATGATTTTTATTATACATCTATAATAAAATTTTAAATCTCCACATGAATCTCATGAAAATGGAACATGAAATTATTTCATGTAAAGTATTAAAATCACAAGAAACATAAATCATACTAAGAGAATGCATGGTGTGACATGTTAAGAATTAATCTAGGACATCCTATTTTGATACCTAATTCATCCCATCACATGGCCTAGGGTGAATTCTTGATCATTGCATGCTAGAAACAAGTTCCATGTGAATCAACTTACCATGTTCAGAAATATTTTTCCTATAAATTGAAAATGAATTGATGATACCAAATTAATAAAACACGACATCCAATAAACAACCAAATAATAGACACCCAAATTTGAATACAATGACTACACAACTAATATAAGAGATACAAGACCAAATATGGATAAAATGAATGTCATTACCAACTCCATGTGACAGATGAACACCCTTTTATTTCACCACCCTCATTACTCCATGACTAAGTTAATGGTTTAATCTCTAAGGATGTGGGATTTTTTATTTACACCAGCAAAATAGATCCCATGAATATAGTCTACATACACTCAGGGGTGTATATAGAGTGTGAGAGAACATGCTCAATAATATTTTTCCACATGATCTATGTATACACATTATAAAATAAATCATAACATGCTAGTTTGAACAAAAACTACAAAAGTACCATTTTAATTTTGAATAAAACAATTAACATGGTAGTATTATGATTAAAATGTGACTTTAATGAAAATAAGTTTTATAATTTTAATAAAAAATGACAAAGTCAAAGAATATACATGTTAATAGAAAACTGTTTTTCAAAAAAATATACCCAAGAACCATGAATGTGGACCTAAAAAAACTATGTATAGGAAAAATTGGGATCCATATTATAGTTGTATCTATACCCCAAGCATATCTAACTATATACATAAATCCAATTCCCAGAGTGAGATTCCCCATACCTGTACAACTGGATCTGGTGATAAAAACCTAATATATATACACTGGATTTGATGTCCACTAAAGTTACCCAAATTTGACCATCCATAATTACAATATCAATAAACAAAATTGATCCACCCACATATCCATGATTTTTTTAGGTTTAGAGTTTTAGAGAATTAGGAAAACCCTTTAACAAAATCTATATCTTTCTCATCCAATGGACATTTTTCTGATTATACAAAGAATTTATTATTCGAAATTAAGTCTTAAAAACTAATATAAAATTCTCTACACATGATTCCCTTCTAGAAAAATCATACATAATACTCCTCTTTGTAAACTATGGAAATGATAAAAATAAGAAAGATGCGCTCAAACAAACTGTAAGGATAAACATAACTGATATTAATCAGAAATCATAAGTGAGCATAATACGATCATGTGGGTATGAGAATATAATCTTGTTACATGAACATATCATAATGAAATCACACTCAATAATATGTTTATCATAATCATGATTCATATCATGATTAATGGTATACGATATGAGTAAAAGTATTGTGAAATCATGAGTCAATAATCACGATCCATGAAAATATAACAAAGATAAATTTCAACTTCATAGATCAAGAATTTCCTATAACAATATCATGAGAAAGAATAAAAAAGAATAATCATAAAGATTAAATGGGACATAATATTCATATTACTCTTACAATAACCCATAAAATCACACTTACAAAGGAATAACTTCACCAGTTAATTCGAATATAATTTCTCTAGAGAATAAATAATTAATCAATGACTTTAAGGGATATATCAAACTAACCTATCATCATATATAATTTCTTAGAACCATACATCAATACACCTCATAGGAGCCTTCGCTTTCATCATAAAACTCATAAAAATTTTCATTTGAATCCATAAGAATAAGCACTTATAGTTATCACATAAAAATATGAGGAAATTTTATTTTCTTGGATAAATCATTAAAAAAATCAAAGAACATTATGAATAGGATTTACTTTGAAAACCCATATAAACATGGAAATAAATTTTAATAACAAAGAATATAAATGATGGTGGGAAAATATTATCAACCAGTTAACGTTAAAAACATTCTTTTCAATACATTATAAAGAAAGTAAAAAATAACTCATATAGAAAATATTAAAAAGATTACTTGTTAAACCATTGTAAAAAATTTAACGATAGTTAAAAATTTCTTTAAAGAATCACCACATAAAGAAAATAAAATTCTTAAAATAATATAATGAATATGGATATGCAGGAAAAATATTTTTGTAAAAGTATTCAAAACTTTTAAAGAATTTTTTTTATAGAAAACCCATTATGACTATTTAAATAAAAAATACCTTAAAATAAAGAACATGAAAAGGAACTTTAAATAATATGAATAAGATAGATAAAATGATATAGTATTCTAAATATACATTATATACACTATATAAATGAATATTGGTGCATCATACGAAACATATCTCAACGAGGGAAAATTGAGACAAAAAACCATTACGACTTTGGTAACCTTTGAATCAAATCCCTTGAAGGATAAATTGTGAAATAAAAAAATAAATACTATGAATAAATATAAAATAATTATATGGAATGATAAATATGTAGAATATACACCATATAAATAAAATAGGTCCATATTTCAAAACATTTCATAAAGAAGGAAATTTGAGATGAGAAACCCTTATAGATTTTATAACACTTGAATTAAAATCCATTAAAAAAAGAACATGATTTAGATTTTTAAATACCGATAATTGCATGAGAAACGTAGTATAAGAATTCAATGGATATTGGATCAAAAGAAAACCATAAATATTAAACACGGATCACAAAATGAAACATGTATTAAGGAATTGAAATTAAGACCAAGAACCTTTACCTCAAACTTATTCTTAGTCAGACTTGCTCTAAAACACTTGTATAATAAATTTTAGTTTATTATTCATATTATTAATAAAATTTTTTCATAGTTACTTGACATTATTCCATACATTTATAATTACTTGTTATCTATATATTAATTATTTATTGTCAAAATTATCATTTGGGTGTTAACTATTTTGTTTACCTTACATGCTTCAGTTTGGTGGTTCCAGCCCTTCAGTAGTGGCCATGGGTTAATTATCACCATAATTTTCATGATAAGTTAAATAATTAGTTTTATAAATTCCTATATTACCATATCCATCTCATGGAACTTTTTTTGTCTGTTCTCATGGAATTCTTAAAAATTATCTTTTTCGATGATTATTGAATTAATAAAAGAATTAAATTTGTTGGTAAATATTTTTGAAAATATTATAAATCCAGAATACTGAAAAAATTTAAAATTGATAATTATTAAATCATATTACCATTATTTATGTTTTCTTATTCATTACTATGATAAAAATTATAACAATATCCATGTAGGTGGTTTAACTAACCAAAAATAGAACACATTATAATGGTTGAATGACTAAGAACATTTTTTTTTGTATAGTGACAATATAAATTTAAAAAATATATATTAATGGTTTCAAAATAATTCCTATAAATTTAAAATTAATATTCAAGAATATGTGTATGAATAAGATTAATGAAAGTGATTAGTAAGAAGTTTTTACTTACAAAGTGTCTTGATATGCTCGTTTTTTGTGGTTAAATTTTATGATGGACATTACTGTTAATATATTAGTATAATAGAAAAATTAAATTCAAATAACATTAATCATATTATAAATATCACATGAATTCACTTAATATATTTTATATTCATCCATGTAAGGTGGTGATGAAAAATCAAATAAATTTTTCATGGAGGTCGTAGTCTGCATGCAACACGAGAAACATTTTCATTTTTCAATGGATGAGAGGGAGGTATATAATGGTTGTTCCATAAAAATAATAAAATTTAAATATATATATATGATAATAATTTCATTATATTATTATATTTATAATATATTTTGAGGATGTGTAAGAAGAAAGAAACTTGAAAGAACTCGGTTATGACAATTACCTCTTTCTTTGATATCCTCTTTTCAATTGACCATAAGTCCTTTAGAAGAGAGTTTTAGGCTCAAACTATGGGATTGGGGATGTTTAAAGGGAGTTTTTTATAGATATTTGGGTATAATTTTTAGAGAAAACTTAACTCATATTTGTCTTTGAAAATTTTATATTGTGTCTCATTTTATAGGAAAAAATTAATGTAGTTTTCACAAATATTCAATTTTAAGGGTTAATAATTTAATTTAAGAATTCTAAGAGTCGCATAAGTTCACCATATATGATTTTATAGTACTTTTATCTTCAAAATTACTCAAGGTAATATATTATGTTATTTTTAAATCATTTAATTAAATATTTTTTAACATTAAATACCATTTAAATTCATTTTCAGGACTATTCACATAATTTGACTTCAATGATATATAAATAACCATGAAATTATAATTTAGACATTAAAATTACTTATTAACAATAATTATTATATATAGAAATTTTTCAAGGCTCTAGTTCATCTAAATCTTATCACTTTTAATATTTTTAAAACCATTTACTTTGATTTTTCTAGTACTTGGATAAGCGTCATTTCAGCACTGTAGTAGTGTTTTATATAATTATATAATAATTTAAAATTTTAAAAGAATAATAAAATAAATATAATTTATTTATAATAAATATTATAATCTATATCCATTCATATTGTATTTGTATTCTTATCCTTGTCATAAAAATATTTTTTAGATAATAAGTGGGAGGGTGACTTATTAATTTCTTATTATAAAAGAGATGTCATATTCAAAGAAACTCGATCCAAAATTGATATGAATTAACATGAGATAGGGGGGGGGGTATGATAAATCCTCTATTCACCCATTTAAGGATAAGGTTTTAAGAAATTTTATGATTTTATCACTTAATTTAACCAGTTTACCACATTTAACAGTTACTGAGGTGACTAACATCTACTATTATTACTTATTTTTATGACTAGAAATGAAATATAACTTATTAATTTTTTTTGAATATGATTATTATAAATTTTAAAACCATTTTAAAATATTTAATTTACATTGGTGGTAAAAATTAATTTTAATAAAATTACATTTAACGCAACGAAGCAGGTTTTAGAAAAATGACTTTTTAAGCACAAAATGAATTTACATCAAAATCACGTATAGTATTGATTATCATGAAATTTATTAGTTTATTAATAAAAAATAAGTTTTTTGTGCCTTTTAATGTAATCCGAAATAGAATGGTACCTTTTGAATACTTAATTAATGAAAAAAAATGCAAAAATAGTTTTTATTAAAAATAAATATAACTTATGTTCCAAAATGTCAATCATAAGTTTCTAAATTAAAAACATCATTTTTAAATGAATTAATTTAATACTTAAATAAATATTTTTTTGATAATTTTTTTTCATCAATTTTTAAGCCGTTCTTATATCATGATGATGTAATATTAGCTATGGTATTTGTAAAAAGTGTATTTTTGCACTATTCACCCCAAGAAATAATTTTTAAAAAAAAAATAAGAAATGAACCTAAGATAATTTTGATTTGATCAACCAAAAAATTAATTTAATTTTATTAAATTAAAATTATAAATTTTAAAAATTTATTTCTTAAACAAAACCATATAACGCATGTAAAATCATTTAGTTATAATATAAACTACTCTATTTTCCAAATGAAAAATCATATTCATTCTCTATAACTTAATAAAATTATTTCTATGTTCTTAATAATAACTATTTATATTAATTTATATAATTAATATGAATAAAATATAAAATTGATTCATTATAAAAAATACATGGGTTGTCACACCAAGTCTCATCATAAACTACTGTGAGGCCTATAATGGAGCTAGTTAATTGCACCCAAAAAACTAGTCCTCCCCCTTCTAGAGTCTAATCATGACTAGGGATTACATTTAGGATGAGTCACGTAAAATACCTATCAATAGTACTTTTCATGTGTTCTTACATAAGTTTATAAGGCTTCCCATGAGGCAAACCAAAATAAATGATTTTATTGGTTCAAAACATAACCCATAAAATAACTCTTTTAATAATTAAAAACTGTGTTTTAACAAAAAAGAGGCACACATGAACATTTCGGAGTCACATAGGCATTTTTAAATAAAAACATTATATACTTGATAAATTGTCATTGATTAAGAAAAACACCACTTTACCCCATGTATTTCTATTAAAATATTTTTCCATAAATCATTATAATTCATGGTAAAACATTCATATAAATCATTTTTAAGAATTTCACAATAAATCATTGGTGGAATTTTAATAAACACCTTACATGCAGATTTTAATACAAGGCCAAATTAATACCTGTTAAACATCCCCTTTATCATAACATTTTGAAATCAAGATGATATAAAAACATGTTCATTACTAGACATCACAGATATCTATTATAAATTGAAATTATTTAAAGCCCCCATATAATTTAATCAAGAATCCATAGTTCCTTAAATAAAGGTAAACACCTCAATCCACATACCTCTATGGGACACATCATAAGTTTTTAATAGGTATTAATCATGAAATAACATCATTCTAGATCTAAGGTATCATTAATAATAAATTATAACCCCAAAACATAAGAATTATATAATACGTTAAAGCACTAAGTGTGAATACTTATAGATGAGTCATAGGTGGATGGTGAAACTTCCAACCGGTTGAGAATGAAATATGAAGGGATTATCTAACTCTTGGAATGAAAATCATTATAGTTTTCAAGTGTTTCTCCTTGATGTGATGATACCCCAAAAATCCAAGAACCCCAGAGAAAGGAAGATTATAATAAGATAGAATGGAAAAAAGGAATATTAGGAGGAGAAGAATGGGAAGAACGGAAGGGGAAATACATTTGGGAATATTGAAGATTAGGGTAGAATATTATAATAGAAGTTTAGGGAGATAATTCCCCTTCCATTTATAAATGTTTTTATGAAAATAAGGGGAAGAAGAGGGGTTCTCCCATCTTTTTTTTCAAAAAATTTCATTAAAAATAGCATTATTATAATTATGATAATTAAATTAAATTCTAGAAGACTCCTTAAAATACATAATTTGAATATACCATCACCCACTTTAATTAACCAATTCATCACATTAAATATTTTAATTCATGATATTAAAGTTTTAACATAACATTTATATAATTACATTCATAATCAAAATATATAATCTACCTTAAACATATATCTTTTATAATGAAATAGAAGTAAAATTTTTGAGACACTATTATTTAATTAAAAAAACATAAAACACATATATAAATAAAATACTAACAATTAAATAGGTAATTATAAAATGTCTGAGGAGGTCCTGTCATGAAAATATGAAGTTCCAAGTCAAATTCAAGACATACATAGTCTCTTTTCATGGTCACCAGGAGTGTACACACTGACTGTACAACACCTAATTTTTATAAAAAAAATTAAAAACATCACTATTTTAAACCTAAATTATTATTAAATTTTATGTATACCCTAAAATAAAAGAGTGATATTTTATAATTCTTCCAAGGATAGTTCTTTATAACACTAAACCCCCCCTTATATGTGTTATTTTGGTAAATAAGAAATCATCATTTTAAAAATATCACAATATAATAAAATTTCAATTTACTATATAAAAATAAAAATTTAAAGCATTTTGTTCACCTTTATTATTTTAATTACACACACTAATCAACAATTCCATATAATTTATCTAGGTATTTATATAAAATATCTTAGGTGGATACTCCCCACCATAATTAAACAACATATAATAAAAAATTTATTACCATGGACCCATTATTCATTTTCAAAAAATCATTATAATTCGAGACAAAACAATCCCCTAAATTTGTTATAACTATTTCATAATAAATGATTAGTATAATTTTAATAAACACCTTATGTGTACCTTTTAATAAAAGGATAATTTAATATATTTAAACATTCCCTTTCTCATATCATTTGGAAATAAATGTGAAATAAAACATATTTATTTATAATGATTATAGATATATATTATAAAATATATTTATATGAAATCACACATTAAAGAGTTTTTTAATATAAATTTCTAAAGAAAAAATAAAATGGGTTCTTTAGAGGGGAAAAAGAGGGGTTCTCCCCTATTTTTTACTTAAAATTCCATTTACATTATAACATTTTTATAATTATAAATAGTTAAATGAAATTCTATAAGATTCCTTAAAATAAATCATATAAATATAGCATCACCCACTCTATTATCAAATTCATCACATTAAATTTTTTACCTCATGTATTAAAAATTTAACTTAACCTTTATATAATTTTATTCATAATAAAAACATAAAAACCAACTTAAACACATATATTTTAATGAAAAATAGGTTAATTTTTTTTAAAACACTATAAATTAATTACATAAATACACTAAAAACCCCAAAAAAACAAAATAATGATACAATTTTTAATCATAACATGTATCAGGAGGTCTTTATATGAAAATTTGAAGTTTTGGGTCAAATTTATGGCATGAACGGTCTCCTTGCATGGTAACTAGGACCATAAACACTGATTGAGAAAAACCGTAAATTTATTAAAAATTTAAAAAACACAATATTTCATAACCAAATTATTAATAAAATTTAAATATACACAAAAATAGAAAGTGGGGTGTTACATGATAGGTACCCAACTACACCTTTATTGATAAAACTATAGTATGTCGGATAGTGGATTTATAAAACAAAGTCTCAATATCCAACGACCATTAATCAAGATTGATTTAAAGTTCCAACATGATTATAACTCTTAATATATAAAAATAATTATTATAAAATATTTACCTTCAAATTATAACAAATCAACCATTAACCTTGGTAGAAATAAATTTAATCATATGATATATCATAGCATAAAAATCCTTAAATAAATGGTATGAAATTTTATAAAAGTATCTTAAACATTTTAAATAGAACATAATGACATTCATTTTCTAAAAAACTTATATCCATGAATAAATGAATAAATACATAATTGAACGATTAATAACTTTAGACATAATAAATAATGAACATTTCATTAAATAATGTATATAAATAATTTATAATTCATTATTAACAATATGGACTTTCCATATATTAAAAATATAAACACTTTCCTTTATATACCAATCGTGAACATAATATAGTTTTCATTTACTAGATATAAATATTTATTTCTTCATATTTAAAATGTTATATTTATAAACATGTAAATTTTTTAAATTTTTAAATCCATATGAACATTTCATATTAATAGACAATATACCGTATTTATATACCATATATTTTAGATTTATTTAAATCCTAATATTATCCACAAAAACCATTTTGGTATTGTTTAAATAAATTCCCAAAATAAAGAATTAATATAAACATTTTATATTATAATTTATAAAATTTTCATAAGATAAATTTTAAAAATTTATATTTTTATTATTTTATAATTTATAGTTGATAGAAATATGAAATAAAGGTCACACTATAAAGTGGATTTTTTACCATGATGTGGTGTGTTCTGATATGAACCACGACATAGTGAGCATCACCTTGTCATCGTGTAATGCATGATAAAGCATGGATTATTTGATGATTAATAAGAATAATTATTTCTCCCACCATATGATATATTCTTGGTTTAATTATAATATTATGATAATTTTTGGAGTTTGAATTTCAAGAATAATCATTTAAATTTTTACATATCATTATGAGAATTGAATCGTATGCTGAAAAGAGTTGTAATGTTTGGATGTTTGAGAGATGTTTCATGGGTATAGTTAAATGTTTTAGTTCCAATGAGTTTCATTGTAAGGATATATTAATAGGTTTAGTTATTATGCAGTGTGTGATGATTCTTTCATAAAAACTCCTCAAATATATTTTCACTTTAACTCTCCATTTCTTCAAGTATTTAAAATTTTAGAAGACTCTGAATTAAAGGAGTTCCTTCCCAAGATTCGGGAGGTTCATCCAACCCATGGATACCCTTTGAGGAAGGATTCTATTTTCCACTTATTATCAATCCTTATCAAGATAGTTTGGTGGATCTTGGATAGTATGAATTAATGGAGAATAGTAAATCCATCCATTAATGATTTTATTTAGTCTAAAAATTAATATAATTATCCAATGGATTAATTAGTTTTCATTGATGTTTTTTTAAAATTTGGATAAGTGTTATCCCTCAAAAAATCCATCAGTGGTATGAGAGTAATGGTTAAATAGTTAAATAATTCCTAGTAACTCTCACACATAAAAGATAATGAAGTGTGTCTCTCTATCCAGGATCTTCATTGTTCATTCAAAGAGTTTAAATATACCAAATATCCAGGTAAATGAAGTAATATGATTGGTTTATGTGGATGTTACATTGAATGTATTGATATGAGGGATAAAATAAAACCCATTAGTTGTATTAAATTCACTTTCATCATGTTAGGATAGATTATTTAAATAAATGAAGAAATTGGAAAACAATAATTTCTAGAACCACAACATAGAAAATTTTAAAATGGGAATAGTTCTGGAGTTTTACTAAACCATGATATAAATGTTACAAAATATGGACATGGAATTATGTAAATTATAAATACCATAACCCAATTTATGTGAAACGGTCATAAAAAATTTACATAAAAACATAATGGTGTTTTTCGATATCAATATGATGTGGCTAACTGATCAACATGTTGTGGTGATCTCTACAATGAGGAAATAATAATTCATGGTAGGTATTGAAAAATTAAAACCCAAAACATCTTGGATCTGGTGGAAATAGTCGGTGTTTTTTTTTAAAATATGATTCCATAAGACAACCATGACATAAAAAAATACATCATGCCATATTTTCCCCAAAACTATTTCTACCAAAAACAGATTCCTTAAAATGATCATGGTATTCCCTTAGAAATAGTTTCCACCTGGGGGTATACCATGTTGTGGTTAACATCCAAAATGTACGTAGTGTGATTTTTATTAAAGAAAAATATTTTCTGTTAGAATTCTCAAAAACTTCACTAGTGTGGTCTCAATAGGTGGATTTAAACTGAAAAATGGTAGATATGATCTATGTTTAAAATTGTTTTACATATTAAATAATTAATAATGTTTTTATAACTTATATAATGTGGTAATATATAAAATTAGTTATATTTATTTATGAATATTTCAAAAATGAGAGAGTAAAATGTTTATATTGAAATTCCTTATTTGGAAATTATATTTTTTAGTTTATATAAATTGATCACATGAATTATGAAATGTATATATTTTTATAATGTTTTTTTATAAAAATCACATATTTTGAATATGAAGGATTACACATTAAATTCCATGTAAATTAAGAATATAAAATATTTTTTATCAGAATAAATATAAAATATTCATATTTATCTTTGTTTTAGAATGTCCATAAATATGCCTAAATTATTAAATTGTTTATAATTATTTATTTTATTAATTTTCCATAAATATTTTTCTCATGTTCAAAATTATTACATTTTCATTTATTTAGTATTATTATTTATTTTATTAATAGTTATAAAGAGTAATATTATGAATTGATGTATATTTCAGTTTAAATTTGTTCAAACTACTTCTTTAAATTTTCATTCATGTTTTTAGGGTGTTACATTCCAGGTATGATCATTCATATTTTTTTTTCTAGTATGATTTTTTATTGTTCTTGATTTATGAGCTTGAATTATGAAGTTAATTATAGTTTAACAATATTAGTTGTTAGAATTTTTATGGAATTGAAGTCTCTACTGAGTAAAAAACAATGGGTAGAGGGAATTTGGGTCAAATTTCTCATAATCATAGAATCTTAGACTCTATCTAGAAAATTAGGGGTTTAATACCTATTTCTCAATGCTTACTCTTATTGGTATTATTGATTTTACATGATTCTAAGACTTTACAACTCTCTGGCCCAAAAGAATTTAGATTTTTTATTTGGATAAAGCCTCTTTTTAATTAGGTTGAGAGGGAACATTACTTGAACCATAGGCCCAGAGGCACAAATTACTTGAATAATACATATAATAAAAGACCAATAGTACATAGGCCACGAATGGTAACCAATACACTCTATACTGGAATAGAACCTACCCACCATCCTACCATTTACTACCAGCATGTCTCCCTAGAGTTTCATTTGTGGAAACAAACAGGTGTAGGCTCAACCACTCTAAGACAACTCTTCAATGTCCAAATATCTCTACATTGACCATTATTTCACCATATTTCACTCCACCATACTTGAAGTTCCTCTTATACAAATCCCAACGGTCAACATGCCTTTCCAAAAGGCCTATTGACCTAAAGGCCTAGATATATGGCTTGAATATGAACACTTATTAATACCTTTAAAGATAATTCATGATATAAGAGGGTGAGATATTTAAAACCCTTTAAAATACTAAGTTCCATATTCCTTACAATGTAAACACTTATTAAGACCTTGATGATCTAAATAGATTGTTCATGGTAAATATGGGTGCCCCTGGATTATCTTATGTAAGGAAAACATGATTTAGGCTACCCTAATTGTTAGGTACCTATTACTTTTTAAATATTAGGTTATAATTATCTAGGAAACCCTTACAATTAAGATTCTATATAAAGAACATTGACTTTATCCATATGATAGATTTTGGAAAAAAATTCCACTTAATTATCCAAGAGTAATATTTGATATAACTAACATAATTTTCTACCAGATATATTAATGACTTATTTTAAAAGCTCATATTGGAGAAGTAATGATGGAATAAGGATCATGGACCTATAATGTATATAATTTAATTTAAAATGGGTTATCATTTTTATTGGGATTTTATTTAAAATAATTCCTTATTAAATTAATGTAGTACATGATACTTAGCTAATAAAATTTATATTATAGGTAAAATCACATCATCATCATAAAAAATTAATTCGAGATCAATATCAGAAAATAATAATCTTAAAAAAATATGAGATCGGAATATAAACTTAACAATCATTCTTAAGCTATGAGGAAATTTCTATGTGTTAAAAATAAATCTTTCTGAATAACTGTCTAGTAATGTTATAAAATAATTAAACCTAGATGCTTATGTGAACTATATATGGACTCAATTAAGTTTAAAAAATAATTAGATAAAAATTGACCTAAAAACTTTAGTCTCTACTCAATTATTCAAAATTATTGTGTATTTTAATTAAATACAGAGAAAGAATGTTTTTATTTAGGATCTGTCTATGAAATTTATTTGTTTGTAAAGGTTCTATCAATATTAATGAGTTTAACAAATTCTTTCCCAACCACCTATAATTAGTGAGGATAAATGGGCATGAAAAAGGGTTTCTAGGCTCAAGTTCTATATTGATAGTATAAAAGGGTAAGGTTTTAAGCTAGAAGGAGAAGATTGGATGGTCTAATTATTATATGTGGTCATTGAAACCAAATGGATTCATTAGGTATAAGGGGTATTTTTTCCATTATATGGGAATATTTAGAATACCTAAAATAAGTTTAAGAAACACTATGGAGGGTCCATGTAAGGTTTTAATGTTATAAAAATTCAAGTCTTTTGTTTTCAAGGGTATGCTACTGAATATACATTTTATAAGTTTTTTAAATATGTACAATAGTTAAAAAATGAAGAAGGATTTATGGAAAGATCATAATGTGTCTATTCATGTGATGAAGTAGAGGGTTGTTATATCAAAGAAGTTGGATAAAATAAAATATTCCATGATCAAGTGTATCTAAATAAAGGATGTACATTCTAATTTTATATTATCTTATATGATAATAGAATTTATTTGTTAAAAAAATGTAGTTATGAAAAATATGGGATGATAGGTTTGATACAAATGGTTTTTGATTCATCAGATTCAATAAAATGTTTAAAAATTAGAAATAGATAAAGCGAGTTTTACCCTGGATACAAGGGTTTATCCATATTTTTTATAATATGATGGGATGATTTCTCACTACCTTATAGTGGCATATTTAGAGAATAAAATATTATTTTTAGAATATTGCATAAAATATATATAATACCATTAGATATATTGATATTATTAATTTATTCCTTAAATATTATTACTAATGGAAATAAGAATCATTTCTTAAACAAAACATATTTTTTGTCTTATCATGATATTTTGGAAAAAACATAGTTTCTAAGAGGCTAGTTGGAGTATATTCGATGTTAAAGAAGTTCAAGGAGTAAAAAATAAAATATTAAACCATTACGGTTAAAAGTAAATGTCACTTTATATCATAAAATAGTTTAGGGTATATTTGAAAAGAAAATTAATGTAATTATTTACATTTTTTTAACAAAATGATTATAAATAAAAGTTTGAATTGAAAAGTTACTTGATGATTATGATGAACTTAAAAAGAGTTCTAAATATAAAAAATAGAATTTTAAGATCATAGAATTTTATGATTTGAAGTGAAGGAGTTTGAATACTATGTTCAATGAGTTAAACATTAGGAATATGATTCTTAGTCTCATCATTAATCGAACAAGATTTCTTTATAGGTGTTAATTTCTAATTGTGTTTAGTGGGACATTTTTTATATGATCACAAATAGATGTTGTAGGAATTACATAAAGAATTAATTAGACAAAAAAACCCAAAAAGTAAAATAAACATAAGGCATATTAAGTGTTTTATCATACGGGTTATGATTAAATTTTCCATTATATATGAGTTTGTTTATAAGATATCGGTAAACTAATGAGGTATGAACCCTTTTAATTTCATTATGAATCTTTTTTTACTTCTATTAAAAGTTCTTAGAGGTATGAGGAAGGGTTTGCAAGCATCTGAGGCTCATTCAGAGCCCAAGTTCTGGTTTTTATAAAACTAGTTTGAGGTGCATGGTTGGTACCTAGTTAATAGTAACCATGTAGCTCTACCATGTGTCCCTATATGAGGAGGTTCACAGTTTTGTCTAACCATGTATTGGAGGCCACACGAATGAGTGAGGAGCTATAAATAAAATATAGAGGGTATCCACATGGATTGTGCAAGGTTGGTCAAACCATGTGACTATCCTACACACTTAATTCCACTTAACCAGTATAGGTGCATGGTTAGATGCGCTGTTTGGAAAACAATGAGGCCAAACCATGTGTCCTATTAAAAGTGTTTGAAATTTCGTTTTTTCCCCTGCCTTATTTGAGAATTAAACCCCTATTTCTCCTCAATTTTTTTTATCTCCACTACCCCACATTTGAGAGCTCCTCCTTCCAACTCAATCTAAGAATTAAGGTATCTCCTTAAATAGGACTCTGATTCATCACCATCAGTCTTGATGGATCCATATCACTAAGCTCTCTAATCTTATTTCTCCCTCCCATCATTTATCTTTCCATATATAATGATATATTTATATGAGATAACATTCCATATTTTCTGGGTGTTAATATATTTCTTCATTTTCTCCCAATATAGACCAAATTAGAGGCCAAAAAATGGATGAGGCATCCACAACATGTCTAATGTAGGTGGTCTCAGGATTTTCCCTTGAAGTCCGATTGTCTATATATGGCATCGTGGTGCCATACGTTGATGTTTCCTTATGTTTCTTCCTAAAGTGAGTTTTCCTGAAATTAATTGAATGGTCCTATATTTATATGACCCTTGAGATCCAAAATCATTGATTAGGGTTGAGGACCCCAAATAAAACCAACCCATTGGGTGTACTGCTAAAATAAAAAATATAACCATGGGTTTCTTATGAAATTTATTTAACTTATAAGGTGTGATCCTTACCCCTTATAATTGGGAGGTTATGATTAATTAAATGAGATGGCTTAATTAAATTAAATTGAATGTATTAATCCATACTAGGCCTTGTAAGCCTAGGATATGTGATTGAACCACCTTAGGAGGTTAGTTAGACATATCCTATATAAATGAATTTTTCAAAAAAATTAAAAGTGATGTTTAAGGGCATAGTTAGACTGAGAGGCCATGAATTTCTATTATTCCATGCCAAGGGTGATACATGGGTCTGACTTGAAACACCATGGATGGACTCATCATGCTTATTAAATTACAATGGATTATTAATTTAATTTACATCATGTTATGGGAGATACATGGGTTCCCATTTGAACTCCCTATATGGGCACACATAGGCAGTTGGATTCACATTATTCCAAGAGTGATACTTGTGTTCCTTGTATAGAATGATAATGATGGACTCTAAGAGAAGTGATTATTATTATCCTATGAGTGACAGTTGGGATTTTTATGTGGACTACCAAGGATGAAATCAGAGGATGATGACTTTGTACCACACCTATAGAGATACCTGGGTTTCTTATATGGTATTCCATGGATGGTATCGTGTTTCTAATAAATTAATTGATTAATAAATATAAGTGACATGTCTTCCAATACAAATAACATGCTTTTATTTGGTTATATCTTTATACAAAATATAAACTTGTCATATTTACTTTATCAAGTTTAATGAAATGGTACACATTTATCCCTTATACTGATATAATCCACATGGGTATTCTTCGATATAAACTAGGTCCTAAGACTCTTTTATAAATAATATCACTAATGGGTAATCTTTTAGTGACATTCTAGCTTAGGACAAATAATATCAGATCCTTGATTTAATTTCGAGGTACTACTTTTTTTTGTATTGTATTTATCCCTTGGCTTTCTCAGAATTTTTTGGATAAAAATGGAGTTTTTGGACTCATTATAAAGTGGTGCATGGTCAGTGCATGGTTAGGGGAAACCATGTGCCGACCTAGGATAAACCATGTATCTTGGATAGGGGCACAATCCAGGACACACCATCTACCACGCAGGCATATGACCTCCACCAAGAAACTATGTGTCCTCATTCCTCATGGACATAGAGGGACACATAGTTTCCACAAGGTTTAAAAAACCATTAAGGCTAATTATGTGGCCTATATAGGTTATTAAAAATCAAGAAATTAAATTTCTACCCTCCCCATATTTAACACTAATTCCACCAATTTCTCTCCATGTTTTGGATTTATAGACCTTGGTGCCTCTACCTCCCTTCATTTCTCCCTTACAACTCCAAATTTTGGGTGGTTTTGGTGTGGATATTCAATAAATCATCAAGTAAGTCCCTTTTCCCTTGGTTTATTCCCTATTCTTGGGTTCTTCTCCCTACTTTTTCGAGTTCTCTTTTCTCTTGTGAGTTGGTTTCTATAAAATGGGTTGAATAATGGTTCTTTAGGTTTAAATTATGGTGTTTATGGTTCAATCATTCCTTTATAGGGTTTCTTTGTGGTGTGGTTGTGGTTTTCCACCAAATTCAGGATGTTTCCAAACTTGAGGTAGGTGGTTCCATGCTTTAGCATTTTTATATGATTTTGGTATTCTTTTTTTGATCCTTGAATGTGTTATATGAATTATGTTTGTGAAGAGAAATGCGATTTCAAAAGGATTCAAGGTGTGTATGGTTTTAAATATGATTTTCTAAAATAAATTGATTATGTTTCATGTGATCATCCTTGTTGCGATTCTTATAATGTGTTCTATAAATTATGTAAGTGGTGAGAAGTGTTTTTACAAATGGTTTTGGTGTGTGTATGGATTTGATAGAGGTTATTTCTATTAAAATGGTATTTTATGTTGTTTATTCATGATGCTTGATGTTTGTATGTGAAAGCGGTGATCTATGTGACATGTGAAATGGAAAATTGAGAACAAAGGGAATCCTAGGTATCTTGGTGGGCGAACTAGGACTAGTATAATAGTTGGATGGATAGGGATGAGGCATAGTATCTTCTAGCAGTATTGATGCTACAATAATAATTAAACTATAATGATGATTGGGGACCACTAGAACTTTTTATAGATTCCTATATAGTGGCTGATGCATGAGGACACTATGGGTTATGGTTTTTATACCATGTTTTACTAAGATATGTGGTTCCTAGTGTACCAATAGTGCTAGTACCTTTAGGTATTACCCATATTTCTCTATTGTGATGTGGTTCATACCGTCAGTATACGATGGAAATTTCCTTTTTTTCAATTTTGAAAATCTTACTTCTTTGGAAATTTTTTATTTAAAATGCTTTCAATAAATGTTTCCAATTTATTTAGTTAAAACATTCATGTTGATTTGTCTTATAATGTTGTGTTGTGGAATCCCATTTGGGGTAGTATTCTACTAGGACTTAGCTCACACCCTACACACACCCTTAGGGGTATGTTGAATTTTTTATGGTTGAATCAAGTAAAGGAAAAATGTTTCTTAGTGGTGATGGTGGATCCATTTTCTACTGTTATTCTCTTGTAGGTGTTTGTGTATGTGGTTTAGGGGTGATGTCCCTCTTGTTGCATGGTGGTTTTGTGTTTTGATACACGTGGTTCACCTCCTATTTTGGTATTCGATTCATGATTTAAATTGTAAAATGTTTGACTTGAAATTATTGTATCCCTTTTTGGTTATGGATATTGATCTTGGTGTGATGTTTCAGTTTTAATATTGTTTATGGTTTCTTATCATGGGTGAAATCATTTCTAAAAGTTTATTAATGATGCCCATTCACTAGTTGTTAGCCCATGGGGATTAGGAATTTCCTTCGGGCCATGGCATGGGTTGTTCTGGGTGTTGGGTTGGATGGAACCCCAGCTTGGTTTGTGACAAAGTGGTATCAGAGTAGGTTTTGAAATTTTCTTTGGGTCATCATATTTGGAAAAATTCTAGATAAACCATATATAGGATTTTCAAGGATTTATGTTTTGGTTTCAAGTGGGGTGTCTAGAAAACACACCTCATGACATACCATGGTTCCCTATGGGATGTTGGAAATTTGGTTTGACTTATCCTCTAGATGAGATGTACAGGCTGTAAAGTGTGAAAGGACACTAGTCAGGGGGTGAAGCAGTTTGTTTTGTTATTGAGTTTGTTGTTTTTTTATCTATGGATTTGTTGGATGTTTTTTCATGTTTCTGAAAAGTTTCAGAATGGTGTATTAATGGTTTTTCATTGTCGTTGTTTCTTGATGTAGAAATATTCCTCCTAGATACTTCCTATACAACCATGGTTAGAGGATGGAGAGATTTTTCCCTCACTAATTGATTAGAGACTAGTAGAAGTCATGGTTTAGGTTTTCCAAGCATTAGGTCAGAGAGTGGGCTATGGTCTTTCTCTTATTGTGGAATCCAAACTAGGTCCTAAAAAGGAGAAAGATCAATAGTTACTTAAGAATAAACCTACTTCCTTCCGAGGTAGAATGGATCCCTAGGAATTAGGGATTGGATTTAGAATATTTAAAGGATGTTTGGATTTCATGGAACTCTCAATGAATTTAAAGTGAAATGTGCATCATTATTGTTGTAAGGTCCCATTCCGAGGTGGTGGGACTTAGTTGTTCAAGATGGGAAGAATGAGAAGATGAGTTGTAAGGATTTAAATTTCATCTTAAATGAGCACTATTTCCCCAATACCCTGACTTTGGATATGACCCGAGAGTTTTTTTATATTCACCATGTGTATCAGACCATGATGGATTATGCTGAACATTTCTATAAGTTGGTTTGGTTCGCACCCAAGGTATTTACAATATGTAGATGAAGGCTCAAAAGTTTTAAATGGGGTTGTAGATGAATATCTGACCTCAAGTCTTCATGTTTAAGTTGAAGACCTATAATGAGGTGGTTGATCATTCTTTGATGGTGGAGATCAATCATGGTCAAAAGTCTATTTTTTCTAGAGTAGTGTCAGCAGTGGTCTAGGGTAGTGGAAGTTCATATGAGAAGAAGAGAAAGTGGGGTGAATAAGAGAAGAAGGGAGGTGGTATTTCAGGACATCCATCACAACTATCTACATTTGTGGATTCATATACTAGATTAGTCTTGTTTCATCGGTGTGGGAAGGCGGGATATGTGAGGTCTATGTTTTTATCTTCCCCAATATCTTTCTATCAATGTAGGCATATGGGGAACTTTAAGTAGTTTTTCATAGCCACACGTCCATACCATGGTGGTGAAACTTTAGTATCCTTCAGGGGGATTTCATCCCAGTCAAAGCCAACCAAGGCAAAAGGTTATCTTTTTGGTGGTCGTGGTGGTAGGGATAAATCTTCTTCTGGTCAGAGTCAGTTCAAGGAATCACAGTAGGTCAGTTTCTATTCTTAGGCTCAAGTAGAGATGAGGAATCTTCATGTAGTGGATCGTTTACCAGTGGAATCAAATGTAGGACCTATAATAGTTCTATGTACTGTTCTTATATCATCATCTATAGTTGTTTCTTTGTTTTAAATTGGTGACTATGTTTCTTTTATTTATGCCCATATCATGTATTTTCTGAAATTGTCAAATGAGATTATGTGTTATGTGATGGATTAGGTGATGCCTCTTGGTAAGAAGCGTGATTAGGGTTTCAAGTGTTTGTCTTATGCACTCACCGTGTTAGGGGTCGAGATAGAATGGTATTTCATAGTTTTGGAAATGTACATCTTTGAAGTGATCCTCAGTATAGATTAGTTGGTGAATTTATAGGATCACATAGATTTCTATCGATAGAGAGTGAGTTTTATGGAACTTGATGGGAGTACCTAGGTTTTACAAGGTGAATGAGATGCTTGTTCGGGATGTGATGGACCTCCACTTCAAGAGTTGTATAGTATTATTTTTTATATCTCATCACTCATGATAGAGGATGATGGTAGTATTCCTCATGGTGGATTACCAACTATGGTGGATTATTTCCCATAGGTATTTCCAGATGACTTTTATGTTTTCCTATGAAGTAGGATGTGGGGTTCACCATTAATTTGGAATAGGGAACATAATCAATATATTTTCTCTCGTACCATATGGAACCATCTATTGAGGGAATTAAATGTACAGATTGATGATTTTGAATCCAAAGGATTCATTTTCCCAAGCATCTCTCCTTTGGCCACACCATAATTGTTTGAAAATAATGCCTAGGGTTATCTACAATTATATATCAATTAATGGATGATGAAAAATGTGACGATCAATAAAAAATATCCCTTTCCCAGTATTGATGAACTTTTTTATCAGCTCAAGGGGTGAGGTGGTTCTCCAAGATCAAACTACATTTTGGGTATCACTAGGTCCAAGTTAGAGAGGTGTATATTCTAAAAAAGCCTTACGATGCATGTATGGTCATTATGAGAATTTTATCATGCCTTTTGGATTGATTAATTCTCCAACAATTTTCATATAACTCATAAATGGTGTGTTTCATTAGTATCTTGATTCATTTGGTGTTGTATTCATGGATAGCATTATGGTTTACTCCAGAACCAAGGATGAGTATGAATGGAATTTTAGAATATTGTTGGGAACTCTTCAAGATCACTATCTCTATGAGAATTTTTCCAAGTTCATTTTTTGGATTAGGGAGGTTAAGTTTCTAGGTTATGCGATCTCAGAATAAGGGGTTTCAATGGACCATGAAAATACTAGTGAAGTGATATCATGAGAATAGCCAAAGAATATTTTTAAAATTAGGATTTTTTTGGAAGGGTATTACATGTAGTTTTTTCATGAGTTCTCTTGGATTTCTTCACCCATGATGGCACTTAACTAGAAAGGGGTAAAGTTCGAGTGGATCCTAGAGTGTCAGAAGTCCTTTGAGGATTATAAGAATTGGTTTACCCAAACCCCTATTATGATATTTCCAAAAATATATAAAGGGATACATAGTATATTGTGATGCCTCATGTATGGGTATTGGGTGTGTTCTAATGCATGATCACCATGTGGTGGCATATGACTCTCACTAACTCCGACCACACAAAAAAAAATTACCCAACCCATGACCCAGAATTAGCAACAGTGAAGCATGACTTGAAGATGTGGGTTCATTATCTTTTTGGGGAGAAGATTGTAGTTTATTCAGATTATTGTGTTTTTCTTACATATTCTCCAAGAATTATCTGAATTTGAGGTAGTTCTATTGGATGGAGAACCTTTATGGGTTCGATTTTGATATCATTTACACCCCAGGTAAGGTAATGTAGTAGCTGATGATTTAAGAAGAAAGGTTCCAATGCAGAATTTGAAGGAGTCTAGTGATGAGTGGAATTTTATGGACCTTTTCTCTCAAATGAATCTGGAAACCAAGGAGCACAATAGAGGTGCCTTCTTGACCAGTGTTCATCTGAAACCATCCCTTAGGGAGTTGGTTCAATGAGAGTAGCTGAGTAATGAGTTCTTCCAATTTTCTATGCAGTTTCTAAATAGTGTGGAGGTTCCTAGTGAGTGGTCTCCATATCCTAATGGAGTTCACTGTTTAAAGTGTTTCTTCATGGTGTTGTGGTTATTGTGGAGGGTGGTGATGTAGGATAACCCCTAGTCTCAGTGGTCCATTCATCCTAGTACCACCAAGATGTTTTCTGATGTGTGATGTTAGTTATCATGGCCAAGTATGATATAGGACATAACTAACTTTGTATCTTGGTGTTATACCTATCAGTATATCAAATCAGAGCACCATATACCCTCCAATTTTCTTCATCCCTTAAAAATACATGGAATTGGTATTAAGTCCCCATGGACTTCATTATTGGCTTACCTCATATACCACATGGAAGGAATTCCATAAGGGTAGTGATTGACCATAAAACCAAATCATCCCATTTCATTATGACTATGTATTCATCCAAGGTGGATGTGTTGGGTTGGATTTATGTTCAAGAGACAGTGAGGATTCATGGTGTTCTATCAGATATCATTTTAGAAAGTGACACTTATTTAACCTCACAGTTTTGGGAAAGACTTCGGAAGGTTATGGGGTTGTAGGTCAAGTTGAGTATGGGATTCCATCCAAAAAAAGTTGGTCAGATGGAGTGGGAGAATAAGATCTTAGAAGACATGCTTTGGGCATGTGCGTTGGATTTCATAGAATCATGGGATATTCATTTGGGGTTGGTTGAATTTTCTTATAATAATAGATACTAATCCTAAATATGAATGGAACCCTTTGAGGTTCTTTATGGATGGTCATGTCGGTATATTTTATGTTGGATCGAGGTAGGTGAGACCTCATTATTGGGAATGAGTTTTGTGTAGGATACATATGAGAATATTCAGTTTATTAGGTAGTGTTTATTGATAGTGCATAGTCTCTAGAAGTCTTATGTCGATCATCCCCGCTGAGCCTTGGAATTCTCAGTTGGTGACTGAGTGTTTCGGAAAGTGGAATCTCGCTTGGGTCACTATCGTATTAGTAAGAAAGGGAAGATAACATCGAGGTATGTCATACCTTTTGTGATTACCAAGAATATTAGTAAGGTGGAATACTGATTAGAGTTTATGTCTTGGTTAATGTAAATTCATGATGTGTTCCATGTCTTGTGACTGAAAATGTATAATCTGGATCCATATCATGTGTTTAATTGGGAAGAGTTAGAGTTAGAACCTAATTTTTATATATTTGAGTAGCTAGTATGGATTGTGGATTCTAAATAGAAAGTGTGTTGGGGGAAATCCATACCTTTTGTTTCAGTACTTTGGAAGTATGGTAATTATGATCATGAGATAACGGAGCAGAAGACTTGGGTTGAGGAGTAGTATCTATTTTTGTTCTCTGATCAGACTTTGGGATGACTTTCTAAGGTCGAAAAGATTTCATGGTGGGTAGAATTGTCATATATGTGATTTCATTTTGAGTTACTCCTTTTTTTTTTATTGTATTTATACCTTGGTTTTCATGGGTGTTTTTGAATAACCTGGAATTTTTTGACACCAAAACAGGTGGTACACATTCGGCACATGATTAGGGGAAACCATGCACCATCACAGGAGAAACTGTGCACCTTAGATAGTGGCACTATCCATGCCACATGGTCTACTATATAGTCTTGTGACCTCCCCTTGGAAACTATTCATCCTCATTATTTTTAGATATATAAGGATGCATGATTGCTTCCAAATTTGGAAACCTGTGTGGGATAACTATTCAGCATGTTCATGTCATTAAAAATCTAGAAATTAACTTCCTACCCCTCTCTGATTTACCCCAAATTCCACCCATTGCTTCCCCCATTTAGGATTTTCGGCCCTAGGAACCTCTCCCTCTCTTCATTTATCCCTTATACCTCTAAATTTGTGGTGGTTTTGGTGTGGGTATTCAAGAAATAATCAAGTAAGTCCCTTCTACCTTGGTTTCTTCCCTCTTCTTAGGTTTCCTCCCCTCAATCACTGAGTTCCCTTTTCTTCAGCAGACTAATTTCCCTAAAATGGGTTGAATGATTATTCTTTGGGTTAAAATCTTGGTGTTTTTAGATATTTCCTTTATAGGGATCCTTTGTGGCGTAGTTGTGGTTTTCCACCAAATTATGAAAATTTCCAAGATTGAGGTAGGTGGTTCCATGATTTAGCATTTTTAGATTTTTTTGGTATGCTATATTTTCTCCTTGAAAGTGTTCTATGAATTATATGTGTTGTGATAAATGTGTTTTAAAAAGTTTTGAATGTGTGTATGGGTTGAAATATGATTTTCTAAAAGAAATTGATTGTGTTTCATGTGTTCTTACTTGTTTTTCTTCTTATAATGTTTTCTATAAATTGTGTAAGTGGTGTGAAGTGTATTTCCAAATGGTTTTGGTGTACTTATAGATTTTAAAGAAGTTTTTCCTATAAAAATTCATGGTTTATCTTGTGTATTCATGATTCTTGATGTGTATGTGAAAGTAGTGATCATGTGACACATGAAATAGAAAATTAAGCACAAAGGGAATCCTAGGTATCTAAGTAGGTGGAATAGGACTAGTATGATAGCATGATATGTGGGGTTGAGGCCCAAAATCTTATAGTAGGATTGTTTCTACAACAATAACTTAACTATTATGATGATTTGGGACCACTAGAGATTTTTATGGATTCATCTCTAGTGTATTGTGCATGAAGATGTTGTGGGTTATGGTTTCTACACCATGTTTCACAGAGATACAATGTTTGTGGGGTTCCACTAGTGCTATTACCTTTAGAGAGAACCTGTGGTTCTCTCTTGTGATGTGGTGATTACCATCGACATACGACAGAACTTTACTTATTTTCAATTTTCAAAGCTTTCTTCTTGGAAAATGTTTTCCTTAAATTTTTTTAGAATGTTTCCAATTTTATTCTTTAAAACAATAATTTGGATTTTACTTCTAATGTTATGTCATGGAATCCATTTTTGGGGGTGGAATCCGACTAGGATTTAGATCACACCCTACATACACCCAAGGATAGAGGTAATTTATTCATGGTGGTTCTGGTAACTGAAGTGAAATAAATTCAGTTAAAAAATATATAATATAGTTGTGGTTTCATAAAAATTCTATGATATTTTTTTTATCTTTCTAATTAGTGTAAGTTTCAATTAAACTTCCACTAGTCATTTAAAAAAACAATAATCTCTCCTCCTCCCATTCTTCCTCTGTGCAGCCCCGACCACTCCCCCCACCCCGACCCCTCCTCTCCTCTCCTCAGTGGTGACCTTGAGCCTATGGCCCCCTTTCCCCCACCCTTCCTCCTCTCCTATTTTGGCGGTGACCCCAACCCCACAAAACTCCCCCACCCTGAGCCTGCAATCCTTGAACACTATGACCCCGACCCCCACAACCCCCCCTATGACCTCCTCTCCGGCTGGATCCCTGACAAAACAAACCCACCCCACCCCCTATGACCTCCCTCACCCCATCTTGGTTCCCCTATTCGACGATGACACATACCCCCCCTCCGAGCACCCTCTTCCTGGCTCAAATCTCCTCCTCAATGACAACACAGACCCCCCTAATAGGTGAATCATCCTCATAATAATTTTTTATTGAGTATCATTAGATGGAAAACCGTGGGTGATAAAAAAATATAGAATTTGTTTTTTATTCATTGGACATTAATTATATATGCAATTTTGGTTTATAATATGTTATTTGTATTTTTCAGTTACTTGTTTGGAGTTATAATAATCATTAATTTTGGTTATGTTGTATTAAATTAAAAAAATTGTTTATGATATATGTCGGTTATGAAATATAGATCATTTATAATTTCATTGTTTATATTTGATATTAATAAATCTCAATTTGTTCTATATATATTAATGACTCTAATTTTTGATAGATACATAATTTAGGTTATTTTCCAACTCCTGACCAATTGGTGGTAGGGTTTGGGGTCACACTTGGTTTCATCACTAAACCTGGAAAGGTCTCTAAGGATAAAGGACTTAAAAAATGAGATATTAGACCCTTTTTAAGTTTATCAGAATGATTCATGATTTATGAATGTGTGGGGAATCATTTAGTTTAATTAAATCTATTTAATAATGATAGATTAGTTAGGGTAAAATTTTATATGAATTAAAATAAATTATTGATTATGGTAACTAGAACAACCAATATAGTTTCATTGATTTTATTTTAACTAACATGATTTTTAATAAAATTATTTATAGTGTGTTGTTTGCTTTTTGTTGAGTAAAATTAATAATTTTTTATAATTTTATTTTAAAATCACAATCAAAATAATTCAAATTTATGTTAACATCATGTTTTTTATGTTTAGATCAAATTGAAGGAATATCTGATTTGATGTTATGTGAAAAGAGTTGATTTATATAATTCATGGAACAACATGAAGTCACACTAAATTAGTTAAATATAATATATAGATATAGAGTTTAATATTTTGGGTATGCATGACATATCATTATATACATATAAAGTATACTTTTCATTCACATTTTTAAAGAGGTGCTCTTGGTCTTAGTTATATCATGGGAAATGGTTCAGACATTGATCAATGTAGCTAATTTTTCAATGGAATGAACCCTACTTAGTTAAAACACTAGGATATAATACATTTTTATCTTTTATTTTATTCATCCCATTCATATATGTTTGTGAGAAATAATAATTTATTTGATTCATGTTTAAATATTAGAAGTTTAATAATAAAAATTTCATTATTTGATTCATCCCATTTCCTTTATAGTTGTTATGAAAGAGTTAATGGTGAAGTTGGGTGATGTTTAATTTTGATTTTAATTATTTAATTAAAAATTTATATTTTTATATCTAAATCTATGAGAAGAATAAAATATAATACCTATGGATAAAATTTAGAATAATTTACCACAAAACACACCTCGATATGCCAAGGGTTTGTAAGAATTTTTAGATTATGAAATTGTAAAACTGATCAGTGCATGGTAGAATAAAATTCATGTGGCCTAATTGCAAAATTCAAGAAATGTTTTAATAGAATTATTTGAGAATTTAATATTGAAATAGTTTCCATCTCAATATGTATATTGTATTTGGCATGCTGAATCAAGTGTAATGGAAAGTCAAAACAATGAAAATACTTTCAATGAAATACAAAGTGACCCATAAGAGGATAATTCAGTTCGAAATTTGTTAAATGATGAATTTGGTTTTTTAGAATAAAATATCTAATATTTCAATAGATCAATAGAACCTTCAGTTGATCCTGCCCAGCTTAATCTTTCTCTAAATTTCAGTGACCAAAAAAATGATTTTTATGAATTTTTTGAAGACGGGAAACAAGACCTGTATGAAGGGTGTTTAAAGTATTCAATGTTGTATTTTCTACTTAATTTTTATCATATCAAGTGTATATATGGAATTAATAACAAATAAATTTCCATGATTTTAGAGTTTCTTCATGATGCATTTAGTAAAGCTAATATCCTTTCATCATTCTATGAGATGAAGAAAGTAATCAATAAACATGGACATCATTATACAAAGATACATGCATGCCCTAATTATTTCATGCATTAATGGGGAAAAGATTATGATAAATAAAAATACGCAAGATTTCATATGATAATATGAAATTCAATGAAAAATAGTGAGAGTATTAATCAATGAAACCCCAAGAAGAAATAGAAGAAGAAAACTCCTGAAATGGTATTGTGTTACTTTCTATAAAACCATGATTTTAGAGATTATTCCAATAATCTATGACTGTAGATGACATGAAGTGGAAATATTAGGATAATAATGATGGATTAATGAGACATCCAAAAGATTCAACATCATGGAAGATATTTGATTTGGTATATCCATATTTTTATTCAGATCCTAGGAATGTACTTTTGGGATTAGATTCTTATGGTTTTAACCCTTTTGGAACTTTAAGTACTAATTATAGAATTTAGCAAGTCGTTTTGATCCCCTGTAATCTACCTCCATGGATTTTTATGAAGAATAATTCATTAATTATTCCTATTATTATTCCTAGAAAGAAAATGTATGGAAATGATATTGATGTATACCTTCAACCTCCAATCAAAGAATTATGAGAATTATGGGACGATGGAGTGGAAACATATGATGCTTCAATGATACAACTATTCAAAATGCATGATATTTTAATGTGGAAAATTAACAACTTTCATGGACTAGTAAATTTATCTGGTTGGAACACTCATACTAGTTTGTCTTGTCTAGTTTGTAATTTTTATTTTGAACCTCAACGGTTTCCTCATAGCAGAAAATGGTGTTTAACGTGTCATCGTTAATTTGTTGATAACTCTCATAAATTCAGGTTTAACAAGACATGATTCAATGGGTATATTGAAATGATAAATTCACCGAAGGTGTTATCTAGTTAAGAAATCTTGGGAAAATTAATGAATTTCACTGAAGAATTTTGAAAATTTCATTAGTTTACAGAAGGGGTGAAAAGGGTACGAGATACAATATTCAAAGACACTGGAACACAAGAATGAAAGAAAAAGAGTATATCTTTAAAATGTATTTATTGGGAGTTTAATTTGATACATCATAATCTTGACGTAATGAATATTTAGATGAATGTCTCTGATATTGTAATTTTTACAGTGCTTAATGAGCATGGTAAATAGAATGATCACCTTAATGCTTATAAGGATTTGCATTCAATGAATATAATGTATGGTTTATGGGAAAATGAGAATGGAAATTATCCTTAAGCTATTTTTACATTAAAAAATCATAATAAAGATGTATTATTTCAAACTTTAATAAATTTAAAAGTGCAATATGGGAATTCAAGTAACACATCATGGTGCGTTGAATTGAGACATCGAATGTTACTAGTATAAATGTCATTTAAAAAAAACACTATTTTATTAATTATTTAATTCATTTTTTGAAAAGATATAGATAATCATAGAAGGTATACAAATATAAAAACAACATATGTATGGGACCTGAAGGAATTCAAGATTATCGTTCCATTTAATGAGTTCAGGGTGCCTACCAGTAACGCTGTGGGAATATATGGGCAGATTCTTGGGAATCTTTCTTACAAGATAGCGAGCTTCCCCATTAATAATAAATATTAAAGGAATATTACTATATCTTGGAAAAATGAGTTTGTTGATGATCAAGTAAATTTAATATTTAGTTAATATTTTTTGATAACTAATTTAAAAGACATGAGTAATTTTTTCAATATACTTATAAAGTGTTATGATTTTTATTTCTAGATATTTTCCATTTTGATTCCATTAACTCCATTTCACGCCCATGGACTTTGTAAAGAACACATACAACATCCATAAAATTAAACTAAAAGGACACTTTTATATAGAAAATTCACATTTCGAGTTATACTGACCACATATTGTTATGAATTGAGGTTTTTTTATTTCTACATTTTAAAAATAAATTATAAATAATTATCCATAAGTTTGAAAACAATCAAAGTTTGTTTGCTCGGTTTTGAATCTGTAAACACTTATTAAAGGTACAAATTCCTTTAAAAAGAGTGTCGGGGGGGGGGGGGGTAAAAACTAGAAAAATGAATTTATATTTTCTTGAAATTAAGTGGAAACAACCATTTATTTAATTCTAAAATATAGGAACCAACGACATGTTATCCTGAATGATAGTTTTCTTATTATGGATGTAAATGAGTTTTTAGTGGTTTAAAACACTAAAATGTGTGTGGAAACATAAAAAACTATAAAATGACATCCAATTATACTAAAATAAGGTAAAAACACCATAGATATAATTTTTAAATTTAAGAACCAATGACACATCATTCGGAATGATAGTTTTCTCGTTATGGTCGTAAACACGTTTTTAGTGCTTTAAAAAGCTAAAACATGCGTGGAACAGTAAAAACCATAAAAATGATGTCTAATTATCCTGAAATTAGAAGAAAACCACCCTATATTTAATTGTGAAATGTAAGAAGAGATAGAACATCATTCATAATAAAATTTTTCTTGTCATGACCTTAATTGCATTTTTAGTGTTTTAAAACACTAAAACATGTGTAGAATGGTCAAAACCAGACAAAAGATACCATATTGTCATGAAATAAGGGTAAAACCATAGTAAATTTAATTTTTAAATGTAGTAGCTTATGGAAAATCATGCCAAATGAGGGTTTCCCATTATTGTCTTAAACAAGTTTTTAGTGTTTTAAAACACAAAAACATGCATAGAATAGTCAAAACTAGATAAATGATATCATATTTTACTAAAATTAGGGGAAAATTACATATATTTAATTTGAAAATGTAGGAACTGAAGAAAAATCATTCCAAATGATGGTTTTCCCATTATGGCTATAAACACATTTTTAGTGTTTTAAAACACTAAAATATGCATGGAACGATAACAACTAGGAAAATAAACTCATATTGATGTGAAATAATGGTAAAACCATAATATATTTAATTATGAAATATAGGAACTAATAAAATGTCATTACAAATTATGGATTTATTATTATAGTTCTAAATTCATTTGTACTTTTTAAAACACTAAAACATGCGTGGAATAGTCAAAACTAAGAAAAAATGTTAGATTTTTATGAAATCAGCTGAGAACCATGGTATATTTAATTGTGAAATATTATAACCTACTTAAGACCATTCTAAGTGATGGTTTTTTCATTATGTCCATAAAGTAATTTTTTTTGTTTTAAAACACTAAAACATGCATGGAATGATTAAAATTAGAGAAACAATTTCATATTTTATAGAAATTAGGGGGAAAACCATAGATTTAATTTTGAAATGTCAGAATTGACTGCACATCATTTCGAATGATGGGTTTACCTTTATATCTTTAAACAAATTTTTAGTTTTTTAAACACTAAAAAATGTATTTAATTGTCAAAAAATAGTGAAATAATGTTTTACAGTCCTAAAATGAGTAGAAAACCACCATATATTTAATTTTAAAGTTTAGGAACTGACGTCACTTCATTCCAAATTACGGTTTTCCCTTTATGGTCATAAATGCATTTTTAGTGTTTTAAAACTATAAAACGCACATGGAATTGTCTAAAATATGAAAACAATGTCCAATTGTTTTGAAATTAGAGTATAATGACTGTATATTGAATTTTAAAATGTAGGAACTAATAGAATGTCATTCCGAATGACGGTTTTTCCATCATGTCTGTAAATCCATTTTTAAAATAATAAAACATGTGTGGAACTATCAGAACCTATAAAAATACCTCATATTGATATGAAATCATGGTACAACCACCGTATATTTATTTTTGAAATGTAGGAACTGACGACACGTCATTCTGAATAACAGTTTACCCATTTTGTCTGTAAATGCGTTTTTAGTGATTTAAAACACTAAAATTTGTGTCGAATGTTCAAAACATGGAAAATGACTTCATATTTTCCTAAAATCACGGGACAACCATTTTAGATATAATTTTGAAATGTAGGAACCAACTACACATCATTTCGAGTGATGGTTTTCCCGTTATGGATGTAACTGTGTTTTTAGTGTTTTAAAGCACTAATACGTGCATGGAACAGTCAATACCAGAAAAATGATGATGTATTATCCTAAAATCATGTGAAAATGACTATATATTTAATTTTGAAATGTAGGAACTGACATAACATCATTCTGAATGGTGGTTTTCCCATTATGGACATAAATAGGTTTTTAGTTTTTTAAAACACTAAAACATGTGTGGAACAGTCAAAATCATAGAAAATAACCTCATATTGATGTGTAATCATGGGGAAACCACTAATTAGTTGTTTTTGAATTATAGTAAATGATTTTATACCAAATTATTTAATTTTTTTATTAGATAAATTTAAAGCACACCCCACGCCGCTTTAAAAATAAATTAGAATATTTTCTTATCCCTTTTCAGTTTCAAGTGTTGAATATTATCTTAAATAGGTTTGTTTCTATTTTCAAAGTATTTTTAATTATATATTATTTTTTATGTTAAAATTTCTTCTTTTTGACTAAAAAATTTAAAAAATTTATGTGCAACATTTTGAATATATTCTATGTCTTTTCTCTTTCGCATTTCTTTTCCTAAATGTTCTGATTTTTATTGTAGGTAGTAGATGTCAATAGTAGGTAGGAGGTTGACTATTCTGATCCAATACATTTTTGGAATGAATTCATAATGGTTCTTAGTTTCCACATTATGTTAAAAATTTTATCTATTATTCTACTGTAATTATGATTTATTATGTTTGGTTTTAATTTTTGTTTCATTTTTTTACAACTGATAAGATGACATGGTCGGTTTCAGTTGATATGATGGTGTAGAGGTAGAAATATTAAGTGGAGGTTGTAAAATAGATTTATATTGGGCTTGAGCTTTTTTGACATATTTTATATGTATATATTGATGACCGAGGTATTGGTTGGTGTATGGGGTGACTGAGACTTAGGTTATGATGACTGTGGTTGTTTGTATGATTATGGATGTATGATGTATAAATGATGGGTTTATCATATATTTATGTTTGAGTTTATATGTAAAGACCCGCAAATTTCAAGGAATTTTTTTTCCCTTAATTTTCTTTGGAATTTTACAAGAGCGCAGCTTCAGACGGCACCTGATTCCGAGGCCCGGTGTGCCCGAAATCAATTTCCGAAGTTTGGCTCGGGTACGTTCAGTGAACGGACGAGCGGGTTTTTCTATCTTTTGAACCGGTGCCCGGAATCGAATTCTGAGGGCACCGATGAAATCGCAGCGCCAGTATTTGCTTAGAAACGCCTATTCCGGAGTTGCGTTTGCTCAACCGTGGTTTTTGAAATTTTGGGCTTTAAGTCGGAAATAAAATAAAGGTTGTGCGATAACTTTATTTTATTTCACTTAAGCCGCTTGGAAGCCGCTTGGAAGCCACTTGAACTGAGTTAAAGCGGATAGGGTGCTATCCGGAATACCCTACCCCTTGGTAGGATATTTGTACGGTGGGGCCCGCACGAGCCCCGCCGTTTCTTTCGCTAAGTAACGCACCCGCGAAAACCCGTCAAAATAACTGAAAAGTCAACCGACACGTTTTCCTTAATTCTTAACAGACCATTTAATTGGGCGGTTTATTTCGTAAATTAAATGGGCTGTTTCATTCGTTGAATTAATTCAACGAATTTAATGGGTCGTTACTTACGCGTTTGCGTTCGTTGGCAAATTAATAAAATAGACAAACTTGTCTATTTTGGAGGATTGCTATCGTTGTGAGAATCCTCTGAGCCTCCACCCTCCCCGCGAAGAACGCGAAGAACGCGAAGAACGCGAAGAACGCCGGAACCGGAATTCGACGACGCACACCGTGATCTGCGACGTCGACGAGCTCTACCCGCGACGTTCTTCGGCGACGCCTCTTCTTCCGCGGCCGATCCTCGTTCGGCAACTAAGGTGAGAAACGGATCGTTTAATTCTCTTTTTTTTTAATTTCAATAACAACGGATTTAATTAATTAAATCCGTTTGTTCTAGATCCGGAGATCGTCGGCGCGACGCTTTTCCCGCGGTGCGACGAACGTCTCTTCCGCGAACGACGTGACGATCCCCTCCTTTCGCGACGAGCGATTCCGCGATGACCTCACGTCCGACGGCAACTTCGAGGTAGGGGTTGTTGGAATATTTTATTTCCCGTGTTTATTCTTTTAAAATAAAGAACCCGATCACGGAACAATTTTAATTTATTTTAAAATTGTTGATTGGTTATTTTCTTTTCCTCCCGTTGAGTTTATGACTAACGCGGAGGGTGCGGATCTAACAATCAAGACCCGGCAACCCTCCGCCGATCTTTTTGTTGTGCGGATTTGGCGGACGACGACGAACCGTGCGGCAGGGGCGATCCGTTGATCCCGCAGTGAAGATCGGCCCCCGGGAGGAGCTATGGCGCAGACGGGAGGCAAAACGGGCCACCGGAGCAACTCCGGCGGCCCGCGGAAGGCGGCGACGGCGCGGGTCGCCGGCGCGGCGGCGCCGACAACCGGGGGCGGCGACGCCCGGCGCGCCGCCGGAGGAATCCGCCGCGGCTCGGCCGCGGCGGCGGCGAACCGCCGGACCGCGTCCGCAGTCCGGCCACCCAGCACGCGGCCCGCGCGGGCCGCGTTCCTCCAAGCCGCGGGTCAAACCCGCGGCGGTTTCTCTTCGGCCGCTCGGCCGAAGCCGAGCCGGCCGGTCCGGTCGGCCGGGCCGCGCCCAGGCCGGACCGGACCCGGCCTAGCCAGGTCGGGCCGGGTCGGGTCGACCCGGTTCGGGCCGACCCGGTTCGGCCGACCCAGGGGGGGTTCGGGCCGGGTCGCCGTTTTCGGGCCCTCTTTGGTCTTTTGCCCATATCTTGGGCCTAGGACCTCCGATTGACGAACCGTCAGTGGCTAAGCGATCCTTGGATCGATACGGTCGTTTCGGTATATTATACTCAAGGTTTCAGAAGACTTTGGGTTCGGCCGGGTTGGATCGTACACGAAACCAACCGGGCCCTCGGAGCGGAAACGCTCATGACTTGAGCTACGGACGTCCGATCGACGTACCGTCAGCTGTGGTAGTTTCCTCTAAGTGAGACGGAACTTTTGGCATACTCCGCCCGAGGATCGGACATAGGCGGAGTACGGTCGGGTTGGTTTTGCCCTAAAAACCAACCGGGCCCCTGGGACGAAAATGCCAATAACTCTCAGACCGGGCGTCCGTTTGACGCGCCGTCTGTTGCGTTGAGATCCTGTTGTCGATACGGAACTTTTGGATACATCAACTTCGGACTACGTGTCAGTTGATGTATCAGCCTCTCGGCTCGTGGAGCGGACCCTCCTAAACGAGCTCGCTGTGTGCGGGAACCCTAGTGCTGGCTGTGACTTCGACGACAGAGCAGAGATCCTCCGTGGACTGCGACGACGGCAGAACAGAGATCCTCCGTGGACTGCGACGACGACAGAGCAGAGATCCTTCGTGGACTGCGGCGACGACTGTGCAGAGATCCTCAGTGGACTGCGTCGACTACTGCACTCAGCGATCCTACGTGGATCAGTGCTACAGGTCCTGTGTGGGCCCGATCCTGTGTGGGTCCTTACTACCGGTTCTGTGTGAGCCACTGCCTACAGGTTCTGTGTGAGCCTGATCCTATGTGGGTCTTTTGCGGGGGGTTAGTACCTATCGATCCTTCGTGGGTCCGACGACTTAGATGGATCAGTGATCATCTTTGACGTCATCTGAAATAGTATATCTGGTTGAGCTGAATCTTATGTTACTCTCCTTTGTGGATTGTGTTGAACTATCCTATGTGGATTTACTGTTTACTCTCCTTTGTGGATTTGAGTCTTGCTTTCCTATGTGGATTGAGTTGTTCTTGAGCTCGTGAGCAGAGCTAGAAGTGGGGACTTAGGTATATGTATGGGCATATACCTAAGTCGAGTCAGATGTTACTTCGTGATTGCACCTTCCTTTTTGTGCTATATCCTTTGTGGATTTCGGGAGACCTTCGGGGGTCTCGGGGTCCTTACTGAGTAGCTTATACTCACCCCTGCACGGGCTATGCCCGCACCTTGTTGTGTTGGATGCAGACGACGGACAGCGCTGATCACGGTTGGGGCGTGGAGCAGGACGGTACCTGGAGGTGGACCACTGGGCGGGACGTGCTCGGAGCGGACGTGGGACCCGAGGAGCCTGGAGGCTATCTGTACCCACCCTTCAGGTGGGATTGCCAGTGGACGACACGAGGCCGCCGTCTTTTCTTCAGTTGCTGTTCTTTTCCTTTTCAGTTGTACTTTCTGTTGGGCTTGTATTCCGGCCCCCTTTACTTTTCTGCACTTTGTAGTTACTTTCCGCTTGCTGACTCTGTGGTGGTTGTTACTTATAAAGGCAATGCCTTCCCTGTTTACCGGGATTTACGCCTTGGTGCTAGTCGCCAGCCCCTGGCCTATGGAAGGCGGGCTTGGGGTAGTCACGGCACGGGCCCTGAGGTCGGGTCGTGACAAATTGGTATCAGAGGTGGTCGGTTCTACCGCAGACTCTGATCATCTTTTCTTTCTATATGAAGCAATAGTGTTTAGTGTATTGAGTGTGGTTATCAGTTCAGGGAGCCCAGTGTTGGTGCGGCGGCCGATGTATCCGTACACCAGGACCCTGACTCCTGATTTCCGACTTAATGCATGAAAACATTGATTGCGTGTGTGTTTCAAGTTTCTTTGTGATTACTTGTGTCAGCTCACCGGGTATACTGATCTGCTTCATGAAAGTCTCAAGTTTTCCTTGTGATTACTTGTGCCAGCTCACCAGGTATACTGTTCTGACTGTGGTGCTCTTGTTCTCCTTTTCAGGATGGCCCCGCGACGACAGCCAGCTAGGGTTTCGAGTGTAGGGCGCGACGGCAGCCCACCGAGCGACGAGGCCTCGGTGCAGGGCCCTTTGCCAGCAGTGGCACCGGCGGTAGCTTTTCCCGCCGAGCCACCGATGCTACCAGTACCAGACGCTGACGATGCACGTCGCCTCAGGGCACTGCATGAGTTTCAGAGCCAGCGACCGCCCAGGTTTCACGGTGAGGCGGACCCCCAGGCCGCCGAGGACTGGCTAGAGGCGGTGGTGCGGATCTTTAGGCTAGTGAGGACACCAGCGGATCTCATGGTGATTCTCGCGGCGAGCCTCCTGCAGGCGGCGGCAGGACGATGGTGGAGCTTGATGCTCCAGGTTCACGATGAGGCATCCTTGCTCTGGACGGACTTCGAGAGCCTCTTCCGCTCTGAGTTCGTCCCGGCCACCCTCCGAGCGGTGCGCATCCAGGAGCTTCTCCAGCTGCGCCAGGGCAGCATGACGGTTGCTCAGTACGCGGCGAGGTTCACTGACCTATCTCGCTACTCGACCGACATGGTACGGGACCCCTTCTTCCGGGCCCGGACCTTCGAGCAGGGCTTGCGGCAGGAGATTCGGGCGTCGCTGATCTCCCTCAGCATTCCGACCCAGGCGGGAGTGCTGGAGCGAGCCCTCCTGATCGAGAGCTTCCTGGCAGAGCCTTCTTTAGCGGCGAGACCTAGCGCAGGGCGACAGGTAGCTGAGTCTTCAGCAGCAGGTAGCCGACGGATGACTCTCGGGTCTAGGCAGACCAGACCCCCACGCAGACGGCCTCAGGACACCGGCTCAGCAGTGCGGGGCACACAGCGGAGTGCCAGCCTTCCGAGAGGCAGGCTGTGCTACTCCTGCGGCGGGCAGGGTCACATGGCTCGTGACTGCCCGACTCGCCGATCAGAGGAGCAACAGACGGTGGAGGGGCCACCCAGGCAGAGGCAGAGGGTCGACCGTGGCGGTCCGCAGGGAGGAGGCGGACGAGGCAGAGGAGCTGGCCGAGCAGCGGGTGGTGGGCGACGCTTCCAGGCTCTACCCCCACCACCACCAGGAGGGCCACCTCGACCACAGGGAGCTGGCGGGCAGGGACAGGCCCAGCTCCAGGCAGTGGAGGCCTAAGACCCCGACATGCCAGAGATGATTCGAGGTACGATCTGTGTCTATTCCACCCTTGCTGCAGTACTTATAGACACAGGAGCGAGTCACTCTTTCATAGCCTCTACCCTTGTTCGGAGCTCGGAGATTCCGACTGAGCCGTTGGCTCGATCCTTACGGCTAGAGACTCCTACGGGAGCAGACTCGACGATTACGCACTGGTGCCGGCAGTGTGAGCTTACTCTAGGAGGCGAGAGCTTCGGCTGGGATCTCCTTGTAGCGGCGTCGAGGCCTTACGACGTCATCTTGGGCATGGATTGGCTATCCACGGTTCATGCCCAGATCGACTGTTTTAGGCACAAGGTGCGATGTGTTCGTACCGACGAGAGCAGGTTTACCTTCACCGGCGAGAAGGGAACCTTTGCAGCACAGGATGGACTTCCGCGGAGGAGAGTGCAGCCCATCTCTCATCAGTTGGCTAGCCTCATCCTAGGAGCAGTGGACGTGCGGAGTCCAGTTTTTCCTGCAGTGGTGGACCAGTACGTGGACGTCTTTCCCGACGACGTTCCAGGGCTACCTCCTCATAGAGAGGTAGACTTTTACATCGACTTGTACCCCGGGACAGCCCCGATATCTACTCCAGCATATCGGATGGCCCCCGCCGAGCTTCGAGAGCTGCGGGTACAGTTGGAGGACTTGCAGAGCAAGGGGTTTATCCGACCCAGTGTTTCACCCTGGGCTTCCCCGATATTGTTCGCCAAGAAGGCGGACGGGAGCTTGCAACTGTGTGTCGACTATCATCGCCTGAACCAGGTGACAGTGAGGAACAAGTATCCGCTGCCACGGATTGATGACCTCTTCGATCAGCTCAAGGGAGCGCGATGGTTCTCGAAGATAGACCTCCGGTCAGGCTATCATCAGCTCAGAGTTCGAGACGAGGACGTGCAGAAGACGGCCTTCAGGTGTCGGTATGGCCATTATGAGTTCTTGGTTATGCCATTCGGCATAACCAATGCTCCAGCAGTGTTCATGAGCCTCATGAACAGGATATTCCAGCCATACCTCGACCGATTTGTCGTGGTCTTCATTGACGACATTTTGGTATACTCGACGACTGAGGAGGAGCATGCCTACCACCTGCGAGTTGTGCTAGACACACTCCGAGAGCACCAGCTTTATGGAAAGCTCTCAAAGTGCCAGTTCTGGTTACGTGAGGTCCACTTCTTGGGGAACGTCATCTCTGAGGTGAGAGTTGCAGTGGATCCCGCGAAGATCGAGGCAGTGCTAGCTTGGGAGCCACCCAGGAGCGTGACGGAGGTGCGGAACTTCTTGGGCCTAGCCGGATACTATCGGAGATTTGTGCCAGACTTCTCCAGAGTTGCGGCACCACTCTCAGCCTTGAAAAAGAAGGGGAAACCCTTTGTGTGGTCAGACAGATGTCAGCAGAGCTTCCAGGAGCTGAGACAGAGATTGACCAGCGCACCTATCTTGAGGTTGCCTGAGGAGGGAGTTGGGCACGTAGTTTACTGCGATGCATCAGGGACTGGACTCGGGTGCGTCCTGATGCAGGAGCGAGCCGTGATCGCCTATGGATCACGTCAGTTGAGGCCGCATGAGCAGAACTACGCCACTCATGACCTGGAGTTAGCAGCAGTGGTCTTCGCTCTGAAGACTTGGCGGTACTATCTGATGGGCGAGCGCTTCACAGTCTTTTCTGACCACCAGAGTCTCAGGTATATCTTCTCTCAGAAGGACCTGAACCTGAGACAGCGGAGATGGCTTGAGTTCCTCCAGGACTATGACTTTGAGATAGTCTATACTCCTGGGAAGGGGAACGTGGTAGCCGATGCCCTCAGCAGGAGGACGGGCATTCAGCTACTTGAGGAGGCGACGGAGCAGCTAGCCTCCTTACAGATATCCTTCGTGGATAGAGACGGAGCAGACTTTCTTCAGTCTCTCACAGTCTCTCCTCCACTTCTACAGCGGGTCAGAGAGGCTCAGCGTGGGGACGCTGACTGTGAGACCCGGCGTGCACTGATATCCTCAGGTCAGGCGCCTGATGGCTTCTCCCTTGGAGCAGAGCACGAAATCCTTTTCAGAGGACGTACCTTCGTACCAGTCGCTTTACGGGAGGAGGTGCTGAGAGAGTTTCACACTTCTCCCTTGGCGGTACATCCCGGAGTGGCGAAGATGTACCAGGATCTCAGACGACAGCACTGGTGTCCGGGTATGAAGAAAGCTGTGGCAGAGTTCGTTTCACGATGCCTCACCTGCCAGCAGGTGAAGGCAGAGCATCAGGTACCAGCAGGCTTGGTACAGCCCTTGGAGGTCCCGGAGTGGAAGTGGGATGGCATATCTATGGACTTCGTGACTGGACTTCCACGCACTTCCAGAGGTCACGACTCCATTTGGGTGATTGTCGACCGACTCACCAAGTCGGCACACTTCTTACCCATCAGAGAGCAGGGCTTAGTGGAGAGCTTGGGACGTCTTTACGTCCAGGAGATCGTACGGCTTCACGGTGTGCCATCGTCTATCGTCTCCGATCGAGATTCTCGTTTCACTTCCCGGCTTTGGAAGGGGTTGCAGGAGGCGTTCGGGACGCGGCTCCATCTGAGCACAGCCTTCCACCCTCAGACGGATGGTCAGACGGAGAGGACCATACAGACACTCGAGGACATGCCCCGTGCATGTGTTCTCGACTTTGGTCGCAGCTGGGAGGACCACCTACCCTTGGTGGAGTTCGCGTACAACAACAACTACCACTCCACCATCAGGATGACACCATACGAGGCGTTGTACGGCAGACCCTGCAGATCACCGTTGTGCTGGACAGACCCTGGGGAGTCAGCACTCGTGGGACCAGAGATGGTCCGAGCCACGACAGAGAAGGTCCAGATCATCCAGGAGAGGATGAGGACAGCTCAGAGCCGGAAGAAGTCATATGCTGACAGGAGGCGGAGGCCACTAGAGTTCGAGGATGGCGACCACGTCTTTTTGCGTGTCTCACCTCGATGTGGTTTACGGAGATTTGGCCGAGGCGGCAAGTTGTCTCCACGCTTCATCGGGCCTTTCCAGGTCCTCAGCAGGATAGGAGAGGTGGCTTATCGCCTGGCTCTACCACCTCAGTTGCACCGGGTGCACGACGTCTTCCACGTGTCTCAGCTGAGGAGATACGTGCACGACCCGACGCACATCATCGGCTTTGGGGAGCTGGACGTGGATGATGGGGCGACTTTTGCGGAGGTCCCAGTGGAGATCGAGGATCGACAGGAGCGGGTCCTACGTGGGCGGTCGATTCCTCTTGTGCGCATCAGATGGCAGCACGGGAACCTCCAGGAGAGCACTTGGGAGTGGGAGGCTCAGATGCGTGCTCAGTACCCCCATTTGTTCCCCTAGTTTTTGATGTATCTTTACGGGGACGTAAAGCCCTGAGGTGGGAGTAATGTAAAGACCCGCAAATTTCAAGGAATTTTTTTTCCCTTAATTTTCTTTGGAATTTTACAAGAGCGCAGCTTCAGACGGCACCTGATTCCGGGGCCCGGTGTGCCCGGAATCAATTTCCGAAGTTTGGCTCGGGTACGTTCAGTGAACGGACGAGCGGGTTTTTCTATCTTTTGAACCGGTGCCCGGAATCGAATTCTGAGGGCACCGATGAAATCGCAGCGCCGGTATTTGCTTAGAAACGCCTCTTCCGGAGTTGCGTTTGCTCAACCGTGGTTTTTGAAATTTTGGGCTTTAAGTCGGAAATAAAATAAAGGTTGTGCGATAACTTTATTTTATTTCACTTAAGCCGCTTGGAAGCCGCTTGGAAGCCACTTGAAATGAGTTAAAGCGGATAGGGTGCTATCCGGAATACCCTACCCCTTGGTAGGATATTTGTACGGTGGGGCCCGCACGAGCCCCGCCGTTTCTTTCGCTAAGTAACGCACCCGTGAAAACCCGTCAAAATAACTGAAAAGTAAACCGACGCGTTTTCCTTAATTCTTAACAGACCATTTAATTGGGCAGTTTATTTCGTGAATTAAATGGGCTGTTTCATTCGTTGAATTAATTCAACGAATTTAATGGGTCGTTACTTACGCGTTTGCGTTCGTTGGCAAATTAATAAAATAGACAAACTTGTCTATTTTGGAGGATTGCTATCGTTGTGCGAATCCTCTGAGCCTCCACCCTCCCCGCGAAGAACGCGAAGAACGCGAAGAACGCGAAGAACACCGGAACCGGAATTCGACGACGCACACCGTGATCTGCGACGTCGACGAGCTCTACCCGCGACGTTCTTCGGCGACGCCTCTTCTTCCGCGGCCGATCCTCGTTCGGCAACTAAGGTGAGAAACAGATCGTTTAATTCTCTTTTTTTTTAATTTCAATAACAACGGATTTAATTAATTAAATCCGTTTGTTCTAGATCCGGAGATCGTCGGCGCGACGCTTTTCCCGCGGTGCGACGAACGTCTCTTCCGCGAACGACGTGACGATCCCCTCCTTTCGCGACGAGCGATTCCGCGACGACCTCACGTTCGACGGCAACTTCGAGGTAGGGGTTGTTGGAATATTTTATTTCCCGTGTTTATTCTTTTAAAATAAAGAACCCGATCACGGAACAATTTTAATTTATTTTAAAATTGTTGATTGGTTATTTTCTTTTCCTCCCGTTGAGTTTATGACTAACGCGGAGGGTGCGGATCTAACAATCAAGACCCGACAACCCTCCGCCGATCTTTTTGTTGTGCGGATTTGGCGGACAACGACGAACCGTGCGGCAGGGGCGATCCGTTGATCCCGCAGTGAAGATCGGCCCCCGGGAGGAGCTATGGCGCAGACGGGAGGCAAAACGGGCCACCGGAGCAACTCCGGCGGCCCGCGGAAGGCGGCGACGGCGCGGGTCGCCGGCGCGGCGGCGCCGGCAACCGGGGGCGGCGGCGCCCGGCGCGCCGCCGGAGGAATCCGCCGCGGCTCGGCCGCGGCGGCGGCGAACCGCCGGACCGCGTCCGCGGTCCGGCCACCCAGCACGCGGCCCGCGCGGGCCGCGTTCCTCCAAGCCGCGGGTCAAACCCGCGGCGGTTTCTCTTCGGCCGCTCGGCCGAAGCCGAGCCGCGCCCAGGCCGGACCGGACCCGGCCGAGCCGGGTAGGGCCGGGTCGGGTCGACCCGGTTCGGGTCGACCCGGTTCGGCCGACCCAGGGGGGGATCGGGCCGGGTCGCCTCGGGCCCAGAACCCCCGTTTTCGGGCCCTCTTCGGTCTTTTGCCCATATCTTGGGCCTAGGACCTCCGATTGACGAACCGTCAGTGGCTACGCGATCCTTGGATCGATACGGTCGTTTCGGTATATTATACTCAAGGTTTCGGAAGACTTTGGGTTCGGCCGGGTTGGATCGTACACGAAACCAACCGGGCCCTCGGAGCGGAAACGCTCATGACTTGAGCTACGGACGTCCGATCGACGTACCGTCAGCTGTGGTAGTTTCCTCTAAGTGAGACGGAACTTTTGGCATACTCTGCCCGAGGATCGGACACAGGCGGAGTACGGTTGGGTTGGTTTTGCCCTAAAAACCAACCGGGGCCCTGGGACGAAAATGCCAATAACTCTCAGACCGGGCGTCCGTTTGACGCGCCGTCTGTTGCGTTGAGATCCTGTTGTCGATACGGAACTTTTGGATACATCAACTTCGGACTACGTGTCAGTTGATGTATCAGCCTCTCGGCTCGTGGAGCGGACCCTCCTAAACGAGCTCGCTGTGTGCGGGAACCCTAGTGCTGGCTGTGACTTCGACGACAGAGCAGAGATCCTCCGTGGACTGCGACGACGGCAGAACAGAGATCCTCTGTGGACTGCGACGACGACAGAGCAGAGATCCTTCGTGGACTGTGGCGACGACTGTGCAGAGATCCTCAGTGGACTGCGTTGACTACTGCACTCAGCGATCCTACGTGGATCAGTGCTACAGGTCCTGTGTGGGCCCGATCCTGTGTGGGTCCTTACTACCGGTTCTGTGTGAGCCACTGCCTACAGGTTCTGTGTGAGCCCGATCCTATGTGGGTCTTTTGCGGGGGGTTAGTACCTATCGATCTTTCGTGGGTCCGACGACTTAGATGGATCAGTGATCATCTTTGACGTCATCTGAAATAGTATACCTGGTTGAGCTGAATCTTATGTTACTCTCCTTTGTGGATTGTGTTGAACTATCCTATGTGGATTTACTGTTTACTCTCCTTTGTGGATTTGAGTCTTGCTTTCCTATGTGGATTGAGTTGTTCTTGAGCTCGTGAGCAGAGCTAGAAGTGGGGACTTAGGTATATGTATGGGCATATACCTAAGTCGAGTCAGATGTTACTTCGTGATTGCACCTTCCTTTTTGTGCTATATCCTTTGTGGATTTCGGGAGACCTTCGGGGGTCTCGGGGTCCTTACTGAGTAGCTTATACTCACCCCTGCACGGGCTATGCCCGCACCTTGTTGTGTTGGATGCAGACGACGGACAGCGCTGATCACGGTTGGGGCGTGGAGCAGGACGGTACCTGGAGGTGGACCACTGGGCGGGACGTGCTCGGAGCGGACGTGGGACCCGAGGATCCTGGAGGCTATCTGTACCCACCCTTCAGGTGGGATTGCCAGTGGACGACACGAGGCCGCCGTCTTTTCTTCAGTTGCTGTTTTTTTCCTTTTCAGTTGTACTTTCTGTTGGGCTTGTATTCCGGCCCCCTTTACTTTTCTGCACTTTGTAGTTACTTTCCGCTTGCTGACTCTGTGGTGGTTGTTACTTATAAAGGCAATGCCTTCCCTGTTTACCGGGATTTACGCCTTGGTGCTAGTCGCCAGCCCCTGGCCTATGGAAGGCGGGCTTGGGGTAGTCACGGCACGGGCCCCGAGGTCGGGTCGTGACATTATAGAATGTTAGTGATTGTATATTTATAGTTTTTATTAAATATTTTAAAAAATTAATCAAAACAGATTTACTGGTGGTTTTTTATGATCGTCACTAAACATATATTATTGAATGTATTTAGTGGTGGTTCAAATTAACTGCCACTAAATGATTTTCAGCTGTTAATTTAACTTTTTTATATTCCTAGTGGATATTTTTTTTTAAAATAACTACTGATAATTAGAAAAAAAACCACCACTAAATTTTCCAAAATGACACTTAAAAAACCACTATGAAATAAAACAAACTGCCACTAATTGACTATAAATCATGCAATATGCAGTGGTTTTAAGAACCACCACTAAAAAATTAGGTGGCAGTTTAAACCACTACTAGGACACCAAATAACTGTCACTAACCATCAATTTTTTTGTACCGTGGATTTTGGGTGATGTCCCTCTTATTTCATGGCGGTTTTGGGTTGTGATCTAGTTGGTTCCCCTCCTATTTTGGTATTTTTAGTTCTTGGATTAAGTTGTAAAATTTTTTAATTGAAATTTTTATATACCTTTTTGGTTATAGGTATTGGTCTTGGTGTGATGTTTCATTTTTAGTATTGTTTATGGCTTTTTATCATGGGTGAAATCATTCCCTAACATGTATAATTTATAGTCAAACACTAATTTTCAGTCCGTGGGAATTAGGAACGCCCTTTGGGCCATGCCACAGGCTGGGCCCGATGTCAGTTTAGATGGCACCCCAACTTGGTTCATGAAAAAGGTGGAATCAGATAGGTGTCATGTTTGGAACCTGGTCTCACATGTTATTCATGTATTTCATTCACATACTTCATTATTACCTACACAATGCTTCTTTATATATTCAAAATCTGGATGTCTTAAACACCATTGTTGGTGGCCTACTAAGTATATATGACACCCTGTTTGGTCTACTGATTGGTACATGGATAGAATTCATGGTTTCAGGTAGGGACAAAGGTATGGGTCTAGATTTGGATGCCTGATTCTGATTCTAGGATGGAGTTTGGGATCAGAGTACCAAACTTATTCTTGTGATGCGATTAGAGATAGATTTCAATATTTTCTTCATTTTTGTATATAATATTGTATATTCTTGCTGATCTATTTCCCACTTATTCCATTTTTTTATTTCCTAAAATGATCAATATTATTTTGTATATGATTATGAATATGGTATCTACCATTTTATTTATAGAATCTGTATTTTTTACTTATTCTACTACTCGTTATTTATTTAAGATGCTTTTATTTTTTATTTCTATGATGATTCCATTGTTCCACACTCTAATCATGAGGGTATAATATTCCCACCATACTCTTATATAACCTTGATACTATTCAATAGACTCTCTCATACGGAGATACATGCTTGAGGCCATGTGACCATTATTTCATCTATTGTTATCGAGTGAGCTGGGTTGGGATGTCGCAAAGTCGTATTAGAGAATTATTTTCCTTTTTGTCTTATTATTTGGGGTTATTAAATAGGAGACTGGGAATGTTTTGGAATTTGTTAGTGAGCTTATGATTGGGAGTATCCAGTCCACATATAGGGAAAAGACAGATTACCTAGATGGTTTATTGTTGTTCTGGATTATGCATTTTATAGTTGTATTGATTTCACTATTGGGTGACTCACATGAAATGTGATAGTTATTATTGTTGTTATAGATTCAATTTTACACTTGGACCAAGGAGGCAAGGATATATCATCTCATGCATCATTATAGGTAATTGAGGATTTATATGTCATGCATATTCCATTCCAAGTTTATATTACTGTGAACATTATCATTTTTATATTATTGGTACTTGGATTTCTATATTTAAATTATGTTAACATTTTATACAGGGAGTGGATATGTATTTGGTTATTAAAGTGTATGTAATAATTTTTTTTCTTGATTATCTTGGTGTTGGAACCTTAATTAATCAATTATGGCATGTTCTGTCCATGGAACATTAGTTTTATGGGATGAAACATGTTTACAATTGCAATCAAATGGATTCAAAATTTTAATTTATAAATTTTACAAGACTTTATAAATTGGGAATGGTGATTTTTCAAATTGTACCATTATATATATAAATAAGTATTAAATTATGATTATTAATAACTAAAGGAAATGTTTTTTTGTTAATTGGTGATTCCAATTACCACTTAAGGGGTGTTTTCCTCTATAAATTTCAATTGAAACATTATATTCTGAAACCTTTGATAGAAAACAGAGAAGTTGACCCAGACCTTACCTTAGTAGTGGAAGTAGGAAGTATCTCTTTTGAATAATTATGGGATTATAATTTTCCCAGACCTAGATTTTGGAGCAGGCAGAGGGGTGTGGCTCTTTTTATAGGAAGGATTGTACCTATCCTATTATTATAAATATGATCCGATCAGTTATCAAATCCTTATCTGAGGTGTGTGCTTGTAATTTATAAAGATATTCCACCACAATGTCCTCAAGTCATGTGCCAGGAGGGTGGTGACAACTATGCTCTCGAGGTGGTGGTCCCTGATCCACCAATATTACCTCCCATCATGCCACTTGAGGCACCTCCAATTATACCCAATTAGGTAACTGATTCCCAATTTCAAGAAGATTTTCTATGGCACTTACAGACTATACAGGGAACCCCACATCCTACCCCTAATAAGGCATAGTTAACACATGAATTTTAGTAACAAAATCCTCCCATGTGTTCTGGGGATGGAAGTTCATAGGCTATAGATTCATAGATAGAGGCTATGCTATATATTTATGAGCATATCATGACACCCCCCTAAGAGGGGAGTAAATCTCACCATTCATATTCTATGAGATTATACCATGGGATGGAGCAACATTATTAGTCATTCAGATCATCATTAGGATATGTTTTGGAGAGATTTATAGATGGACTTATACAATGATTTATATCCCAAGACATTTAGGGATGACAGGATTTGAGATTTTTTTCACCCTAAGCATGGTAATTTATTAGTTAGGGACTACTCAACATATTTTATAGATCTATAGTGCTTCACAAAAATCCTTATGGGTGAAGAGTTATCCAAGGCTATTAAAATCAAGTATGGTCTTCGGTATGAAATTTGATCAAATGTGCACATATTCCGGTTGAATACCATATATGGGACAATGAATTGGGTGCTTAACATTGAGCATAACTTGAGGGAGCCTAAAGGTGTTATCTAGGGAGTTTCGACTCCTAGAACAAGAATTTTTTTGAATAATAGAAGGAAGCACCATTCTGAGCATTCTTATAGGAGTAGTAGTAGTTAGAGTGTGAAATCAGGTATCTAAGTGGTCTTCTATTAGTGTGGTAGGATATGACATACAAAGACCCAATGTATTATGGAACCAGTGGAGTCATAGTATTATGAAATGTTGGGTTATCCTCATCACTTTTGTAAAGATTTTCCTCTCATGTCTAGTGAGAGAGGATCTACACTGATTCCAAGTTCAAGTGTGGGGTTAACAGCCCATAGTCTGATGGGGAGATGGAGTACTACCATTCGATCAGGCTGAGGACGTGGTCATGGCCATGGGATCAAGTCACTAGATTGACACCACTATTAGAGTGTTCCTACCTAAGGCAGTCAGGTTGTATCTTAGAGCCATGGATAATGATTGATCTATACAGTGCAGCAGATCCCTAAGGATCAGAGTGTCGATCCATCTATGGTTAGAGTTACAATCTTAGTATCCTATACTCTAGTTTCTTCTTTATTTTATATAGGCACTTCCTACTCATTTTAATATGTTTATATTAAATAGATCTATGGGTTCAAGATTTGGTATCCCTATGGTGTAATTCCACTCAATATCCCATCGGGGATTCTATCAGAATGTGTATGCTAGTGAAAGGAGTGACCCCTTGAGATGTGAACGTATCATTTCTTATGGGAACTCTTTTTCCTCAATATGATGAGTTTCAAAATAATTATCAGGATGGAATAATTGGTTCCTTATCATTATTATATAAAGTACTATCATTATAGGATTTCTTTGATATCACCATAGAGTGATATTTACATTCACAAGGGTCCATGAAAGTCGAGCTAGACTTGAGCATCAAGGGATAGGCTGGGTGACAACCCAAATTACTAGCCATTATATGGATAATAATGGAATGCATCATACTACTATCCATCCTAAAGTAGATAATTTTAGCATTTTTTTTACCAGAATACATTTATATACTACCACCTGAGAGTGAAGAGGAGTTTATTATTAAGCTAGTACCAAGAGAAGCACCAATATCTATTCCGCCTTATAGGATCACTACTCTGAGTTGCAAGAGAACAAGCAGCTGCTATAAGACATGGAAGGTAAGGGTTTTATATCACACAATAATTTCTTATGGGGTTCACTTATCCTTTTTACCAAGAAGGTATATGGTACCCTTAGTATTTTTATGGATTACCATCATTTAAACCAGCTGAAAATCAATAACTGGTACACACAACCACATAAATGACCTATTTTACCATCTTCATGGAGAGATGGTTTTATATAATATTGATTGGATGTCAGGATAACATTAGGTGCATGTTACCCCATTGTATATACCATATAATTCATTCTGTAGTAGGTATGGATTGTATGAGTATTTGGTCATGTTTTTCAATCATACAAACATGTTATAATTATTCATGGATTTAATGAATCACGTATTCCAATCATATCTAGATTCATTTGTGGTAGTCTTTAGGGATGACATCTTTTTGTACTTACACACTCAACATGAACATGCCCATCATTTTGATATCATTTTGAGAACACTAAGAGAACACCAACTATATGCTAAGCTTACCAAATTCCACTTTTGGATTGAAAAGATCCACTTACTAGGTCACATTATCTTAGAGACAGGAGTATAATTTGACCTAGAAATGTTGATAGACATTGTTTCATGGGATAATCCCAATAAATTCTTTGAAATACAGAGTTTCTTGATGATTTATAGATATTATAGGTACTTTATACAAGATTTATCACATCATGAAGCACCAATAACAAATTTTAACAAGAATTTTTTCAAGTTTATATGGTTATAAGTGTAAAATAATTCCTTTCATATGATAAAAGAGAGATTTAATTAATTTTCAATACTGATTTTTCATGATCCTAGTAGAGGATTCATGATTTATTTTGATGCATCAGACATTGGGATAATATCCATTATGATGTAGGGAGATGGAGTTTTTCTGTTTGAGTCTTGTTAGTTGAGGACTCACATGCATAATTACCTAAAAAATGATCTGAAGCTAGAAGTTGTGGTTAATACCTCGAATTTTTAGAAGAATTACTTACTAAGAGAGTTTTTTTTGGTTTAAACTGAACAAAAAATCCTAAAACATATATTTAAAAAGTGTGAATTTAATATATTCTATAAGATAAGGGTTTAATACCTACATTACTTCTAATTAGGTATTTATTATAATCCAGGTAAGGGAAATGCCATTTTTGATGATCTAATCTGGAAGAATCAGACACAAGAAGTTCTAGAGGTCAATAGTGAGTGGTAGTTGAGGGTACTATTTTCTCAGATGAACTTAGAGGTCTAGGAGAATCACATGAATACTATACTTGTATATTTAGTAGTAAAATCTTTACTTATGGATAGAGTGATGATGAGGAAACTCTTTTATCCTTATGGTTTGGTCCTACAGGAAATCATTTTAGGCAGGGACCCACTGCTTGGTTGGACCATTGTTGAGGATAAGGTCTTTCACATTTATGGATGCATCTAGGTTCCTTTATAAATATGAGAGGAGTTGTTGTGAGTATCACATGATTCTTCTTATTTGGTAAATACTAGAATTATGAAGTTGTACCATGATTTATGCAATTATTATTTCTGGTCTGGTATCAAAAGGGAGATAACTAGTTTTGTTACTATGTTTTCCACCTATCAACTAGTGAAAATTGAACACTAAAAGCCAACCAAAAATTTAGATTCATTTCCCATTCATGGGTGGAAATGGTATGACATCACTATGAATATTTTATGGTATTACCTAGGTCACCTCAAGGATAGGACATATTATTTTTTATTATAGAAATATTGAAAAATTTAACTCAATTTCTACCTATTAGAGAGACATCTTCAATAGAAAAGATACGAAGGCTATATATTATAGAGATCATATGAATTTATGGAGTTCCACATGCTATCATATCAGATAGTGAAAATCATTTTATTTCACAGTTCTAGAAGGTATTTTATAAGAAACTGGGTTCACATGTACTTTTAAGTGAAACCTTTCACCCATAGACTACTAGTCAATACGATCATACAATACATGTGTTATTAGATATACACTGGGCATGCGTCTAATATTTAGGATGTTCTTAGGAGAAGTACCTACCTCTCACTGAGTAATATTATAGAAAATACTTCCAAGAGACTATACAGATGGATCTTTATGAGGATTTATATTATAGGTCATTTAATTCACCCCTGTGTTGGTTAGAGGTGGGAGAGGAAATGCTACTGGGACCTCATCACGTTCAAGATACATTAGAGTAGGTAAAACTTATCAGGGAGTGTATGTTTATAACTTAGTCTAGGTAGAAGTCTTATGCCAATTGTCATAGATGACCTCTAGAGTTCAAGGTTAGGGATTGGGTTTTTCTGAATGTTTCACCTAGATTGGGGAAAAGATGGATTCATATATAGGGTATTATTTTCCCTAGTTACGTCAAGAATTTCAAGATTTTAGAGAGATTTGGGACAGTAGGATATCTGTTTCAGTTACCTTATAGTTACTGATCAATGCACGATGTCTTCCATGTATCTCAGTTATTCCATTATCACTAAAACCTTTCTCATATTCTTCAGCCTAATGAGGTTGAGTTATGGGTAGATGAATCCTTTGAAGAACATCCTATTTATATCATTGATTAGAGTAGGAAGGCTATCCAAGCTAGGTAATATCCTCTATTATGGGTGTTATGGAAGTATGACCATGTATATAATGAGATCTGGGAGAAGTAGACCGATGTATGTGCTCAGTGGTCGTAGTTATTCTCAGATGATGTTTTACCACCATCGGAAGAAAAACTCGTGGATGAGTTGTTTCAAGCAAGAGATATTATGAGGCCCTTGTTTTCTAATGAGGTATTCACCCTTTAAATTTTAGTAGGAATATTTTTTTATTTTACTAGAAGTTCTTAAAGGTTTTATGAAGGGTTTAGGATTGTTTAGAGATCATTCAGATCCTAGATTTTCAGTTTTTATAGAAATAGTTTGTGGTGTATGGTTAGGTTTAATAGTGAGTCCATGTAAGAGGAGGTTCACAGTTTCTCTAACCATGCATAGGAGGATGTATGGTCATGCGAGGAGCTATAGTGAAACTATAGTGGGGATCCTCATATTTTGTGTATAGTTTTTCAGGCTGTGCATATAACAACCCTTCTCTTTATTACACACTTAAATATGATTTAATACATAAAACCTTAACTTGAAAAACATGAAATATTGAAAGGTATAATGCCTTTGGTGCTTAGGAACATTACATAACAACTTAAAACCTGAAATATAACATCTTTATTGAAAACTTCCTTTACATGACCACTAAATTCCCTCGTACTTAGCATTGCATGGGATAACCTGAGGACATGCATAAGAAAGGGGTGAGATATAAAGCCCAGTAGGGGAATAAACATGGAATAACATGAGGAATATAATACATGTTAGACAATAGGAATATAAATGGATTAAAAGAGAAACATGAACATAAAGGCATGATAAATCATGATAATCATAACATGGAAATGTGGCAACAACACTTAACATGGAATTAGTATGAGCCAAGGCTCATTGCACATGGAGCATGAGTAAACCCTCATTACATATGAACCACGAGTAAACCCACATTTCACTTGAATTAACATGAGTCAACACTCATTACACATGACATATCATGATAATAAACTTTACCCAATGCATTGGAGCGCTATCAGGGCACACCCTTCTTAAACATTTCATTTCATGCATAAGTGTGCCACATAGATCATATAACATGGAATCAATCAACATTATAAGTTATTCCATGATTAAGTAATGTGGAATAAATACATTAAAGTAAAATTCAATATGTATATGTTCATAAAGGTGAATACCCTTGATAGAGACATGGGTATGGTATTCACTACACAATGATCTTAGCTTGGAAAAACACGGTTCAATTTCGGCAGCATAACAGTGTGACATAAGGATTCATGAAAATGGTTCATGATAGAGAAAATTGTGTCTCATAATATGTACATGAAATGGAAAGTAATGGGGTCATATAGATACATTTCCCAACAAACGTAATGGAATTTAGATGCATAATACAAAATAATTACTTCGATGTAAAAGAGGAGAGAGAAACCCTCATGGAATTTTGGCATGGTAACAGGTGTACATGGGAGGAATTAATGAGAGATAAAGGGGTCTCCCATCATCCAAATATAAATAGGGAAGTATGGGGAAGGTGTGAAATCATACCCCAACATTCTTAATTTAAAAAAAGGGCATAACAACTTGAAGAAAATTGGACAAAAATGAGAAAGGAAGAAAACCCTTACTTGGAAGTGTGATCCCAAAGGCTTGGGAGAGGATTCTTGAGAGCTTGGGGCACCTTGGGAGGATTCTAGAGAGAGGAGGGAAGAGGTTGGACGAAATCTAAATGCTTTGAGTGAAGAGGAAGTGGGATCATGGGTGGGTTTATATAGAAAAAGAGAGGGAATTCTTTATTATTTAGGTTTGGGACACCTCACATTAAACTAATCAAAATCACAAACCAACCCATGGTTTTTGCCCATAGTTTTTTCCAAAGTGGAGTGGAAAACAATATTTTATAATTCCAATGGCCAAATTTTTTAAAATAATAGGGTTTCTTATGTGGAGGTGAGTCACACTCTCAAGGAAAACAAATTTAAAAAGAAAAAAATGTTTTATAAGCTTTGAAAGGTCCACTAAAGCTTTGTAAAATAAATCAAACAAACCATAAATCAAATTATTTTAATGGTAAAACATATATTGTCTGAATATAATATTTATAGAATTTTATTGAATCACTATTGGGTCATTATGATGTCATAAAACACATTATATATTCAAGTGGTATTTAATTTTTACCAAAAAATTCGTCTTTTTTAGAAAATTATGAAAAATTAACCATTGGATAATTTTGATGTCTTGATTCAAAAAATAATATTCATTTTATATAAATAATTTTCTAAATATTTGAATTTTTACTTTTAAAATAAAAACTGACATTTATAAAAAATTCACGTGTTTTGACAAAATCATTTTTCAAACCTTAATAAAAATTACAATTGCATTCTTAAAATTATACGATAATTTATATTTAATAAAATTTAATTTAATAATAATAATAATATTTTATTAAAATATTATTTAATTCAAAAATCCAATAATTCATCAAAATAGATTTCTTAGTTGAATATTAAATAAAAATACTATTTGCACTTTAAAAACTATTTACAAAGTAACAATAATAAAATGAATGTATATTCATCATTATATACAAAAATAATGCACATATTCATAGTGCTAAGGTATTTTTACATAACCCCTTATAACACCCACATAAGACTGAAGGGTAAGGTGTGCGATGGTGATAGACTCTTGGGGTGGCTCAAATAACATCGCTAGGGTGGTAATCTCTATTAACTTCCTCTTCTCCCATAGTCGGTTTCGCTCAAGTTTAACATGTTCAAGATCAGATTGATCTTGTTCAAGAGTGAATCCCAATGACGCCACCTTCTTTCCGAGCTCTGACAAATGGGATTCATATGGGGAAAGTCTACTGGATGAGGCCATCACTTCCTTTGTCTGGGTAAATTGGATTTGTTAAAGCACTATATTTATACTAATCATGTGATTATTGTTAAACAACTATATTAGCATTGGTAAAAATTCATAACGGTATTTTAAAATTCAGAAACATAAAACCAATGAAGTTCACATTTTATATAACCATAATAAGACATTTAATTAGATCAATAGGAATTTCCATTAATGAATGTTTGGGTCATTAAAATCTTCCCCCCCCTAATAAATTTTTCCCTTGAAATTTCCTTTTCCCACACTAAAAAGATGTGGGTAACTTTTCTTCATCACTTCATTTGATTCCCACATCTCTTCTTCGAACTTGTGTTTTCGCCACAACACCTTGATGAGGGGCATTGTCTTATTTCGTAGAACTTTTTCTCTACAATATAAGATCTTCCCTGGTTTCTCCTCATAAGAAAGATCATCCTCTAACTGTACTGACTCTGAAGAGAGTACATGTGAAGGTTTTGGTATGTAATTATTTAAGAGGGATACATGAAAGAAATCATGTACTTTGGCCATGGTAGGTGGAAGTGCTAGTCGATAGGCCATAGACCCAACACAATAAAGAATCCTAAAGGGACCGATGTACCTAGGAATTAACTTTCCTTTCTTTCCAAACCTCATAACCTTATTCTATAGAGATATGTGTAGAAATACCATGTATCCAACTTTAAATTCAATTTCTCATAGATGGTTATCTGCATAACTCTTCTGTCAACTCTGGGTTTCCTTGATATTCTGTTGAATGGTTTTCACCTTATCCACTATTTATTTGACCATTTATGGTCATAGAAGCTTATGCTCACCGACTTCATCCCAACATGCTGGTGTTCTTCACCTCTTCCCATACAGGGCTTCATAAGGTTCCATTTAGATGCTCGAGTGGAAGCTGTTATTGTAGGAGAATTCAACTAGAAGAAGATGTTGATCCCAACCTCCTTTAAATTCCATTGATCATGATCTTAAAATATCTTCCATTGTCTAAATAGTTCACTCAGATTGGCTATCAGTTTGAGAATGATAGGCCGTACTGATATTCAGTTCAATATCCAGATCATTTTTAAGACTCTTCCAAAAATTATTGGTGAATCTTGGATCTCGATCGGATATAATATATAATGGTACTCCATGCAGCCTTACCACTTCCCTGATATATATCCATGCCAGTTGATCCAATGAGAAATCCTCCCAAATTGTAATGAAGTGCGCAAACTTTGTAAGATGATCCACAACAAACCAGATTGTATTGTTGCCTTTGGATGTCTTCAGAAGTCTGGTGACAAAGTCCATGGTGATGTTCTCCCATTTCCATGCTGGTATGGGAAATGGTTGCATCATCCCCTTAGACTTTTGCCTCTCTACCTTAATTTTATGACACACCAGGAACTTTGATTTATACTCAATGATCTCCTTCTTCATATTATCCCACAAATAATTCTCTCAAATATATTGATACATCTTTGTGTTTCATGGGTGAATAGAGAAATTTGATCTATGTACATCATCCAAAAGGTCATTCTTCAACTCTGGAATTGATAGAACACATAGTATTTTCCCAAATATCACAATTCTTTCTTCAGTAACATTGAACTCTGAGGATTTCCCTTTTCTGATAGCTTCCACTTTCTTCTAAATTCTCACATCATCCTTTTGATAATCCTTTAACTATTCCAAAAGAGATGGTTGAGAAATCATTTATGAAAGGATTGACAATGTTCACTTCTTTATGATTCCCATGTCCATCTTCATCAAATCTAAGAAGATTGGATCCTTTTCAATTCTCATCAATGATAGAATCGCTGGGTCCTTTCTACTTAGATCATCCACCACCTTGTTCGATTTCCCAAGGTTGTAATGGATTGAGCAGTCATAGTCTTTGATCAGCTCTAACCATCTTCATTGGCGCATGTTCAACTCTTTATGTGTGAATATATACTTGAGGCTTTTGTGGTCCATATATATTTCACACTTATCACCAAAGAGATAATGTTGCAAATTTTTAAAGGGAAGATCACCGCAGCCAACTCTAGATCATGTATTGGATAATTTTTCTCATGAACTTTCAATTTCCTTGAAGCACAGATAATAAATTTTTCATTTTTCATCAACACAAAGCCCATGACCTTTTTTGAAGCATCACTGAATACCAAAAAATGTTCTCCACTTGTGGGTAAAGTAAGAACGAGCATAGTGATAAACCTCCTTTTTAACTCCTTGAAGCTTTCTTTTCATTCATCACTCCAATAAAACTTTACTCCATTCTAAGTTATCTTGATAAGAGGGTTGGAAAATCGTGAGAAATTTCTCACAAATCATGGATAATATCCAGATAACCCCAAGAAGCTACGAATATCCGTTACCAATGTTGGCCTTGACTATCCCTCAATTACATCTGTCTTGGAGGGATCCAAAGATATCCCATTACGTGTGATGATATAGCCCAAGAATGATACCTCCTTCAACCATAAATCACACTTTATGTACTTTTCATAGAGCCTCTCCTTTCACAAGGTCTCTAGTACAATTCTTAGATTATCTTCATGATCCTCCTTGGTTTTGGAGTATATCAAAATATAATCTATAAATACTACCAAATATTTGTTGAGTTAATCCCTAAAGACTCTATTCATCAAGTCCATAAATATTTTTGGATCCTTAGTGAGTCCGAAAGGCATTACTATGAATTCATAGTTCCCATATCTTGTACAAAAAGTCGTCTTGGGGATATCTTCCTTCTTCACCCTTACATGATAATATCCCCAAAAATACACCTTGGAGAAGTATTGTACTCTATGAAACTAATCAAACAAGTCATCAATTCATGGGAGATAATACTTGTTCTTTATCTTGATTTTGTTAAGCTCATGATAATCGATGAAAAGGTGCATTGAACCATCTTTCTTCTTAATGAAGAGGACTGGTGAACCCCATGGTGAAACACTTGGGTGTATAAAGACTTTATCCAGATTCTCCTGTAGTTGTTTCTTCAGCTTCTCAAGATCCACAACAACCATTATATATAGAGTCTTTGATATTGGCAACTCCCCAGGTATAAGGTCAATTGAGAATTCAACATCTCTTCTAGGAGGAAGACTAGAAAATTCCTCAGGAAACACTTTAGCGAATTCCCTCACAATAGGTATGTCTTCAAGGATGGTTGCTTCCTTGGACTCAATCATCTAAGCTAGATACAGATGCTCATATAGAAGTAATATCCATTCTTGAGATGATGTAGATAAAGAAGATTCATCTTCCTTATTGCACTTGTATAGAATCGGGGGTTGATTCTCCACATAGAGAGTGATTTCCCTCTCACGACAATTTATGTTGGCTCTATATAAGGAAAGCCAATCCATGCTAAGAATTGCATAAAATTCTACCAGAGGGAGTATTATGAGGTTCTCTAGGAAATTAAATCCATAGATTATGATAGGGGAGTATATATATTCATGGGATTCAATGATTTCCCCAGTGATCATACTCACAAACATCTACACTTCCATGATTTGTGGTGGTGTTGGGATTGTTCTACTAAACTTTTGGGATATAAAATAATGCGTAGAACTAGAATCAAAAAGTAAGTTCGATATTATTGAATTAATAACTAGCGTACCTATCACCACTTCATTGTTGGGGTTCACTTCGGTAGTAGTGATGGAAAAATATCTCCCTTACTGCCTTGGAGGTGGTTGGTTGCCTCCGAAAACCCTTGGCTTAGGGCACTAACTTGAAAGATTCTCTGGTTCTTTGCAGTTTAAGCAATGAACAATGAATTGAGGGTCGAGTGGAGAGTTCCTATCCTATGTCACAACCGTGAGTTTTTCTTGTTGTTAGTTAATGGTTAGGTTCCCTTCTCTTCCATACTTAAAGCATTTCCTTTTCCCCTTCAGGTAATTTCCAGGGTGCTTCTTTCCACACCTTTGGCAAGTGGGGTGTTGGATTTTTTTAGCACCGTTGGATTTATCCCACGGACCGCTAGAATTGAAGTCCACCTTAAGTTTCTTATCCCCATGATACCCCTGAGATTATCTGATCTCCATTTCAACCTTGACGGCACATCAAATAATTTCTTCATAGCTGTCAAAGTCATAGATTTCCAGTGCTTTCCGCAGGCTAGGTTTCATCCCACCAAAGAAGCGGTAAACCTTGCATTCAGGGGTAATGACAAAGCTGGAGGCATATTATGCAAGCCTTGTGATGTTTTCCTTATATGATCTGATAGATTTTCATCTTTTTTTATTGAGTTCAAGTAAGTCCCTTTCCATCTTAAGTTGGAGGGTGCGTAGAAAATATTTATCGAAAAAAATCTTCTAGAAATCCTTCTATTCCAATGCCTCGATCTCCTCCTCAGGCTTTGTATTATTGATCAATGTCTACCATTGATCAACTTCACCCTCCATATAATAAGCATCCAGGAGAACCTTCTCTTGTTTGGAACATTTAAGGATGGAGAAGATCTTTTCAATGGAGTTGATCTATTGTTTGGTGATTGAGGGATCAGATGATACATTAAAAGAAGGAGACCTTTGTCTCATGAAGCTCTCAATAGTGACTTGTTCTTTTTTAGGGGGGTTGAACGTTCCTATTGAACCATGTTTCTATTAAAAACTTGAGTTAACTGAGAGAGTATCATGACAAAGTTCGTGATTCCTGCTCCCATAAAATTGGGGATATCATTAGAACAATCATCGCATTGATCTTCACATCGGTTGTTAGCCTGAGTCCTCATATTGCCGACCATTGGATGGAATAAAGGGATGTTTGGGGTAACACATAAAGGGTAATAAAAAAACAGATGACTTATAAATAGATTTTATTTCCTTAACTTATGAATCTATAGGCTTCAATATATGTTATCCATGATCTACTTTCTAACATATATTCTTAGGGGATTTTTTTACTCCCTTAATAGTGGTTCATACTAAGATTTTGAATTTACTAATGAATATCCCCTAGGAGTGTCGTAACTAAGAGTGAAACAAGTCCTGTTTTCGTGTACCAGGATACCCCAGGTCAAGCCTGAAACTCCTTGTTGGGGTTTTCATCCCTAGGTACATCTGTGCTAGAGCCGCCTCTACCTGATCGTATCTAGACAGGGATGTATTTTATTGATAAACCACTTACTCAATACTCACCAAAACTTAGGGATTTTTTTATTATACTTAATCTTATCCCTAAGGCTTCACAAGGGTTTTCTAATCCTAATCCCAAAAAAATAACTAAACCTATCATTTGATACCAACTATAACAACCCCGCTCTTTATTACACACTTAAGCATGATTTATTACATAACATCTTCACTTGATGCAACATGGAATATCGAGAGGTCTAGTGTCTTTTGAGATTAGGAACATTACATAACAACTTAAAACATTAAATATAACATCTTTATTGAATACCTCCTTTACATTAACACTATATTCCCTCGTACTTAGCATTGCATGGGATAACCTGAGAACATGCATAAGAAAGGGGTGACCTATAAAGCCCAGTAAGGGAATAAAAATGGAATAACAGGAGGAATAAAATACATGTTAAACAACAGGCATATCAATGGATCACAAGAGAAATAAGAACATAAAGTAATGATAAAGCATGATAATTATAACATGGAAATGTGACAACAACACTTAACATGGAATTAGCATGAGCCAATGCTCATTGCACATAGAGCATGAGTAAACCCTCATTGCACATGAAGCACGAGTAAACCCTAGTTTCACTTTAATTAACATGATTCAACACTCATTGCACATGAAATATCATGATACTATACTTTACCCAATGCATTGGAGCACTATTAGAGCGTACCCTTCTTAAACATTTCATTTCATTCATAAGTGTGCCACATGGATCATATAACATGGAATCAATCAACATCATAAGTTATTACATGATTAAGTAATGTGGAATAAATATATGAAATAAAAATTCAATATGTATATGTGCATACAGGTGAATACCCTTGATAGAGACATGGGTATGGTATTCATTACACAATGATCTTAGCTTGGAAAAATGCAGTTCAATTTCGGCATCATAATGACATGACATAAGGATTCAAGAAAATGGTTGATGAGAGAGAAAAGGGTGTCTGATCATATGTACATGAAATGAATAGTAATGGGGTTATATAATACATGTCCCAACAAATGTAATGGAATTTAGATGCATAATACAAAAGAATTACTTGGATGTAAAAGAGGATAGAGAAACCCCTCATGGAATTTCAGCATGGTAACAGGTGTACATGAGAGGAATTAATGAGAGAGAAAGGGGTATCCCATCATCCAAATATAAATAGGGAATTATGGGGGAGGTGCGAAATCATACCCCAACATTTTTAATTAAAAAAAGGGCATAACAACTTGAAGAAAATTGGACAAAAATGAGAAAGGAAGAAAACCATTACTTGGAAGTGTGATCCCAAAGGCTTGGGAGAGGATTCTTGAGAGAGGCTTCATGGGAGATTGGGAACCTTTAGAGGATTTTAGAGAGAGGAGAGCATATTTTGGATGAACTCCAAAGGCTTTGAGTGAAGAGGAAGTGGGAGTTTGGGTGGGTTTATATAGGATAGGAGAGGGAATTCTTTATTATTTAGGTTTGGGATACCTTACATTAAACTAATCAAAACCAAAAACCAGCCCATGGTTTTTGCCCATGGTTTTTGTGAATGGAAATTGGAAAAAATATTTTATAATGCCAATGAACTAACTTCTTAAAATAATAGGGTTGCTTATGTGGAGGTGAGTCACACTCTCAAGGAAAATAATTTAAAAAGACAAAATGTTTTATAAGCCTTGAAGGGTCCACTAAAGCACTGTAAAATAAATCAAACAAATAAAAAATCACAATATTTTAATGGTAAAACATATATTTTCTGAATATAATGTTTATAATATTTTATTACATCACTATTGGGTCATTATGATGTCATAAAACACATTATATATTTAAATGATATTTAATTTTTACCAAAAAAATCAAATGTCTCAAAAAATTATGAAAAATTCACCATTGGATAATTTCAAAGTCCTGATTCCAAAAATAATATTCATTTTATCGAAATAATTTTCTAAATAAGTGAATTTTTACTTTTAAAATAAAAACCAAAATTTATCGAAAATTCACGGGTTTTGACAAAATTAGCTTTCAATCCTTAATAAAAATTATAATTGAATTTGTAAAATTATACGATCATTTATATTTAATAAAAAGTAATTTAATAATAATAATAATATTTTATTAAAATATTTTTTAATTCAAAAATACATTAATTCATCAAAATATATTTCTTATTTGAATAATAAATAAAGATACTATTTGTGCTTTAAAAACTATTTTCAAAGTAACAATAATAAAATGAATGTATATTCATTATTATATAAAAAAATAATGCACATATTCATAATGCTAAGGTCTTGTTACATAACCCCTTATAACACCCGCATAAGACCGAAGGGTAAGGTGCACGATGGTGACAGACTCCTGGGGTGGCTTGGATAACATTGCTCGGGTGGTAATCTCTATTAACATCCACTTCTCCTGTAGTCGGTTCCACTCAAGATTAACTTGTTCAAGCTTGGCTTGGGCTTGGTCAAGAGTGAAGACCAATGACGCCACCTCCTTTACGAGCTCCGACAAATGGGCTTCGTATGGGGAAGTCTACTGGATGAGGCTATCACTTCCTTTGTGTGAGTAAATTGGATTTGTTAAAGCACTATATTTATACTAATCATGTGATCATTTCTCAATGGATATATTAACAATGGTAAAAATTCATAACTGTATTTTAAAATCAAGAAACAGAAAACCAATGATGTTCACATTTTATATAAACATAATAAGACATTTAATTAGATCCAGAAGAATTTCCATTATGAAATTTTGGGTTGTTATAGTGAAATAATCCCACACACTTAGTGACACTTAAAAAGTATAGGTGTAAGGTCAGGTGCATGGATTGGAAAAATGTGCTGTCAAACCATGATCCCTTTTAAAAATGTGTGAAATTTCAATTTTTCCACTTCTTTTAGAATTAAATCCCTCTTTATCCTCACTTTTTCATAGCCACTCCCCACATTTTAGGGATCCTCTTTACACCTCAATCTATATATTTTACCATCCAATTCATTCGGATTATGATTCATTATCCATCGATCATGTTGGATCCATATGGGCAAGATCTCTAATCCTCTTGATTCTTTCTTTTATTTTTAATTCCATATGGAATTATAAATCTATGTGAGCTAATATTCCATATTTTTAGGTCATTATACCATTTATTAATTTTATCCCAATATATACAAAATTAGATTCCAAAAAAAGATAAAAAATCCACTACACATCTAGGGTTGGTGGTCTCATGATTTTCCCTTAAATTATAGCTGTATATATATTTCATCATTTTTCAATGTGCTGGGATTTCTGTGCATCACTTACTAGAGTGAGTTTTTTCTGAAATTAAATGAATTGGACTATGTTTATATGGCCCTTGTGACTTGAAATCATCAATAAGGGTTGAGGACATGAAATAAAACCACCCATGTAGGTGTGTTGCTAAACTGGACAAAACAACCATGAGTTTCTTATGAAATGTATTCACCTTCTGAGGTGTGATCCATACACCTTGTAATTGGTGAGTTATGATTAATTAAATGAGATGTATTAATTAAACTGAATATAATGAATTCAGCTCTATTAGGCCTTCTAATCCTTGGTTATGTGATTTAAAAATAATCTAAGTGTGTTACACTTATCCTATATAAATGAAATGGATAATCAAATTAAAAATGATGTTTAAGGGTATGGTTAAATTAAGATACCATGACCATATTTTATGCCTTGTTGAGGGTGATACATGGGTTTTGAATTAGAACACCATGGATGGAATCATTGGTATTATTAAATTGAAATGGATTATTAATTGGATTTATGTCTTGTCATGGGCAATAGATGAGTTCTAATATTAATGCCATGGAGGGGCACACTTGGAAGGTTGGATTCAATTTATGCCAGGAGTGATACTTGGGTTCCTAGTATGGAATGATAAGGAAATACTCCAAGGGTAGTGATTATTATTATTCTGTGAGTGACACATGGGATCTTTACAAGGATTACATTGATGAGGTTAGATGATGATGACTTTAAACCATTCCAAGAGTGATACCTGAGTTCCTATGAGAAAATCTATAGATAGGCTTGTATAGTGATGGGTTCATATTACAACTAGAGTGATACCTGGTATCCATATATTGGATTCCATGGATATACATAGGTTGATAAGAAATTAATTAATTAATTAATTTAAGTGATGCATATACCAATCCAATGAATATACTTGGATTTGGTCAGAACTTTATACACGTGATGTCCTTGTTATATTTTAAGTATCATGTGTAATGACATAGGATGTGTTAATACCTTATACCAATATGATACACGGGGGATGAACTATCTATGGGTCATGTTCTGCTCCTATTTTATAAATAAAATCATAAATGAATAATTTTTTTGACATTACAGCTTAGGCCAAAGCAGGTGGGGTCAGACCCATTGGTGGTGGACTACTGAGTATATCTCACATCCATTTTGGGCCACCGATTGGTACCCATATATACATCATGGTTACAAGTAGGGAAAAAGGGAAGGGTACATCTTTAGACAAATGATTACAATTCTAGGATGAAGGTTGGGATAATAGGAATGAGTTTATGATCATGCTGTTATTTGATATAGATTTTCCTCTTTTTTTTATTTTTTGTATAACATGTTGTATATGCATTTTACTCTATTTTCCATGTATTCACTTTTTTTATATCCATACATGATCAACATAATTTTGTATATTATGATGGATATGATTTCTGTTAGTTTATTTATGGAATCTGGTTGTTTTAATTATTTCATTTCTGGGTATTTATTTATTATGATTTTTTTTATTTTCATTATGATTATGTTGTGCCACACTCTGATCATAAGGGTATATAATTTCCACCATACTCTCACATACCCTCGCCACTAATCAGAAACCTCTCGAATATAGGGAGACATGCTTTAATACATGTGGACACTAGTCCAGAAACTATTATCGAGTGAGCTGGTCCAAGACATCACATTGTTATTATTCTTAAAATATTTAAAAATATAAATTTAACATTTTATAAAAAATTAAATATCCACTTTATCATTATTTTACACTCAATTAATATATAATACGAAATTAAATATTGATTAAAATTTCAAAGTATGACTTTGATTTATCCCTAACTGATGTTTTTCCTAGATTATTATAGGTTGTGATGAAATGATATGGTTATAATGAATATGATTTCATATAGAGATATAGAATATACTAATGAGACACAAAAAAAGTTTTGTATGCTAGATGGACTTCTAAGTATACCACATAGAGTGTCATACACTATATAATTTTTATAATAGGGGTATATATCTCATAATGAATTATCATACCCGAGGTTAGAAATATAACTAGCATGATAAACTTCAAGCTTTGACACTTTACTTTTTCGATCATGGAGGCTAATATAATTAGGGATGCTTGGGTATTTTTTTAACCATTCCACCAGTTAAGGCTTAAATAATATAGTATTTTTACTCCTATATAACGAGTATAAAATGTGTTCCCCTAATTGAGATAAATTGAGAAATTGTATGGATATACCTAGATAAGATGAATGTGATGTGATTATCTATATGGATGAGGGGAATGTGATGTTATCAACTATATGGATGAATAACATGATATGTGTTCACCTATTCAGTTAGTATATACTCAGATAATCAAGAATATATGTATGATATATATAGTATTGACATAATTTTTTGTCTCATAGTCACTTTATGTCTTAGAAAAATGTATTATATGATTATGCATACTTGTATATGATACTACTAGTGGGAAAAAGTTTAGAGATATATATGTTTGATAGAGTTCACACAATATCCATTTATAGCTTAAGTAGAATTGATTAATTTCTAGAGGACACTCTTTACTTATATTTATGGATTAAGGAATTTTTAATTGTTTTCAAATCCATAAAGGCTAGTGGGTTTACACTTTTTGGTTGTGTGAATGGGGATTATGTTTTTTATTTAAATATTATTTGCACAAAACATTGAGTTATACCCACAAAAATGTTTTCAGGACATATAAAATAAATTTTGAAGATATTTTCACATGTTATTACATATTATGTTGCATGTGGTGGAAATAAATAATAGATTACCCAAAAGGAGTTTTGGAAAATTTTCAAAACATATTTTTAAAATTAGTTTCAAAATTTATTATATATAGTGTGACATAAAGTGAAAGTGTTCTAGAGCTATGAGGATTTAGTGAAAGTGGGTTATTGATAGAAATATGCACTAAAGGTCACACCATGACATGGTCATTTTTACTACATTATTATGTTTGATTATATGAACCAAGTCATATTGAGTTTCACTATATCATGGTGCGATACATGGTGATGCATGGGTTATTTGATAATACATTAGAATCATTGTTTCTCCTATTATATGCTATCATTATTTCTTATGTTATCATATAATGATAATTTAAAGAGTTTTAATGCCAATAATGACCATTTAAATGTTAAACAATCATTATGATAATTTAATCATATGTTTCAAATAATGCATTTCGATTATATTATGTAAATTCCTCATGTTTATTGTAAATTTATCTCCTATTTTTTTCAAGACATTAAAAAAGGTTTTGGAAGACTCTAGATTGAAGGAGATTCATCCAAATCCTTGGGGGATTTTTCCAGCCTATGGGTACCCATATAAGAAGTATCCCATTATTTAATTCTCAATAATCACTATCAAGATTGTGTGGTGGTTCATGGATAGTCCAAATGAATAGAGAAATGGTATGCCATTATTTATATATTTTATTCAGTCCAAAATGAATGGAAAGATTATATATTTTTATCAGGTTTTATTGATGTTTTACTATATATTTGGATAAGTGTTATCCCATCCAAAATACATTAACAATCAATTTATAAATTAATTTATTATTTTAAAATAATCAATTTATATAAAAATTTTAAATTTAATACCATACAAATTATGGAATAAAATATTAACACTTCATATTAAAAATGTATTTATAACAAATTTCATAAAAAATTAATAATTAATTATAAATAATTTATAGTTATTAATTTAATTTAATAGTCTTTTATAAATTTAAATTAACATTTCAAATGTATTTTATTATAATTTAAAAACAATTTATAAATTTAAGTTTATTTCATAAATGAAAATAAAATAATATAGTTTGAAACTTTTTATATCACATACAATGGTCTTTCTTAGTCATTGCATTAAATATAAAAAAACATATAACATTGAGGATATTATACCTTTTAATAACCCTTATTACTTAACTAATTTCAACCCTTATAAAAAATATAAACATCGTATATCACTTTTTATGATACAGTGATTGAAAAATATCGCATAATTATCACATTCCATGTTTCGAATCACAAATGGTGTTATCACCATTTCATTGGATTTTTTTTGCGACTGATGGTGATATCTATATATTGAATCCTGAATTACACTAAAAACAGGTTTTTTAAACTAAAATATAGAAAATAACATCCCTTATCACAACTTTATTATGGTAATATGTTTTTTCATATGAAAGAAAAACCCATCATGAATTATGATATCCTATATCATTATCTACAATATAGATATCAATGGATGATATTTTTCCACATATTTCCATGTGAATATACCAAAAAATGATAATAGTATATACCTTCCTATGGTTATATAATTACCCAAAATTATAAATGTATAAAATATTTAAAAACTTCTTCTAAATATCATGGAAGTGTATCTAACATTACTATTGTGTTTTAAAGTAAATCACTATGCCCAAATGCAGTGGAATATTTTTTTTAAAAAATTACACAAGATATTTCTATTAGAGGTTTAAAAATAATAATAGTTAATAAATAAAATGCCTTTTATAACTATCTTTATTCTTCTTTCATAGGCTCTAGATAGAGATCTCTTAATAATAATCAAAGGACTCCTTTCTCTATGGATATCTATATGTTATATAAATCACTAAAAATGATGGTAGAATATTCAAATTATTTATGTTTTTATAGTACCATAAGTTAAATAAGAAGATAAATATATCTTTGGCCATGGTTGAACAATATAAACCGTGAATCACACAAGGATCAAGTACCTTACCTCTTAGTTTGATCCCCTATATATAAGCTACCTTATATTTTCAAGGGAATGAATGAATCAAATGTTTCTTAAATGAAATATATGTTATAAATATTTTTAATAAATATTATCATAACTTATTATAAAACTAAATATAATTTATTATCATTTAAAGGATGTAGGTTCCAACACTCCCTGAGGTTTGTGACATGGGTTTAATGAACCACTTGTCTGATTGCAAGGAATCACACTGTGACCCATATATATCATGCCTTTACACTAGATATTAAGTAACATATGGGTTAAGGGGAGTTATATTCTCTCATATATATACTATATGGGAACTCTCTGCATATAAGAGGGCTTATATAGTTATGTTCAGTGATACCTATGTAAAACTATTACAATTATTTTCAAATTATTTAAAAATCATCTAATGACTTTAAGTTGAACATTTTATATCTTTAGATAGAATGTATTAACTGGAATTAACATGTGATAAATATTATTTCATGTTATAATAACCCTTATTACAATATTAAACAACAATTAACTCATCATATTACTCAAATAGATATTCTTTTTTCTTTCCCAGTGATAAAAATATAATAATATATCACATGTAGTGACAAGGTTATATCATAGCTTGTAATATAGTACTTTATTGAATATATAACCATAAAAAATTTCCAATTATCCCACACAATTTCTTTTATTTCTCTTACTCACAATATATTTCACTCTCACAAAAAAATTAAGTTAACATACATAAAATAATATCCATGATTCACCTTCTTATAATATTTTACAAAATTATAAACACTTAATTCATCACTTCCCATGATGCAATCAAAACCCATATATCCTCTCAAATCTCAACCGCTCTATTCAATCTACCAAATAAACCCCCTAACTATTCTCCACACACTTAAATTATTATATTTAAAATTATTACATTCTCAACCACTCTCTCACACACTCCTCAACCGACACACTTCCTTTATTTTCACACACATACACTCAACATGCAATTATATAAGCATACATGAAACCTCATGAAAAATTATTTATTTTATCACACATTATCATGAGTACACATGAATAATCAATCAATAAATTATTTTAATATTAATTTATTAGTCATTCACATAAATTCATATGCACACACACACCTATATATTTCTTTATTTTATGTTATTTTTATCTCATGAGTAGGCCAACATGGACTATTTTTACATATTTTATTTTGATCTTTAAGAAATTTAATACTTTTAACCTTAATAATTTTCCCAAAAATAACTGAAACTTAATTTACATAAACAAAATAACTAATAAAATGTGTCAAAGAATACGAAAAAAACCAAAAATACTAGTCCATACCTTTCATTATTGTTTTCTTAAGATACTCAACTCATCATCCAACCTATATACAAAATATATTTATACTCATATATGTTCTAATCTATGAATGAAAAAATGTATTATATGTTTTACTCCTAATTTAACACTTTCACACCATCGATTGAACACCACTAATCCTACTCACTGACTCCATGTAAAATAATATTTCCTTCAAATGGAAAAATAATCATCCATTGGTATTCGATCTAGATATATAGTTTCACATCTCTCATAATATGGAATAATTTCATTTCCTACTCATATGATATCTCATAACATGACCATAGTAAGAAAATAATTGTAAATTTATTAATTTTCATGGATTATAATTGGATGATCCAATGGATAAATTCCAATGAAACATAAAATATTATTTATAGTGTATATTCTTTCTAATGAATCAACTTTTAGGTATACCTTCATTATTACCATTAATTACCTTTATTAAATTAATAAAATTATATTATTCATACACTTTATTAACCAAAGTAAAAAATTTAGGAAAATTGAACAATAGAACTTGAGAGTTTGTATCTTAAATTATCACCCAAACTAAAACTTATAAGCCTTTATTTATTTATTCTTCAAAATTTCTCGAGAAAATTTGAAAAAATTGGATAATTTTATTTTATAATCTATTATCAACATATCACTACTACAAAAATTATAAAAATAACCCCTTTGATATCGTTTTTTAAAATCATAGTTAAAGGGATGCTTTTATGAGCACTATTAAAAAGTGATAATAAAGGTTCATCATTACCAACACATTTTTAAAAGCACTGATAAATCACCCATTTATCAGTGATTTTTAAACAAATTATAAAGCGGTGTAATTTTCTATGCATTTATCATTAATTTTTAAAAATATTATATAAAAGTACCCAATTTATCAGTAATTTTTAAAAAAGACCCGATAAATTAGTGTTTTTTATTCTTTTATCGATGATTTTTAAAAATAATTGATAAACTTATAAAAAAATATTCTTAAAATTTTCTCTTACTACTCTACACTAAAATCATAAAATTTTCTTTTAAGGGTGGATGTCATGTGGAAATTGTTCATTGTGGGATGAATGATAATGAATGCCAAGAAAGACCAATATATAGGTAGATTTTTTTTCATTTTCCAAATGATGTCAAGATCTAGTTAATAATATCTATGATTTTTTATCCTTGTTATTAGGTACTTATATATTTTTTATACACATATTTTTTACAAATTTAAAGTTGAGATTTAATCCATCTTTATTTTTTAAGGTCATCAGGCCAATTTTCTTCATCTTCTCTCCACATTCCTTTATTACTCCACATATTCATCGATATATTTTTATTCATCATATTCATTTTCTTTGTATAATTTTATTTTTTTCATTTGAATTTATTTTATTATTTGATCTATGTGTTTTTTGTTATGTATGGGTTTTTTTCAAACATTCACACTTTTATCAGCACTCTATTAAAAGTGTGCCTTTATTAGTGCTAAATAATTAGTGATAAAAGAAAGTTTCATTTTATCAGTATTGTTTTGATTAGAACTTTTAAAATCACTAATAAATTTTTTATGATATTCTTGTATTTTTCAAAGACCACAAATTATTATTTTCTTATTTAAATAAGAATTCACTATATTGGCACCTTGGTTGAATATTATGAGGAGGCCACACACGCATGTTGAATTTATATTTTTCATTATTTATTACCTAACTAATATATTTATAAATGATATACAAATATAAATGGTGATGAAATTAACGTAACATAATAATATAATATAAATATAAGAAACAAGACACAATGTAAAAAGATAAGACACATGAAAGTTAGAAATAAATGACTATTTCTATTATAAATTCATCAAAATTGAATCATTTCTATAAAAATATAATAACAATACTCTATTAAATGTGTCCTTTCACACCACATAATCTTTGTTTGATTAGTTATTACCATACACTAAGAGATCTTCCTATGGGGAAATCCACTTCCAAAAGTCATCTATGATAACTATTTTCCAACCAACACTATCAAAGCCAAACTCTATCGTATGTATGGCATAAATTATGAAGGGAGGGAAATGATAATAAGGTAGAAGAACTAAATAATATAAAAAATGGAGTGAAAAAAACCATAATTAGCTTAACCACAAATGAAGTTGTTATAATAGAATAAATAAATGAAATTAAATTATAATAACATAAGTAAAACTACTCCCTCCCTTGAATAATAGTGAGGTTAGTTCCCCATTTTCATGGAAATGAGAATATCACATAAGTAAAAGCACAAATGAGAAAATAAAAGAAAAAATTAAAAAAATAATAGAAAATAATATATATAAAAAATTTATAAAAATAGTACATTATAAAAACCCTACTTATCTAATGAATAATGGCTAACTTTTTGAAAGGGTATAAATGTAAAAATTTATAAAATGAGGGGTGAAATTTTTTTCTCCAAAATCTATCATCCAAAATTTATAATGTATTTAGATCATTTTTTTTATAAATCTATGAATATTTCCTTCTTCAAAGTTGTTCCTATATTTATTTCCCATTTTACCTAAAAATTTTAGATAATTTAGACACATTTATCCAATGTTATAATAATATTACTTAGGAACATATTTCTAGCCTAATAGAATATTTTAATTCTAATATTCTAGTTTTTCTTGTATTAATAACTTTAAAATATACATAATATCGAGTATCCATTGTTTAAATTTTTTTTCCTAGAAATATTCTACACTATACTTCAAAATTTTAGCTCATTTGGTTTGGTATTTTGTGAGATATGAGCCCATATTTAAAATTTGTCCAATCTATGAATAGATTTAAAGTCCCCAATTATGATCATTATTTAGGCCTCAAAATTTTAGATTTAACTTTAATTATTTTTTGTTTAAATATATCACATAAAACATCTAATCCTAAAAAATTAATTTCACAAATTTTATTAGTGTATAATTTTTTTGTTCGTAATAAAAACTGATTTAAAATACTTGAAAATAAATAATTTGGCCATTTTTACAAGTAATCTCAAATAATTCCAAAAAAACATAAAATGTGATAGTTAACCCTAAAATAATAATTTAGTGGGAATAAAAATATTGAATTATAGAATAGAATTAATGAAAATATTATCATTATCAGTGCATTTTAGAGTTGATAAAAGGGAAGTATGTAATAGTGTATCTCGATAATACAATTCAATGAAAATTTATCCCTTATTCATCATATAATCTGATAAACCAACTATCAAGTTAACCATGCGACCAATGTAAAATAAGATATAAACTACCAACATTAACCTATTTCACCTTAGAGGTAATTTATTTTTTTCCTCATCTTGTGATTGTAGAGGTACAAGTTTTTTATAAGAAATTATTTGTGAAATTTTAGAGGAGAAATGGTTATTTTAGGAACATAAGAGAAATTATTTTTTTAATAAAATTTGAATAAAAATTTATTTTTTTCAAAAATACAATTTATCTAAAATTAGTGGTTTCTTCAAGTTAAATATTTTATTTCAATATAATATATTTTTTTGGTTCTATTTTAAGTTGGTTGGCCAAAAACCCTATAGAAACCCTAGATACTCTATATTAAATTATGATCAACTCTTTCTAATATCTTTCATCTTTCCAAATTTATTAAATCCAACACTAATAGAATTTTATGACTAGATAAAATGAAGTAATGTTTCAGGGTAGCTATTTTCATGTAAGGTTCTTTAATATATTTTATGAGTTATAAAAATATTCATTACTTTCTTGATCCTAGGTAAATTACACATATTTAGCCTATATTAATATTAAAAAAAATTAGATCATTTCCTAAAATGGATAATTATGAATATGTAATTTTATCATTAAAATCATATATAAGAAAACAAGATTAAAATTTTATAAATTTATTGCACCAATTTTTTTGTTTTAAAAAATAAATTATGATATTAATGTATGAAAATTACTAAAAAATAAGTTTCAAGAATATTTTAATTGATATAATATCATAAAACAATTCTCGGTGATTTAATAAACAATAAACCTTCATGTTTAAAATATTTTTTAATAGATTAAATCATATCTATTCTATAAATTCGTTTTGGTCTATATTTTGAGTTTGATACACAAGTGAATGTTTTATATAAATTATTAAAGGTGATATATATTATGTTTTGTGGAAATATTCATCATTAGGGAGGAATTTTAATCATTAAATATTTAAACTATGTTTGTTTCATTTATAGGTGTTCTTTACATTTAAGATATGTGACTTTTCATCTTAATTTAATCCAAAAAATAATGCACTTAGAGGGGGTTATTTTATCCATTAATAGAAGTTGTAACCCCCTCTAAATGTATTATAGAAGGTTTTATAAAACCACTATAAACATAGCCAATAATTATTATTAGTGGCGGTTATCCATAAACATTCGAAATGTATAAAATTTTGTGGCAGTTATTTTAGCGGTTTTTATTTTAGTGATTTTTTAAAATCTTTTAAATATTTTAAAATAATTATATTTGGAACTGCCAATAAAATACTATATATATCATTCAGAATAAATTTAATACCTTATAAGTGGTTTTAAAAATGTTGTTAATTGTTTATATATCACATATATTTTTATACATCATAAAATATAAATTTATTTAATTGTATATATAAACATATAAAATAAACACACACATATAAATTTAATATATAAATGTATTTAATATAATATAAATGTGTACATTAATTTATTATATATAAAAATTAATTGGGGGTGAAGGGTGCACAGGTGATGGGTTGGGCCTAATAAAGGAATTGTGTGAGGCCAAAAAATACCTCCATACCTAATACTATATTGTGGCCTATTTCATGGTCAAGTGGTACTGACCACTCACCTCCGCATCGAAGAGACTAGGTTTCAAATTTTGGAATTACCCATGGGCAATTTATAATTAAGGAGGTGACACAGTAGGTGATGTAGATGTGATGTAGGAGTGACACATGTAGGATTGTAGACCCATGTAATTGTCTTTGGGATATTGGGCATTTGGGTGAATCAATGTAATGGGATTGTTATGGAGTGGGTCAACACTTGGAGGGGGTGTGGACTGTCATTGTGGGCCTAGTGATGTTTGTGTTATTTACTTTTCTTGTAACCTCTAGAACACTAATAAATAATTTATTCAAATAATACCTAATGTGTAGTTAAATACATTTATTTATTTATTTGTTCTTATTATTAATATTATTATTTGATGCATGACCTACTGGGGTGTCTGAGTGTGTGAGTTGTTTGCGGTTTGTAATCCTCTATACCTAATATAGATTATTATTATTATTATTATTATTATTATTATTATTAAATCTAAGCTCCTGCGCTGATGTGGAGGTGGTTTGTGTTGGGGGTGTCACAGGGTCTAGTCCCCATATATCCACTTTTCTTTATATTTTTGTGCATATGTAACCATATTAAATTCTAATTAAATCTATATTTTAAATTATAAAAATTATAGGGGTTATATGATACATTTATTATGCACATTATATCAAATATTTCTATATACATTTATATTATATATTTATGTAAACTTTTATATTAGGTATTATGTATTTATATTATATATTTACATTTCATTAATTACATATATATATAATAAATTTATTAAATAAGTTTATATTCTATATTGAATACATTTATATTATTAATTTATGCATATATTCTAATATTATAATTTATATTATACATTTATATATTAAATATGTGTGTGTGTGTGTTATATTTATTTATACATATTAAACATTTACATTTTACAATGTGTAAAAATATATATCATATACACATTATTAAATTAATTTATGTAATTAATTTATATAATATATATATAATTTATTTCAATAAATTTATATTGTGTATTATATATTAATATATAATGTATTTATAAATTAAATAATGTGTGCCTAAATAAATTTAACTATTATTATTATACATTTTAATTAATAAAAATCACTTCTTAAAAATAAAAATATTTTTAATATTATACCCATACTTTTGATTGTTTTGGATTATTATTAACAATTTTTTTAAAAAATTATAAATATTACATGGGTTATATGATAAATTTATTAAATACATTATAATACAAATTTATGTATACATTTATATTATTTATATTATATATTTATATTATAATTCATATTATACATATTTCTATGATATTAATTATAATTTAATATATATATATATATATTATGAATTTATTAAATACATTTATATTATATGGTAAATATAATTATATTATATTAAATGTATTTATATTATATATTTTCATATACCCATTAATATTATATGAAATACATTTATATATAAAAATATATGTATATATATGACTTATATATATATATATGTATACACTTGAATACATTTATATGATATTATTTATAATATATATATATATATATATATAATATACACACATAATTAAATACATTTATGTTAGTTCATTACAAACTCCTCGCTATAGGGATTCTCATCCATGAAAAAGAATTACCCATCATCCTTAGAAAACAACTCTGAACACGGTATCTCATGTGTGTCTCCCTCCCCTACATCTCCTACTATATATGCTTGTAATTTTACTACATCCATACCATAGGAAATATTTTTCCTTAAATAATATTTCACTTTGATCAACTATGTGCACTAGTCACTCCTTGAAAAACATGTTTTCCTCTCAATCTATATCATCTTTTTCAATCAAGTATGAATGTTTATATCATATATCTTGGGATAAGATTAGTAAAAAAACATTTATAACACTATTTCATGGAGGAAGTGCTAGTCGGTATGACACTATGCTGATTCTCTCTATAATCTCAAATGAGACCACAAAAAATGGTGTTAGCTTACCCTGCCTCCTCAATTGATAGCACCCACACCACAAAGACACCCATAATAATACTTAATCACCCATAACGAACTCTTATAGTCATCGACACTATTTTTTTATGATCATTGTATCCTATGAGTAGTAACCAAACACTTTTGGATAAACTACACGTGCTTTAAAGTCTCTTTCATGGGATTTGATCTTATGATTGCTGACTCACCCACCTCCAACGAACTCAAAGATGAATGACATGGCCTTCTCTATAGATACATGGATGGAACCATTTGTATTTATGTTTGATTTCTATTATTGAATGTGATCTCATACATTGCCAGGTGGTCCTCCCATAAACTATTAAGTTCTATGACATACACTCACAATATGTCCTCTATAATCCTAAAAACATTCTCTTGATGTCAATATTTATATGGGTGATAAGATATACTAATCTTGATCTGAGTCCAAAACAACAATTTTATCCCATTCAAAAAAAGAGATGTGAAACATGAATCTTGATCAGAAAATATACTTATAGTGACTCCATGTAATCAAACGATCTCTAATACATGTGGCCTACCTATCTTTTCTACTAGTTGAGTCTCTTTGATAAGTGAGAAGTGTGAAACCTTAATCAACATATCCATGATAAACTATACCCAATATTATCCTTAGAGAGATATTTGAAGCACTATCACAAAGTCCAGAGTGACTTTATCCCTCATTCATATAGGTATAAGAACTGTATTTAATAATCTAGTAGGTATCTAGTGATTGACCATATTCTATTAAGATATGAGGCAACATGATACATAGACAACAATGTTTCACTTCATAGAAAAATACTAAAACTAGTCTCATATATCACGATACATCTTTATTAAATAAGGATATGTCACTTATCTTAAGTAAGGGGAATCCACCATCAACTCCACCCTCACAGAGGTATAAAATAACACCTTTCCAAGGATGTACAACACTGAAACACCATCCCAATTCTAACCAGTAATTGGATTCCCTCCATATAATCTGTCTTGTATAATGAAACCATCTAATTCTGAATCCCAATTTCCCATAACCCTATCCAATAATGAATAAATAATGATCATTGAAGATAAATCCATCATTATATGGACCTAAATCATTCCTAGGTGGACTTCAGGATGAGTCTCATCAGATTCCATTCCTATATTGATTCATTTATTGTCTATTTCTATGTATTCCATCAAAGAACATATACCATGGAGTTACCCTTTCTTGAGGTATAATTCATATCAAATCCAAATGTTTGAAGGAACTCAACCAAGATCCACTATTAGCGATTAAAATATCACTGTGAAAAGATATATCTTATGATCTTTTTGTATGTATAAACCAAAAAACATCTCTTTGAAGGGATAGTGTTGGAATCACATCTATGAATGGACCACAGCTTCCAATTCCATGTTATATGTTAGATAGTTCCTCTCATTTAACCTCAACTTCTAAGAGACATATAAAACCACCTAATTATCCCAAGTCAGCACTCCTCCCAAAATAATTTTAGATATATCAAAATATAAATTGTAAACATTTCCCAAATTGGGTAAATTTAGAATCAATGTATAAGTGAGTATCCCCTTTATCCTCTAAAATACAATCTCACATTACTTTCCCCACTGGAATTTCTCTAATTTCTTAGCTAGGACAAACATTAGAACTGCTAATCATGATAAATATCAAATGAAACATTGGTAATGGCCTCTTAAACCAAGAAAATATTGGATATCAAATATATTATTTGTTATAATAAATAATTTACTACACCCATATTCTATGGATCCACTGAAATCTGATACTTCAATATAACATGCCGTAAAATATACACTTAAAAAATCTAGAAAATACACATTAAGAACTTGGCATAAATAATTTATTCTTGAATTCCACTTATGTTTCCCCCTTGTCTAATATTATATCCAAAATTAAGGTTGTAAATGGTTAGAGTTTCTATTAATCTACATTGGATCAACTCAAAAAATACATGAATTTAGGTTAATTTTTGTTCAATTAAAAATTGAGATTAAGATTCTCAAGCACTAACTCAAGGTAAGTTCATGTATTAGAATAATATAATGGAGTTATTCACAAGACTAATTACACATTAAATATTTTAATTTATTTTTTATTCAATATATATGTATTTTGTTTTGAGATTTAGATCTCAATATTAGATAAAAATTTTTATATTGAGTTAGAATTTGAGGTGTATATTTTAATTAGAATTATGGAAAGTGTTATAATCAATATGACATGATCCTAATCAAGTATCTTGATTTATCCTGAGTCATTCTCAAGCTATAGATCAACCATGAAAATTGATACTTGATCAACCATCAAGCTTATCTTAAGCATCAAATTCAAGCATCAAGCTTGAGCTTGAGTACTATGATACCCAAATCTACTCAACTTGATTATAGTTTGACCCAAATTTTCATATAATAAATCCACTATGAAAAAGAAAAATTATGGAAAAATATTATATTTATAATATTTATGTATAATATAAATTCATTATTCTGACCCAATGAAATTACCAAAAAACCATACAATCAATACCTACTCTTGAACATAATATATGACTTGTCTTCAATTCTCAATCTCAGAATGTGATATCCCAAGCACTGGGGAATATTTGGAAACCTTAGTTATACTATCATTTATATATGGAAGTGAATATCCATTATTCACTATTACTTAGTTTAGAATCTATTGTTCTATACATAATCTCAAGATACCATTTCCCTTATTGGAGAATAACACCAGAGTGCCCCATGGGGAACTGTTCAAATAAATAAACCACTTCACCTCAAGGTCGCTTGGTTGGAACATCAACTCTCTCAACTCAAACTGTATCATATGATACTATGATATAAATATGATCTTATAATCATTAACTAATTTAATATGAAATTCAAGCACCCTCAAGTGTAAAACCTAAGAAGTCTCCAAGGAATACATCATAGTAGTGATCTACCACCTGAGAAAAGATATGTTATACTATCTTCCCATTAAATATTTAGACCACAATCAATATCTAAGTTCTATTTATACTCAACTTTCAACAATAATTTCCTACACCCACTTGTAAATCAAACTCTTCATTAAATATATAATCATCACCCACTATAGAATATAAGGACACTCACCTACAGTAATAATCGATATGAGGCTAGAAATGAATCATCCATACTATTATAATAGTCACCTCAAAATTGGGTATGTATAACATAAATAATTTTCACAAGTTCTTAGAGACTCCCACTATTATTACACACCTTTATAACTTCATAACATTAATTAATCTATATCCCAAAGTAGTGTTCAATGTTTATAATCCCATGGAGAATTACAAAACCATCCCTAAATTGGGTACCAAATGATTCAAAATAACAGAATGTGTAGTTCACATATAAATCAAAGTATAAACTTTGGAATATTTTACTAATATTATACCTTGAACTATATATAGTACTTATCCATATTCAATTGTTCCATACTTTTTATTGAATAAATAGGTTAAACTTGCATTGAGATCCTATCCTATATAAGTTTGACATATTTATTGTGTTGTCACCTAATGTTGTTGTGGTCCCTAAAAAACTCATAAAACTCCAAACCCTGATCATCCTATGAAAGTCATATTTTCAATCTATAATGATCCACATGATTAATAACTAGATTCCTTGGTTTTTTCTGAACCTCACATATTAGTTGTCTAAGAGAATCTTCAGTAGTATTGCCTTAAGTGTCTCATATCACCATGTTTGACATGCTCCTTTATCAAACTTAAACAATTTTATTGGTATTTATCTATATTCCCATATTTAAAACACTCTCTTAGGGTTCTCCAATGAGTTGGAAGAGATGATCCACTTCCATAGCTAATTTACCTTTCACTACTCCAATGCACCTAATCAAGTTACCTCTTCTTGTCACTGGAAAATCCATGACCTAACCCTTAAAATAGGGGTAATGTACCTTCTTCTATTATTTCTTAAAGACCCTTATCAATAATGGTTGTATTTCATATAACCTATGAATAATATTTCAGGCCAAACAACCTAACATAGATTTAAATGGGTTTCAGCAAGCCTATCTCAAGATGACAAGCCTCAAATTCTCTATTTCCTCCCAAAAGTGGTTCAAATCAAATAAAATATAAAAAGAAGGTCAAATAATTAGTTTTTTAAATATTTCCTTACCTTATATCCAAAAAATCAAAAGATATTTCTAGATTTAGGTTATCTATAAATAACTCCTTAAAGAAGAGGTTCTAGAAAGTGTTTTGAGTGTGGGTGACCTAGATCCAACTAAAACATATAATTTTTATTACAACATGGTGTATATAATATAATATATGTTTTATTTTTTTAATTACCATGAGTTTATAAAAAATTATGAATGTATTATATATGGTAATTTCATTAGATTACATGTTATATCAAAAGATTATAGAATTTACCAGCTATATGAAAATCTCTTCATATAATAAAAATTATCTTAAATATATATCCTATGGTCTAGATACATCAATTTTATAGGATATATATAATGTTAAACTATTAGGTGTTGGTTGATCATAATCAATGAGACTTATTCTCATGAATTTATCACTTGGTGGGCTTAAGTATTGGAGATCATGATAACTGACTCTCTAATAGGAACACCAAAATATTTTGGTGCCATTAGATGTTACTATCTATAAAAGTGTCTATTTATCGATTTATTTGAGATTATTATCAATGTGTTTAATTAAATAATATAATTTTATACATGATAAAAACCTTTTATATTATATTTTTTTAATGATGTAGATTATATCATCTATGTCATTAGTGGCATGACATTGATTAAATAAAAAAGATAGGATTTTTAAATTTTGAGTAGAGGAAAAAGATATATCTAGCCCTTTGGTTGAGTGGTAGTTACTTGAATAAATCTATATACATAGTAGAAAATTATAGTACGAAAAATACATTAAAATAAAAATACATAAATAATGGAATGATGGTTACACAAATTATGTATCTTTATTTATGATATATTATAATATAAAGATATTATATTATACATTAATTGTTCATAAGAGGTTATCATAACTATAACCTATCCTTATCTCTTTTGGGCCCCAGATGTGTCACTAGATATCACTCTTGGTTTGTGATTAGGACTCTATTCTAAATAAATTAGGGCCGAACAGGTCACACAAAAAGTGTATCAAGAAGTTCTACCAATTAAAATGAATAAGAGTTTGAGAAAAAGTGGGAACCATATCCATGGGATAGTGTATAATCCCATCGATATGGGTGGGATTGAATAAAACTCATGAATTAATGTGAAAAATGGGGAGATGATAAGACCCCAATTGATATTTGTTCAATTTAATGGTTTGGTGTTTAGATATATCTCACATTCATATATTACTATTATTATTACTCTAAAAGATAATTTAGGAGTTTATTATATTTTTTCATGTTGTATTTTTTAATAATTATTTCATGGATTGGTAGAAGACTAATTGGACTTGAGAAACTATTAAAAGGAATGGATAATTTTTAAGGTGGTAGAAATAATTCCATGGTGATCACAAAAACATGTCCTATTTTATTTTTGTAAATGGACATTTTAGTGTTTTTAATCCTTAAAAGGTTTGGGGTATTACCTTGAGAAACTAATAATAGGATGTGGTCTTTATTACTATATCATTATTGTTATGGAAAAATCCTATGGTGACTTTGTTCATGGTTCTAATATTTAAGTATGAATTCAAGTTTTACCATACAGAGATCATAAATGATCATGTTTTACTCACCATGATTTGGTTGAAGAAAAATGGGAGTGGATTATATCAGGGATTCAAGAAAAAAAAATCCATATATGCCACATTTAAGGGTGAAACACTCATAGTTATGACCATTTTTACTAGAGATGATGATAATATGTTGTGGAAATATAGATTAAATTATTGTGTAAGTCTGAGATATAATTGAGGGGAGTAAAACAAACACTATGATTTGGGTATTTTAAAAGGAATTTAACCAATGTTTTTTGACCGGTCATTAAATAGAAATAACATATTACAGCAAACCCTCAGTATGTTATGGAATTTTATACTAATTTATATGATGTGTTTTTCTTATAAAAAATACAATTAGACATCATGAAACATTAATATAATATAAAAAACATTATGAATATAATTATAAAAAAAAATTCATCAGGTTTGAGGATATAAATGAAGGTTCACAGTTGATCCACCCATATAGGCACTGGAAGAGGACAGTGAAGATTCATCGTATGGTTGAAACTCATTTTGATCACTCTTATACATGGAGTTTTTTCCCTTATTAATGATATTTTCATTTTTTATAGTTTATATTAAGATAATAAAATGAGAAATATATTGTAAACTATTTAATTTTAGGGATTATCCACATGATAAAAAGTGTGTGTAAACCTTGGAAAAGATATATTAAATCATGTAAAATTTTTCTCATTCCCATATGTTATCATCATCACTTATATTTTTTCATTGATCATAGTTTTGATTTAAATGGAAATGATTTGTTTTAAAGGTAGGTTTTTGGTGGCCTTTGATCCCCCCAGAGGTCATGTGTCATTAATCACAAGACTTATAATTAGTAACAAATTATACTATTATATTTAATTCAATATAAAATCAAGTTTTTGTGGATATTAAATGAAGTGGTTCTAGTTATTCTTGAGTATCTTTGTTATTTAAATAGACTAAATATTTTGATCTATTAATCTATGGAGTTCATGAATTCTATGAAAAAAGGTTATATATATGTTTGGTGGGAAAATATTATCTTTTTAAAGAAATGATGGTTCTATATAATTTATCTCTTGTCTAGGATTTTATAACATCACTATGAATGGTGTTAATTTTTTTGAAATTTTGATAGCCTATATATTTCTTGAAAATAATAATTTTGAGTATGATGGGAGAGTATGAAATGAATTACCATCATCCCTCAAAGAGAAAGAGTTGACATAAATCATATACATTATGAAAATGAAAGAAATAAGGATAAATATAATAGGGTTAAGGAGTCATAAATAATTCCATGATTATTTTTAAGATATTCAAATTTAAGAAGATGAATTAGTAAATGAGTTATTTATTTAGGTGAACAAAATTTTCAACTCAATTTTATGTTATAGAGAATATCTTAAAGATTCTAACATATTTATGAAATTAATAATAATTTTACTATGAAATTTTGATGAAAAAATTTATTCCTTAAAAATAAATTCATGGATGTGTTTAATATTAATAATCTCAAAAATATCTTAATAGATTATAAGATGATACAGTGGTTAGCCTTACATAATAAAGTACAATTTTAAAAGGAAATATATTTCAAATACTCAAATTTTTTAAATAATATTGATTATAAAATCTCCCATGAGGAGGAATTATAAATAAAAGAACAATTCCTTGAATTTATATGAGTTTAAATCATTTTTCTCAAAATTCATATAGTGAGGTAAAGGTAAGTATAAATGAAAATTACCATTTAATTATTTTAAATATGGTAATATTGGACACTTTTCCACTAGTTTTTATAAGAATAAATAAGAACATTAGGTGGATGATCAACCACAATTATCATCAAGAAGAAACAAGGTGAATAGAATATGTAATAAAGGATAATTTAGAAAAGTAAAGGGAAAGTATAATGCATTAGTTTAACATCCCAGCCCGTGTTTCACATACCGATGCCCCAAGCCAGTTATCTAAATGACCATAGGTGTGCCACCCTATATTCCAGAGGCTTCTGACTAGTAGTCAGGGTCTAATATATATCATGGAGAGACTATACCCCCTTTATCAATGTAGCACAATAGTAGAAATAAATATAAAAATAACCAAGATAATAAAATTACCAATAATCAACCATAACCAATATAAGACCAAACATCAAATGATGAATCCTAAAACAAAAAAAATGACCACAAACCAAAGAAATAAATATATCATGATATAAAATTTTCAAGTGTCTAATGAAAACCCAAAATAAATACACACTAACAACTCCCATGTGGGTCCCGATGTCATATCTAGTTCCCTCCTCAGTGTTCTACCACAAATTCCAACTTATTAAACTAAAATAGGGCTCTAGCCTTTATCCTATCCTATAAACTTAAAGTATATTCAAGTATCAATCAGAATTCATGAGTAGGATGTGAGTACAACTCAATTAGACACCACCAATGAAATCTAAATCAACATTCAGTCTATAAAAGTGAATTAAGTTGTATAAAAAATAAATAAAAAATGGAAAACTTAAATAATATTCACATTTATTATTATTTAATGAACCACATAGGTCCATGGGTTCACGGTGACACATGAACCAACCATTCCTACTTCAGACCATGAAACATTCTGAACCATACACCAAAAGTATATCACAATTAATTTTTTCATGAGATTTAATTATTCATTTAATTACAATTTCATTTTTAGTACCTTGGATCATCAGTCCAGGTAAAAAATCACAACCCTGCAATGGGGGTATAGAGAATCAATCTGGTACCCCATGGGTATTGGGAGAAACAACCCCTAACCCACAACTCATTGATAAATCAAATATATAAAAAATTTATAAGCATGTAATGGGGAACTAGAGAAGATATTTCATCCTAATTCGCATTGCATCAGGTATATTGATAGGGTGAGATGGTCCCACTGGTATTGGGTAGTGTATCCTTTTTATGATATTAAGAAGGTTCCACATTTGCGTGATCCCAAAGGGAGATTGTAAAGGGGGTTATGTGTCTGTGAAATCATCCTATTCTGGTTATGATGTCCTCAGAATGTCTCCAACTGGTTTATTTGTGAAGGAAGAAACACCCAACGACCCTAGTATCCATGATTCATGGACCTTTTTTTCAAATGAAGCCACTCATTGGATGATGATTTGGACAATGACACTTCAGGACTCCATTGGTCAAGAGGATGGGAGATTAGGCTCATCAGACCCTTTGGGGGGGGGATTATTTCCTACTCAAGGAATTATGTATAGATTTTAGAAATGTTCATATGTTCATGAATCCTTTGTTCTTTCCCTATAAGTGTGTCCACATATTACCCTTGGGTGGAAATATCAATCATGGATATGCATGGATTAAGAATTACTAAGACAACACTAGTTTAAGACCTATGATGAGGTGCTTTGGAGTTTATCATCATCCAGGGGGGGTGGAAGTTTCTTCAATATCGGGATCGAACCCATAGGATGGGTTTCCTATGTATCCTCTTGAGAGGAATCAAAACCCAAGTAGTTTTGTGCCACTTAATTGGAAATATCACCTTTTAAGATCATGTGAAAAGGACCTATCCATGAAATTTAACATCATGAGGAAAGTAAATTTAGGCAAAAGGTTCCTAGTCAAGATCCAGTGTGGGGCTTATACCAAGATAGCCTGGGATTCTTAAGAAAGATATGGTCTCCTGGATGAATATGGCCCCACCAGGAACATGTCTTGGAGAATTCAAGGGTGATTTGGATATCGGTTTTGGACCTTAGAGAGGCTTCCTACATATCAAACTATATTGGGAATCAAATCCCTTATAGTTTGGTTCGAGTTGTGATTTGATTGGGGATTACATGTGGGAGATACTCATTTGAAGGGGACATGATATCACATTTCATGGATCAAATGGTATGGAGGTCGAGGCTAGGTAAAGGCTTCCTATGTATCCCAGTTGTGTTGGGAATCAGATTTCTCATAGTTCATTGTGGGTTGTGCTTTGATTAGGGCTTATGCATGGGAGCTTCCCATTTGAAGGGTACATGATCTCTCATTTCATTAATGAGATGGTATGAAACTCAGTCCTAGGTAAAGGCTTCCTACGTATACTAGTTGTGTTGGGAATCATATTTCACATGGTTTATTGTGGGTTGTGATTTGACTGGAGCTTATGTGTGGGAGCTTCCCATTTGAAGGGGACATGATCTCTCATTTCATGTATGAGATGGTATGTAGCTCGGACCTAGGTAAAAGCTTAATATGTATCCTAGTTGTGTTGGGAATCAGAGTTCTCATAGTTAATTATGGGTTGTGATAATGTCTTATTATCACAGACCTCTAAGCCCATGAGAGTTATGCTTGGTGTGATAAATAAGATGATTCAAAAGATTCAACAAATACACACTTTCTCCTCTCAGTTGATGGAAAAGGTGGAGCCCATAACGAAATATGTTAGGGTGATGGTGAAACATGGTGCAGAGAAATGAACCCTTCAATGTGAAATTAATGTGAGGGTTATTAGTTCCATCCCAAAAGGTTAGGGGCTTACTCCAAAAAAAAATTCCCTAGAATGGGTTCTGGGAAAGGGGTGGAATGTTACTTCTCGTCAAATGGAAAAACAATAATAATTAATTTGACTTATCACCACCCCTCATTGAATAGAAAATCAAGTGATTAACCTTGTTTCTTAGAATGGGGAGGTTCACATTAGTATACCAAGGTTGGAATCTAGGTTACCATGGGAATTTAGACTTAAGAAAATTCTTGGAGTCCATACCAATGTGAGGATTACCTTTTTTTTGAAACTCTATTTTTTTTATTTCCAAACACTTTTAAGAAGAGTGAGAAACCATGGGACACAAACCGCACAAGAACACAACCTACAAAAACCAACATCAAAGAGCACAAAAACAAATAATAAGAACATACCAGCACAACCACTAATAATCATAATAACCATACTTGTCACCACACCCGACACATGAGTCCTCCTCCACAGTGGCCAATTCCCATTCAGAAGCTGGATTATATTGCCTCCAGATATTATCGACTTGGACCCAACTCCTCATTTGATCCAGAGAGAACTACCCCTGACACGATGGCATGGATATGCTATCTTTTTTGAAAGCAAGGATCACCCCGCGATCTCGTTTAGAAGAAGCTCTGGTAATCACCAGGTGCGGCAGATAAGAATAATCCTTCCTTATTTTTCTTCTTAATATAGCCGACAATGTTCCAACATCCTCATTCATCATCTTTTTCCCACCTTGAACTATATCACTAAAGGATCGGGTGCCCAATTCACTCATATTTTCTTTATCACCCCCAGAGATATACCCCCTCTTGTCAAAATAAATCTCTGACACAGGTTCCTTGAAACCCTTGTCCTTGCCCCTCCTCAAGCTAGGTGTGTTGCATTCAATTACCTTCATGAATCCACTTAACATGGGTATGCAGACTCAAAAGGTTGCACTAATGCCCTTGATGGTCCGTTCAAACGAGTCTGGTGGATTTAGAAGAGGATTTGGCATGATATTGATGGACTAGTTTGAAGAGGGGATTCAAAGGATTGGATGGAAACGGAAGGGAATGATTGGTACTGAAAGGTGGAAATCCCAGAGGTACCCTACTCTGTATACCATTTGTTCATGCGGGGTGGGGTAACTTCCACATAACATTTTTCTATGTGAGTGGAAGGCCCATCTACATACCAGTGTGGTACATGGATGTAGATATGGTCCACATACCAGGGTGGTATGTAGATTTAGATGGGGTCTGTGTGCCATGGGTGGTATATCGATCTGGATGGGGTCTACGTACCATAGCGGTGTGTGGTGCTAGAGTCCCTCCATGCATCAGAATGATACATCAGACAGGGTTTTGTTTGCATAGGGTTACACTATGCGGTACACCAAATTGAAGAAGGGGCATTAGTCTTGTAGTTCATGGGGAGTTCGTCCATGAATGGAGTATAGTTCTCAGTTCTCCTTTTAGGTTCACGGTTTTCCCATATTATTATGATTTCTTTTATTTATGGTTCATGACATGCTTATACCTTCTAGAAATTGTTCATGGTTCCATACTTTACCAACTTTTTTCCTTTGAAGTCTTCTGTCTGTAGAATCTTAGCTCTCCCCCCAAAATCTGATCCTTTTCATGGATCCCATTGGGGTCCTTTTATAGAGTGATGAGGAGGCTGTATCTATGGGAACATGTCACCTTTTTCGGATTCCCATGGAGGGATCATCCAACCTGTAGATGACTTGGTCAAACAAGGATCATGATGTTGTAGTTCACGATGGCTGAAATCACCACCTCAATTCCACGAACGACGTGGTTCATGGGGGTACTGTCATCCTTGCCTCATCCTCGAACTACTCAATTCATGGGGATGGTATGCAGGGGTGTACCTTTTCATCGTGTTTTCTCTAATGACGTGGTTCATGGGTGGAATTTCATTTCCTCTATTCCAAAAATGATGTGGTTCATGGTTGACCGATGCCTTTCCTCACCCATTATGCAAACTACCTAGTTCGATGTCCAATTATTTGTGGGCCATCATTTCATGGACCGCCCGTGTACCACTTGGTATATGGTCTATGCTAACTGCAAACCTTTCATGGTAATCAACATGCATATGAGTTTGGGTACTTTCCCAAATTGTATTCCTTCATTATTTTCCTTTTATTTCCATCCCCACATGAATCCCTTTCCATTATCAATTTTATGGGATTATTTTCTTTCCCTTTTTGGATTTTTCAAGACCCTAAAAATGCCCCCATTAGAATGAGGTCTGGTCAGAATGAAGAGGAGGCTATTATGATATAGAAAATGGTCCCAAACTAAAATTGTTTATGGTAGAAAGGTTGACTAGTTGGGGACCCTGCCTATATATAGGGGGACCAGGTCATTTGCCTTTTACTTGGTTCCTCAGTGAAAAGTACTCCGTAGATCACCCTTGGCTTTCCTTGCTTCCACATACCAGATCCTACACAAAATTCATTGTCTGTGAACTATGCCTTGTATTCTGTGAACCAATTACTCTTTAAATTTACCTCATCTGTGAGCCTTCCTTTGGATCTGTGAACTGAGCTTTGGAATTTTAAAATGTAAGTATGAAATTTTACATAATAAGACACTACACATCTTCCCTATCCTATAGACATAACTTCAAATCCATAAAACTGAACCTTAAATTTCCAAATAAGATTTTAAATATATGAATTTTTAACTTTGAACATCCACATAGTGGGAATTAGTATACGGCTATCCCATTTCACAAACCAATCAACCTAATGGCCAACGCTTCGCAGACCAGCATCTTGTGGGGAATTCCACTTACTGCTGGTTCATAGGGGATGCACTCTGTGAACTATTCAAGGGCTTCAGTATGTGAATCCTTGCATTAAGTGGACTTCCTTGGTCCTTTGTATTTTTTTCACCTTCCACTCCAATTATTTTAATTGGACTGCCCCTTTATAATGATGTTTTTGTTGTATAAAGAAGGTGGCTTTTCCTCTTATCTCAATGAAAGCAATCAGAAGGAGGGAAGACCTGGTTGAGAATATTGAATAGAACCTCCATACTGCTATTGTTCCTCAAAGGGGTATCTCCAAGATCTCCTTTCACCAGAGATAAAATCCTATCCACTGTCCAACCTACTACCACTTTATAATTTTGGGATCGAAGATGATGCTCCCTTGCCAAGGATTGACCGTGTCGATCTTATCACATATTTCAGAACACCCCATGGGTATAATAGGGAAAAAATATCTACTACCAGAGAAAGAATTACTACTTCGAGCTAGGAGGGTGAGTTCATATTGAGTGGATCTATGTGGACTCATAGTGGACAGAATCCTTTCATTATGTCCTTGGATTCCATTATCCAAGATTATCCATCAATCAAAAACCTATCTCGAAATAGCCATAATAGAGGATGGAGCTCCAAATGGGACCTTCGATTGAGAGGATGCAATCTTGATGAGTGTGATTGGGTGTTATGGGTTCATCATAACTTCTTGGAAGCCTCTGTACCACTAAATCCATCGATCTATATCAAGTGGTGTGGGTCTCTCAATTTTCCATTTTTTCTCTAGGTGAGATACTACCTGAGCTTCTCAGCCATTGGTGTTTGGGTACCAACACTGATCACTTATCCCATGGTGAAGTGGGGATCAGTCTATGGGACATCTACTAGATAGGAGGACTTCCTATCCTTGGTGAAATGTATGACAAATTTTTACTGATGGACAACACCCAGAGGAATGTTGAGAAAGTATCCCCCTTGGCAGTAGAATTATTTTTCATAGAGGAGAGGCTACTTGGTCAGACCCTTCATGCCCACTCACTTATCTCATTTGAGGATTGGACAAGGCTATTATTGTAGGTGAATGGGCCGAAGCTGAGAGTTCTCTATAGCCAAACCCATTTGACCCAGCAGTCACAGCTCATTCCTAGTTCTTATTACACTAACCTTGAGGCGGGTCAATACACCACTTGGGGTTATGAAATCCGCCAAGACATGTTGTATGAGTTCATGTGGTAGGTTTATTTTCCATGATCCTAAGTGGGTAGATTTTTCCCTCTCAGGATGTTTATACCGGTGTTAGGGTCTACACTTTGATGATTACATCCGCATTGGTGGAGGGACATCCCATTAACTTTGATGTTCCTACTCTTTCCTGAATCCATGAATTTTTAGGGAAAATACAATAAGGGAAACCCCAACATCATCTTAGCGGGCCGTTTCAACTTTTATATGGCTAGATGGTAGAGAATTTCTCCTTCTACGAGTACTGGCGTACTGCCATTGTTCCTCATTCTGACTTCCAACCAACCTATGTTAACATTGCTTCCATCTGAGAGAAATCTTCAAGCATGGAAGGCATGATTGAACTGCTAAGTGATGTACCCCACTTCCCTTTTGTACCTTACGCAACACCCCATTTTCCAGTGAAAAATACTAGGAAAGTCACCCCTAAAGAACATTCATACATCATTGCACTTCAAGACGGAGTGCTGACCACACACATATACAGGGTGACCATTTTTGAGCCTTATGTTCCTTATAGGTTTTATAGCAAGTTTGGAGGCCCTCAACAAATCACATCTCTCCCCGCCACTCTGGTGAAGTGAGAATCTCACCCCGTAATCCTTCTCTAATTGTGGTTGGACATGACACGAGAGGATAATAATGTGTAAGTCATCATTCCTCCCATATTAGCCTCAACATACCTATCATTAGAGTATGCCCAAATGTGGGTAGCTTTCTATCCTGACAGGGTGTTGGCAAGGCCAGTTTGGTAGGTTTAGAGACCGTTGGCTATTTCAGATCCTATCCCAACTATGCTAGTTACACCATCTATTTCCCTTCCTATAGTGAGAAGTTGTTCCACCCACAATTACATGCATTTGGAAGGGGAACCACCCACACAAACCATTTCTGTAGAGAGTGATTGAGATCCTGAATCTTTGGCCAATGTGGTCCATGATCATGCCAAATTCGGTCTGAGCATGACATCACCCAATGTTCCTAAAGTTGATGCAATCCCCTATCATTTAGTCTTGGATGTAAAACCATCTAATGGGAGGTAGATTCCACCTGATTGGGTGATTTAACTCACGTCACTTCCGTCCACTACAATGATGCTTCCTCATTGCGTACCTACTGTGGTGGAGGAGGACCAAGATTCTTATTCTATTTGGAGGCATCAAGTTGTGTGAAAGAAAGCATGGAGTCAAATTCATACTCTTGCTGCAGAAAATACCCTAATATATTTTTTCCAACGAGGAAGCTAAATTTTGACCACTATTTGTCAATCTATGTTCAAGTGAATTTGATTACTGACTCTTGCGTCTCTATGTGCTTCAAATTGTTATAGCTCGATAGGATCTTGTTGATTGTGAAGGAGACCTTGAATAGTTCAAAGTTTCTCACCACCAAGCTCATAATTTTCGAGATATTACTGATGATTTTCATGATCTGGAAGCTGAGGAAGATAGTTCTCATGACTAGGTGATCACCAAGATGGAGGATCTGTGTGTGTGTGAGGATATCATGGCCAAACTAAAAGCACAAATGGAATTATAAAATGCTAATTATGAGGGTTTCCAACAGAAAGGGTGATAAATATGGACTATTATGAAGTGATTACACCTGATCGTTGATTCTGAAGCGGATAAAGGGATGATTTGGAAAAGGACCTTGATGGCCCTCATCGTGCAGTTGTCAACTTGTTGTAAAGAGCCAGTCATGCCTCATTGTAATCCATCAGGCTACCTGACATCAACTTTATTTTTTCATTATAGAGAGGCTCTGTATTGTGGATGTCTTCCCTATTCTTACTTCCATTTCTTATAAAACAGAAACATTCTTCTTTCTAGTGTTCCTCTTTTACTCTTTCCTGCAATATTAATCATTTTTGATCAAATTCATTTTAAACAATAATCACAATAGGATATCAATTTGTATTATAATCTAGGATAAATGAATAATTTGGCTATGGTATATTTTTTTCCTGAACCAAGGGGCTCAATGAGCATAGTTTTACTCTTGATAGGGTTTCATAGAGAACACTACAAACTTCATGCCTTCTTTATTATTACACTATTTTTTTCCTAAGCCTATGGTGAAAACATAGCGAGTATAACTTTACTTTTTATTAGGACACCCTTTGTGGGTTTTAGACCTAACCCGATTTCTCTCTTTTGATTGTTTTGACTGCTTTATGTTTTTCCTAAACCGTATTTAACATAGATTTAGTGATATGGTACTCGACTTTTGTATAGGGTTCCCTTTGATGGTTTTCATTTGGGTGAGTGTTTCTTCTTTTTCATTAGAAGTTTTGAGTTTTACCCTTTGAAATATCATTATTGATGTTTTAGGTTAAACAAATTTGACCATGGCTTGTGGGGAAAGGGCCCCAATTTAGGATTCACTAACCGAAGATGCACCGACAACTTTCAGACATGGGTGAGGGATTTTTTCTTGACCCTGAATTGTGATTTCTGGATATGGGACATGATATGGGGAATGGAATCCATGGGTAGTACAGATATTGAAAAAGCCTCTCCAGAGAATTAATGTTCCTTTGGTTGATAGACCATTTTTGTGGGAAATATATGTAGAGCCTTTGGGGAATAATGTGCATAGTAAAACAAAGGTGTCTTCAGGACACTAGCCTTCCATTTCTGATGGCCAAGAAGTTCTTATAGAACTTTGGATTTATTTTTTGGTTGAGGACCATAGTGAGTGTACCTTTGAAGGAATTACATCTAAATGTAATAAGGGAATTTGTATCATCTTTGGATAGAGAACAGCTCCCACACGAATTTGGATTGTGTAATAGAGGGTTAAAGCATGGTGTAGTTTATCATCAAACATCCATGACATTTGGGGCTTGTTCTGTGAAATAATCCTACTCTATGTAGATGAGGGTAAATGAATCATTTCTTTCACAACAGTTTGTCCATGGACGTCCTTCAACTTTAGGAATTGAGAGGGGTAAATATGTAAACCGTAATCTCAGGGGTTTACGAATCCAAGGGATGAGGTGGGATATAAATGTCATAAGGGTGTATGGAGTCAGGAAGATCCGCTCTTGAGGATGGATGTTACTTTGGTTGACATGCCATTTTTGTGGGCAACATATGTAGACCCACTAGGGAATATTGTGCATAGTCAGAAAAATGTGTCTGAAGGACACCGTCCTTTCATTTCTGATGGCCATAGAGGATTATGGAGATTCATACCTTTCTAGACATAGAGTATAGATTGTGAAAAGGGGTATGAAAAAACATTTAAAAGGGGAATTTATGGTTGAAATTTATTGGTAATATTAGGAATTGGTAAAGACCTTTCTATCCCATCCATGCGAGTTGTTTCTTTACGAAGGTATGACCCTTGCACGGGTAGGAATTGGATGTTTTTTCATCACAGATAGATCCGATTATGAGATTCAAATTTCACTACATATCTTGTGATGATATGAATCAAGATGAACATAGTTATTTTAAGGTTTTACCATATGTGGACTTGATTCGCTCATATGGATGAGCCTTTTTATTTTGGACACAGATTCACCAATGAGGTGGGAGTATATGTCAAACCTTTCTATGTTGATTGATTTCTTGCACAAGGTAATGAGGTAAAATACCATTGGATGTAACCTAGACTAAGGGTGAATACCGAGTATCAAGTATTAGGTAGTTTGATCATAATTTTAAATGAATGTCTATGTAGAATCCCTGAGTAACCAAAGAGTAATTGAGATGGGGTGTTCTGACATGTCTAGGACATGAGTAGGAAAGAAAGTGTGAACCATGGTTTTGAGGGTTCTTGGATCAAGAGGAATGAAATGAGTCTTAGAAGTTGTTAGGTGTATGAAAACTATAAAAGTATCTCATAGGGATGAAGTTTCCTTTGGTCGACATGCCATTTTTGTGGGCTACATATACAGAGCGTCCGGTGCATAATGTGTATAGTCAAACAAAAGTGTCCATAGGATACTGACATTCCATTCCCGATAGCCATGAAGGGTTATGATGGTCCAAGGTCACTCAAAGAACGGATTCTAATGAAGTTATATGGTTTTTTTGAACATGTAAGATTCACTCGGGCTATTATTATTCACGGAATTCCATGATTATTCATAGAATTCTGTGATTATTCACAGAATTGGGAGTCTCTTTATGAAAATTTAACATGTATGTGAGGAAGAATATTTTGACTCGTTAGATTAGGGCCTAGTTTTGAAGATCTAGGCATCCTGAGACAAGGTTACCTTCTCAAATCTTGGTCTGTGCATAATTATTGGGGGCATTTTAGCGATATTTGGGGCACCTTGTAGTTTTTTTGTCATGTGGTTTGGACTTCAGGAAATACTGTTTAATTCCATGTGGTGAGGAAATCTTATATACTGTTTAATATCATGTGGAAAGGACATCGACAACACAATTTAATCATCATGTTGTAGGGATGAAACATCAAAGGGATTATGTGTAAATATGAGATAATTAGGCCAATATATTCCTAGTACGCCCCAGACATGATCAGGGGAAGAAGGTGTAAATCATGATTGTGGGGGGTCTTTTGTCAGGAGGAATGAAATGGGGCTTAGAAGCCACTAGGCGTATGAAGAGAAGAAAATAATTTCATGGGGATAAATTTTCCTTTGGTTGACAAGACATTTTTGTGGAAACAATATGCAGAGCTGCCAGGGCATAACGTTCATAGTCAAATAATGGTGTCTATAGGAAACTGGCCTTCTATTTTCGATGGCCATGGAGGATTATAGTGGCTCAAAAATTTTTGGGGTATGAAGTTTGATGAATGAACAAAGGATGTCTGGGTTCTTGATGAATGTATAGACCATGATTTTTTTTGAGGTAAGAGATCCTTTACATAGTTTTGATTCATATGTAAGGGGAAGCATAGTATCTTTACACTTTCCGATTGTAAGAATTCAGATCCAAAATCACCTGAATCTATTTGAATTTCAATGAGGTTGGGGGGGGGGTTCCATTTTTTTATTCTACATGGCTAGACCCAGGATTTACAGCTGAAGCATCGCTACGTATCTCGTTATACAGAGAAAAAATCCATATGCAGTTCTTGAGATACCTTACAATTTAATGTCATGTGGTTAGGAATTATTTTTCCATGTAGTTCTACATCATGCGATGAGGAATCATGAATTTACCTATGCAAGTCTATATTATATATAATGGGAGGAATTTTTTTCATGATGGCTGGATTCGAGAAGGCCCAGGTGTCACTACGTGTCCCATTGGTGGGTGGAAATCAATACACACTTAGTTCTGGTATCCTTTGTAGTTTAACGTCGTGAAAAAAGGATGAAAGTGAACTGACTTTAAAAGGATTAGGTGAGTGAAGTGTCGGTATTGAACCTTGTGGAGGTTTCCTACATATCCCAGTTAATTGGGAATCAAAGTCCACAATGTTCTTGAAGGAAATTCCCTATATATGTCTGATTTATATGTAGGAAGGATGGATTTGTTTAAGTGTCGGCTGGACCAGGATGAATAATCTGAGCATCACTATGTATCCTATGAGAGAAAGAATCAATCCATACGTAGTTCTAGAGCACAACATGGTAGGTAAACGATGCCGGTGGAAATTTCCTCTTGAGTCAGAAAATTGTTGGGGCTATTCCATTTAACATTGTACAACATGGATGAATATGTCGTTATGTAGTTTAACATCATGCAGTGTGGATGAACGTTCTTCACACACAAGTCTGAATTGTACGTAGGGAGAGGGGAATTATTGATTTTGACTAGTGGATATACCACAATGTAGAATCTAGGTGTCACTACCTATCCAACAAGGGAAAGAATCAAGCCATACATACTTATAAGGATCCCCCTATGTCGGTCTAAACTATGCACATAGAGGGGGGGATTTTATTCCATGCTTTCAAGATGTTGGGTTTATTATACTCCTCTATGCTTTGTCTATACAAGGGAAATCCCGACCACCACTCCTAAGCTAATGTGAGTTATACTCAGTGTGATAAATAATGAATGAGGATGATTCCCCTTGTATTATAGAGGATACAGAGGATACAATAGAAGAATTCCATGGCATGTGATGGCTAGACCAAGACTTAGGGTCTAGGTGTCTCTACATATCCCATTGATGAATAGTAATCAATCCATATGTCGTTCTATACCATGACATGGTAGGTGATTGATGTCGGAGACAGTGTTTCCTCAGGCTAGAACATTGTTGGGGCCATGCCGTTTAATGTTTTTTGCCATGAAAAAATATGTCTCTATGCAGTTTAGCATCGTGCAACATGGACAGAAGTGTTGAGCAGTTCAACATCGTGTAACATGGAAAAATATGGTGCTATGCAGTTTAATGTCGTGAAACATGGGAGTATTCATTTTTCATTTTATTATCATGTGATCAAGACATCTTCCATCCAATTTAACATCGTGTGGAGATGACATAGGTGTTTCTATGTAGTTTAATGTCATGAATCTAAGACAATTTCATTATGATTACACAAAGTACATTTTTAGGAACCTCACATTGGTGGGAGCTATTATGAGCTATCTATCCATTGAAATAAGTGCATATACTCCCTTATAGAAAAATTTTTGTATGAAATATGGTCCTTCCCATTTTGGATCTATCTTTGGAGGTTTCTTCTCGAGTATCATCAGGGCTCTGAGGACCAACTCCATTTCTCCTTCTAGGAAATATCAGAGTTGAAATTTCTTATTGAAGGCTCATGCAATAAGATTTTAGTAGACTTCAAGATGATTCAAAGTGTGAAATATTTTCTCATCCAACTAATCTAGATCATCAAACCATTTTTTAGATTTCTCATATGTAGATAGTTGATCATAGATAGTGATGTCGAGCGATGGTAGTTGAATTTAAATGGGCAGAACCACCTCTATCCCGTATACTAATGAGTACGTGTCTTCTTAAGTGGTGGCGTGGGTTGTGGTCTGGTAATCCCAAAGATCATATAGGATTATGTCTAGCCATGATTTATTATCTCTACCTACCATATTTTGGAGTTTATTGGATAGGTTCTTGTTGAAAGCCACTATCTGTCCATTGGCCACTTCATGGTAGTGGGATTAAAGGTTGGCTTTGATACCATACCCCTAGTAGAGTTTTTATAATTAAATAGAGTAGAAATTGGTGCCGTTGTCTATCAATATTATGTAAGGGACACCGAACCTGGTGATGATATTGGATTTCACAAAGCTGACAAGTCTTTTTTTTTTGACTTCTTTAAGGGGTGTAACTTCTGCCCATTTGGAAAAGAAGTGGGTTACTCTGAGAATAAACATAAATTGTCTAGATGTGGCGAGAGGATATGGTCCCATGACGTCCATTCCCCATATGGAAAATGGCTAGGAGTACTTAGCTGTGTGAATCAACTCTGAGGGTTGATGGATGAAAGTGGCATGGACTTGGCTGGAATGACACTTTTTTGTGAAATTGGCATAATCCTACATCATGGTGGCCCAATATTATCCAAGCCTCTGAATTGTTTTGAGAGAGTTTGGATAATTAATGGTGCACCCCACAATTTTTTTCATGCACTTATTTTATGACGGAGAAAGTCTCTCCTCCATCAAGGCACTTGAGAAGGACTCCCTTAAGGCATCGATTATAAATAACCTTTTTTAGTCTATGCCATCATATAGAATGAAATTGAATGCTCTTATTCATATTTTTCCCTTCTATCCCTATATGGTGGGAGTTATTCCTTTTGAATATAGTATACAATGGGATTTATCTAGCCGGTGGTAGGACCATATGGCTCAGAGATGGGACTAATATCATTAATTTCATCCATGTTGGCCCGAATGTATGGTAAAACCATCTGATAGTGGGGAATAATGATGACTATTTCATTCTGATCCAGATTGGCCAGAGCCATGGCTGCATTTTCCAATGTATCATCTTGCACATTTTGTGACTAGGGAATGTAAGTATTTTTTGATTCTAATAGGAATTCTGCCATCATTTCCTGTACATGGTTAATCAAAGGGATCATCTCCTCTTTCTTGATAGCATAGTCACCATTGAATTTCTTGATAACCCGTTATAAATCACCTTTTATCTTCAAGTGTCCAGATTATACTTGGATTGATAATTTCGGTCCCATAATGAGGGCCTGGTACTCCACTTCATTGTTCATGCATCCTTCTGATAGTACGAAAGAGTATGAAAGAACTTCATTTTATGGGGATACAAGTATGACTCCAAGACCCAATTTTTTTGATTTTAGGGTCTTCCATTCTTCTTACTATCGAGATTTTGAAGGCACCATCGAAGTGAATTTCCTACATTTGGGAGTTATCTTGAACATAGAACACTTCCAAATTAGGTATCTCATCATCTGATGGATTCACTCCTATTGAGGGATGTTCGACTAAGAAATATTCTAATTCATGACATTTTATAGTTTTTTGTGTTATGAATCGTATATTGAACTACTGCAGGATGACTGCCCACCGTGACAGGAATCCAGTTAACATTGGTCGACTGAGAATATACTTGAGGGTGTTTCTACATGATACCAAAATAAATTTTTGGTGCTGTGAGTAATGTATTAGCTTCTCGACTGAAAATATTAATTCAAGGTAGCTCTTCTCAATATTTGAATAATGAGTCTCAGCATCAATCATGGTTCAACTGAGATAATAGAGACTATTCTCACTACTAACATCATTTTTCTACATGAGAAATGTGCCTAGGGATCGCTCCAAGGCGGTTACATATAGAATGAGTTGTCTTCCTTCAACAGTAAGTATTAGAACTAGTGTAATGAAGATATATTTCTAGATATTGTCGAATGATTCCTAGAAATCATCATTCCATTGATATTTTACCCCTTTCTTTAGCAACCTGGTGGAGGGAAAAAATTTCTGCAAGGTTGTCTATAAAGTCCCAAATGTAATACAGATGCCCTTGGAGTCCTCTTAACTATGTGAGGTTGTAATTTGGTGACATACCACGTTTTTCCTTTTTCTTATCTGGGTTGAATTTTATGCCTCGGTGGTGCACGATGAAGCAGAGGAATTTCCCTGAGGTGACACCGAAAGCACATTTTAGGGGGTTCATTTTCAGACTGTTCTATCATAGTTTGTTGAATAAGGTTTCAAGATCCACTAGATGGTATGAGCATTGTTATGATTTAACCACTAAATCATCAACATAGCATATGAAAAACTTACCCAAGAAGGGATTGAAAATGTGGTGCATGACATGCTAATATGTGGTGCCAACATTTTTCAAACCGAAAGGAATCACCTTATAGAAAAAAACTCCCTAGGGATCCTTGAAGAAGGTATCATCTTCATATTTTTGGAACATTTGGATCTAGTTGTATCTTAAATAGACATCCATGAAAGTGAGATCCTCATATCTAGTAGTTTCATCAATAATAATTCTGTGACCGGGACTGAGAAATCATCTTTTAGGCAGTGCTAGTTGAGGTACCTGAAATTTATGTAGACCCTAATATAACCATTATTCTTCTTTATAGGGATAATGTTTTCTAGCCATATGGGGTATTGGACCACCTGAATGAAGTTATATTTAATGATCTTGTCGAGTTCAACCTCTATTTTGGAAGCACATGTCAGGTGCATCCTCCTAGCAGATTTCTTGTAACCATGGTGATCTTCTAGTAGGACCAGTTGGTGAGTGGAAACCTCTAGATCGAGACATGAAATTTATATATAATTACAGGTGAAAACATCTTGATTATTCTTCAATAAAGATGCATATATCTCTAGAACTTCAGGAGGCATGTCCACACTAACCAGAGTGGGTTGTGGGTCTTCTTTTGTACCCAATTTGATTTTTTGAGTTCATCAATGGCGGTGGAAACACCTTCCTAAAATGTTAGAGTGGCCTCCCTTAGGTCTTCTTCTTCCTCATCCCCTATATCCTCATCATATTCCTTTTCATATTTTGATGGGGAAACTATCCTTGAAATGATTTCTCCAAAGTTGTGGGGGGGGGGGTGCAATTTTGTTGTAACTTCATCTCTTTTTACTTATCCATTGGTGGGGGATTCTCTGGGAAAGATGTAGTGAGGGGTAAAAGAGTTTCATCATCTTCCTTGAATGAAGAGTCACTTCTTCATACCTCAGCAGGTGAGGTGGAAATTTTATGTATTTTTGATGTTGGTTTGGGGGTATTTTCATCTGAACCCTCCCCATTATCTTGGGAGTCAATGAGCCTTTTGACATTATATGGATCAATAGTCATAACTGAAATCATGAGGACTGCTGAATAAGAGTCTGTATTTGGACTTAAACTTTCAATAATATTGATGGGAAGTATGTATTCTTCCCTGAACTACTTGAGGGGATTGGTAGGAAACATTTTCAAACTATTTGGGGGTGATAAACTAGTCTATTCCATCAGCTTCGGGTTGTTTCCCCTTTGGTTTGTAGAACCCCGCATCAATGTAGTGTGACTCGAAGGAATCAAATGGGGCCTTATTAGTATGTAGTGTCCCACTCTTTCCATTAATTATATACTTCAAGAACTGATGGTATGGGGATGGTATTTTTTGTGATTATGCAGCCAAGGCCTTCCTATAAGTGCATTGAAGGCCATATTATTTCAGACCACCAGAAATTCTGTGTGAGCTATGAGGCCACCAAACCAGGTTTCCAACATGATTTCTCCCAATTTCTTCTGCTCACTTTTGTTATAGCCCAAAAGTTTTTTGGTGTAGGGAATTATATTATCCTCATTTCTACCCAGCCGACGGAGTGTCCACAGTGGGGGGAGATTAACCACAAAGCCATTTTCGATGAATAATTTTCAGATATTGAAACCATTTATCATTATAGACACGTATAAGGGATTTATGTGTCATTTCATGATTTCATATTCATCTTGATATGTGAAGGATATAATTTCAAGACATTATACAGGATTGACCTCTGTCAGGTAGACTTTAGTGGTAGCTACTTTGGCTTTAAACTTCTATAGACTAAGAAAAGCCTCTATGAGAGCTTCCTTGAGATATGTTGATAGGTTCAGTGCATCCATTATTGAGAGCTTAACTGGAACTGAAGAAAAATGATATAAAATGTCATATTTTTTTATCTAAAGGATGGCGCTTCCCAGCTTAGGGAGACTCTTTTGTAGGCACATTAGGGGGTTGAGCAATTTATAAAGATGGGTCGGCCCTTGGTACCAGAGTTAGAGGAGATTCAGTCCTTTGTGGATTTAGATTGGAATATTTACTCATGTGCTAAGGTTAATTTCTCATTCATTCTTCCTATAATGGATAATTTAGAATAATTAGATTGGGGTGGTTTCCTGTGGGGGAAGAAGAATTTTTCTTCCCCTATGGGATATACTAGAGGGTCCTTCCACAGCTTTATGCAACACTGCCATTTTGAGATGGGGTGCCGCCATACGCTTGATTTCTACCATGGCACATATTCCTTGGTAACACTGGCTTCAATGTCTTCTACTTCTGGATCCATGGTTTGGTATGGAGGATTCTGGTAGATAACCATACTCATCATCAGAGAAGGGATCCATTAAATGGATAACATTGACAGATCCAAAAATCATCTCCTCTTTTGATGATGACTTTTCCTCATCATCTACCTATGGTTGTGCCATTTGGTGGGGGTGGTGCCCATTATTCCATTTGGTGGGGTGGTTCCCATTATTCCATTTGGTGGGGTAGTGCCCATTTTTTTAGATTTTCTAGCATGAAATCTAAGAGTGTCAAATTAAACCTTGGTTTTGGTGCGAGTTCATCTTCCTTCAATGGATTTATGCCCTTCTAATCAAACCGCTTTTTTTGGCAGTTTCCCTCTAGAGGATTGTGGAGTCGAGGATGATGATTATGTTTCATTAAGAGTCTTTGGAGATATGGTTGGTTTCTTATACTATTCCTAGAGTATTCTATGAGCTCAGTTAACCATATTCTGGGTCATCTAACTATCTAACTTCTTCTCCTTTTTGTTAACAACTTTTTTATAGTTCCCTTCTTCATCTGGATCAGTGGTGGAAACATATTCCACTTGAACTGGTGGTGGTTCCAGCTTGACCTATCTATAATATATCATCTTTTTAGGATATCTTTAAAGAAAAAAGACTCTTGGATATTGTGTCCCAAAATCCGATGAATGGGACCGTAATCTGGACGGTCATCAAGACCTACTTCATCAACCCATTTTGGGTTGGGAAGCCAAATAAATTTGGAATAAACGGATCCTATGAAGTAACCATAGACTTTTTCATCCTGAAATGAGTATACTTTATTTATGAGTTCCTCTAATTGATTTCTTTTTTCCCCTTTCAATTGTCTTGATGGGGTGAGAGCGTATGTTGATTTCTAGAGGGCCCTACATGGTTTAGTGGGGGCCTTGGTGCTGGGTCCACTGTAGGGGGTGGGTTAAGCATAAAAGAAGATGCTTTAGCTCTCCCAACTCTTTTTACTGGGGATAATGGGGATACCCGAAACTTGAGATTAGTCCGTTGCAAGGAATCCTCTATCCTTTAAAAAATAGCGTAGAAGTCCTTGAACCCACTTTTGTACATTACGAGAATGAGTGGAATTCAAAACTCATCTCAAAGATTATTGATTCACATGGTCAACTTCTTATCTTGTGGGAGTGTCTGGTTCAAGGAGTAAGTCAGACCTTTCTATCTAATGATAAAATATGATAATCTCTCATTATATTACTATTTTCAGTCCGTGAGAACACTGATAGTTTTTTTGGGTGATGTCGAGCTGAACTAGAATAGGAAATGGCGTCGAAGATACTCCCATCCCATTGTTGAGTTATCTTTCAAACTACTATACCATTTGAATGATGAAACTTGTAGAGTCCGCATAAATAATTTGAGTTTTACATCCTCTTTTTACTCTGGAGTTCCCATCATGGGATCACAATAAGAAGAGTATTGCATTAGATGCTGCTCTAGGTCCCCTGAGCCATTGAACAATGGGAATATGAGATTCCCAAAATTTGGTGGAGGTGGGACATTTCTCACCCAATCGAGGCAAGGCCTCCATTCTGGTTGTACTGGAGCGCGTCGTCCTTCCATTACTTCCATTAGAGTAGTTAATAACTTGATGTTATTCAGGATACCTTAATGCATGTCCTTTTGGATCTGAGTGTGAGTGAGCATATAAGAGGGAAATATTGGATGTACTAGTGTTTCTAGACCTATATCCAGATACCCAGGTGGGAGAATCCTTTTTGGATTTTCCTTAATCTGTTCTAGTTTCTTCCCTAATGGAGGGAAATCTTGATATCCTGTTGGGATTGGGTTCAGGTAGACTGATGGTCCCGATACCACCCTGAATGAGCCCTCTATCCTTGCTTCATTTTTCAAGATGATCTTGTGAGGTAGATGAATTTATGATGGGAGTGTGTGTTTATTCTACACCTAAGGAACATATCCAGTAGGACGACTTGATCTTAACATCTCAACATCGAGTCACCTAATCTCTTTCATTTCTTCCTCCTATCGAGTGAATCTCTACTCAAGTGTAGGGGAATCATCCTCACAGGGAGGAAGAGGTGGTTCATAGACCTTGCACTTATTATTTTCCTTATTGAGTATTCACATGGGAGGTAATGTTTTATTGACTAAGGGGGAACCCAAGCTTAATACAACTCTTTGGTTTCTAGTGTGCACACCTCCAGGCTCAGTGTGGACCGCCTCCGGGAGGTAACCCTCTTCTCCAGCTTCCTTATTATTTTCATTATATTCAGTGAGGTCTATGTGTATGATTTCCATGATGTTCATTAATTCATACCACATTTGGGGTGGCGTACCAAGTGTTGAATGGTAGGAGATATTCTTACGCCATTTACTGGATCTTTTTGATCCATTCTGTGATACTATTCAGATTTATTGGTGAAGTGTGACTTGAAGGGAGCCCTGTTATGACCTTTCGATACGCCTTCATCATGGGGGACATGAGTCATGAGATGGGATGGAATGGGTGACCCCCATCTCCATTATTCTAGCTTGATAGGAGAAGACAGACGTCCGTTGGGAGGGAATTTGAGGTAAAAATGCCCCCAGCCCTACGGGCTGGGGTTGCTCTCGTTCATCTATTGATAGTCCATGGCCCAGATTTTCTGGTCTTAAGGGGGCATTTTGTGTTAAAAAATACTATATCCCTATGGGCTGGGGTTGATCCCATGTTGCGGTGGCTGCTGCTGCTATTGCCGCATTCTTGATATTACACATTCCCATGTGGATGTTGTTGGTCAAAAATTCCTCAATGTATCGTTGAAGCATTTTTGAGGTGATTGTGTTTGTTGAAAAAGTGGACATCTGTGTTGTGATTGTTGACAAAGCAAACCATGACATACAAATTTGTTGAAAAAGGGGATTTCATGGTGGCATGTCAAGTTCAAGGGCTATGGTTAATGATCCATGTTTTATTCAAGAATGTTGACAAAGGAATGGATGATCTAGAGGCGGTACAAAAAGAGAAAATACAAGGTGGCACTGTTTTCTAGTGTTTTCCAAATTTTTGGGCCTGAAAATCGACAAATGAAGAAAAGTGGTTTTTGGAAAAGGGACTTGCACGCCGTGTACTTGAAGGAGAGGAAACTTGCGTGTCTAATGTTTTTCAAGATCATAACATCAAAATATGGAAAAGGGAGAAGGGAGCCCAAGTTTTATGGTTGGTCGCGCAAGTGACTTGCGCGGCGAGACCTGCACGCCGAGACTTGCGCGCTGAGACTTGCGCGCCGAGGAGTGATTTGCGCTCCATCGCACAGGGTGTTCAAATTCCTATAAATACAGGTCGAGCCTTCCTCATTTGGTATGAGTTCAAAACTTAGAGAAAATCAGATCCCCCGTCGTGCAAGTGTGGTGGTCGCACAAGTGGTGGTGTGGTCGTGCAAGTAGAAGTTGCACACCAGGTGATAGTTGCACGTCCAAGGTGGTTTGGGTGAGAACGGGAGTGAGTCACCCAAGTTTTGAGTTGAAGAAGAAGGTGTCATGCAAGTGGTTGGGGTGGACTTGCGCACCAGGTTATGAAGAAGCGTGAAAGTTTGTGGTTGCGCGCCAATGTTGGTTTGGGTGTAAAAGGGTGTGAGTTGTGCAAGTTTGGAATTGAATAAGCCTGTGTTGCACAAGTGGTTGAGGTGGAATTGCATTCCAGTTATAACTTGCACGCCGATACTTGCGTGCTGGCCTAGAGAAGGGCGCCATGTAAGGTTGATTCATGGAAGTGATTCAGGGCTGCGTGAAAGCTGGAAGATTGCCTGATACCTTCGGTGCAAAGTGAGATTCATTTACGGGTGAAAGTTGGACTTCAAAAAAGCATTCACATAAAATAGAGGATGTATTCATTAGTGATAATGAAGATACCTACAGGTCTATAAACTATGAGTGGATCCTTTCCAGAGAAGTGAGCAAAAGAAGAGGTAGAAGGTGATCCTCTCCACCGGCAGTGATCCAGAGAGAGAGAAATAGGGAGTGACCATTGGGAAAGTAGTGAGCTGACCCTAAACATTGTAATGGTAGTGAGCCTGGGCATAGAAGTGATCTAGCCCAAACCTTGTAAACAACAGTGTGATTTAGTGGATTTGGAACATCAGCACATCACCGGTGTATGTTTCTTGGACGTAGCCCAGTGAGGGTGAACCAAGTAAAAATTACTGTGTCCTGTGCATGCTTTAATTTCTGTTTATATTGTGCAATGGGAAAGAGAGAGAAGAGTGTTTTTCTTAACAGGGAACAAGATCAGAGCGAGATTTAATTTTAAATTAGTCATACCCTGATTCACCCCCCCTCTTTGGGTATTCAACCTTGTGGACCTAACAGATGTAATACAGATATGATGTTGGTTTTGCACATGAATTACTTGCTTCTGAGGACATGAGCATTGTACGTTGATTTGATTCCCTTAAATTAGAAGCATGATGGACATTCTCTATTTCTTAGTTCATGATATTTTTGATGGATTTGTCTCATCAACCCTGACGATTCCGAGACTTACTCAAGGTCAACTCTTGACAAACATTCCACCATTCCTGGGCAGGGAATTCAGTTGACTGCCGTATTTGGGTAATGACATTACAAGATGTTATTTCCAGCAAATTCTGCTAGATGAAGAGTGGGGTTAAGTGTAGAGCTCCATTTTCTCCCCATCCTCAAATATGAACACCAAACTAGGTGTCAATAATAAGACAACAAAACTTGTGAAGTGCATGGAGGCCGACCAACCTGAGGTTTTTCTTTCACCTTTCTGATTGTGGCCGCCATGCAGATATAAGGGATTCTTGGTTGATTTTATGGCGAGGATCTCTAAAGACGTTAACATGGTATGCATACCCATCGTAGGGAAAAATCATTTCTTTTAACTGGTGGAGAGTTGTCCAAGTAATGATGATAATGTTATGAATACATTTTTCTGACAACGCTATTGGTATGTTGAACTAAGAAGTGGTCATAGGACAATACATCACTGGTATGTTGTCCCATGCTAGTTGTCTTCTCACAAAAAACATATCTTGTTGTTGTTCCTCTAGGGACACTTCTTATTGATCCACACAGTTTGACTGCCCCTTAATGATTTTGTTCAAAGCAGTGGAGTTAGCAGGTGCCTTATTGACATTTGAACAGTGAAGGGATGTCTTAGAAGATGTACGTGGCCTCAGGCCATCATCTGGGTGAGAAAGGATATATCTGGTTATGGAGAGAGTATTCAATATATCATACTCCATTTTCCAAGTGCCTTATCATATGAGGGTTTTCTCATATTTGACAGGACGGGGGGAGGACCTTCTCACCGGCATGAATTTAGATTGCAGCGAGGACCTTCAAAGCTGGTGTCATGATGGTGAGGGATATTATCACTACTTATTGTCTATACATAGAGAGGTATTCTTCCATATATACCCTAGGTAGGACCTTTAAGGTGGATTTTAGTAAGAGGATAACCTTTGTGCTACTTGGTGTCATTGAGGGGAGGGCCTTCATAATGACTACTATTATGGTGAGGACTACCATAATAGCTTTGGATACATGGAGAGTATCTATAGTGTAAACTATGGGGAGGGACTTCAGGATATACTACAATTAGGGGAATTACTTCTCATTGCTTAATGTCACTATAGGGAGGACCTTCATAGAGACTGCCATCATGGTGAGTACTACCATTATGACTTGACGTCCAACTATAGAGAGAAGCATATCTATAGCGTATACCCTAGGGAGGACCATTAGGGAGGAATAAAATAAGGGGAGAGACTTCTTACTGTACGATCTTATGGTAATGTGGAGGCCTATCATGAAATGCATATGAAGATAGGCTCTCATGATCGATCATTTCTGACCCACAAAGTAATCCCTCATGGGTGCTTTGGGGAGGGCCTTTAGAGCTGCTAGTAGCGACATTATGGGAAGGAAATTCACAACTACTACTACCACATCCATAATTTGGTAATAGACTAATAGTATCTTGATATTATATTGATAAATGTTTTATATCACTAAGAATCCCAGATTCTAGCAGAGCAGAATCATGAAGGTGCTCTTCATTTTCTGGTTGCCTTTGGTGCCTTTCATTTTTGTGCACTCTCTTGCAGAATGGCTACTGCTGGTAATGGACTTGATGCATGATTCCTTTTCTAATCGGTTGTTGTGATGTCATTAGAATATATCTATGAACGTATTGAGTTATGGAAGGGATATATGTCTTCCTTGGAGCGGCCACCACATTGGACTGGTGTCCCCTAGTGGGAATGAGTATTTGTTCCTGATCCAATTGTCCTTATAATGTAGAATATGGCCATCGAATATCCTATACTGGAGCATGTAATCTTTTCTACTCTAGAGTGACTATCTAATTTGGTGGATATATCACCCCTCCTAGGGAGATCATGTCATGGGACCGACTCCTTTCTTCTTCCACCAACGAAATGAAATCTTGACTTGTCTATAGGATATATCCTAGAATCGATGTATGATCCACCATCATGGACATGATGTGCTGAGATACATCCTTGGATCCAATGGCTATGAATTCCCATTTCTATATCAGGGAATGAGTTTTTGCCTTCTCCGGTCCTCCATGAGTTTTCAGTGGGTACTAGAAGTTCTCTTGTATTGGGGAAGAGGAACGAGTCTGCCACCAGCTGTTTTCTTTGGTTTCCACCGAATTTCATTGGTGGGGTTGGTATAAGTGAGAAGGAATTTTCATCTTCTCATTCTCCACTATATTCATATCATTGGATTTATTTTCATCCACATAAATTTGACTCTTCTCATATTTAATTGCCACCGCATTTGGCTGGTGGGCTTCATATGCGCTAGCAGTGTTGTATGACTACCCATAATTTTCCTCCCTATTTAGATAACAGTCTTGTTTTATGTCAGCAAATATTTGTGCCTGCTTATAACTGGGTTCCATCCTATTTGGGTGTTGGGGTTATTTCAAATTGGTATAGATTTGCATCTGCCTATAATTTTATGCTCTATCTACATGGCGAGACCGATGATCATTGACAAGAATGTGTGTTTTCTCATATTGTGCTACCCTATTTCTATGGCGGGATTCAGTAGGAGGGGAATGATTGTATGCCTTCCCATTATGTGCCACCACATTTTTGTGGTGGAACTCATCCTCAGTAACCAGGGTGATAACATGTTTTTGATTATGCATTTTCGGCCCTTTCTTGGAAGCCCGAGGGCCCCATGTCCATTTAAATTTAGTAGGTGCCCTTAGCATGGGATCCTGTTCAGCATGAGTATATCAGGTTGTAAACCACTGATGGTGAAGTCCTTTAAAAGGATCCTTTGAGTGTGGTTCTTGTGCATCTCAGATGAAGTCATTGGAATCGACTTCATCTACCTCCCCAAGACAAAGTAGGTACTTGTTATCAAGCTCTAGTGATAGACTCCAAAAGCGGTTGGAGATGGCTAGTGGAGCCATCCTTTACTGGATATTTGGTTGTGGATGAAGAGGTGGTTGGTGAGCTTTCAACAATTGTAGGGCTTTCCTGGTAGCCTCTACTACAGGGAGATTCATTTTGATGGTACTCTTTGATCAGTGAGTTTGAAACATAGTGTTGAAGGCACTGGGTAGGTGAGGGGGTCTTGTTCCTCATTAGGGATCTATCCACATGTGTTGTCACTGAAATGAATGTCTAAATGATTTTTTGAGATGTCATTTGGATTAAAGAGATCTCTTCTAAATGCCTGCTATATATATGACATATACAGAAAACAAAACCCTGTCAAAGTAGCCTCTGATAATCCCGTGTGACATTAATGAACATTCTTGGCCATCCTTCTTTTTAATGTGTAAAGGGATTGATGTGGGGTCATATGCCTCCTTGGTGAAGGATTCTCATCAGTTTCACCATTTTTGTTTCATCCTTATTTACATTTCACCGAGTATATTGATAGAGAGAGATGGTCCCACTATGATTGGGAAGTGTATCCTTTTTATGTTATTAAGGAGGTTCTTCATTTATGTGATCCCGACGGGTGATTGTAAATGTGGTTATGTGTTTGTGCAATTGGCCTATGCCGGTTGTGATGTCCTCAGATGGTCTCCAATGGGTTTATTCATGAATCCAAAAACACCCAACGACTATGGTATCCTTGATTCATGGACTTGCATTTCAAAGGCAGGCACTCGTTGGATGATGATTTGGCCAACAACACTTCATGAATCTATTGGTTGAGAGGATGGGAGATTAGGCTCATCACACAATTTCAGGGTGAATTATTTCATACTCTGGGACTCTCTTATTGATTTAAGAAATGTTAATATGTTTGTAAATCCTTGGTTCTTTCCCTAAGAGTGTGTCCATAGATTACCCGTTGGTGGCATGATCAATCATGGATACACATGGATTAAGAATTACCGAGACAATGCTACTTTAATCCATATGATGAGGTGCACTAGATTTTATCGTCATCCAGGGGGGATAAATGTTTCTTTGATACCAGGATCACACCCATGAGATGACTTTCCTATATATTCTCTTGAGAGGAATCAGAACCCATGTAGTTTGATGCCACTTAACTGGACACATAACCTTTTAAGGTTATGTTACAAGGACCCATCCGTACAGTTTAACATCATGTAGCAAGGATGTCTAGGAGAAAGATTCCCAGTCAAGATCCAGTGTGGGGAATATACCGAGGTGGCCCAAGATTATCAGGAAATATGTGGTCTTATAGATGAATATGACCCCACCGAGAATATGTCCTAGAGAATTATAGTGTGCTTTGGATATTGGGTTTGGAACTCAGTGAGTATTCCTACATATACCTATTGATTGGGAATCAAATCCATCTTAGTTCGGTTTGATTTATGATTTGATTGGAGCTTATGCATGGGAGATTTCCATTTTAAGGAGATATGATCTCTCATTTCATGGATGAGATGGTATGCAGCTCAGGCCTAGGTAAAGGCTTCCAATGTATCCCAGAATTAGAGTTCTTTTAGTTCATTGTGGGCTGTGCTTTGATTGGGGCTTACACATGGGAGCTTCCCATTTGAAGGAGACATGATCTATCATTTCATGGATGAGATGGTATGGAGATCAGGCCTAGGTAAAGGATTCCTATATATCCTAATTGTTTTGGGAATCATAGTTCTTGTAGTTCATTGTGGGTTGTTCTTTAATTGGGGATTACGTGTGCGAGCTTCCCATTTGTAGGGGACATGATCTCTCATTTCATGGATGAGATGGTATGGTGCTTGGGCCTAGGTAAAGGCTTCATACATATCATTCTTATGTTAGGAATTAGAGTTATCATAGTTAATTTTGGGTTGTATGAATGTCATATTATCACAGACCTCTAAGCCCACAGGAGTCATGCTCAGTGTGAGAAATAAGAGGTTGTGAAAGAATCAAGAAAGGCACACTTTCTCCTCTTGTCTGAGGGAAAAGGACGAGCCCACAACAAAAGATGCGGGGGTGATGATGGAAGAGGGTACAGAGCAATGAACCCTTAAATGTGAAATGAAAGTGAGTGTCATTAAGTCTGTCCCAAAAGGTTAGTGGATTACTCCATGAAGGATTCCCTAGAATGATTTCTAGGAAAGGGGAGGAATGTTTCTTCTCATCAAAAGGAAAAATGAACATAATTTGTTTGGCTTATCACCACCCCTCATTGAATGGAAAAGTAAGTGATTACCCTTGATATTTAGAATGGGGAGGTTCACGTTAGTATACCAAGGTTAGAAATCCAAGTTACCATGTGAATGTAGACTTAAGAACATTCATGGATTCCATACCGATTCGTTGATTACCTTTGTTAATCCACTTACCATGGGAATGTAGACTCAGAAGGGTGCGTTGATGTGCCCGATGGTCCATTCATACAAGTCTGGAGGCTTTATAAGTGTCTTTGGCCTGATGCTAATGGACTGGTTCACAAAGGGGATTCTGAGGATAGGATGAAAACAGAAGGGAATGATTGGTACCGGAAGGTAGAAATCCCAGATGTACCATAATCCGTATACCATTTTTCATATGGGGTGGGGTACCTTCTACATAGACATTTTCTATGCAACTGGATGGGTTGTTCTCATACCAGGGTGGTACACAGATCTGTATGTGGTTTACGTACCAGGGTGGTATGCAGATCTAGATGTGGTCCACATACCGGTGTGGTATAAGGACCTAGATGGGGTCCACATACCACAGGTGGTAGGAAGATCTATATGGGGTCTATGTACCATGGAGGTGTGTGGTGCTGGAGTCCCTCTGTGCATTGGAATTCTATGCTAGGCAGGGTTTCATCCGCATAGGGTCACAATATTCCATACGCCAGATTGAAGAAGGTACATTAGTCTCATAGTTTGTAGGGAGTTCATCTGAGAAGGGAGTATGGTTCTCAGTTCACCTTTTAGGTTCACTTTCTTTTTATGGTTCGTGGCGTGTTTGTACCTTTAAGAAACCATTCACGGTTTCGTACATCACTGATTTTTTTCCTTTGAAGTCTTTCATCTGTAGAATCCCAAATCTCTCCACAAAATCTAATCCTTTTCACATCTCCCCTTGGGGTCCTTTTATAGAGTTCCTAGGAGGCCATATCTATGGGAACATGACACCTTTTACGGAAGCCCATGAATGGATCATTCGACACACATATGACTTGGTAAACCGAGCCTCACGGTGTTGTGGTTCATAGAGGCGAAAATCACCAGCTCAATTATGCGAATGACTCAGTTCAAGGGGTGATGTATGCCTTGCCTCATATACAAATTGCTTAGTCCATGGGGATGGTATGCAAGGATGTACCTTTTCATCATGTTTTTGACAATGATGTGGTTCATGGGTGGAATTTTACTACCTCTATTCCACCAATGATGTGGTTCATGGTTGACTGATTCCTTTCCTAACCAATTTCATGAACTACTTAGTTCGCTGGCCAATGATTTGCAGGCTAGTGTTTCATGGACCACCCACGTATTGCTCAGTTCATGGTCTGTGCCTTATGAAGACCTTTATCGGTAACCGGTATGTGGACTAGTTTGGGTCATTTTCCAAATTGTATTCCTTCATTCTTTTCCTCCAATTTCCATCCCCACATGTATCCCTTTCCTTTAGCAATTTTATTGGAGTATTTTATTTCACTTTGAATTTTTTTTGGGACCCTACAATAATGATATGGAACCCATGGGTATTTGGAGAAACAATACTAGGCCCAAAACTAATTGATCAATCATTCATAAATATCACATATCATGATTCCACATTAATAACTCATTTATCAACCATTCTCATCACAATGAATTAGTTCATTTATCAAACACAATCATGATTCTTCACTTTTATCAGAATTAATAATCGAAAAAATTTAGCCATTAATCCATTTGTCATTATTTTCTAGCAACTCATTAACCCTTAAAGGTTAATCCAATCAAACCTTTAAATCACTTTATCAAACATGCAATAAGGTTTTAATTCAATTACACACACACATAATTACCATTTTCACATTTCATATTTATCATTTCAAGAATAATTAGCACACCCAATGGGTTTTCATAAATATGGTCTCATCATCTACAATATTTCCAACAATATCTGTGAAGGATCTCTCAATTTCATGGATTTAAATTTACCTTTTTAATTAAAATTCAACTGAACAATTTGGAAACACAATGGCACAATTACGTACACTTGATAATAATCAATAATATGGGAATTATAATTTAGAACACCTACCTCAAGATCATTGATGAATGGATGCCAAACCGCAACCCTCAATCTGTGGTAGAACTATCAAATTTATAACAGTGGAGGGGATCTAGAATCAAAACCTAGGATCATGATCTGAAAAAATGAGATCAATTAAAACCTAGATCTAAAACAGAAAAAATGAAAGAAAATAATTCTTTTAAAAATGGATAGAATGATATGATATAGAGAAACCCATAAAAGAAGAAATCACTTACCAAATAGGGGTTGATCCTTCCACTGGATCATCGATTCACAAAGGAAGATGATCGAGGAGCCTAGGAATCCTCTCAGGATCATCAAAATAAAATTAAATTTATATTTGGTCAAGCTAGGATGATTAGGGATATAAAATGGGGGTTTGGGAGATTTTAGTTAAATGTTAGGGGGTTTAAAAACTCACGTGCATGGTTTCATAGATGGGTTGTAAGATTTGAAAAACTATGCACCCCTAGTGTCTGGGGTACACAATTAATCCTAGTTGGTTGCACACATTGGAAAATTGTGTGAAAAATGTGAAAACCCCCTTTTCTAGGGGTACAATGTATGGGGATGGTGTCTATATGGTTTGGTCAAAACATGTACCCCCTTTATGCAGATCAAAATGGGGCACATGGTTTCCTTGGGAAAACCGCATGGTTTTCCTTGACCATGCACCAAACGTGCATAGCCCCATGGGCTACAAAAATTCTCCAAATTCACCTAAAACAGCCCCAAAGATAGACTAGAAAAAAAGTGTGATAAAAAGGGTAAAATAATAACTAAAAAAAGTATGAGGCATATCCAAAAATGCGAAGATCTTACAATCTACCCACCTTATAATAGCTCGTCCTTGAGCTGCACTCCTAAGCATCACTATGCTTCCAAGGTGAACAGGTTGGGCCACTAATCTCACATATCTACTTCACTCTCCCAGGTTTCCTCTTAAACATGTCCATGATACCACAACACTCATACCAATTCCACTTTTTTTCCCCACAACACTTTCTCACTGTGGTCCATAACATGAATCAGATACCCCTCAAAGGGTGCATCATCCTCAAGCTCCACATCATTAACATCGATCACATGAGAAGGGTCATGGTGATACTTACAAAGCTGTGACACATGAAAAACACCATCCATAGAAAAATACATCTATGGAAGTGATAATCGATACAATACTAGTTTGTTCCTCTCTATAATCTCAAACAGTCCAACAAACCTGGGTGCCAATTTTCTCTACCACTGAATCATATAGTGACCCAATCTTGGTGACACCCTAAGGAATAAATGATCAACCACTACACACATAAGAGGTCAAAGAAATTTATCATCATAAGAATTCTGTCTACTCATACTCATAGCCATACATTTCAGAAACAACTATACCTGCTTTAAAATCCCCCATATGAGACATGGTACTAATAAATTTGACTCATTTTCTTGCATCCAACACAAATGTGATCTACATGGCCTACCATAAAGTGCCTAATGTGGTTCCATAAAAATATTTTCCTAATAAATATTTTTATAGGTGAACTCAATGAGTGCTATATATTTCTCCCAAGATCCCCCAAAGTCTAGGACGCATGCCCACAACATGTTCTCAAGAACCTGAATAGTACGCCGCAATTTCTCGTACATACATGAGTGAAAATACATTATAAAAACACCTGGATACTTAATTCCTTCTATAATAATTACTATAAGCATGAATTAAATCATGAATCATGATCTGAAATGATGTTCTATTTTACCCTATGAAAACAGACTATCTTTTGAACATATATTTTCCCAAAATGATAAACTATAAAATGTTTATTGATAGTGAAGAAATGGGATTCCTTTTTTCAACCGGTCCACAATCACCCATATCACGTCATTATTCTAAGGAATCCTTAGAAGACCTACTAAAAATTCCAGGGGTTAAATTTTCCCACTTCCATTTCAAAATGGGAAATGACTATAAAAAACCACTAAGTCATTGATTCTTTGCCTTCACCTACCCATAAGTGTAGCATCATTTCATACAACCGATAATTTCAATTATAATTCCTAGAAACCATTACAACCGACATATGTCATGGCACATTTTGGTCAAACTAGGATATACTACACACTTTGAGGAATGAAACCCATCCATCATCTCCTCACACATACACATGGGTACAACAACACATCCCCGGTCATATATGATCTCATCATCATTTATAGTCCTATCAGAAGGTGACTCCCCACATTCAAGGAGTTCCCTAAAGGAAAAAACACCAGATCCTCATACTAACTTTACTTGATCCAACTCATAAGTTTGGGCTCAACTAATAAGGATATAAGATTCATCTGCTTATGGAACTCTTAAACCTCTATGTGCATCTAGCCAACAAATCCATCATCTTATACTCAGAGCTAGACTCTCAGACTATATGAGTCTATGTATTCTAGCACAAAGAATCAGAAACACTATTACCCTTCCTAGGAATATAAGATATCTTAAAATTAAATGATTTCATATACTAAACCCATCTCCACTAACATAGGTTTAAACCTCACTGTAAAAATCTAAACATTAAGATTTATTTGTTTCGTATACACAGTAAGATTTTATCTCAACAGGTAATTACTCTATCACATTAAAGAATAAACATCCATGGTAAAATGAAGATCACTTGTAAGGTAATTCTTCTCTAGTGGCCTCAACTACTATAATATATAGGCCACAACTTGACCAACCTGCATCAAAATTCTCCAAGTCCAATCTCTAACACATCACAAAATAAGGTATACTCATCACCCAGCTTGGGTAGGATGAAAATCGATGTGGTATTCAAATGATTATTCACCTTTTAGAAATCATTATCATATTCTCCAAACTATTCAAAATTAATTCTTGTAGTGACCCACAAATTCACATTGTCTTGAGAGTAAAATGATTTATTACAAATGGTATCGGCTTGTTTGGTCCTTTGCTAACAAGTAGTCATCTGTGTTCTTGGTATTGGAGTTGAAATTACTTCTTGTCTATTCTTTGGGTTGGAATCATAGAAAGAAGTATAATTTTTAGAACTTGAAATTTATATCATAAAAGGATGTAGCTAACCTATTTATGCTTAACTTCAAGTTACCAGGGATTTGGGTACATGAGTGTTTTGGAGACACTTCTAGGATTTTGGAATCTCATTGTCATGTGTTTAAGCAATGAGATGATCATAACATGCATTATAGAGGAATGAATTCCCACTAGTATTGCATATTTCATTTGGAGTAATGATTTATGATTTATAAAAATATGTAATTTTTTTTGAAAAAATAAGTTTTTTTAAAAAAATGAATGATTTTTAAAAGACAATATTTAGTTTATTTTGAAAATGGTTTGATTTTCAAAATTAAGAATGAATTTTTAAAAAATGGTTGAATGTGGAAAATGTTGTTTTTGGAAAACAATGTTGTGATTGTTAATATGATAGAATTTGAAATGATAAGCCATTAGTTTCTAGGGAGTGAGAATTATCAAGGTTGTTGTTTGTTTAGAAAATGGAACCCAGTAGGCATCATAGGAACTAGTCAGAAGAGGCCACTAAGATTGTGGGTGCACCTGATCTATAGGTGAACCAATGGTTGGTCTAAAGCGCTGCTCAAGATTTTCAAACCATTGAGTTGGGGCTGAAACCAGATACTCTATTTACAATATCTATCATTTCTAGAAATAAAAGTGGAATAAGTATGGTTGTCTTTACTGGAGGAGCATATAACTCTAGAACTAGTATGAATAGGAAATGGGACACCTATTCTCAAGGAGGTGGAACACATTGGAATTGGACCACAAAATAAACTAAAATTTCCCCAAGACCCAAGAGAAATCTTGGATGTTTTTAGTGTGGTTCACTAAGTCACATCAAGTGGGAGTGTACAACACAACCGAGAGAATTCTGAAATTTCAAAAATATTGGACATCTTAAGAGCTATTGTTGTATTTCTCCAATGTCAGGTGTTAGGGATAATTCTTAGATATCAAATCCTACAAATGATTCGACAGAGCAAGGGAATAAGAATCAATCTCATCAACAGAGTAGAGATAACCATGGTGATTCTCAAAATACCATGACTCGTCAATAAGGTAAATCCCAAAAATGGAATAAAGCGTAGAGTGCAGCGATGAAGACATTGTATGGAGCTGAGAAAATGATTGTAGATGATTAGGCTAGGCCATCTACAGTGAGAGGTATGATTCATTTGAAATCTACCTTTGTGCATGTGCTGTTTGATATTGGTTCATCACATTCCTTCATTTATTATCATGCTGTTGACCTAATATGTTTAAAATTGGAAATGATTCCTTCTGTTTTAAAACTATAAACTCCTTTTGGTGAAAGAGAATGTTAAGCCTTTGTGTGTAGAGCATTTTCTATAACTATTTATGGAGGTTAGATGAAATGGGAATTATTGATGTTGGAAACAGATGTCTATGATGTAATCCTGGGTATGGATTGGATGAAAACATTCAAGGATCATATTGACTATTATAGGAGAACATTTAGTTTCATAACTGAGGACGATGTTGAGCATCTCTTCATAGGAGATAGGGTTGTAAAGAAAGATGCAACGAGATCACTGACACTAACAGTAGGAATGATCTCTTATCAGTTGGTAGCTTTGACTTTGGCATCAATGGAAGAGATCGAGTAAGATAGTTTTCTAGAAGTTGTGGATCAATTTCCTGATGTATTTCCCATCAACTTCAGGTTTACCACCTATAAAAGAAGCATATTTTATGATTGATCTTATTTCGGGGACCTATCCTATTTCCCATCTGTATTATTGTATGGAACCAATAGAGTTGAGGGAATTGTAAGTGAATTTGGAGAAGCTTGAAAGAAAGTGTTTCATTTGGCCAATTACATCTTCATGGTAAGAACCAATTTTTTTCATGGAGAAGGAAGATAGAACTCTTCGACTATGCATCAATTATCATAAGCTTAACCAAGTTACGACAATGAATTGGTATGCACTTCCATGCATTGATGATCTATTTGATCAATTGATGTGATCTCAGTGGTTCTATAAAATTGAATTGCGATCAGGATATCATCATTTATAAGTAAAAAAGGAGGAAATTCCTAAGATAGATTTTAGAATTATATATGGTCACTACAAATATGTAGTCATGCCTTCTAGTCTAACAAATACACCACCAGTCTTCATGGATTTGATGAATTGGATATGTTAGTAATATCTGGACTCTTTTGCTGTGGTATTTTTGGGTGAAATTTTGGTGTATTAAAAGAAAAGGGACAAGCATGATAAACACCTGGAGACAATGTTACAAATCTTGATAGATCACCATTTTATAAAAAAAACTATCTAAGTTTGATTTTCAGATATAGGAGGTACACTTTCTTGGACATGTGATTTCATAAAAAGGTGTTTTGGTGGATCCTTAAAATATAGAAGCTGTTATCTCATGGAAACCACTTAATAATATCTATGAGATATGAATTTTTCTTAGTTTAACTGGTTATTACTGATGATTTGTGCATGAATTCTTGCAGATAGCCTCTCTAATGAAAACATTGACAAAGAAGAATGATCCATTCCAATGGATAGAGGAATGCCATAAGTCTTTCCAAGAGATGAAATTTTGTTTTACATCAACACAAATCTTGATTTTACAGAATCAAGATGAGGATATGTTGTGTACTGTGATGCTTCAGGATCGGGGTTGGGTTGTGTTCTTATAAAAGGAGACCATGTTGTGGCTTATGGTTCAAGGCAATTGAGAGTGCATTAAAATAATTACCCAACACATGATTTGAAGCTAGCTACAGTCATCCATGCTTTGAAGACCTGGTGTCATTATCTATTTGGTGATAAATTCACTATGTTTATGGATCATAAAAGCTTCAAACACATTTTCTCATAGTGAAATTTAAATATGAGGTAAAGGAGATGGATGGAGTATCTCCATATGTTTGAATTTTACTTGATGTATACACCAAGAAAAGGGAATTCAATTGTAGACGCATTGAGAATAATTTCATATGCTCAGTTAGTGAAAGAAGTTTTAGATGAATGGTAGTTGATGTCAGTCCTAGATAACATGCATGAGGAATGTGTAGACTGAGGTGATGTTGCAATTTTATTTTTAGTTTCAGTCATTCCTGAATTGGTAAAGTGGGTCAAAGAGGCACAAACATTTGATGAAGACTTCCTGGTTATGATTTAAAAACTCAATGGTGAGGAGACCATTGAGGGATAGAAACTTGATGGTAGTTTAGTTTTGTGGTTCATAGAACAGATGGCTGCATATATATCTTGTCAAAAAAAAAACTCCTTCATTATTACTATCATTCGATATGGGTTGTACATCTGGGAACATATAATATGTATAAGGTGTTGAAGGCACAATTTTGGTGGAGCGACATGAAAATGAAGGTGGCTGAGTTCATCTCATAGTGCCTAACTTTTCAACACATTAAAGTAGATAATTAGAGACAAACAGGTATGCTGCAATCTTTATCGATTCCAGTTTGGAAATGGGAGCAGATAACTATGGATTTTGTTATAGGTATCCCAAGAATGGTCTGGAAACATGATTCCATATGGGTGATAGTAGATCATCTTACCAAGTCGGAATATTTCATCCCTATTCATGAAACTCATACGGTGGAGGATATATCCAAAATATATATCCAAGAAGTGGTAATGATGCACGGAGTACAAGTTTCAATAGTCTCATATAGAGATCCAAGGTTCATGTATCATTTCTGGAAATCCTTACACAAATCCCTTGGCACTGAAATGAATATGAGCATGGCGTATCATCCACAAATGAATGGGAAATCCAAACGGATGATACAAATGTTGGAATACATGTTGCAGGCTTGTGTAATGGATTTTAGTGGCTCATGGGAGGATCACTTACCCATAATGGCATTCTCATATAATAACAACTATCATGAATTGATACATATGGATCTTTTTGAATCATTGTATGGGCGTCCTTGTCATTCTCTACTGTTCCGCGTGGAAATAGGTAAAAATTCACTCATTGGGCTAAGCCATATCCAAGAAACAATGGATAAAATTCAACTGATTAGAAATAATATAGAGATGGCTCAGAGTCATCAAAAATATTATCTGGATCATCATCAACAATCATTGTCATTTTCCGTGAGTGATCATGTGTTCTTAAGGCTCTCTCCTAGGCTTGGACATCATTGTTTTAGGAATCAGGGCAAGTTATCTTCGAGATATATTGGCCCTTTTGAGATACTATAACATTTTGGAGAGGTGGTATGTTGGTTGGAATTACCGCCATGGTTCGGTTCAGTGCATAATGTGTTCTATGTATCATATTTGAAAAAGTATCATCCCAATGTTGACCAGGTGATCAAATGGGATCACGTTGAACTAGAGTTAGATTATTTGTTGCTACAGATCCCAATGTGGATTGTAGAGAGGCAAGAGAAATTATTACATGGAAAAAAGCATTGGTCTAGTGTAGGGTTTATGGAAACATGGTCAGATCGAGGAAGAGACTTGGGAGAATGATATGGAGATGAAAAAGAAATGACTGAAACTCTTTCAGGGCAGCGATGGTTTCCTACTTTCCGAGGACGGAAAGACCAATGGTGGGGAGAATTTAGTACCCCAATTTCTGTTTTGTAACCCTTAACTATTTTTTTATGTTTAAAAAGTGTAAGGGTAAAGGTAGGTATAGTTTTTGAATATTTTAATACATTTTGGGGCTAAATTAGATGTGGACGGGCTGTACACGATTTGTCCAAACCATGCAGATATAATAGGAGAAACCATGTGCAATTACAGTTTTGAGGCATTAGCTTTAGTATGGGTTGAGAACAATTAGAGAGCCTGTGTGAGGAAGTCATAAAGGGGTTTCCCTAAAGTAGTAGATAACACATAGTTAGTTCATGGTTTTTCTAACCGTGCAGTCTAACCTTGCACATAGTCAAATACTAGATCCTATTTTTTAAGAAGTTTTTTTTTTCTCTAATTCACTTGTTTTGCCTTCAAAATGGACCTAAATCGATATTTCACTTTATAGAAGGTTTTATAACCTTTCCCACATACTTTGGATCCAACACAGAGCCCTCCCTTGGAATTTTTAAGACCGATTCTCACAGTAAGTGACGTTCTTCATTGTTCTTATCATGTATTCTTAGATATACTTATCCTCTCATATTTGTTTTTCATATATACACTTGTTATGTGTATATCTATGTTGGGGGATTCCAAATATGATGCGATTTGGGTTCGTTGATGGTAGGAGAAGATATCTATGACTACTTTTAGGAGTTTCAACCCGATTGTGTGAGCGTTCTTCACCTGTTGTCGGTTTTCATGAAAACCTTCGAGGTAGGTGTCTTCACTATCATCTCTTATTGATATAATTGATTGGGTTAGTTTTAAATTGATTAAATTGAACTAAATTTATTGTGAAATATTGGTTAAATTTGTGGAATAAATCCTCTTTAGTGATGATTTTTCATTTTTTGTGAAATTGTGAAATCTTGATGAATTGTTGTGAAAATTGCTTTAGCTTCATGAATTTAAAATGGCGATTTTAAATTTTGTATTCATTAGAATTTGTAAATATTTTTTTGGAAAGGGTATTTTCAATAAAAATGGTGTTTTATTGAAATTATTTGTATTTGGGATGGTTTTGATGGAAAATGGTTTTCAATAAAAAGGTAATTTTATTTAAAAAGTTTTTTTGGAATGATCCTTTGGAATATTGGTGTGCGTTTTCATATTGAATTTCTGGGGCTTGGTTGAAATATTAAATTTTTCTCAGTTCTAAAAGTCAACTAGAACATGGGATATAATTACCTTTTGATGACTTGGTAGATCGATGAGAAGCCTCTTATGAGTATGGAACTGTCATCACATAGCATACATGGTTTGTTGTGTGGATGTGTAGAATGGATTGGGTATGCCAAAGGAATATTGAGAAATGGTTTTAATGCCCTGTTTATTTATTTTTTTTGGAAAAATAAATTTATAGAATATTGGATTCAATTTCACTCATATGATTTTGGTTATAAATGGTTTTTGAAACTTGTTTACATTTAGTTATAAACTATTTTGAGAAATTGTTTTATATAAATTGTTTTATGTAAATATTTATAACCCTTATATCCAAGTGGAGTGAGTAGGGAAGTAATTGGGGAAAACATACTGAGTTTTATAATCAACCGTACTTTGTAACTTTGGTGCTTTTACAGATGTTATCTTCTGGGACATGGCAATGTTAAAGTATCACATCTTTTTAGAACCACCTCATGATTCTTGGACTATTTGGTGATTGTGGAGCTTGGAGATTGTGGAGCATGGTGTCTTGTAATCTTTTGAGAGTTTTTAGTTTTCCTTACACTATTTAATTTGATAACTGGTTGTTCTTCCTCTATTCTACACTTTGGAGTGGGGTTGATATGAATAAAGTAGTTATGTTGTATTTCTTTTTTTAATGCATCATTTATTGAATGTTTGGTTCTAGTTTATTGGTTTAGTGGTTTATTTCTAAAAGGGTAAATCATCCCCCAATTATATTTGAAACCATTTGACATTTATTTCCATCCTTTGGAGTCTTAGGGATGCCTCTTAAGGACATGTAATGACTCATTGTACTATCAAGCCAATGAGAATTTGTGGGTCATTACAATTCCCTTCTTGGCCAAGCCTGAAAGTAGTGCATCCAAATGGAAAAATATGTGGATGAATATTTGATAATAAACAACAAAACCTAGAAATATTTGGATATAAAAAACATTATTGGGATTATCCTAAGAAGGAATTGCCTATACTTTCTATTGGTCCACTGACACACTTTCCTCAAGGATGATGTTAACTAAGAAATGTACCCTATAAATCCAGAATTGAAACATAGATAGGTTGGCATATAGTCAATGTTCTATTAGTATAATCAGGAAAATGTCATGATGTTGGGCATGATCATCAGGAGTCTTAGAGTAAATAAATATTTAATTCAAAAAAAAAACCACAAAATTATCCATGTATGAGTGAAATATTTGGTTCATCAAGGCCATAAACCTAGAAACTTCAACCCAAATAACATCACGACAAACTCATATAGGCCAAAACTACTTCTAAAAGTAGTCAATGGTATATCAGAAGGTATAAATCTAAACTGATGATACCACAAACTCAAATCAATCATATAGAATAAAAAATATCCTCTCAACTGGTCAATGAGTTCATCGATGTATGGAAGAGGATACCGTTTCTTAACTATCATCCAGTTCAGCATCTGGTAATCGAAAAAAAACACAACATCCCATAATTCTTCATAGAAAACAACACTGTATAACCCAAATGTGATGTACTCAGATGGATAAATACATTATCCATCAATTCATCCATATTTTTTCTAATATCATAAAGCTCTATTTCCAATTGTTAAGGTGGAATATAAAATGTCTTAACTCCCAGAATGAGCTCAATTGTAAACTCAAAATCTCTCTCAGGTGGCATCCTAGATAATTCCTTAGGAACCACATCATAAAACTGATCCACTATAAGTGGAAATAAAATTTTATTCAAACCCATGTCATTCAATAAATGAGTTTCAACTTGGGTGGTAAGCTCCCTCATTTGATGATGATCTGTCCATGTATGGCTTGCATGAATATCCCATTTTCCATGATGAACATAACAGTTACCCTTGGGAAATGTAATGGTTACTATTTTATGATAACATTTGATTGGGATCAATATGATACCTTCTATTCCATCCCCATAATCCGGTCAAAACCTGAAATGTCGAAAATATAAAGACCCCAAAGGAAATGATACCCACCAACTTCAAGGGTATATCTCTTTCATAGATAGATTTCCTTTGACTTCACTCCCAATAGTGATTCAATAATCATAACCCCACTCAAAAAATAAATCATTAGACCTAATATATTAACAAGTTGAGATGATATAAAAGAATGTGAGGACCTTGTATAAAATAAATTGATAAAAATCAAAGAAGCTACAAGAATAGTTCCTTTAACTTTTGAGATCACAACCTCACTATCTACAAGTGCCAGCTAAATTGTATGAAACTGACATATTCCACTACACAATGATCAATCATGAGTCCCTTATGCTGCACTACTCTATTCATAAGAGCACTCTTTCCCTAAAGTACTACATCCACCACCCTGACCACCACATCCAATTGATCTCAAACTTCCTAACTAGTATGGGGTATGATACCCCCTTCTTGTACTATGGTTTAAATTATCTCCTCCATCACTACCCATCAGTAAATGGTTTATATAGTACCTCTATATGTTCTACATCCCACTGAAGGTTGTAACCCCACCAGTGGTTAGGGAAACAAGCTACGTATTTCCCCCAACCTACAATACTGATGTAAGTACACTTGATTACTACTCTGGGCAACTGATCCTTCTCTCAGGATATGTTTTTTTCCACTGCTCTGGTTGACACTATCATAGTGACACTTCCTACTCTCAAAAGGCATACCTTCTAGTCTTCCAGTAGAAACCACATATCCCCCACCAGAAACCTCATCCAGTTTACTATCAGAAATGATATCTTGATTCACCACCTGGACAAACATATTTTAATGAAAGATATTTACTTGGGACTTAATATCATATATAACTTCATCCTAAAAGAGTCTAGCTAGAATTTCCTTATACCCTGCCAACATTGGTATATAGTGCTTCATGTTGGTGATGTGACCATCATAGTTAATCACTAACATTATTCCCTCGGTCAACCATATAAAATCTTATTCATTCTCCTAGTGGAGAATCTCAGGGTAAAATGTTTTAGAAATTTCTCCTGAAAGTCATTCAATTCCATGATTTAAAAATGATCATCTTGATCATGAATATCCCAATAACTCTTTTATTTACCTTGTAATATATAAGAAACCAAATTGACCCTTTTATCTATATATGTCTCTAAATGGTCAAAAAATTTCTAGATTGACTCAATCCATAACTCAACTGCCTGAGGTCCACCTTCTCCAGTGAAGGTCATAGGGTACTACAACTAGAACTCCTGAGTTATATCAGATGTATTCCACTTATCCCAACCTGGGTCTCATTCCATGAACTGCATACAGTTAACAATGTTTTCATGAAACTTTTATCCTACTCCCTTCACCTAGAACTATCGGGGCCTCTTGTCCCACTACTAAAGGAACATTTCCATAATTTTTTTCCAATCATCCTATCAACAAATTTTGTCATGGAGTCATGCCTATAAAATTTCAAATACTCATATTAGGACACATAACACCTTATTAAAAAATTTAAATAATAGGTATTCACATAAATTTATAACAATTCATACCTCATACACCACCTCATAGTAAAAACTGAGCATTTATGACCACCCTCAACTAACCCTAACCTGGGTCATGGATATCATTGGGTAAAAACTTTTCACATCCTAAGTTTCTTATTATACACTCATTTTTAACCATTTAAAATTTACAAATTTAGCATCATTTAGATATTATTTATTCACGATTGGGAACAATTTCTTTAAAAATTACTCAAATAAAGAAAATAATTTTCATTCCACAAACCACATTCATAATTATTTTCTATGCATTACTAATATGATGTAGGTCACATAAATTCATGAGTTCCTAGAATGATTCTTTTATACTCAACTCTCATACCATAATAGACCATGAGGAAAATATAAGAAAAAATAATAGCATCACACAACATGTGCATAACCAAATGTAAATAAAATACAACTATAAGAGTAAACAACAATAACACTAATCCCATAATGGGTACTTAGGTTTTCCCCATACATGGGTTAGCTACTCCCATGCATGTGATCATGAACCAGGATCGACTCATCCTAGTCTCCTGTCTACTTTTTCCAAATAAAAATATAATCAAAAAGAAAATAAAACATCCTCTAATACCACCTTGTAACATTCTAACCCATGTTCCACATGCCGGTGATTTGAGTTGGTTCACTACATGACCTTAGGTGTGCCTCCACATATGTTAGAGGCTACCAACCAGCCTAAAGGGTCTAATATATAACATGAATATACTATACCCTTTTTTATTAAATCATCACAATAGTAGAAATAAATATAAAAATATCCAAGATTAGACAATCTCTAATAATCAACCATAATAAATATAATACCAAACATCACATAATGAATCCCAAAATAAAAAAATGACCATAAACCAAAGAAGTAAATATATCATCATATAAATTTCTCAAGTTTCTAATAAAAACCCAAAATAAAGACATGTTGACAACTCCCAAGAAGGTCCCAAAATCAGGTCTGGTTCTCTTGTGCATTCTCTATACTAAATCCCAACTCATACATCTAACATAGGGATATTTCCCTTATACTGTCATACAAACATGAAGTCCATTCAGGTACGAATTAGGCATCCTGAGTAGGGTGTGACTAAAACATAGTGTGACACCACCAATGGTGTCTAAATTAATATCCAATCTATAACATTTTTTGTTTGTTGTATAAAGAATAAAGAAAAAATTAATAATTAAACATGATTCACATTTATTGTTCTTTAATAAACTAAATAGGCCCCCAGGTTCATGGTGATACTTGAACTAATCATTCCTTCTCCGTCCCATGTCAGATTATAAACCATACACTAATGGGACATCAAAATTAATTCTTTCATGGGATTTAATTATTCATTTAATTAAATTTCATTTCTGTTACCTTGGAGCAACATTATAGGTACCAAATTCACATTCATTAAACAGGATCCAAGATTAGTAGTCTGGAACCCAATGGGTATTTGGAGATGCAGTCCCTAACCAAAAACTCATTGATTAATCACATATATCACAAATTCAAAAATAATGAAATAGGGGGCTTGAGTAGTAGTCTATCACCCCATGAGTATTTGGAGTAGTAGTCCCTGACCCAAAACTCACTGATTAATCCTTCATAAATATCACATATCATGGTTCCACATTCATGACTCATTTATCAAAAAATTTCATCATGGTTATCCAATTAATTTTTCAAACACAATCAAAATTCTTTATTTTTATCATAATGAAAAACATAAACAATTTACCCATTAATTCATTTGTCATAATTTATTTCACAACTAATTAACCATTCAAGGTTAAGTAAATCAACCCTTTAAATCCCATTATAAAACATCAAACAAGGATTTAGTTCAATTCCAAACACCCATTATCCCCCTTTTCACATTTCATAGTTATCATTTTACAGATAATTAGAACACCCCATGGGTTTCCATCAATTTGGCCTCATCGTCTCCAATGGGTCCAATGGGATCCATGAAGGGTCTCTCAATTTCATAGATTTCAATTAACCTTTTTTAATTAAAATTAAATTAAACAACTTGGAAATTCAATAGAATAATTACATACACATATTCATAATAAATAGTATGGGAATTAGAATTTAGACCACATACGTTAAGATAATTGATGAATGCTCACCAAACTGTAAACCTTGATTCGATGTAGAACAACTGAATTCAAAACTATGGAGGAGGTATAGAATCAAAAACTAATATTAATATCCAATGAAACGAGATCCATTAAAACCAAGATCTAAACCATCAATAATGGATTAAAATTATCCCTCTAAAAAGGGATATAATTATATAAGAGAGAGAAACCCAATCAAATATGAGATCACTTACCAATGTGAAGTTGATCCATACAAAAAATCTTTTATTTGCAAAGGATGATATTATAGAAGCCTATTAATCCTTTCAAGATCCTTTAAAAGAAAATTAATTCATATTAGGTTGAGTAGGGATGATTAGGGATATAAACTAGGGGTTTTATAAATTTTAATTACATTTTTTTGTGGTTTAAAAACCCACACAAAAAGTTTCCTCGGAGGCTGAATGGTTTGAAAAAATGTGAACCCTAACTATGAAACCCTAATACATAGGTTTAATGGTTACTAATAGGTGGGAACATGGTTTTACAAACCATTTTCTAACCATTAAAACCTCCCCCCATCTAGGGGTGCACGATTTGGGGAGGGTGGACACACTTCTTTGTTAAACTGTGCGCCCCTTCCTTTGCCTCAAAATAGTGCACACTGTTTCTTGGGGAAAACCTAATAGTTTTCCCTAACCATGTTCTAGTTTTTCACAACCCCATGGGCTTCCAAAATTCTCTAAGTTCACTAGAAATGACCCCATATAAAAACCCAAAAAAATTATTATCAAAAAAAGGTTAAAATAATACCTAGAAACGAGTACGAGACATATCTAGAAATTTCACAGTCTTACAATTATAGAAGTGTAATTATTTATCAAAATATGATTTTTCATATTTTTATAAGTAATTTAAAAAAAGTAGATGAGGAATAAATGAATTAATGTTCTAAATATTTTATATAAAACACAAAATAGTTCAATAATCCCTTTAATAATGAAGAAAAATGTAGTAAAGATGATAGTGATGAGGTTACACCAAAAGAGTTTTAATTGAGAATGGATCTCATGGTGTGCTTGAATTAAAAAAAGATTGAATGTGAAAATAAGTATTTAAATAATGATAATATACCATGATACTTTAGATTTTAGGGAAATTCAAAATATGGAAATTTGGTTTGAATTAAATATGGGTACTCTAAATTCATTTCTTGAATAGAAGGACATGATACCTGAAATTTATATAGTAATTTTTTTTAATAAAAATTAATAGGTAAAATCTCTAGAGAAAATATTGATTGAATATAAAAATTCCATGAAACCATCATAGTTTTAATTCAAAATTTCTATCAAGGAGGTTAGAGATACTTCAAAATCCATGGATAAGGTTTTTGATGCCAACAAGAAGCTTGTAAATTATCCTATGATTCCATGAAAAAAATCATCAGTTAGTCTTGAAAGAAAAGAGTGGAATTAGATAATAATGGAAATAATTTAATTACTTCCCCAATGAATGTTAAAATACAAATTGTTACCTAAACTGATGGTAGTGAAAATCCAAAAAATACCATGAGGTATGGAAGAAAAATCATGTTTAGTCAAAGTATAAGGGTAAAGACAAAGTGGAGGAGAGTATTCATAAGTTTGGGGAGGATTATAGAAACCATAAAAGTTTAATTCTAAAAATTAATCAATGATAAAATTTTTAGGAATAGTACTCTCAACTTAGGAGATTTTGGTTTAATGGATAATTTTAGTGCTTCATAGTGCATGAATAGAAAGCTTATGTTTTTTTGGTAAAAAATGTCATATTTTCAATAAAAATTACTCCATGAATTTTGGGTAATACATGGTGATTATAATAGAGTGAAATGAGAAAAAATCTAAATAATAATATTAAATTAAGAATTTATTTTCATTATCATAAAGAAAATAATGGGAGATTTGATCAAATCATACTTCACCAACAAGTGACTTATGATAGTATTTCAGTAGCTAAAGAGAAATTAAATCTCGAAATCCATCAAGATAATAAGTAATCAAGAGAAATAATTGGTGGTTGATGTGGCATATAAGTCTTTGACAGGAGGAAATCCGTGTATTTTTTATAGTGGTTTATTATTAAGAATGATTGATAAAAATACCACTTTAATGATATAAAAAATTTAATATAAAGGGTATGTTACTTTCATAAATGATAGATCATTTAATATAAAAGGTTTTAGAGGAACCAAGATATATAAACTGTTATTTGGATCCAATGTTAGTCTATTAATCAATCGGTTAAGGAATAATGTTTTGAGTGTTTTTTAACTTGGTGATGTTGGGAATAAGGTGATTTTTAGGAAGAATGAACATGTCGTTAAAATATTGAAGGTTTACATAATCACTTTGAAGGAACAAAAAACTAATTATAAATAATTATATATTTATAATGATTAAAACACTTATTTCTTGAATGTTAAATATGATAATGATATTTTTCATAGAATATATTTCTATTTGTTTTAACAAAGCATAGAACACTTTTAAAATTTGAATCCATGAGGAATCTTCCAAATATGAATTTGGTGAGGATAAAAACATTTCAGGTGTGTCTTAAGGGAAGGGTGGTGGAAAAAAGTATCAAGTTTCTAAAGATCAAAATAAAAAAAATCCTCTTGAATTTATACACTCATATATGTATAGTTTGATAATATTGAACTCAATAAATAGAGATAAGAACTTCATTAATTTTTTCTTGGTTATTTTACTTATGTGTATTATGTTTATTTTATATAGAGTAATTAAAATGTGGTTAAACCAATTTTTGACATGTGATGAATATAAAGTTAGAATTTCTATTGAAATAATCTGATCTGATAATAGATATAAATACATGAATAAAAAATATAAATTATATATCAAGAATCAAGGGATAATTAATGAATATATTTCTTTATACACACCACAATAAATGGATCAGTTGAAAGGAATAATAAAAGTTTATTAGACATGGGTAAAAACAAGCTATCAGATCGTGGAACATTAAAATATTTTGTGAGAAAAGCCACAATAATGGATCTTAAAATTATTAACCAATGTATTTTGTGACCAAATTTAGATAATAAAACTTATGAGATGTGGTTTTAAAAGAATATAAATTTTAAGAGTTTGAATGCATTCAACAATCCATGTAATATCTAGATTAATGGAATAGATTCAGGAAAATTTGATGAGTGAATCAATGACACTATATTTCTTGGATATATACCAAGTGGAATGAGTTATTTGTGTTATAATAATAATTTTAATAAAATCCTTGAAAATATTAATGTTATTTTAATTTGAGATCATATAAGGGTATAATTTCACATTGATGGTGAGATTAAGGAAACTTGAGAATATTTTTAAGGAAAATATAGTATAAATTCATTTGTAATAGTAGGTTATCAAAATAACCAAGATGGTTTTAAAATTTATATAAATAAGGAATAATCATAGAAAATAGATACTAAGTTCACAAATCATAGAAAACATGTGGGTTTTTAAAATATATTTATTTTTAATGGAAAGGGTGTATAAAATTGAATAAGTTTGAGAAATTATAAGCACACCAGCTTTATTTTTCAAGTTAAATAAATGAATATTGATTAATCATTGAAACATTATAATTGGATAATATTATTGAAGGAAGGTCATAAACTAATTAAAAATAATGAAACTTACAGGTTAGTGTTTTTTCATATAGATAATAATATGATAGGGACTAAATGGTGGTAATGGAGAATTTTAATGGAAATAAAGATTGTTGATTTTGAGAATATTAATCTTAAATTGAGGGTATAAAATTTTATGAAACTTTTTCTCCTTCCATATGAATTTAAATGATATTGAGTTTTCCTATGATACGTGCTTAATGGAAATAAATTTTTTTTTCAAATGGATGTGATTACAATATTATTGAATAGTAAATATGAGCATAAGGTTTATATTAAAAAATAAAAAGGTTTCATATTTTTTGGTGAGGTTTCTTGAGTTTTTTAGTTAAATAAAGTGTTACATAGTCTAAAACAGGAACCCTACAAATGGTATTCTATGATGTACAGTAGCTTAAGGAGCATAAATTATAGTAATGGAAAGGTGGATAAAAATAATTATTCTAAGGGATATGACAAAAATTCAATCTTTATGATTACTTATGTTAATGAAATTGTTTTAAAAAAATAAGGTGAAAAATTGTGAGGAAATTGTTTCCTAATTAGAATATCTTTTCAATATGGCATTGATTTATGAGATGATTTTTTTGGGTTTTCAAGTCAACAAATAGTTGATTTTTCCTTTTTTCTTCATAATATAGTATACTCATGAGTTGTTGATGAGGTTCAGAATGAATTAATCTAGAGAGGTATCTAAACCTATAAAAATTTGGACTAATTTTTCCATGGATGAATAAGGAATGAGTGTGGTTCAAAAAAAGTATTGAATACTTATTGGAAGCCTACTTTACATGATAACATCTCAGACTAATATTTGGTTTTCATTAAGATTTATGTGTGATTAAATATCAATCATAAGGATTCATATCTAATTTTATAAAACTAGATCAACATCTTCACTATAGTAAATTTAAATTGTGGATTAATGTATGATAAATACACATCTTTACAGCTTTTTGGATTTTCTAGTGCTGATTAGGAATGTAGAATTATAGATCACGAATCAACTTCTTAAGGTGTAATTTTTATTTGATGAATTTGAATTTCGTGGCACTCCCAGAATAAAAATTAATTAATATTAAGAAAAATATAACCTGATTATATTATATCATTATAATCCACAAATAAAATGTTGTAGATCTTGTCACAACTTGAATAAATGAGAGTACATGTCCCATATCCATTGATGATTAGTTGTGAAAATCAAATTATAATAAAATTTTCAAATAATCTAGTAAAAAATTAAAATTTGAAGTATATTTATGTAAAATAAGACTTCATTAATAATAAATTAGAACATAGCAAGATGATATTGAAATATGTTTTTGATAAATGACCATGTAGTAGATATTTTAGAAAATCCTTTAATAAAGGATATACTCCATCACTAGATAGTATTGTTCAGAGTGCATTATCTCCCAAAATATTTGTGTGATTATTGTTTTATTTTCCTTAATTAATTACGTTAAATATTTATAAAAAGGAGTACAATAGTATTTAATATATTATGACAAAGGGCAAAAGAATATAACCATTATAGGTGAAAACAAATTTGGAGAAGATAAAAGGAGTTTCTTTATAGGGAGGACTATGTGGTGGTGGGAGATAGTGTTTTAAAAAGTGATTAAAATTGGTTTAGAATATTTCCAAGAAATATGAAGTGAAATATTGATAAACCCTTGGATATGTGAGAGGTTGAATAACCCTCATGAATTGATTTGAAAAGGTGGGAGCTAAGATGACCTCAAATGAGACTTGGTTAATATTGTGATAATATTTACAGTAATGGTTTAAGAACTCTAAAAATACCATTCTATCCAATGGTATGATATTTAGATAAATCTAACATTGGGAGATTTTTATAAATAGTTTCTTGAGAAGATAATTCATCAGTTTTTAATATGTTTTCATATTTAATTTTTTGACAAAATTATCATGGAGTAATACAGGACTCATTATAATTGAGATTCTATAAAAAATAATAATTAATTTATGAGGTGAAAAAATTATTTCATGGTGTTCACTAAAAAATATCATGGTTGGTGTGTGAAAATTTTTATTTTAGTGGTTTAGGTCCTTAATAGATTTGTAAGATAACTACAAGAAACAAATATCAAGATGTTTCCTTCTTATCTACATCAAGGATTCTATTTAAAATACCTATGAAAATTTTGATCATGGTTCTAATACTAAAGGATAATTAAAGTTTCACCATGTTGAGATGTTAAAAATAATGGTTTACTCACCATGACAGGGATGAATAAAAATAAGAATAGGGGAAATCATTATTTAAAAAAATTCCCTATTCAAAGAAGAAACTCTATTTATTTTGACTATTTTATTAGAGTTAGGGACATTAAATAATGTAAATATTCATTAAATCTTGGTAAAATTATAGGATATAATCTATGTGAGGAAAATACACTATTATTTAAGGAGTTACAAAGGTATTTATCAGTTGTTTTCATATCTGGATTTGACTAGACACACCACTCTATAGCCAACCCTCAATACATAATTGTTTTTTCAAACCTATTTATTTGATTTTTTTCTTGTAAAAGTGAGGAAAGATGTTAAGAAATTATAATATAACTTCCTAGAAATTAAAAATATAATTCTATTATGATTTTGACTTATTTTTAAGAGAATTATAAATGGGAACAATTGATTAAACTGAGATGCACAAGAGGTGGATAACCATAGATTGATATAATTATTGGTGATCATTATAACCATCACTGTACTTGGATTTTATGACTATCAAACCACTACTTTCCTCTATTATTGTTGATAATAAAATAATAATATGGATGGTGGGATTTTAATCATTAGATGAAAAGGTTATCCACTCGATAAAAAGAGTGTATAAATATTGTTAAAAACCAATTGTGTCATGTACATTATTTCTCATTCTCTATCTATTTCCATAATTTATTTTTATCATTTGTTGATACAATATTTAACTATTATAGGATTAATTTTTTTAAAAGTTGGGTTTTTGGTGACCACTCATTGACCCCCCTCTCAAGGGAAGATCATCTTTCATCTTAGACCTCACATAGTGAATGTCCAATTGTAATAAATCTCAATTAAATGAATAAATAAATTTATTATAATGCTATTAGGGATTATAATGATCAGAATTAAATTTATTTCTCCAATTATTTACAATTAATCTATATATAAAAGATAATATGATAAAATTTTATTTTTTAGTGAATATAATTTATTCAAGGTTCCTTAAACATACTTTGGAGAGAAAAAAGACATGTTAATGATTTTATTTCAATATGTTCCATATAAAAGTGTCACAAGTGAGTGATGAAATATTTGTGACACTTATTATAAGTTAACTTAGACATTTTTACCCTAGGGATTGGTTTTAGGGTTTATGTTTCACTAGAGACTATAGTCTAATAAGGAAACATAAAACCTAAGTATGAAACCTTAATTTTCACCCAAGAATAGTAAGAGGCAACTCTTAAAAAAATGTCAGTCCTCTAGTATCTTTTCACAAGGATTAAGAGTGAAATAATATATAAGAAAAAGATCATATCAATATTTCTTTATTGGATCAAGTTTATATTCATCCAGCAATCACACATTTATTTGAAAGCACTTATGTTACACCTTAGTATACAGAACAAGGTACATAGATATCTTTTTTTATGTATTTCAATTTATGGGTCATTTTTAATTTTGAAAATGGTTTTTGGGTAGTTAGTGGAACAAGGAGGCCTCCAGCTAGTTGGTGGAGGGAACCGTTTATCCAGTTCTAGCTGGAAGAACACTAGAAAGTCTATAGGTTCCACTATTTAGCTAGTGGGATTACACCAGCTAGCTGGTGGAGTGTTTTAAGTTATCGGTATTCTTCCTCCACCCACTGGGCATCCTGATGAATTCATGTATGCATATGCATTCTTCCTACACCCATAGTCCTACCAGTGAGGCCTAGAAGATCAGTGATGTTGTTTTTGTGTGTAAAGATTTGTAAGGTCCAAATGGTTATTATTTCAACTAAGAGTTATTTTGTTGGATTTTTTGAAAATATGCAAGGTATACTTTGAAAGTTCATTATATGTGTTAAGAAGGTCCTTTCCCAATAAAGGATGAAATTAAAGAAGGATTCATGGAATCATGGTGATACATGGATATTTTATATTTTTTTTGGAATTTATTGGTTATATGAACATTATATGAAGACCTTATATTCTTTTTATAGAAGTTTATATGCTGATATGTTGCATTTAGGTGTGTTTCATGATGATTTATTTTTAAAATTTTGTGTTTCTATGTAATGATAATACAAAAAATTATAGATTATAATTTATTATATTTATTCAATCATAACTTGAGATAGGTATTTTATAACTATGTGATTACTGATGAAATGGATAGCTAATATATTTATCTATATTTAATTCAACTACATAGAAGTTTGAACTAATATTTTGGGTGATCTAAAATTTTACCAAATTATCTAAAATTTTTTCCATCATGTTGTAGTTTCTCAGAATCGTTCACTATTATTTTTCATTCATATCATGATCTATAAGATTTGGAATGGGGGTATCATTTATCTATTGGAAATATTTTTCAATTATAAAAATACAATTTAACTGAAGGAAATTATAATTATACTCTTTAATTCCTATAAAAATTTAATGAATGATATCACTACAAGATGTACATAATTTTATAATGATTTAAATAAAAGTATTTGAATAAAAATAATGTTTTGTGATATTAATTGGAATTTATTGGTGAATCTCTATTGTCATACCAATAGATTTTATTCTGTTATAAATCAAGAAGTCACACTTCAATGTCATCATGCATGGGAGGACTATCATCGCGAGGTCTAGGAGTCTCCTGGTTGATATGGTGTCACATATTAAAAATTGGTAGGAAGATCCTTCCCTTTAGGGGTTGATGGTCTCTTCTCCTACAGTTCACTCTCATACCCTCAGGCTTCCAGGCCACTGGGTTTGGTGGGTTCCCCCTGATGTTGGTCAGAAAATGAACACAGATGGGTCGTGCATATCTAGAAGCATGTGTAGAATAGGATTAGTTCGGGACAATAAGGGTAGCGTGGTTCTGGCCTATACAATGTTTTATGGAAATGGTACCTCAATTGTGGTAGAGGCTATGTAAGTTCTCACATGCCTAATTCATTGCGATCAAGTGAACATCCATCCTTATGAGGTTGAAAATGACTCAATGGTTATTCATGATTCTCGCCAGGGTAAAGGTCCCACCCCTTGGTCTATCTATTACATCAACAGGAAATACATGATAATCCTTAAGAAGAATCTAAAGGTTTCCCACACCTGGTGGGAGGAGAATAAAGTGGCGGACCACCTGGAATATCTGGATAAACAAGGATCTAATGTCAAGAACTTACTCAATGTTTCTTTCTTGAAACCAGAGAGGGTTAACCTAATTCGAGGGGATGAACTCCGTCTTCATTACTGGCCCCCCTAGGACCTGTTTCCCTTTCCTAGCTTCTTTGTTTTTTTGAATAAAATTAAAACTGATGATGATGTTGGAATGATAATACAACGTCCTTTCCATGATATTTGGTGGTTTTAACTATATTGAATGTTTTTTGGAGTTCTAATGGAATAAAAAGATTATTAGGATTATATTTACTAGGAAAAATAGAAAAAATATTATTTTTAAAGATTAATGTTTCTGGATATCTGTTCAGATATTTTAAATGTTTTTAAAAAGCATTCATGTAAACATATGGAATGGTGATGGAGTATAGGGAAAATGGATTTAGGTGATCTATATCATTGGATGTATATATGTTCATATATATATATATGATCCATGATGATATTTGAAAAAGATAAATAATCCTATTCTAAATCCTCCTTTTGGAAAGCCAAGCATATATTCTATATATCTGGTTTTAAAAAAGAGGGAAGAGGCTGGTTCTAGAATAGAAAATCTTGTTTGAAATAAAATATAGGTAGGATATATGTATTCTATATATACATCATAATAAAGGAGTAAAATTACATCAATATTATACATCATGTTCAAATTATAGAAGGGACGAATTTCCATACCATGAAGTTTTTAAGAAGAATGATGTCTAGTACATTCATAAATTGAATACCTAGTGGTAATTTATATTGAAAAATTATGAAGAGAATCTAAGGATTTAAAGGGAATACACAACTCACACCCATGAATAGTTGAGTATATCTATTGTGAATAATAAGGAGTGAAACATATTGGAATATCTAGGTGAATATATCTAGAATCATGGGTGAAACCAGTTCATACTAAGAATACCATGAATAGAATATCATTTATATAAACTAATTTTGTCCTTCAAAGAAGTAGTGTGCAGAGTGAAGAAGATGGAGTGAACCTAGATTGGTAGTGATCCCTTATAAATTCATTATAATACAAATGTGAGTAGTATTGCTTCCTGGAACAAAAAACATCATTAGTGTGTGCTCCTTGGAGTAAACCATTTGGGTGAACCATGTAAAACTATCATGTCCTTCGATATTTAATTTCTTTATATATGATTTATGTGTGATATGATATATTTATTTAAGAATATAACTGGTTGAATGTTTGTTCCTTCTAACAAGGTAACAATATCCAAAATAATTAAAGGTAAAAAGTTTATTTTGGTCAACACCTTTATTCACCCCCCTCTCAGGGTGTCTTGGGCCCCAATAGTTATCTTACCCCAAATTAACTGTCTAATCTCCCTTAATCTTATAATTTGACCCTAAATTTGTTCTTCGTAGTTTAAAATCTCAAAATATTTCATGTTTTCACTCTCCTTATCCCTTGTGGTGAATCTTATTACCAATTAGAAGATCATATCTTCATTGAATTAATTTCGTTAAGTGGATACCCTCTAATCCATTTGCCTCTCTTGTTATTCATGATTTTGATGTACTATGAGACTAGATTATTGGATCTTGAAAAGACATGGAAAATGATATTGTTTCAATCAGATCTAGGTTCCATTGGATATCATATCTTCCTCTCCCATCATCGATCAAGAAAGTGTCATCATTTTTATAATTATTGATGTAGGTTTCTATATCATATGATCTAACCCTTGACATGAATTATGTTATCATGATGTTTTACTTTGGTTTTAATTATGAAATTTATTTTTGGATATGTATTTATTATTTGAGGGATAAGGATTTTTTTTTAAAAATGGTGTTTTTATGGAAACTAATTGAGACATGTAATACATTTATTGAATTTCCTTAAAGATGTTTTATAAAGGGAAATGGTTTTTCAAGAATGAAAGTTGTGTGGATTATTATAGAAAATGTTTTATGAAATTTGGTCTTGGATTTCAAATTGATTTTTCATTGTAAAATATTTTATGAAACATGGTTTTGGTTTCTTAAATATAATGATGATATAAATCACAATGAGGACACCTTGGGGTATAAGGAAAAATGAACAAATATGAGACCTAGTTGAGTTTTCTATCACTAGGAGAGGTTCCCTTGATTCCATGAGGCTATGGGGTAGCCTTTCAAAGGGACCAATTTTCCCAGACATTAGGAATCACATAAGTTGGCTATTGTTCCTTTTTATGTCTTAGTGGTTTGGTTGTGTACACCTTTGCATCCTGGATTTACCTCTTTGTTAGATTTGATATTACATTATGTACATGATCTTTTGATATGATTATTTTCGAACTTGATATTGATATTGATATTGATTCATGAAATATATTTATTTATCTATTTATTCTATTGGATATGTGATATTTCACATTACACTATTTATTTTATTATAACATGATTGGAAAGGAATGAATTTGTTTTTAAAAATAAAACCAAAGGATTATTTATAAGAGGAAAAGTATTTATTTTGAAATGTTTTAAAAATATGTTTTATTCTAAAACTAATTGATTCACATTATTAGGAATTATATATATTCTTCTTATCATCCTACTGATCTTTATTACTCACTTCATACTTTTTCATTTGGGTGTTTATAGCCTTGGTTTTTCAAGATACCAGTAAAGGTAAGAGAATCATGTAGTGGAAGTCTCTCCTAGATCGTGTTTCCTTTCCAATGGGTTTGTGTGGTGTGAAATTTGGTTTCCTAGAGGTAGACCCAATAAATTTTTTGGGTTCCATGTTTTGATGGTATTTTTATTCCTTGTTGAGATATTGTTATCCAAATATTGGATGGAACCTTTTTGGGTTGTTGTTTGAAATATGATATACTCTATTTATCTCTTATGTTACTCCGTTTGGTTCCATCATATCATATATCAAATAATTCTATTTTTATCATTGTATAATGCTCGGGGTCATGTTAATTACTAGCCCTTTAATATTGGGAATGTGATTTGGGTCATGTGTAAGGATAGTTTAGGTGATGTTATACGACGACTTAGGTTGGTATGTTATAAATTGGTATCAAATCTAGGTTGTGTTAAAGCCTATTCTTATTATTATTTATCATTCTATTATTTTTAGGGGTTATTGTTAGACTTGAGGTAGGAATTTTAGAACTCAAGAGGTAGTATGGGAGTGTTCATGGTTATATCACTTTCATTAAATCTTCAAGTAACCATGGTAAATACAAGGTTGTTAAGTATTCTTGCTTAAGGTTTTAAACTTTTAGCTTCCATTATTTAAAGTATGTTTTTGATAAAGGAACTTAATTATATTATAAATGTTTTCCTTTAACTTGTTTTATAGTTTATGTAACCTTAAAGAAAAAATCTTGAAATTCTAGAGAGGATGTTGTGGAGAAATTCCCATAGCTGAATCCTTAATTTAACCCAGTTCTGGTAGAAACTATCATCCAAATGATCTAGTCTATAGACCAAATCAACAACATTAGAAAAAATTTAAAGTGGGACATGCTTTAAAATTCACTAATTTGTATCCACTGATCACTCATCATGAAAATGGTATACAAGAAGAATAGAAATGGAATGAAAGTATCCATATGATTTTATACTTTCTGAAAACTCAAGAAGACTCTATGGTTGGGTTCACCATGTTTATGCTTGAAAGGCTACAAAGGAATGGGTGGTAATCTATTGTGATAAAAAATTTACTTGAAGACCTTACCTATATTTAATTCAAGAAAGACATTATTTAGTTGTTATATCTTGAGACACTGAGAGTGGATAAGTAATGAGAGATCATTAATTTGGATTAGGGAGATCATTATATCATTGAGTATACTACTCAATTTCTCAAGTTGATTCACCTGTATATAGAGATTATTTCTAATGATTATCTCAAGGTACAGTGATTTGAAATTGGTTTAAGGGAATATATTCAATATAATTATTCTTATGTTACTATTCACCTATATGGAGGTTGTGGATAAGGATGTAATGGTTGAGGAAGAAATAACAAAGAAGGAATGACTCTTAGAAGAATCTATGATAGTATAAGGTATCCATAATTATATGACTAGTCAAAAAAAAGAAAGATGACTAGAACCGAGGTATTAGTAGAAGTATGCAATGAAACTCAGGATATAGTCATGTGGTCTACTACTAGTGTAGAAAAAAGGACACCTAAAACCTGATTGTAATGTTTCACCCAGGTTGTGTCACACCTATGGAAAATATAGTCATCTTTAGTATTTATATGAGTGACAATTCTCAAGAAGTAGAGTTGGATCCACCTTTACTAAGGGCTCTCATTTTAGATATGATGTAGAAAAAGTGTTAGGATCTCAACCACATGACATGGGTGATTATATAGTGGTGGAGAAAGGGTAGGATGAGGCTGTGTGTCTATATGTATTTGAGTGTGTACCATAGGAGAAATAGGTATGATTAGCTACCATGAGAGGTGATATTTTTATTACATCTTCTTTGGTTATGGATTTTTTTAACCCAAGAGACACTCATTCCTTTATATCGCCCAATATTATTGATACAATTGGATTGTTTTTGATGTTGATTCCTTTCTTCATGACTCATTCCACTTCTTTGGGAAATAATTCGAAGCATGTATTTAAATGTCCTAAGTTCTGGGTGGTGATTTCCATCTATGAAACTATGTGGTGATTTAATGTTCTTGATCATGAAATCTATTATCTTATCATTGGAATGGATTTTATGATTAGTTATAAGACCGAAATTGGCTATTATCATTTTTAGGTAATGTTTCTATCTCTTTATGGTGTCACTCATGTCCTTCTAGTTGAGTGGAATCTAAGATCAGGGAGTTCAGGTCCTGTTAATCCTAGTGATGAGATGATATCTTGCTAGTTTTCAGAGTTGTTTCTAGATTCTATTGATCCTCTTCTTAGTTTCCATCTTCTTGGGGTGGTGTGTGAGTAGTATAACATTTTTACAAGGTTCTTTCTTGAGGTTACCATTTATTAAGGAATTTTATTTCTTTATAGACTTTTTTATGATGATGAGACCCCTTTATGTACCTTAGGTATGGGTTCGGGTTTTTTAATGGTCCAAATGAGATAGATGGTAGCTCATGGATCTCATCTGTTAAGTCCTCATGAGACGAAATACCCCATTCATGATCTTATATTAGAAACACTGATGAAATAGATTAATACTTCATGCCACTACCTATTTGGGGAGAAGTTTATAGAGTATTAAAATCATAAGATCTTGCTGTATATATTCACTTAGATGGATCTCAACTTGATAAAGACGCAATGGGTGGATTATCTTCAAACCTTTGATTTTAAAATTGTTTAAACCCTTGGTAAATGGAATGTGGTTACAAATTATTTTAGAAGGAAATTATTGACTTAAGAAGTGAAATAATCAATAGAATAATGGTTATTGATGATATTGTCTTAAAATATATTCTTGGAAAAAGACTGAGTAGAAATCTAGGTATTAAAAATTTTTACTTGACCTGGATAACTTACGGATGATCAGAGCCAACATGGACAGAAAAATCATGCAGAGTGTTGGTATTTTTGAAAAAATATTTTGGTGGGGATACCTCAAGTGAGTGGTCTTAGTCTATTGATGGTGTTTTTCACTTATAAAGAATATTGGTTATTTTGATAGAATTTAAGAAGGAGTTAATGAATAATAGACACTGATCTAGTTGGTCCATTTACCCTAGAGCTACCAAGTTGTACCATGACTTGAGACGTTATTACTAGTGGACATGAATGAGATAATCAATCATGGGTTTTGTGCCTTGATGCCTCACATGTCATAAATTATAGTGGAACATTATAGACCTTCTATATTTATTCAACCTTTACCCATTACAGTGTGGAAATGGGATAATATATCTTTGAACTTTGTGGTTGGACTAGCTCAAACATCCACTACAAATGATGTCATTTGGGATATTATTGATTGAATCATGAAATCAGCAGATTTCCTACTAATTAAAGAGTAAATAAAGGTATAGGATCTTGGGAACTTGTATGTACAAGATATTTATAGACATCATGGTGTGACATTGGCTATCATTTTTGATAGATACCCTCATTTTACATACTAGTTATAGAGTGTATGATAGGAAGCAACGAGTTCTCAAGTAAAGATGGGAGTGCGTTTTTAACCACTAATCAACGTCCATATCAAATGGGCTATCCAGATTCATGAGAAAATTATCTGGGAATATTCTCTTTCCATCAATGTATCATTGGAGAAACATCAACCCTTAATAGATTTTTCCTATAACAATTATAATTGAGATTAAATCCAGCTATCACCATTTGATGTGTTGTATAAGTGGCGTTGAAAGTCATTTTTCTATTGGGAATAAGTTGGAAAATTTTACTTGTTTGGACTAAGAATATTTATAGAGGAAAATGATATCATAAAATTGATTTGGAAGTTGTTAGTGAAAGCTCAGAGTCACCAGATATCCTATATTGATCAGTATCACCATCTGTTGGATTTTGAAGTTGGTGATTAGGTTTTTATCAAAGTTTAAACTCTAACGGGACATAGAATCTTTGGGAATCAGGGTAATTGATAACCCATATATATCATACCATTTGAGATTTTAGAGAAACTAAAGAAGTTGGATTATTATTTGAACTAAATTTCACATTTTATGTCTATCTACGATGTGCTAGATGTTTCTGATCTAAAGAAGTATCATCCAGATTCACCCCATATGATTGAGTGGGTGGAAGATGGGATTGAAGTAGACACATCATTGGTTGAAAAGCCTATTAATATAGTGGAAAGATAGGTTAATATGTGTCATTAAAATATGATCCCATTGGTTCTAGTGAGATGGAGGTTTGTTAGGGATAACTATATGACGTGGGAGTGTGATGCCTTGATGAAGTAGCAATGTCCTTAACTTTTCTCAGGTTCATGATCAAGTACATTTCTAGAGAGAGAAAGTTTTTATGGTAGGGTAATTTTCACACCATGGTATGAAAAACTAGGTACATAACTCTCTTTTATTTTTCCTTTTCATGATTTGCATCATTTTTAAGTTTGGATATGGTTTTTATGTTGTTGGTGGAAACATGAGGCCACCTACTAGCCAACGTTGGATGAAAAAACACTTATAAGTCTACGTGTTACACTAACCAGTTGGTAAAGTTCTTAAAGGTACATGAATTCTACATACACCCACTGGTCAACTGGTGATTCCTAGTGGACATCTGGTGATGCTACTAGGCATGTAGATAATTAAGGGAAAATGACCATTTTTCCTAAATTAAGTGTTTAATATCCCTTAATCCGACCCTTCATCCCAAATTTGGGTTTTCTTAGTTTAGAGTCTCAAAAGTTACGTTATTGGATCTATCCATCTCCCTAATGTATAATAATTTTACCAATTGGATGCTCGAATATTTATTGAGTGTATTATGGTAAGTGGATACTCTCCATTATGTTTCCTTCTGTTATTATTCATGATTTTGATGTCATATGAGACTAGATATATAACTGGATCTAGCATGGTCATAAATAATTGGCATGTTTTCATTTGGATATAGATTATCTGGGATTTTATCACTTCCTATCCCATCACTAACAAATAAAGAAAATTCATTTTCATCATTCTTGAGGTTGGTGTCTCTATCATATAGTCTAACCCTTGGCATGCATTATGTTGTTATGATGTTTTACTTTGGTTTTAATTATGAAATTTATTATTGTATATGGATTTTTTCTTTTAGGTATATATAAATGTTTTTAAAATTGGGGTTTTCATGGAAAACGATTGAGATATGTAATATTTTTATTAAATTTCCTCAAAGATGATTTCTAAATGAAAATAATTTTCAAACATGAATGTGGTGTGGATTACTATAAAAATGTTTTATAAAATGTGAGATTGGATTTAAAAGGGATTTTCCCTTTTAATTTTTTTATAAAACATGGTTTTAGTTTATTGAATGTAATAATGAAATAAAACACATTGGGTATACCTTGGGGTACTAGGAAAAACTAAATAAAGAATATACGTCATGGAGTTATCTCTCACTATGGGAGGTTACCTTGATGCCATGAGGCTAGGGGAATACTTTTTGGGGGATCAAGGGTCCTAGAAATTTGTAGTTACCTATGTCGGATAGTGTTCCATTGTGTATCTTAGTGGTTTGGTTTTGTACATCCTTCATCATGTATTTCCCTCTTTGGTTTCTTTGATATTACATTACATACTTGATATTTTGATATGATTAATTTCCCACTTGATCATTGTATGGATATTGATTCTTGAAAACTATTTATTTATCTATTTATTCCATTGGATATGTTATATCATATATTTAACTTCTTATTTTATTGTGGAATCATTTGAAAGGAATGACATGTTTTTGAAAAGAAAACCAAATGATGATTTATGAATGGAAAATGATTTCTTTTAATTTTTTTTAGAAATTTATTTTCTTTAATATTCAATGGATGAACACGGTTATAAAATGTATATATTCATGGTGGTATCATACTGATCTTTAGCTCTCACAACCTACTTTTACCTTTGGCCATTTGAGCCTTTGTTTTAATGGATACATGTATAGAGAAGAGTGTAATGTAGTAGACAAATCTCCTATGACATGTTTCCTTTCTAGTGGGTTGGGATGGTGGTGACATGTGGTCGAATGAAGATGGACCCATGGGTTATTTTGGGTTCCATTTTTTGATGGTCTTTTAGTTTCACATTGAGACCACATTATCCAGATATCATATATGAGATTTTTTATTTTTGGTTTGAAATATTACATACTCTATTTATATTATATGTTTCCATATTTAATTCTATCTTATAATATGTTTTTTGATGGTGAAAGTGTTCCCATATTCCCTTTTTATGATGCCCAGGTTCTTGTCACCATCCCATGGAAATCAGTAATACATTTCGGGCCCTGTGGTGGGCTAGTTAGTGTAACATTATGGTTTGACCTGGGTTGGTTTGTTACAATATAGATCGCTCATTCTAGCGCATGAGAGTCTAATATTAAAAAACTAGGGGCTTATTTACATTTATGGATGATATAGATGAGTTTTTCATTGGATCCTTTAAGCTATTATGATCTTAAGATGATCATAGCATGTTGGGATAACATTGCACCACTAAGGTATCCTTTTACCTTTTCATTTAATTTACCCATCTATAAATTCTTTCATACACAGATATATGGGAGAATTTAGGGACTCTATTGAAAAATATTTTGTTACAACATTAATTTAGTAATTAAAAAAACATTTATGAACCCTTTAAAGTTCCCTGATTCCTTTAATTGATATCATAGAGGTTGTGTTAATTTATATTAGAAATTTTAATCAAATTTTCTTGAATTTATGTGTAGGGATTTGATATAGTCCCAATGATAATGAAAATTCGTGAATTGTAGTATGATTTTTTAAGAACAATCATCCAGAAGTTAAGGATTTAATTGGGAGAGAAAGAAGGAGAATTTTAACTTAGTTATTTTTATATTAATTTGCCGGATGTTAACTGATAATGAGCTGAGATTTCACCATGTATTCTTGGTTTATTTTTATTTTTATTTTTATTTTTTTAATATATAATGTTTGGTGATAATTAATAATTAATAATTATTTTTAAATGATCCACATATCATCCTTATATCCTTTAATTATATAAGGGATCACATGTCCATATTTGAAAAATAAAATTTATTTCCACATTCTGAGGTCCTCCTCACCTAAATGTGAGTATACATTGTAAAGAATAGATCACTTCATGGTGATGTGTTTTTAGGAAATAACTGGGTTGGATCCAAGAATGACATGACACATGAGATAAATATAGAAAGTGTAACTTGATTTAGTATATAAATCAAGGAGTTACCCTAGGATGTTTGTTAACCTATCATCCACTAGATAGATTAACCAGTAGAATAAGGATCATTTTAAGTAAATTATTATGTGAATTCTTGGATGATGTATGATCACATTGGATAATTAACATGCATGAAATGATAAAATTGAATAAAATACATGAGGAATGTTTTTCAATTATGCAATATTAGTTGTTATTAAAGTAGTAAAATAGTTTAATTAGAAGTAATTATAAATGCAATCATATTTCATTATCCAATTAAATATAAGATACAATTATTCAAAGTAATATTAAGAAAAAAACATCTACAATCAATTAGGTTATAATGAAACCATAGTTCTAGGTGCTCAATAGCCATAATTGAGGTTACCACTATTTATTTGGTTGTTTAAATAAGAGTGGTGGGATGGATTAATTAAAATTTATATAAAATAAGTAACCATAGATATCTTGGTTTAATTTTAGATAAATATTTCTAAGTAAATCCAAGGATGATATTTTTTAGAAGATGAGAATGTATTCAAAAAAACAAGGAGCTTTGAGTTAAGTAGTTTTCTAGCTAGAATCATGCCTTAAATCATTCTATGTAATGGTGTATCTATATCTTGGACTATGAATAAATATTTTAAGTATCCTTTCATACTTGAATATTCATGTGACTAGATATTTAAAATCCAATTGTTGAAGATTATTGGGATTTAAATAAAATAGTAGCACTCATTTAGGATTAATAAATCAATACCTTCTAAATAACTAGAAATCAATATAAAATAACTAATATATTAAGTTTCATTTTATAGAAAATGGTAATTTATAGTACATAATCACTAAAATCAATCTTGTCTAATGAACATTTCCTTACCAATGCAAATCACCTAGAGTGGTGTAGGCACTTATACATAGTACTATGAAATGAAAGGAACTATTTTGTGCTAGAGTCACCAATACCCGATGATCCACGTCACGATTAAAGTGAGAGTGAGAAAGAAGATTATGGATGAATCATGGATTATTAATTTTTTTTCATCATAATGTTATCATTAATCTATAGTCATATGTGAAATAAAAATGAGGGTATGGATGGTAACACCATGTTTTCTTATCTCCAATAATTTTACATGGAGAAAGAAATGAAAGAAAGAAATGAGATTGTCAACACACTGTATATGTATAAATAGATGATGGAATCTAGGATATTCACCATGTACTCATGATGATAGAGTATATTAATCGATTAGTAGAGCTATGAGTGAAATTGAATAATTATCATTCCATATATCTCATACACACATCCTTATCTCCCGATTTCTATAAATTTGATATAAAATATAAAAATTATCAATATATAGATGTTAAACTAATATATTTTGATAGGTTATTCCTAGTTTATAATAACCCAAATAGATGTATTTATTTTATTCTTATGGTTACAAAAACAAATCTAAGGTGAAGATACTATGTAAAAGTAAAAAACCATAGGTAATTCATAGTGTCCTTTCAAATAACCAATGATTAAGAAGGGAAAAAATAAAACATGAGGCTATTTAAATTTCATATAATAAGATATTCCAATGCAATATGAAATGAATGAATTGAATAAGAATAAAGAAAACTTTCAACTTCATGTATATTCATTATTAAGTCTATTATTTCTATTTTACTCCATGGGTATTAGATATAATTTTTTACTCAAACATTTGTATCCAAATATAAGAACCAATGATATTCATAATGTTTATAGTAGTTAAAGTGGATATTTAAGTAATTTATGGAGCTTGAATCTTACATGAAATAGAAAAGATAAAATCATTATGTTTTTGAGTGGGAATGTTCTCACATTTGGGAACTATTATTATGTATTGTCTGTTACCAAAAATATTATCTTAGAATCGAGTTTAGGAAAAATGGTATTTTATTTAGATAATGGAAATAGAAACTATTTATGTATACCATACATGAATAATGATTTAATTATATATGAATTATACATATACAATATTGGAAAACAATAATGAATATAACACATGAGGCTAAAATAATACCCCTTTGTGGAATTATAAGACATGAGAAAATAAAAATATAATAAAAATTAAAATATATACCAATAAGGGTGTTTAGACTATTTTTTTACTAATACAATTAGGCATTTCATATAATTTCTTATAAGTTATAATGACCCAGAATCATTTTCTCATTAAATTTGATAGATCCATAAAGCTTATAGAATTTAGTTTAGAAAGATTCATGAGAACTATTTCAAGTAGAAGCTAGAGGTAAATTCTCATACACCATGTTTTTCGATGATATCATCATATGATATAGACATATATAATTGATAAAAAATGTGATTACTTTAATAGATTTAAGAAATAAAAATATGACATAGAGAATAATCTTGGTAAGAAGATAAAATATGATTTGATTAGATTGACCCAAAAAATATTTTAACCGAGTATTCATAGTTCATTAAATTTAGAGTGGAGATTATTCATAAATAAACATTTTCACACACAAACACACACAAATATATATATTAGAGTCATGGAATTATTAAAAAGAGTAATTTTTTACTTGATGATCATGGTGAGATTAAATAAGAGTCATGTAAGTCTTCCATTATACATTTTGGGACATTATTTGAAAATAACAACATTAACTCTTAACCATATTCTAACTAAATGAAAAATATGATATCATATGAGTCATAAAATAAATATAATTCATTATGAAAAAAAATCTTGTGTTTGGATGTTAACTATTTATTAAGGATTATTCTTGTAACAAACATGTATCAAGAAACAAAAAATGCATCCATGCAAATTATCCTATGTTTAAAATTTTTATTACATAAATACTGAAGATAAAATAGTGATAGTTAGGTAAAATTATATATTTATATAATAAAGGATAAAATATCTATCAAATATGGTTTGGTCGAGATATAATTTGATAATTTCAATGCTCAAGATGCATAAGAAGTTTTTATGGGAACAAGTTCCATAAGAGATAATGGAAAATAAAGTTCCCAATACACATATAATATATTTGAAAGATACAACTAAATAGAGATTGTTTTATTATCACCAAGTTAGGTGGTATGTTATTCATTATGAATAATGGATCTATATCCTACAAGGAAGTATAAAATAGTGAATAAGATTATAAATTACAAGTAACTATGAAATCATAAATCTATTCCATGTACCAAAATTAAGTCATAATTTTGATAGTAATTTTATTTTATATAAAACCCAATATATCTAAATGGGTATAAAAAATAGATAGACATGGATGGTAAAATGTGTAATTATAAAGAAAAATTGGTTTTTGAAGGTATAAGATAAGTTAAGGTGTTTGTTTTGATGAAACCTTTTCACTAAAAGTGGTGTTTAAATCCATTTGAATTTTAATTTTCATAGTAACATACCATTATTATTATATGAAACCTTTAACAATCAATTTATGGACAAAAAACATCAAATCAACGGATGATTATTTTTCCATGAAACAATAATAGGTTAGTAGGATCACCAATTATTTCTAATTGATATATGTTGATAACATATGGAAAAAATATATTATTCATAAAGTTAGTTAATAATCACTTAAAAAAATTTATCCATGTATGGATTGAAGTAGTAACCAAAGTTACAAGAAAAAATATCTATTAAGGTTGATCTATGGGTTTTTTTGACTAAGTCAGAGTATAAAAATTAATAATGTATTGAAAACTAAATTTTTGAATAATTCAAGATAGAATTATTTCCTATATCACATTGTATAAATCCGTCTAAGATAATATTTTTAATACATTGGAGTAGATTAAGATGATCAGTATAACTTGATATACTTTTTTGATGGGATCCATCAAATATTCTATATAATTTTTTAGATTTTTTATTTCTTATACATATGAAATTGTGTGAAAATATCAAATACATCCAAGATAAATATGTAGGGAAATAGTCAAAACTATTCAATAGTACATTAGGAGTGAAAAGAATTTTTTTTTGACAATTGAGAAGAAAAATAAATAGTAACTGAAGGGGGTATAAAAATATACATAAAACGAATCAATATGATTGAGTATTGTAGTAAGACTATAGAAAATAGAAAAATAAGAACATTAAAATTAGTGATAGTCAATTATATATAATCCAAGTTTATTACATGTTCCAAGGTAGCTAAAGAATCAGTGAAAATACAAAACATTGTCATATATATTAGAATTGTATTAAGAAACTATAATATTTCTATAATGAATATTATAAAAATATTTTAATTCTGACGCGAGACAAGAATTCTAGGTCCTGAAAGAAGATAAGGCTATATACTTAAAAGATATCATCTCTTGAGGGATTTTTCCCAAGGAGGTAAAGTTATAATTTATAAAGTATCCATAGATAAAAACATGGTAAACCTAATGACTATAACTATATATCAATATAAGATTTATTTTTTATTTGAGAGCTAACATTTTTTGAGAAGTTAGAAGTTAGGTCTAGTGTAAGTGGGAGTATTGTGAGAGTGGGATCCATATACACAATTTGAACTTGGGGTTTTCAATTACCTTGTAATGTATAAAGTGTAATATCCCAGCCCAACCTACCCCATCAGAGATTGATTCAGAACAACACATGACTTAAGGCACACCCCCAAATTTCATATGTTTCTAGTTAGAAGCGAGGGTCCAAGGTAATACTATTGGGATACTATAACCTATGGTACATATATCCATAAAACATAAAATAATTAGTAGATAAATATAGTCCTAAGATAAAATGAAAAGAAAGGGGTAAATTTAATTTTAAAATTTAAAAGAACTAAATAAATAATAATAAAAATGTAAATTAATAGAATAAAGATCAATTTAAATAAATAAATTTTACATAATCGAATTATGAGATAACTTCATTTGATTGAGTATGTATAGTGGAATAAACTTATGGGTATCAAAGTTAGATTAATTAAGTGAGTTGAATAAAAAAAATACCTAAATTAAATTAATTGATATCTCTGATTACATAAGTGCGATGATATAAATAAGGTGAATTAATTTAATTTTATTAAATCACTAATAATATAAAAATTGTAGTAAAAAGTAAAAGGAGGTAGAGAGAGAGAAAGAGATTTGATAAAGCTGTTTGAAAATAGACCAGTGTGAGCCTTGATATATCATACCCTCAAGTTTATTGGTTTATATTATTACTCACTTGATTTTAATATAGATAAGGTAACCAAGTTCCTCCCTTGAATTTTCATGGTTCTGTAAAGAAATGTTTCCTCCTATACTTCATCATTATTAAGTACTTTTCCATCAATTTTTTGGCTATGGAACCCTTTGTAGAAGAGGTGGTGATAGATATATATTCATAGAATAAGTCCATTATAGATCTGATCCATCATAACTGAATGTGGGTAGTACAATTGAGAGGAGAGATAGATAGGGAATGGAGGTGAGATCCTTAAGATATTGATAGTTGAAGATGTATCTTGAATGGATAAATTGATATTGATATAGATTCATCATGATAGAATAATTTATTTAAACGAAAGGGTTGTTCAATCCACCAGTAATCTCCAAGACTCCAAGGACTCCTATTTATAGCATCTATAGGAGCTCTGGGTCCCCTGGGTTGTGACAAAGATTTAATGATTCGATTAAATGAATCTAATAATTTTGATAAATTCACTTTTAGATCCTCATTGTGTTTTCTATAGATTTTATAACTCAACCTCCATTATAGATTTTAACCTGATTTAGTGAGGAAATATTTCTCATTTTGACCTCAACACGCTAAGAACCATTCCAATAGACTTATTTTGTAGTCATTTTTTATAGGCACTCATCTGATGTACCATGAACACTACAATGGTTGTTTTTTCCTTGTGTTGCATAGGTAGGCATCCAAGACACCACTCCCAGTGAAATGATGTGGTGTATTTCAACTGGTAGTTTCACACTAGTGACTTCCCATATCAAAATGATCAGTATTATGGGTGTGGTCACCAACTTTATATTTAATCATCTTCAAAATGGCTTGTATGAATTCACCATTGTGTAGTCAAAGATGTGGTGAAGACCCACTTCACAAATTTGAAAAAAACTCTCAAATGCTCTTTTTTTAAACAAATTCATCTTCACCCATCTACTAGGTGGATGGTGGGTACATATCATCAAGATCTTCAAGGAATACCTTTTTCCTTTTGATGAGTTCAATTCATCAATTGAATTCCTTTTAATATTTCAACATATTCTCTAAGGCTTCACAATATCTTCAATGAAATTCAAAAATTCATTTCAATTATTTCAAGAATAATCCTCCAATTCTTTTTTATTCAATCATAAAACTATAAGGTAGTATAGATATAAATTCTGAAACATTCTTAAATTATTATTTTTACAAACAGATGAAGGTTTTTGTGATCATGAAAATATATTGATAGAGTGGTAAGAATAATAATCTCCACCCTTCTTGATCAAAAACACATAATATAAAAAGATATATAAAGTTTAAATCAAGAGTGAATCATATAACTACACATTCAAGATATTTTCAATATGATCAAGAAATAAAAATTACTCAAACTAAACATAAATGAATCCGCTTTTGAGAAGAAAAGAAACATTTTTATCTTAAAAAATTATCCCATTTGAAAAGATATATTTAATAATTTCTTCCCCTTTGAAACGTGAAAAAAATTATCCCTCAAACTTCCCCCCAAAACTTCTTCCCCTTTATGATTATTAAAAAAAATAAGACAAGGGATATGATTTAAAATGTAAGATTTAAATGGAAAAAATTAATAGATAATAATGAAAAAAGACACTGAATATTGAATTCAAATAGTGATTGAAATAAAAATAAAAATAGGGAAAATCAAAAGTTTTGTAAATTAAGTAATTTGAAAAAAATAATTTATTCTCTTTAAAAGATATGAAAAAATAGATGATATATATATATATTGGATAGATCAATAAATGAAGTTAAATATAGTAATGAGAGTAAAAAATATGTCTAAACTTAACTGGAAGGAGATATGTTAGGACCCCCCTCAATAGGTGCATTTTAAATTAGAAATCAAAACATTAATGGAATGATTGATAATCTCAAGAGTAAAATATAAATGAAATTTTCATGACCCCCAAGGGGTACCCCTCCTTGGTTTCCAGTTAAGGAAGAGAGGTAATCATCCCCAAGTATCACCTTTAGTAAGACATGGGATAGTGACTAGCACTGAGGGAATAAATAATGTTATACATAAGGGAGGAATTACCCTCAATAGAGAATAAATAGAGGATCATGGGATATGGTATCAACCACCAAACAACTCTATGATATAAAGAAATGAAAAACCCAAAAATATTAAAAAAATTCATGTAATTTCATAAAAATAAAAATAAGTGTCTCCAAAATAATTTACCAAAAGACAATCCAATGGTTGAAACTTGAAAAATACAATCTCTAAGACATACATGTTCAGTTCATTTTTCAATTCCATCATAGTAACCTAAAAAATGTTTATATATATTTTAGGGGAATAACATGTATGATTAGTTGGATCATACCCAATGACTCATAAAAATGTGAGAATAGCATACTAATTACCTTATGAAAAAATAGTAGAATCAATAAAAACCTATTTGTTTAACTAGTTCCTAGCCTCACTAAGGCTTAAATGCCAAATAAATTATCCAAGTATAATAATATAAGAAGGATCATATCAAAAAAGTGGTACCGCACACCAATTCCCCATGGATTTTCCTCTCTCTCTCCGCAACGTCATACATCCTTAATTTATTATCTTTTTTTAATCTGTTAGACTCATACCATCACAAGACTCATCACAACAGGAAAAAACCATCTCTCAACCTATACCAACCACTATATCACATTCTCATTATCTCATAACCAATTTTAAAATCCAACATAATAGAGTTTCATGAACATGAATAACATCAACTACATTCCCTCCTCATTCCATATATGACCCCCATCATGAACCACCTCATCCACTCATAAATCATCACCTTAGGTGCACTATAACCATAATTCATCACAACCCATGCATAATAAAATTTTATAGAAGAGGGAGTGGGGAATATGGGGCATCCAACCATCTTCCCTCACCATCCTGGATGATTAGAGAAAACACTCAGAATCCAAAACCTTTGGGTGTCAGTGAAATTACATGAATCAGGTGGGGTTAGTATGTAAATCACTTAGATAATACAATTCATAACAGTTAAACACAATCACTAGTTAAAAAATATATTTCCGTGTTGATTTTTATAAAATTTTAGTATTTATTTTTAAATTAAATTTATGTAGGTAACATTATAAATAATAGTTTCGACATCAATTTTAATAAAACCAACGTCTAAACATTAACTAGAACTAAATTTAACGAGTCTTTCAACATTTTTTTTAATAAAACGATTTTGAAAATATATATTCCATGTCAGTTTTAGTATACAAATGATGTAAAAAATATCCCATTGAAGTTTCAACATCATTTTTAGTAATATCGATGTTGAAAGTAATATTATTTTAATATGGAAAAATCCCTTAAGACTATCAATGTCGGTATTCTTGTAAAAATCAATATTGAAAGTCTTAGTGGATTTTTTTCTTAAAGAACATTAAATGTCAATTTTTTTGTAAAACCTACATTGAAAGTATAATATTTTTATATTATTTTTCAATTTGTAGAAAAATAAATATGGAAAAAATCCATTTAGACTTTCCACATTAGTTATTACTGAAACAACCATGAAAATTTCAATAATTTTTATTCAACATCAATTTATAAAAAAATTGAAATGGAAAGTTGAATTTTATTTTTAAATAATACAATAAATTACATCCCCCACAAAAATATGAAAACATATAAAAGGGGTAGAATAAAGCATAATACAGATAAAGAAGAAGTATATACAACAGGGTAAAAACCTGTGAAAATAAACATAATTTAACAAATCAAAATAAAAAAAATTGTCTAAATAATTATTTTTAAACTATAATAAAAATAAAAATAGTTCATAATTTATAATTTAATCATACTTGGTTTTCCATTAATAATTACTTGAAGATCAATAGGTTGATATAACTTTCCAATAAATAAGGGATAATAGTACAAAGGCTGAAAAAAGTAAACTCAATCTACAAAGAAGCACTGTAGGGAACACATGAAAGGAATATTGATCAATGATGTATAATTTTAAGTGTATAATAAATTAATAAATAGAAAATAGAGTAAAAAATTTAGGCCAACATAAACACAACACATAGTTTTTATGCATGATTATAGAAGTCACACTTCAAACCATGTGACATACTCTGTAATTTTTTAGTAAGTTGAAATCCCCTAGTTTATGAACAATTTTAATAATTTTGATTATACACTTTTCTAAGACATCTTAAACACTAGAATTAACCTATTTAGGGTGAATTTGATCTTCTAAAAATATGTTTTAATGAGTTAGACTCATTTTATATCTAATATCATTAGATAACTTTATAAACTTTATGGATATTCAAATAAATTAAAATTAAACTTTTATAATTCATTGTAAAAATCAGTTAAATTCAACTCCAATAGACTTATTTAGGCATATTACACAAGGTTCAAAATTGAATTATTGGTTTTGAATCCATATGTAAGTCCAACTAATAGATATCCACCAAATATCATAAACTAACTTAAAATAATAAATTTCATGCCAATTAAATAAACCAAATTTACCTAATATAAAATTATAACACACACACACACAAAATGAAATTAAAATATTTTAAAAATCAACCTTCCTAACAAAATATTTTAAGTAAAAATTCTCATATATAAGGAAAATCATTACAGTCAGTCCAATAATAATCAATAATCCTTTTATAACAAAACAAATCCATTCATCTTAATACACAATTGAAATTAATGATCATAAATAAAACTACATACCGTTTTAATCAATTTAAATTAAGCATATACTTAATTATTAAAAACCTATTTTCTATTTAAACCCAATTATATTTTGAGTACAACTTAATAGAAAACCATAGAATATTTTTTATATTATAATAATTTAAAAAATTTATCATATAAAATAGAGAAATCCAAACACACATGGAATTCATAAATTAGTTTAAAAGCATTGTATAAATTAATTATATATATAGATATATATATTTTATTAAAAAATGAACATATATAACAAATATACTAAATTTAACCCAACAAAACAAGACTTTATAAATTAAAATCTGTTTTATTTATCTTTATAAATTCATTACAAACTAAACCAATTAAATAAAAAAATAAAGAAACTTTTAAAACATAAACCATTTCATTAAAAAATTAAATTAAATGTGATAAAATACTATTATAACAAAATAATTATTTTTTGAACAATTTTTACCCATAAAATCTAATATTAAACAAAAACATTAAAGAAACAACTCAAAACTAATCAAGAAACATATTAACATTTCTAAGTAAATTAAACAACATGATATTTACACAAATACATGAAAAATAATCAATAGATGGGTAAAAGATTCTTGATTATTATATCCTTGTAGATAAAAGTAAAAAAGGAAACAATTTTGAGGATTAAAACAAAAAAATAAATATGAGAGAAAAACAAATAAACTTAATAGTACATCACCTTATAATTCCGCATAATATGAAAAGAATGTTTTACATTGTAAATGAAAGGAATGAAATTAAATTTAAGATCATGTAAATTTTTTTGGTTCTCATTAACACCTATTTTGATAATATTTTGGTTGGGGATCATTTAGGGGTGTTTCAAGTGAAATTTTAAAATTTTTGGAGGGTTCATTGGTTATGTACAGTTCACACACAGTTTGTCCAAACCATGCACCCTGCTAGTGAAAACCATGAACAACTAGGAAGAAGGGGCTTGTATGGTTGGTGAACAGTTTTTTTAAACTATGACCCCACTAAGGAGTAACCATGAAAACTCCACAGTAATAGTGCATGATTAGGGAACATGGTTTAAAAACCTGTGCGATCCTGTCCATCTAATTATGCGTGTAGAATTTAATTATTCTGAAAATTGTCAAAAAATTCCCTAAACTATATTTTGGAACCTTGATCGACCCCAAATTGGGAAATTTCATTCTAAAAGATTTATAGGGCTCCCAATTATCCATTTTGGGACCTCTAAACCCCTTCCAAGGTAGATCAAATCTAGGTGATCATTGTTTGATCCCTTCCCGATAAGCATTGTTCTCCTATTCCTTCTCTCTCACACTCTTCCTCTCTCTTCATTAGGGTTGGTTATATATCTTTGTTATTGGGGGATCTAATATAAGTTGTTTTAGATCTTTACCAATGTATATGGGATGTGTGTACACATATTTCTATGATCACCTATTTGAGTGTGTGAGGATGCAATAACCTAGAACTATCATGCCTCTAAGAAGATGACCATGTTGCTCATTTGTATTATTTTTATATATATTCAATTATTTATAAACTATTTTAAAAATTCCTTGTGAATTTATATACAATATTTTATATTAATTGTTTATTAATATATATTTTTTAAAAATATTTTCCATCAATTAAAATGTAAAGTATGATTTGTTTTAAATATGATTTTGTACTTCAATACCTATTTATTTAAAATTTAATGCTTTATTTTGCTAATTAATTTGAATCTTATTATGGAATCCCTGGTGAGACCTTACTATTATTTTATATCACACAATACCTATGAATTTTTTTGTTTGTATATTATCTAATTTCAGGTTCGAGAAAGGGTAAAGCACCACTTGGAGGTGCTTCTTGTAATAGATCCTCAGGTCTTGGATATTTGTGACCATTGGGAATTGGGTTGTTTATCTTCATTATTTCTATTATTTTTGTTGTAATTTGGATTTTTCATACATTTTTAACTACATGAATTTTTATCTCTTTGGATTTTTATTTTGATAATAATAACTTGTATATGTTTCTTCTACTTTTTATGTAGAAAAAATCATTCCCTATTTATCTTTTACGATTCCAGGTGCTTGTATCCAACTAATGGAAATCAGGAACGCACTTCAGTCCATATCAAGATCAGAATGGGTGTCAAGGTACTATGGTATCCTGTCCATTTCATGATAGTAAAAATAAAATTATCAAGAAAAAGAGTAGAAGAATCGGTGAATTTTTATAGGAGGAGAAGACACTTTGAGGTAAGAAGTTTATAAAAACCCTACTATTTATTTCATACTTAAGAATATTTTATTACATAAAATATTCACTTGATACAACATAGAATATAGATAGGTCTAGTTTCTTTAGGGATTAGGAACATTACATAACAACTTAAAACTTAAAACACAACATCTTTATTGAAAAAATATTTTACATGACCACAACACTCCTTCATACTTAGTATTGCATGGGATAACCTAAGGACATGCATAAGAAAAGGGTGAGCTATAAATCCCAATAAGGGAGTAAACAGGGAATAACATGAATAATACAATACATATTAGGCAATAATAATATCAATTGATCATAAGAGAAACATGAACATAAAGGCATTCTATAGCTTGACTATCATAACACTGAAATGTGACATCAACATTTAACATGATATTAGCATGATCCAAGGCTCATTTCACATGGAACATGAGTAAACCCTCATTTAAATTGAATTATTATGAGCAAAACCTCATTTAACTTGAAGTATCATGATACTAATCTTTATCCAATGCATCATAGCGCTATCAGGGCACACCCTTCTTAATCATTTCATTTCATGAATAAGTGTGCCACATGGATCATATAACATGGATTCATTAAACATCATCATTTATTCCAAGATAAAGGAATGTGAAATTCATACATGAAAATCTATAATAAATAAGTAAATTTTCATGAAGGTGAATAACCTTGATAGATAAATGGGCATGGTATTCACTACATAATGACTTTGTCTTTGAAAATCGAGGTGCAATTTCAGCAGCATAACAACACGACATAAGAATTCATAAAAAATTGTTAATGAGAAAGAAAGCGGTGTATCATCATATGTACATGAAATTAATAGTAAGGGGGGTCATATTGATACATGTCCCAATATATGTAATGGAATTTAGATTCATAATACCATATAATTTCTTGAATGTAAATGAGGAGAGAGAAATTCCTTATTAAAATTTGGCATGGTAACAGATTTACATGAGAGGAATTAATGAGAGAGAAAGAGGTATCTCATCATTAAAAAATAAAGAGGGTAGTATGGGGGAGGTGATACATCATACCCCACACTTGTAATGGAAAATAAAAGGATATAATAACATAAATAAAATTGGACAAAAATGAGAAAGAAAGAAATTCCTTACTTGGAAGTGTGATCCCAAAGGTTTGGGAGAGGCTTGAGAGAGGATTATTGGAAGTTTGGGGAACCTTGGGAGGATTCTAGAGAGATGAGGGCAGAGTTTTTTCAAGCTCCAAAGGCTTTGAGTGAAGAGGAAGTGGGTGATTTGGTGGGTTTATATAGGAAAAGGGAGGGAATTCTTTATTATATAGTTTTTGGACCCTACACATTAAACTAATCAAAACCACAAACCATCACATGGTTTTTGACGATAGTTTTTACCAAAGGGGAGTGGAAAAAAATATTTTATAAGGAAAATGGCTGAATTTCTTAAAATATTTGGCTTGCTTATGTGGATTTGAGTCACACTCTCAAGGAAATCATTTTAAAATGTTAACATGTTTTATAAGTCTTGGAGGGTTTACTAAGGATTTGTAAAATAAAACAAATAAACCTAAAATCACATTATTTTAATGGAAAAACATATATTTTCCGAAAAACTCATTTATATTATTTCATTACATCACTATTGTGTCATTATGATGTTATAAAACACATTATATAATTAAACAGTATTTAATTTTTACCAAAAAATTTGACAGTCAAAAAATTATGAAAAATTCACCGTTGGATAATTTTGACATCCTAATTCAAAAAATAATATTCATTTTATCTAAATAATTTTCTAAATATGTTATTTTTTACTTTTAAAATAAAAACCGACATTTATAAAAAATTCACGGGTTTTGACAAAAATAGCTTTCAAACCTTAATAAAAATTACAATTATATTCATAAAAAGTATATGGTCATTTAAAAGTAATTTAGTAATAATATTTTATTAAAATATTATTTAATTCAAAAATCCACTAATTTATCAAAATATATTTCTTAATTCATTAATACTATTTGTACCTTAAAAAATATTTATAAAGTAACAATAATATAATGAATGTATATTCTCTATAAAAAAATAATTCATTTAATCATAGTGCTAGGGTATTGTTACATAAATCCTTATAACACCCACCTAAGACTGAAGGATAAGGTGTGCGATGGTGACAGACTATTGGGGTGGCTCAGACAACATCATTCGGGTGGTAATCTCTATTAGCTTCCACTTCTCCCATAGACGGTTCCTTTCGAGATTAACTTGTTGAATCTCAGCTTGGTCTTGGTCAAGAGAGATGCCTAGAGATGCCACCTCCTTTCCAAGATCCAACAAATAAGCTTTATATGGGGAAATTCTACTGGATGAGGCCATCATTAACTTTTTCTGACTAAATTGGATTTTTTAAAGCCCTATATTTATACTAATCATGTGATCACTATTCAATGACTATATTGACAACAATAAAAATTCTTAATGGTATTTTGAAATCCAAAAACATAAAACCAAGGAAGTTCATATGTTATATAACCATTTTACATAATAATACGTTTAATTAGATCAAGAGGAATTTTCATTAATGAATGTTTGGATCGTTACAATCTTCCCCCATTAAGAAATTTCTCCCTTGAAATTTCCTTTTCCCAGACTAAAACATATGTGGGTAACTCTGCTTCATCACTTCCTCTGATTCCCTCGTTGCTTCTTCAAACTTGTGGTTCATCGCAACACCTTGATGAGTGGAATTGTCTTACTTTATAGAACTTTTTCTTTATCATCTAAGATATTCAATGGATTCTCTTCATAGGAGAGGTCATTATCCTATGGAACCACCTCTAGATTGAGTACATGTTATGGGTCAGGTAAGTACTTACTGAAGAGTGATACATGGAATACATCATTTACTTGATATAGTTTCGGTGGGAGTGCTAGTCGACATGCCACTACTCCAATGCAATCAAGGATCTCAAAAGGGATGATGTACCTTGGAATAAGCTTTCCCTTCTTCACAAATCTCACAACTCTCTTCTATGGTGATATGTAGAGGAATACCATGTATCTGAAATCAAACTATAGGCATCTTCGACAATTATCAGCATAGCTCTTTTCTCAACTCTGAGCTGCTTTAATGTGCCACTAGATGGTCTTAACATTCTCCACCATTTCTTCAACCATTTATGGACCTAAGAGTTTTTTCTCCCCAGATTAATCCCAACATGCCGGTGTTCTGCACCTCTTCCCATAAATGGCTTCAAAAGGATCCATTTGGATGCTTGAGTGGAAACTATTGTTATAAGAGAACTCAACCAGAGGAAGATGTTGATCCCATCCTCACTTGAATTCCATTGAGAATGCTCTCAACATGTCCTCTAGTGTTTGGAAAGTCTACTCATATAAGACATCAGTTTGATGATGATAAGCTGTACTAAAGTTCATATCAGTATTTAGAGAATGCTAAAAACTCTTCCAAAACCTAGAGGTGAATGTTGGATATCGACCGAATACAATAGATAGTGGTACTCCATGCAGCCTTACCACATATTTGATTTATATCCATTCTAGTTGATCTAATGAGAAATCCTCCTGAATTTCAATGACATGTGAAGTCTTTATAAGATGATCCAAAACAACCCAGATATCATTATTTCCTTTAGATGTCTTTAGGAGTAAGGTGAAAAATTCCATGGTGATGTTATCCCATTTCCACATTGGTATGGGTACTGGTTGCATCATCCCCTTAGAATTCTGCCTCTCAGCCTTCACATGCTAACATACCAGGTACTTGGATGCTCCTCTTTATCCTCCTCGGTTATGGAGTATATTAAAATATCATCTATAAATAATACCAAAAATTTGTCAAGGTAATATCTAAATACTCTATTCATCATGTCCATGAATACTTATGGAGCATTAGGGAGTCTGAAAGTATTACTATGAATTCATAGTGCCTGTATCTTGTACAAAAAGTAGTCTTGGGGATATCCTCCTTCTTTACCCTTACTTGATAATATCCTGACCATATATCCCCCTTGGACAAGTATTGTGCTCCATGTAGTTGATCAAACAAGTCATAAATTCATGGCAGTGGATAATTTTTCTTTATCTTGATTTTTTTTGAGATCACAATAATCAATGCAATGGCGCATTGACCCATCCTTCTTCTTAACAAAGAGGACTGGTGCACCCCATGGTGAAGCACTTGGGTGTATAAACCCTTTATCTATATTCTCATGTAGTTGTTTATTTAGATCCTCAAGATCCACAACAGTAATTCTATATGGATTCTTGGATATTAAAAACACCCCAGGTATAAGATCAATTTATAATTCAATATCTCTTCTAAGAGGAAGACAATAAAATTCCTCAGGAAACACTTTAACGAATTCCCTCACAATAGGCACGTCTTCAAAGATAGTTGCTTCCTTAGACTCAATCATCTATGAAATATATGAGTGCTCATAGGGAATTAATATCCATGCTTGAGTTGATGGTGCTAAATAAGATTCATCTTCCTCCTTGCACTTGTACAGAATCGGGGATTAATTCACTATATGAAGAGTGACTTCCCTCTCACAACAATTTATGTTGGCTCTATATAAGAAAAGCCAATACATTCCAAGAATTACATTAAATTACACCAGAAGGAGTATGATGAGGTTTTCTAGGAAGTTCAATCCAAAAAATTATGATAGGGGAGGATTTATATTCATGGGATTCAATGATTTTCCCATTTTATGTACTCACATACATATTTACTTCAATGTTTTATGGTGGTGTTGGAATTGTTCTACTAAACTTTTGGGATATAAAAGAATGTGTAGAACCAGAATCAAAAAGTACGTTCCCTATTCTTGAATGAATAACTAGCGTACCTGTGACCACTTTATTTTTGGGGTTTACTTCTGTGGTAGTGATGGAAAAATCTTTCCCTTGTTGCCTTGTAGGTTGTTGGTTTACTTTGAAAACCCTTGGCTTAGGGAATTGGTTTGCAAAGTGCTTTGGTTGTTTGCAGTTCAAGCAATGAACAATGCGTTGAGGGTCAAGCAGAGCGTTACTCTCCTCTATCATAGCCATAGGTTTTTCTTATTGGAAGTTAATGGCCAGGTTCCCTTTTCGTCTACACCTAATTCATTTCCTCATCCCCATCAGGAAATTTTTGGGGTTCTTCTTTCCATACCTTTAGAAAGTGGGGTGCTGGATTTTCTTAGCACCATTGGATTTCTCCATCGGACTTCCAGAATTAAATTTTACCTTGCGCTTCTTATACCCATGATACTCCTCATATTTTTCGATCTCCGTTTCGACTTTGAGGGCACATCAGACAATTTCCTCATAGCTCTTGAAGTCATGTATTTTTAGGGATTTCTGTAGGCTAGGTTTTATCCCACTGAAGAAGTGGTCAACCTTTTATTCAGGGTTAATGAAAAAACCAGAGGCATATTGTGCAAGCCTTGTGATGCTTTCCTCATACACTCCAATGCATTCTTTATTTTTTTCTTGAGGGAAAGGAAGTCCCTTTCCGTCTTAAGTCAGAGGGTGCATGAAAAATATTTATCGAAAATCATTTTCTGAAAATATTTCCATTCCAAAGCCTTAATCTACTCCTCGGGCTTCATATTTTTGATCAATGTCCACCATTCGTCACCTTCACCCTCCATACGATAAGCAGTCAGAAGAATCTTTTATTGTTTGTAACATTAAAGGATGGATAATATCTTTTCGATGGAGTTGATCCATTGTTTGGAAATTGAGGGATCAAATGATCCATTAAAAGTTGGAGGCCTTTTCCTCATGAATCTATCGATTGTGACTTGTTATTTGGGTGGGGGGGGGGGTTGACGTTCCTTTTGACCCATGATTCTATTCAAAACTTGAGTTAATTGAGAGAGTATCATGATAAAGTTCGTGATTCCTGCTCCCATCAGATTGGGCATCTCATTAGAACAATCATCACATTGATCTTCACATTGGTTGTTAGACCGAGTCCTCCTATTACCATCCATTGGCTGGAATAAAAGGAAAATTAGAGGTAACACATAAAGGGGAATCCAAATATAAAAAGGGATAACATATAAATAACATTTTTCCTTAACTTATGAATTTAGAGGCTTCAATATATGTTATCCATGATCTACTTACTGACATATATTCTTGGGGCATTTTTTTAATTCCCTTAATAATGGTTAATAATAGGCTTGTGAATTTATAAAAGCATATCCCCTAGGAGTGTCGTAACTAAGAGTGCAGAAAGGCCCATTATGGTTCACCAGTTCCCATTCGAGTCTATCTCAAAGTAGTGGTTTCAGGTTTTACCCCAAGATACATCTATACCAGAGCCACCTCTACCTACTCGTATCTAGACATGGATGTATTTTATTGATAAACCAATTACTCATTACTAACCAAAATTTAGGGATGTTTTTATTATACTTAGTCTTATACCTATGGCTTTCACTATGGTTTTCTAATCCTAATCCAAAAAATAACTAAACCTATCCTCTGATACCAACTATAACAACCCCGCTCTTTATTTCATACTTAAACATATTTTATTACATAAAAACTTAACTTGATACAACATAGAATATCGAGAGTTCTAGTGTCTTTTGGGATTATGAACATTACATAACAACATAAAACATAAAACACAACATATTTATTGAAAACTTCTTTTACATGACCCCAACATTCCTTTGTACTTAGCATTGCATGGGATAACCTAAGGACATGCATAAGAAAAGGGTGAGTTATAAAGCCTAGTAAGGGAGTAAACAAGGAATAAAATAAAGAATACAGTACATGTTAGGCAATAATAATATCAATGGATCACAAGAGAAACATGAACATAAAGGCATGATATAGAATGACTATCATAACATTGAAATGTGGCATCAAAATTTAACATGATATTAGCATAATCCAAGGATCATTGCACATGGAGCATGAGTAAACCCACATTGGACTTGAATTATCATGATTAAACCCTCATTTTACTTGATTTATCATGATACTAATTTTTACCCAATGCATTAGAGCACTATCAGGGTGCACTCTTATTAATCATTTCATTTCATGCATAAGTGTGCCACATGGATCATATAACATGGATTCATTAAAAATAATAATTTAGTCCACAATAAAGGAATGTGGAATTCATATATGAAAATATATAATAAATAAGTAAATGTGCATAAAATTGAATACTCTTGATAGAGAAATGTGCATGGTATTCACTACACAATGACTTTGGCTTTGAAAATCGCGATGCAATTTTGGCAATATAACGGTGTGACATAAGACTTCATAAAAATAGTTGATGAGAGATAAAGGGGTGTATCATCATATTTACATGAAATTTATAGTAATTAGGGTTCATATCGATACATATCGTATCGTATGTAATAGAATTTAGATTTATAATACCAAATAATTGCTTAAATGTAAATGAGGAGAGAGAAATTACTTACGAAATTTCAGCATGGTAACAAGTGTACATGAGAGGAATTAATGAGAGATAAAAAGGTATATCATCATTAAAAAATAATCATGGAAGTATGGGGGAGGTAAAAAATCATACCCCAACATTTTTAATGGAAAATTAAATGTTATAACATCATAAAGAAAATTGGACAAAAACGAGAAAGGAAGAAATTCCTTACTTGGAAGTGTGATCCCAAAGGTTTATGAGATGCTTGATAGTGGATTATTGGGAGCTTGGGGAAACATGGGAGGATTATATAGAGAGGATTTCATATGTTGGTTGATCTCCAAAGGCTTTGTGTGAAGAGGAAGTGGGAGCTTGAGTGGGTTTATATAAGAAAAGGGAGGGAATTCTTTATTATCTAGGTTTTGGACCCTACACATGAAACTAATCAAAACCACAAACCATACCATGGTTTGGTACCATGGTTTTTGAAAAAGGGGAGTGGAAAATAATATTTTATAATTCAAATGTCCGAACTTCTTAATATATTAGGCTTGATTATGTGGAGGTGATTCACACTCTCAAGAAAATAATTTTAAAATGTTAAAATGTTTTATAAGTCTTGGAGGGTTCACTAAGGCTTTGTAAAATAAAAATGATAAACCTAAAATCACATTATTTTAATAATAAAATATATATTGGCTCAAAATCCCATTTATATTATTTTATTACATCACTATAGGGTCATTATGATGTCATAAAATACATTATATAATTAAAATATATTTAATTTTTACCCAAAAATTTTATTTTCTCAGAAAATTATGAAAAATTCACCATTGGATAATTTTGACATCCTGATTACAAAAATAATATTCATTCTATCTAAATAATTTTCTAAATATGTGAATTTATACTTTTAAAATAAATACTGACATTTATCGAAAATTTATGGGTTTTGAAAAAAGCAACTTTCAATCCTTTATAAAAATTACAATTATATTCATAAAAATTATATGATCATTTAAAAGTAATTTATTAATAATATTTTATTAAAATATTATTTAATTAAAAAGTAAATTAATTCATCAAAATATATTTCTTAATTCAATAATACTATTTGTACTTTAAAAATCATTTACAAAGTAACAATAATATAATGAATGTATATTCTCTATACAAAAATAATGCACATAATCATACTGCTAGGGTCTTGTTACATAACCCCTTATAACATTTTCATTAGACTGAAGGGTAAGGTGTATGGTGGTGACAAACTCTTGGGGTGGCTCGGACAACATCGCTTGGGTGGTAATCTCTATTAGCTTCCACTTCTCTCGTAGATGGTTCCGTTCGATCTTAACGTGTTGAAGCTCAACTTGGGCTTGGTCAAGAGAGAAGCCCAATGACGCCACCTCATTTCCAAGATCCGACAAATGGGATTTGTATGGATAAATTCAACTAGATGAGGCCATCACTACCTTTTTCTGAATAAATTAGATTTGTTAAAGCCCTATATTTATATTAATCATGTGATCACTGTTCAATGGATATACTAACAACAATAACAATTCTTAACGATATTTTGAAATCCAAAAACATAAAACCAAGGAAGTTAATATGTTATATAACCATTTTACATAATAATAAATTTAATTAGATCAAGAGGAATTTTCATTAATGAATGTTTGGGTCATTACAAAGTTATACCAATATAAAGCAGAATACATAATCGAAACACCAAGATAATGAATTTGAATATCTGAACTATAAACTTCTAGGTGGAAGTACTCATAATAACCTAAAAAGAACTAAACATTACAAAGAAACTAGTCAATGGAAATATTAAAAGTTGGTAGTATAACGTTTCAGTTTATGGTGGTGGTTCTAGTAGGAAAAGAAAATATCATAAAGATGGGTAAGTTATTCATTTATATAAGATTTAAACTCATTGAAAATATATAATAACAATTAATGTTATAAGATTAAAAAATATAATATTTTTATATAAAAATAAAATAATTAATATAACTAACCTTATCAAATGCAGTCTTCATACCAATTGTGATTATCTCAAAAATGTATCTTAAAAAAATAACTATATTTTACCCTTAATTTTTGATGATGACACTATGGTTTCAAAATATTAACATGAAAATAAAAACCATCACACACACATATATATAATAAAAAACATATGTTTTTAAATATAAAATATATTTACCAATAAATTCCTATATTTTATTTTATATGGCCTCTATATCAATAGTTTATCATTGTTAAACAATTTCCTTGAACTTTATTTTCAAATTTCAATTATCAAAACATGTATAAATAAAAAATAATTAATAATAAAGAACATATTAAAAACATAAAACTTACTTGTTTAATAATTTTCTAAAATATTTTTGTACTCTACCTAATACACTATCATAAATAAAAGAACAAACCTATAAAATCGATCACCATATACCAATTAAAAGCATAAAACAATTGGTATAAATACTCATTTATTTAACATTAATTAAAAAAAATATACCTGAAACATTTTAAAACATTAAAAACCAACAGAATATACAAACATTAAGAAAAAAAATTGTAAAATTGCTCATTTTTAAAAATAAATTAAAATATACATACTTGATAATTTAATATTTAACAATGATTAAAAAATAGTTTGCAAACAAGAAACCAGTAAAAAACATAATATACAAACTTTAAGGGAAAAAATGATTGTATAATTACTAATTTTTTAAACTTTAAATAAAAGAGACAATCCTTATAATTTAAATGTTAACCATACTTAAAAAATAGTTTGAAAAAATCATAGATGGGTAAGTTATTCATTTGCAGATAACTCGATCTCATTTATATTATAAAATAAAAATGAATATTATAAGATTAAAAAGCACAATATTTTGATATAAAACATTAAATAATTAATATAAATAAACTTATAAAATTTAGTTGTTTTCCCAATTTTTATTATCTCAAACATGTATCTTAAAAAAAAATAACTATGTTTCAACACTTTTGATGATGAAACCGTGGTTACAAAACATTAAATTGACAATAAATACAAACAAACACACACACACACATATAAGAAAAAATATATATTATCTAATATAAAATATATTTACCCATAATTTCACGTAGTTGATTTTATAAGGATTATTTATCAAGAATTGATCATTGTTAAACCTTTTTCATGACCTGTATTTTCATATATAAAGTATCAAAACATGTATAAAAAATAATATTTTGGAATAAATAACTTATAAAAAGGAATAAAAATTTCATGTTTAGTAATTTTATAAAACATCGATGTACTACGCCTAATAAATTAACTTCATGAAAAGAATAACCCTATAATATAAAAACAATTACCAAAAAAATCATAAAATAATTGGTATACATATTAATTTATTTAACATTAATTTAAATAAACATACCTGATAATTTTAATCACAATCATATATAAGAAATAGTTTTCAAATAAAATGGGAAGATGGGTAAGATCTTCATTCATATAAGAATCAGTGTCATTGAAAATCTTTAATAACAATGAATGTTATAATATTAAAAAACAGAATATTTTGATTTAAAAAATGAAATAATTAATATAACTAACCTTATCAAATTAAATCATTAACCCGATTATGATTGTCTCATACATGAATCTTAAAACATAATAAACTCATTCCACCCTTTTTTTAATGATGAAACTACAGTTATAAATCACTAACTCAAAAATAAAAAAAATTATATATATATATATAAACAAAATATTATCTAATATAAAATATATTTACCATTACTTCCACATATTGGTCTATTTTTGGCTTCTTTATCGACAAGTGATATTTGTTAAACTTTTTCCATGACCTTAATTTTTATAAATATCAACTAAAAAAAACATGTATAAACACAAATAATTAAAAATAAATAAATTATAAAAAATGAATAATACTTACTTGTCTAATGTATTACTAAATTTTTTATATACACCATATAATAATGAGAAAAACAAATATAACATGCATTCATTTTGGAAGAATAAACCTAACATACAATGACCTCTAAAATATGAAAAGTTCAAAATTAATGACATTATAATGAAAATTAGTTAATATTTATATTAGTATTCATAATAATCAAGGAATGGAAAAAACCATCACCCAGTCTCTGTATTTGATAATCTCTCACATATATATGTAAATCTATAAAAATTATTCAAATACTTCACAATTGTTGAGATGAATTATGGATCTATAATTCCATAAACATTGGTGGCCTCATTTTGAATAATAAGTGTGTGTAGATACCAAATCAAATAAGTAATATAGTAATCCACTTGGAATCATCTTTATTTAAATAATATAAAATTGGAACAAAACTTTAATTACAAGGAAAAAATTACAAAAAAGGTAAAATGAGATAATAAAAAACAACCAAATCCATGAAAAGGTTTTTGAATATTCTCAAGGGATAATTTCTTCCACATATATTATATTTCATCCTAAAATGATAATTACTATCCAATGAAGAATAAACCTGGGATAATCTTTTTGTCCCATCAGAAATTTAAGAATTATCTGAAGTTTTTGGTTCTTGAATCTTTTAATTCATTTGAACTAATTATTTAGAATTTAGATACTCCTATATAAATTAAATGTCCAAAAATGTTATATGTAATTTTCAATCAGATATAAATAATATTTAAAAAACAATGCATACCATGTATGTCAAATGAAAATTAAGGCTAGCTAACCAAAATAAAAAATGACCCATACAATCCCCAACCCTAGAAAACTATTTAGTTGGAAATGGTAGTCGACTAATTAGATCTATAATATCATGTACTAATATTATTTCCTAACCAAGCTATATAGGCTAGTGATTTTCAGAATCCCTAAAAAATTGAATAAATCTGTACACTAAAATACATACATGGGGATCTCTGGTATAAAAATCACATTTTATGGTTGGTTCAGAATGAGTAGGTGGCGAATCTGATTAGGTAGGCTGGTCAGGATGGGAAATATGCACATTCTCTGATTGTATCTTCAATTGTTCAAACATAGCATACACAACTGATTGAGTTTGATTTCCTATGGACTGTTTCAGGTCAACAATATCACCTATTAAGGAATCTATTTTTGGGTCTCTTAATTTCATACTTTGATGACCAAAAACTTTTTTAATGGTGACACTCACCCCAAATCCTATGACACAACCAAGGTGTTTTGGATTTTATAAAGTAGTATCTATGATGTAATCCAACCCTTAGGGATAAAATTCCCCTGTATCTCTTTCTCCGAAAGGTCATCCTGAAATAAAAAACTAAAATTTTATATTAGAATTATTAATTTAAAAAATGCAAACATTTAGGGAAAATAAAAATTAAATTCTTATAATTTTTTAGCCACATCCATAGATTTCTCTATAATATACTTTTCATTTTTTTCCTTCTCACACTTTTCCATTTTTTATGGAGAGTGGGAGGAGATAGAGGACCAAAATGGACCTCTTCTAAACCCACTACTAGATTAAACTCTTAATGTAATAAACCATTTTTTACAATCATTTTCTCCTATAATAAATGATACCCTCCACGTGATAAAGTATGATGGTATACTTTTTGAAATAGGGAATCTTAATGAGATATCTTGGATGACTGTTACATAAAAACAAACTAATAAGTAATTAGGTAATCTACAAGAAATTTTATAATATAAAATAATAATCATAACATAATTGCTTCATCACGTCAGTTGATGAAAAATTTCTTCCATGTATTAGAATCTAAAAAAATATACTTGAGGCATGGGTTATCACTCTGTAACTTACCAAAAACATTTTTTTTTGTAAATTTTGTTTTAAAATATCTCCATTAAACCATTGCTAAAGATAGAAGTATTTTCTTAATTTCTTTCGTTTATTCAAAATTGAATTTCATCTATAATTGAATAAATGAAATAGTATTCATTTAGAATACATAATATTCAAAATATGAGTTAAAAATAAATCAATTGAGATATTTTACCATTATGGACTCCCAGGTCTTCTCTTTTTCCATCTTTTCGACAGAATTCCAATAATGATATAAAATGTTAATCCTATAATGGTTCTGCATGATGATATAACTATTAAACTTTGTTGCATTTGGGCCAATTGGGTTACTATTATCATCAAAATTAATATGTATTATCTGGTCTCCATGTACAAGTGACAGTTTTTGGTAAACATGTAATCCCATATTTACCAACACTAGAAATTGATTTCTCTATAGAATAATGAGAATACGTTCTCATTTATTAAATTATTATTATTTTTGAATATTTAATAAAATGAAAAAAATACATATACCTCGGTAAATGTTCCTCTTCCTCTGTGTCTGTCATTGAAATATAAATATGTAATGAAATTTTATGTACTCTCATATTATTATAAAAATGAATATCTAAAAACAATGATTACAATAATATGTAAGTAAAAAAATTGTATCTCATGTGTGTAAGTTTCAATAAAATGATTCCATGATTCTTAACCAAAAAATATGCAAGTTAAACTATTAAATATAAATAATAATTTTAAAATGATAGAAATGTTTACAAATTTAAATATAACAGTTACAAAAAATTATTTTTATATTCTTAAATTTAACCAAAATATAATGATGTACATCAGGTTTTTCAATCAGAAAATGTTTAACCATAACTATTTAATATACAATTTAACACAAAAATCATATAAATAATCAATTTATATATAATTAAATATCCAATAATTAATAAAAATATGAGTTTATACATTTAAATTTGAAATAATAAATAAAATATTAATATTTACCTGAATAATTAGGGGATTAATTTATTATTTTCCCATAACTCTTTAACATGATCATTTCATACATCATATACTACGTTTTCAATATAGTCATTATTATCATTTATAAATCACATAAGAGATGAATAAGCCTCATATAAATCCATAGAAAAATCAAAATCATCATCCTCATCACCCAAATGAATTATTTTCCCTTGAAAAGAAACAAACCACTCATATTTTGATGGATTAATGACATAAAATATTTTATTTTCATCTATTTACATGATAAATGGTTCCTATTTTCAAATAAAATTTTTCAAATTAGTGAGTGTCAACCCATAATCATCATGTTTCACACCGCTATTACTATCAACTGAATTACACTTAAAAACATTGAATTAAAATTTAGTATAATGATTTTCTTATATATCCTCAAGAACTCCAAAATATGTCGTTCATGTAGAAATTGGGTTTTTATCTTTTACACTCTAAAAATGCAGTGCTTTAGCAATGACTATTACCACATTATTTTCAATTTTACTCTTGTCATATGATTTTTTTTGTAAAATGTGTACCCATTAATATCAAAACAAAACCATGTCATCACATTAAGAGACAATCCCCCTGATAACCATTTGAATGTTTCTGATGTATATATATCGGTGATGCCTTTCTCTATAAACAAGGAAATAAATCGATTTTTATGCTCAATCATCAACTAATTTTCCTTTATTTTTCGATATCGTACATTTAATTATGCAATATGTGATGATATATATGTTTGAACCTCATTTTTGTTGTTCAAAATGTATAAATGTTCATGAATCACATCATCATGTGGAATTAACTTTACCTTTAATCCTTGAATCCCTCTACCTTCACTATAAAATATCATATGCTGAGATATGGGGAGAACAATATATTCCACTTCATACAAATAATCAATAAAGAACTCAATATTTTCTTCTGATACATATTTTTAAATAATAGAGTCCTCTAGTTGATAGGAATTTTTAACACATCCTTTAAAAATGTTATATATCATTCAATAGGATACATCCGACATAAATAATCAAGGCCACATATTCTTATCTCACAGACTAGAAGAATCACCAAATGAATCATTATATCAAAAAACATAGGTTATAAATAAGTTTCAAGTTGAAAAATTATCAAAGAATCTTAATTCTTTAACACATATAGAAAATATGAAACAATAAATTTTGTACAAAAGGATTTGAAAAAATTACATAAACTGATGATTGTCTTTCTTACAAGTGTTGGTAATATACCACACAATGTGTCCAATAGTAGTAGTTTCATCAATACATGAAAGTCATGATATTTCATACCCATTAAATTAAAAATCCATCAGTGACAAAAAATTCTTCACCTTTTAAGAATATCAACTGGGTACTTTAATACCATGTAGACACTAACAAAAATTCATCTTCTCATCCTTTCTTAATATGTGAAAAGATGAAGGTAAATATTTTCTTTTTTTTTCTTCCAAATTAGAACTAACTTAATTACATGGATATAAAGTCCAATATATCCTGAAATACATTTTTTATCTTTCCTTTTATGTCCAAAAAATTTCCAATCAAACTATCACATATTTTTTTCTCAACATTCATAATGTCAATGTTATGTTTCTTCTCTAAAAAAAATCCAATAAGTTACTTAAAAAAATATAGAATGTTTCATCCAAATATTTTTTTGATGACCAGAACATCCTTTCCTTCTAAATGTGAAATCAAAAATTTTCACCCTGTCATAATATTCTTCAATTAAAAATGGTTGTGGAGGAAGATTATATTCTTGAAAACCATTTATTTATTTTTTCAATCTATGATAAGGTGATTAATTAACAAAAATATTTTATTTCCCATGTACACTATATTTAATCAATTTTGTAATTGATAATATGTAGTCTCTTCATCATAAATTGGAAATGATTTATTTCCCTTAACACTGTTTCCAAATAAGTTTATACATGTAAGAAAATATATTATAGTGACAGTTATCATAACACACAAAAGAAAATAATCTTTCTTGTATGCATAAAAAACTATAACACTTGTAACCCACAGAGGATTCAAATCATCAATCAATGGAGAAAGACACACATCAATATTGTTTTCTATATTTTTTTCCATAAATCATTAAGCTCATCATAATATGTTTTTTTCTCTATACATATATGTGGGTACATGTAGTAAAATTCTAAAAAAAACATACCATTAACTATGTTTACTACGATGGATCCAATATAGATTCATTATATATATGCACAGTCCCATTATAATATTTTTAAATTCAATTAAAAAATTTATATATTTTTATCAAATCTCTTCCACTATAGTGAAGAAGCATGGTGACGTAAGTGACCATCATAGATGCACTTATTTTTATTTCATCTTAAGATTTTTTTCATCAATTGTTTTTGAAAATAAATGATTCAGACAATGAATTATTTGAAAGTACCCAATTGATTTAGCAGAAGATTGGATTCTAGTATCTGAGAATAGATTAGAGTTGAATTATTAGAATTTTTATAAAGAAATATTGGAGAGAATTATGGAAGGTACAAAATTTATTTATTAGTATGTTTGATTCAGTACATAACAATTAATCAAAGTTAAAATTTTCATTCCTATTATAGAATGATGTCCCACATTTAATATATTTTGATAAATATTAATATTCCTCCAATATAGAACACAATAATTGGGTAAATCATGTATCTTTTTATACCCTAATATCATTAGGAATAATATTTTATCTTCGTCATAATTGGAATCTAGAATCTCATTTCATTCTAAAAGTATCTCTTTTAAATATTCAATAAACTTAGAAAAACTTTTATCACTCCACATATTTATTGATTTTAAGTAAACTTATCTCATAACTACTGATAACACAACTTATTTAGTACAACCTAAGAATAATTATTTATCATATTCTCTATATAATCTTTCAATAGTTGTTGTTTTTTCAATGGGTTCAACTCCCACATCATTAATTAATTATTCAATATGATCCTCTATCTCGTTCTGAATATGTTCATCAATATTTGATGTTGAATTATCAATTATTTCACCATGCTAGAGCCAACATGTATAATTATTTATAAAAACATAGAAAATGAGACGATCCTTCATTTCTATAGAATTTAACTTTATCATATTCAAACACTTAACTCATGGAAAGAAAATGATATCTTTATTTTTAATATTTTGTTTAGAAATATACAAGAAATAATCAACTCCCTTTTCATATTTATCAAGGGATATTTGTAAATTTCTCAAACTACAGTCCATTAATTATCTATGAAAACAATATAAAAGGTGAATATATTAAAACATATATAAATTTAAAAATATTTATAAATAGATAATTTTTAAACATAAAAACATATAATTAAAATAATTGTTGATCGAGTGGTAAATGTCAATAATTATTAAGAATAAAAACAAAAATAAATTATTCTAGGTATTTATTATATTTAAATAATTAATTATAAACTATGTTTAATGATTCTAATATAGGAATAAGGATGCCTTTGCCGTGTTTATATCGATTTATTTAAACAACTATCAGACAAAAACACTTTCTTTATACCTAGATCATTCAATATATATATCAATATTCCTCTTTAGTTAACCTAAAAAAAATACCATTAAACTTAAATTAAAAATTCTCATCATTAACAAAAAAGGTAAATTTTATTTGGTAAAAACTCTATGTCAAATGAGGAATTTACTACAATAAGAAGAAAATTGAAAAAAATCATTGATTAAAATCCCACAACACAAATAACATGGGTTAAAGTAAATAATCTATACCTTTGATTAAAATAATCTATAACTTTGATTAAAATAATCTAATGAATTACCAATTGTAGGATGAATCATATCATTATGAGAAAACATTATACACTTTATTACATATCATAGAATATTTTTTTCTAAAACATAAATAATACTTTCAAACTCTATGTGATAGTAAAATACCATAGTTGTTTTATCATAACTATTTTATTATTTCTACCATGTAAAATTTTATAACTTAACTCTTCTTGGGAGGGAAAAAAATTAATCATTATTTTCACCATAATATAAAATGAATTCATTTAGAAAACACGATCCTTCTAATATATGAAACCCAGAATTGTATGAAAATTAATTTTTTGAAAATAATATTCAGTAAAACCATTACCATGTGGTAATACGACTTTCATAAATTTCAATTTTCTATTGAAATAATCATCTCATATCTAAAATATTTATTTAATATCCAAAAATTTTGTGATTAATTATTATTTACTTACAATAGAACTAGTGTAAGGTGATTTTTATAAATAAAAAGTATGGTAAAAGGTTATAAATATTAAAAATGTGAGTGGTTATCATTATCATCCAATTTTTATTTTGGTTGAAAATAATGGAAAAAATATGATTTATTAAGTCATAAACTTTTATTGAATTGTAATAATTAAATTATGAAATATATGGCTCTTTATCTACTCGATGTTTTTCATGGTGATCCGAAAATATATAATTTAGTTAGAATAAAAAATAAAAATGATCATAGATAATATTTTTAATTGATATATAAATATATATTAAATTTTTGGTAGAAAAATATGATAATTCCATCAAATAAAAAATGTATAAAATTAAAAAAATGTTAATAGAAAAATTATAAATAATAATAAAATCCATAGAAAAAATTGAATGGATGAACCATATTTATAACTAACAGATAAAGATTTTATCTTCAAAATTAAAAAAAATAACTTATAAAAATTGGAGTTTGATAATTAAGAATTGATCCATAATATAGATGTACTCCCTCAAAGTTATTATCAAGGTGAACACTACAAGATTGAATATTTTTTTTTTCAAAAAATGATCTTGAAAAATGAATATAAGAAAACCTTCAACCATGGTTTCCAGTTGACCAAAATAGGGTGTTTAGATACTAATTTTTTTAGATCCTGAAACAAGGAAAAATTATGAGATATTGAGGATTAATGATCATTCAAAGATAAATTAAATAGAATAAAATCAACTAAAATTTCTATCCAAGATCGTCAGGTGGCCTTTGGTGGCTTCATAGGTCCAGATCAAAATGGTTTCAAAAAAATGAAATGATGATTTTGGGCTATAATTTTTTTAATGGTTTTAACATCATTTTTTAATAAAAAATATTAAAATGGGTTTTAATGATTTTTTATGTCATTTTTTAAGAAACCCGATGTCAAAATTAATTGAACATTTTTTTAGGTATTTTTCAAGACCAACATGAAAAGTTATTCAGAAAAACCCTTGATGTCAGATTTATATAAAATTGATGTCAATGGTGTTACACAAGATCTTTTAACATCAATTTTGAAATAAAATTATATTAAAATGTTTAAAAATATCTTTTTAAGACAATTTATAAGAACCCAATGTTATAATCTTGATATTGCAGCAACTATTTATACTAGTGAATCTCAAACTATGGGTTCACACAAAAAAACCACTAAACTACCACAACCTCCACATCAACCCTATCACATGTTAATGTTGCTGCTATGATATTATCCACCCATATGACCTCACTTACCAAGAACACAACCAAACCTCAATTCTATAGTTCCCATTTAACCTGATTGGCTACCAACTATTTTACATATCCATTTATCACATTTCCATATTTAATGATAAAACATTTTCTAGCCAAGGTCTGTGACTATTCTCATCCATTCCCATTTAATTAAGCATCATTATCCCATTTAAGAATTTCATGCATTCTATAACTACTGAGAAACTACCAAGCTAACACACAACATCATTAACCATTCCCATATCAACCCCATATTCCACATAACACATCATAACCACATTCAAAAATACCAAATAAGCTTATCACACATCATCACCATATACTCACAAGTAAACCCATTATTAAACCCATAATCCCAGCCATCACACAAACCATTACATCCAACCAGTTACACAAGAAAAGGAAACACAACCATTCATTATTAATACAAAGTTAGTTCAAATATGATCTTTAATTTATTTACCATTTTAAGGTGATGTGATTTCCAAAATAATATTTTATAAAACATCAACATATTTATATCAACAAACATATCTTGATACAAACAAGATCCAACACGTAATTTTTGACAAGAAATATCATAAAATCAAATGAAGCACATGAGATGTATCGTCTTTCCCAAAAATTCATTATGAACAATTATTTATCTTCATTAGGGTAACTATTTACATCAACCAAGAAGGAAATAAATTTATGATAATCTCACATATGTAAAAAATAAGGAGAGAACTTAGATCCCGTACCTCAATCACTACTTCAAAGAGAACCAAACTGACAATGAAAGGGAAATGGATCAAACTCCACCATTCTCGAAGGGAAAACCACCATAACATATATATAGAAATAAACTACCAACCATGCCTATAAATTATCCCAAAACAAAGGGGTTCTCCACAACTAAAAATAGGAAATATTGAAAGCATGAAAGATGAGAATAATGTACCTTGAACCAAGGGAACTCAATTCTCTATGATCCAAAAGGTTAAACCCACAGAGGATATGATGAAATGAAACTAAGGGGGAATAGAGGTTTAAAAAGATATAATATGGATAAGGGAAATAAAGGAAAGGGGGGTTAGGTCTTTAAATTATATAGGAATCTTGAATGGCCTTACCAAAGGATGGAGACAAACTGTTATGCCATGGTATCCCTCAATCAAAGTAGACATGACTCTTTGGTGTTTTTCCCCCATTTTATTATTTTTTTAAAAATTTATTTTACTATCATCATGGACTCATCCATGTGGTGGTCCAATCCATGTTGTCTCCTTTTATGCCTTCCATGACCATCTACTATGACGTACCATAAAAATCTTGATTTTACCCTCACCACATCCAAGACCATGATGTGTTGTTATCCATCTACCTATGTTACATAGTTTCCCCAAAATTCCACACCATGTTCCACACCCTTAATTGGGTGTTTCCAAGGTGCCTATGTTATATATGAAGACCACACAAGATTCACACCTAAAACCATGACTTACCAAACTATTTTACTTGTAATAGAACATCTTAGTACCATGTGGCCATCCCCATGACTAACCTCTAAGAACCCAAGTCTAAAACAACTATCACCATGCCCTACACTATAGCATGGTGACCCTATAAATGATGGGAAAACTACTATATCCTCTGAATTACCTCCCAAATCCTTATCAGCCCCACCAAGACTTGATAAAAAGAAAATGGAGGGTTTTTTCGAATTAAAGTTCTAACAATAGATACCTCTCAAATTATTCTCATCCTATATAATAAAAAATAGAAAGAAATATGATAAAGGGAATGGTCTAAAAAATTCCCATTAGATACCTCTTAAGGATCTCATAACGGTCAAAATGTAACTGTTAGAAAAATATGATCAATAAGAGATAAATACACATTTCATTTACTAGAAAAAAACCAAACATTACATCCCCTAAGGAAAAAAACCAAAATATAAAATTGCTCAGCATAAAAAACACCCATATATACCACTTGTTCCCATATACTGTCCTCCAATGCATTATGCCTCCATAAAAGATGATAAAAAGGTATTAAACACCCATGAAATACATTTTCTTGATAGTCATGGACCTCAATTGTTCATTCCATGAATGTTGCATCATACTTAGTATCCAAATCCCTCTATAAATGACATGAGAGTAATTATGAATATACTGATGGAGATAAGGTTTGTGGGAGACATCATTAATCACGTCCTTCAATGGAGAAAATTTCAATTTATATACCACCTGACCAACATGCTCTATCACCTCAAAAGGTCTGACAAAATTGGGTGGAAACTTACTTCCCCAACAAAACTTATGCTCCCCAAAATGAGAGGAAACATTAAAGAAGGAATGATATCCAAAATTGAACTCAAAAGGTATCCTCCTTTGATAAAAATAAAAATTAGTATTTCCTTTTTCCACCTTCATCCTCTCATTAACTATTTGGACCTTCATGGTGTTACTCTATACAACATCAGTATCGAGAACATATGACTCCCCAACTTCGGGCCAACACATCAGTGATCGACATGACCTACCATAAAATTTTTTTAATAGAGCCATACTAATGGATGATTGTTGTCTATTTTTATTTTAGAACTCAATCAATGGAAAGTTTCTCTCCCTGGTTCTACCAAAATATATGATGCACGCCCACAACATATCCTCCAACGTATGGAAAGTCCTCACTGTCTACATGTCTATATGAGGGTGGAAAGTAGTACTAAGATGTAAGTGGGTTCCTAAATATTATTAAATACTATCCATAATAACAAGGTAAAACAAGAATCTTGTATCAAGATGATGTACTTTGTAACTCTAGGAAGGAACAAAATATCATCCACATACCTTATTTCTAAAACATAAACACTACTCGATTCCTTGATTATTAAGAAGTGATTTGAGTTCTTCTATTAATCCATGCACAAAAAGAATTATAAACTACCCAATTCTATGGTAATCCTTTGGTTAATTTCATTGATATTTCCTCCAAATTATACTTAGAAATATCCAAATGTTGCAACAAAACACCAAGAACATGATGTTATACCTTCACCTATAAGAAAACCAAACACCATACCATGAACTATGCCAGTTCCCATTTCATCCCAAGCCACTAGAATTACAACCATAAACTGTGGTACATATTTTATACTATTTATTAACCACTAATGGTGATATTTAATAATCACAAGGGACTTCCTCATGCATCACCATTGGGATGAACACCCTATGAAAAATCAACTGATGTTGGTTGTCCTATTACCACCCTTTAGAGGTATCACCCCGAAAAAATCAACCATTGATCAATTATACCTCATAGGTATCCCCGATTAGAATCCTCCAACTATTAAATTAAATAAAGATTTATTTTTAGCCAAAATAAGCAACCTATACCATAAACCACCCTTTCATCAAGGTGCATGGATTCCGACTCCTCCATCACCCTCTAAGAATCCCTAGTCACATCAACAACATCCTTTAATGAATTCATACTTAGTACTCCAACTATGACATTCCATATCCCTAAGGTTTAGGAGATATTGTAGTTGTATCATTGGGGAAACATCATCCACCAATGTTGTTATATATTTAGGTTATGCTGAGAAAAAATGTACCTCAGGTTCTTGTGATTAGTGAAGACCATAAAGCATTCTTTGATAAGGTCAAGTCCTCACAATTTTGGGGAAAAAACCACTGTCACCAAATCCAGATCATTGGTGGATTAGTTATGATCAGGGAGGCATTAATTTATGGATCCATAAGATAAAATCTTCTACTGGTACATGAATAAGTAACTCAAAACCAAATGGAAAGCATCATAGAACACCTCAAACATCATCCCTCTTCTATAAACTGGAGAAATGGCGTACTGACTAACATCCCTTTCAAGTAGTCAAAGGCTTATTGAAACTAATTGGTCCAAATGAAAGTTTGGTTCTTTCTGGATAGGTATAGTAAGGGGATGTAATCCAAGAGAAATTGAACAAAAAAATTTGATAATAACCCAAGACACTATGAATTGTACAGACCTATACCACATTCCTGAGTGTCTCACAAGAATAAACTACCTCAAAATTTTATGGATCTACTACTACTCTCTACCGAGACACCACATGAACAAGGAAATGAACCCCCCTTATTAAAAACTAAAAATTGAATAATTTACCATAGATTTAGTGGTGTTAAAGGGTCTGCAAGAAAATCCTTAGATACTCAATATGCACCTTATTAGATCTCGTGTATATAAGAATGTATTTAATGACCACAATAATTAATTGGTGTAGAAACTCCTTAAATATAGAGTTCATGAGTCCCATAAATAATATCATAACATTCGTGACACTAAGAGACATAACTACAAACTGAAAGTGACTATATCTACACTATAAGATAGTATTTTAGATATATTCCACCTTTAACCTCAACTGATAATATCTAAACCACATATCAATTTTATAAAACTATCTAGATCCTCTCAACTAGTAAAAAAGAGAATAGATCCTTTGAAGGGGGTAATTATTCTTGATCACCACCTAGTTTAGCCTTTAGTATTATTTACACAGTCTAAAAATTCTATATAACTTCTTGGAGAATAATAACAGGGAACCCCATGATGACACACAATTTATAATGTAACCCTTCTACATTTGATTATCTATCTAAATCCTCAACTCCTATAAATCAGAATGTGTCATCTAATAAGGATTCATTGAAATTAGAGATACACTCTACTATAATTCTATCCAAAACTCTACATCACATTGAGGGGATAGTTTTATAACATCCTAAAAAAAAAACATCCATAAACTCTGCAAAAACTATTGTAGAATCCACCATCAAATCTCCCTTTGAATTCACTAACAATATTGTGATCAAGGAAAGTAGGGTCTCTACACACCTACTATACATATGATAATCCAAATTATCAATGAAAACAACATGATGACCATCCACTTCAAGGAACATGAATCTACTATGGAAGAAATTGATAACTAAACACATGAAATAAAAACAATCCATGACAAGGATGAAATTTTATGGTTGTATCTATATAAATAATAATACCTAGAATGATTGATGATTTCTCACCATCAATATACACCCAAAAAACATCAAACAAACTGGTATAGGCTCCAAATGGCATAGTCAATACTAGGGTAATGGGAAACCTCTCAACATTTACTCCTAAATAATGAACTATGATGGGTGAAAAATGAGTACAAGGCTCTTAAATCAAAAAAAGTATACAGGAGAGTTAATGATAAGCTAATGGTACCTCTAATGATCTATGGACCCTCTAGTGATGGAAACTTAATACAATGAAATGGTCTATGCCCAACTTATATTACGCACTGAAATCAAACACCTATATGACCATGATCAGGTAGAGGTCCTTGAAGATGGATAAAATCCTGAGGTTTCCCCCTTCCATCCCCATATCCTCTCAATGGAGCTTAATAATGTTGTTGTTGTAGTTGGTATTGTCTTGTAGGATACTGATATTGAACATGATCACTACCACTGCATTGATATCCAAGGAATATTGGGAACTAATATTGGAGATGGACTTGGACACCATAAACAATGAATAATGGTCTAGATCCCTACTCAATATTATGAGAAGTACTAACCTAAAAATAGAAAAAGAAACTGTTGAGGCTGACTCCCCACAGGTCAAAGCCACAAAGGCCATGGAATCTGAGATGAGCCACTAAAACCCTACTCCTCGAGGAACCGTAATCGATCCCCTCTCATTATGTCTCTCCTTAGGAGTGCATATTCTTGATCACATCTTCCATATTTTATACCACCCAATACATTGACAACATAAATGGAGTAACCACATATTGGATAGATGAGTGGAGAAATGACTCAATACATCACACAGATTAATCCTCATCAAAGTATAAATGAAAAAGGTATTTAAACTTGATTCAAAGAACTCAGATAGTCATACTACCCTACCAATGAGAAAGAATCTTCTGTCTATTTTCTACCTTCATCGTTGATGATATGAATTCTTCTCAGAACTCTTGGAAATCTACCCATGAGAAGTCTACCTCCTGAAACTCCCTATGATATAGTGTCCCCCACTAATGCACCATACCCATCATCTAACTGACTAATAGATAGACCTAGTACTATTCTCATAAATGAATAAACCAGATGGTAAACTTGATCTTCTCTGTCCATTGCTCTGTCTGTAGATTAGAGACATTTTCTTTAGATTTGTTAGAGATTTAAATTGGAAGGCATATAATTTCCTCTACCATTACTCATCCTCTTCAGCTGGATTGACCCTTTGGCTATCAAACGAATCAACCTACTCGACCAAACCAACCTAAACCACATGTAGAAAGTTCCTAATATCCAAAATTGATAGGGGAAAAGGATTTTCTAATCTTGGTAGTTTGAAATATTAAGTTCATTTAGTTGAACTCATTTTAAATTCTTGAATTAATCTCATACAATCATAACTTCAAATAGTATATGAATATGACCTCTCTTAGGTCTCTACCCTGCAAGAAACATCACTTCACGTAGAATGTTCTATAAGATTTAGGTACTTGCATCAGATTAAGGAGGACTTGAAAAACTAATTCCTAGATAGTCACCCTTTCTTTTGTCACATGTTTTTTTCTATCACTATTTCCCTACCAATCACATGAAACCCTAACAGTACGTAACCCCAAGATCCATCCTATACCTCAACCGAAACCTTTAATACAACTCTCTCCTGACCCCCTCCTCCCTCTAATGGTACCCATCCTAGTCTAGGAATGAATTAATATAGTTAATGTCCCCTGATTCATGCCTCCAGTTGGCCTCAGGTTGGAGACTAGTATTGATGGTATAAGGAAAGTCACACAAATGGGAGGAATTACCCTTAATAAGGAAGAAAAGTATGATCAGAATATAGGATATAAACCACTAAAAATTTCCATTACATAATTAAATAAATCTATACAAATATACCAAAAATAATATTCTCCAAATAAATTATCAAAGGTCAATAATATAATATTAAATCAATATCTCTAAGCTATAAATGCCCATCTTAGTCTTAATTTCCATCATAATAACCTGAAAATAGTATATATATATATCAAGGTGATCATAACATGTATACTCAATAGGGTCATGCCCAAGTAATCTCATGAAAATTTAAAAATAGGAAACTAAATCCCCAGTGAAAAAATAGTTGAAACTACAAGAATATATCAAGTTAACTAGTTCCCGACCTAACCGAGGCACCAATACCAAATAATGCATCCTTATATAAGAATATAAGATGAAAAATATTCAGAAAAGGTACATTTCACATATTTCCTACTAATGTTATACTCTCATACCCCAACGTCTTACGTTGTGGAACTCACATCACATTCATATCCATTAGCCTCATACCATCACAAGCCTAATCGCAACAGGAAAGTACCAACTCTTAACCCATTAAAACCACTTTATCACATCCTAATCATCTCATAACTACTACCAAAAACCAAAATTATAGGGTATCATAAACATTAAGGACATCAACCTCATTCCATCATCCTATCTTGCATGACCCCCATTATAAACTACCTCATCCACTCATCAATCATCACCTATGGTGCACTATCACTGAAAGAAATCACATACCGTGTGTAATAACCTCTCTAGGAAGGGTGAGCAGGGTAGAGGAGGTAGCTATCCATCTTCCCTCACTAACATATATGTTTAATGAAAACACATAAAACCTTAATACTTTTGGTGTTGGATTTGACTCACTATTTGGGTGGGGTGCATATAGATTTAATAAGGAAAGTAAAATCCCTAATAGTTTCATACAATCCAAACCTATTGGTTCACACAACTAAAACCAATCGACTACCATAACCTCTGAATCACTAATATCATATGTAAATGTTATTTCCATGATACTTTCCACCCATCTGGCCCTGCTTACCAAGAACACAACTGCACAATGATTTCATAGTTCCTATGTAACGACATCAGTTACCAACCATTTACATATTCATTTATTATTTATCCTTATTTAATTACAAGACATTCTTTATCCAAGGTAAAAATTTATTTCAATAAATTATCTTTCAATTAAGCATCATTATCCCATTTACAATTTTAATCATTCTATAAATATTAGAAAACTACCAAGACAACACAAAAAAACATAAACCATTCCCATATCAAATAAATGATTCTACATTTCACATCAACACCACATCCCAGACACCACATAACCTAATCACATATCATCAATATAACCCCAAAAGCCAAAACCAAAAGCAACCCAGAATCTCATCCATCACTCAAACCATTACATTAATCCGACTTCACAACAAAGTTAAACATAATAATTCCATATTAACACACAAAAAGTTAAATTAGCATCTTAAAGTGATTTACTATTTTCATGTGAGGTTATTTACCCAATCATATTTCAAGGAAAAAAATTCAAATAAAAAATGACATCACATAACTGAAAATATCCAACACACAATCATGGAAATTAAATATCATTAAATCATTTAAAGACCATGTGATATATCCTCTTTCCCATATATTTAATATTTTTTATTAATTATCTTCATTAATTCAATTGTTACCATCCTTCCAAAAGGGAAAAGAAAATTAATGTCACATATTCAAAGAAAGGAGATAAATTGGATCCCATACCCCGACCATCAGTTCAAATGAAACCACACTAACAACAGAAGAACCAAGGGATCACACTCTACCAAGATCGATGGAAAAAACACTAGAACCTATCCATATAAAACCATACCTAATCACACTAAAAAATTCACCCAAAATAGAGGGGTTCACCTAAAAAAACTTAATAAATGGGAAGAATGAAAGGGGGAATAGGAGATGAAGGTACATTGAATAAAGGGAACTCAATTCTCTATGATCCAAGAGGTTAAATCCACCAAATGATATAATCAAATGGTGTCAAGGTGGAATGGATTTTTACAAAGAATGAAAAAGGAAAAGTGAAATCTAGATGGGGGAGGTTTGGCCCTATATTTATATTGTAATCCTAAATGGCCTCACCATGACATGGATAGAGACCATTTTGTTGAGTTGTCCCTTCGATAAGGGAGATTTGAATCTCTGATAGTCATTTCCCCCTTTTTCACATGTTTGAAAAAAATGATTGGACTATTACTATGGCCTCATCCATGGTGTGGTCCATTCCATTTTATCACCTCCAATAACCTCCGTGACCAGCTAGTATAACGTAGTACAAAAAGTTTGGCCTTTTCCCTCTCACCATACTAAAGACCATAACATAGTGAGATAAAACTCCCCGTGTTACATAGGTTATCCCACAAATCACCACACTCAATGCCACAAAATTAAATGGTCATTTTCAAGCTTCCCATGTTACACATGAAGAACAAACAATCTCTATTCCTAACACCATATCCAAGTAGGACATTTTACTCGTAGTGGTACATCCTAGAACCAAAAAACCTTCCACAAATCCATCATCTATGAACCCAAGTCTAAAAAAGTCAACTCAACTCCCTCCACTATGGTGTGGTGACCCTTTGAATGGCTAGAACACTTCTCTATCCTCTAGAACACCACCAAACTCTTTATCGGCACCACCAACCAATGGAAAAATATAAAGGGAGTGTTTGTAGGAATATGGTATCTCATAAAGTTGATCAATAATCTCAATAGGTAAGAAAAATATATTAATAATTTAAATATATTAGGTATAAGATTACTCCACATATGTAAAGCATTTATAGAAAAAAAATAATAATAAAATGAAACTCTTTCAAGATCAATCGATAATCCCATTAGAGTTTGATAGTTCATTTTAATTGAGATTCCACAACATAATATATCAATAAAGTCCAATGAAATAATCTTACATTATATTAAATAAGTGTTCCTTTTTTTACCTTAATTTTGGGTCCACCAATGTAAGCTAAAATAGACATAGGTATAAAAACTAGTTTAGTACATTTATTTATATTAGAAATATGGGAATAAAATTTAATAGATTTAGGCTTACCATAACTTTAATTTTTGTAAATACCACTTATAAATAAATGCCCAAATTTTTGAAAATAATTACAAATTGTTTTTTGGAAACATCCTTTTACAGAACTGTTTTTTTAAGAAAAAAAGTTAATTTGAAAAAAAAATCAAGATTTACTTTTAAAAAAATATAGATGTAATGAAATCATATCTAGATATTAATAAAAATGAGTTAATTGAGAAATAGTAGTTTTAATCTCTTTGATTTTATATTTTAAATTTTCAAAATTTGGTTATTATTGTAATTTCAAAACCAAAACATAATTGTTTTTTCTCAATATCTTTTGGTTGAATTTATTTTCAATATGGATTTTTTTTTTCTATATGATGTTTAATGTAAATCATAGAGAATTTTAATAGAAGTTTTGGTTCTTAGTTTAGAGAAAAATTATGAAGATATATAATGCTATGTTGATCTTAAAGGTACTAAAACATCATGAATATATTCATTATTCTAGCTGAGTTTGTGAAAAGGTTAAGGATTTTACAAACATGATTTTTCCATACTACTGTTATCATACATAGGTTTAGTTGTATGAATTTATAGTTACAAAGACTACATAAATCTATAGTTTTATTTGCACTATGTTTGATCTCTGAAGGTGTTATTGAACAATAGATGACCAGAAAGATGAACATTAATACATAGAACAACGAATTAGGAAGAATATGAGACATAATTTTATAATATTATATCATAGATACTCTCAAAGGATCCATTATATATAGAAAACCCTATGAAAATCATTAGATAGATAAAATATTTGTTGTTACCAGATATAATATCATGATGTTATTGAATAGAGTATTTTGATATCATCGGATAGAAGAAAGGCCAAGTCGGTTTTATAAGTACTAAATGTAGATACCTATGATGGTGTAAAATGTTATAGAAAGTATAAAATATGTGAAAAATATAGGATAAAGAAATTTTTTAGTTCATTAGATATAGGATTTTTAATATAGGGATATATATGAGGCAACACTAGTGGGTGAGGTGTACTGGATAGAGAAGTTCATGTGAAGGCATTAAATTGAGAAGTGTTTGTGATATATTTGAAAAATATTCTTTTATGATTCTGAATCACAAGTAGATTTTTGAAACTTCCCATAAACATTGTGAATCCATCAGTAGTGATGATATTGATCTATTATTTCAATGGTTATGATTCTAGATAAGAGTTAAGGATGATTTAGGGATATCATTGACGCCAATATTTAAGGAAGTTCATATAAATATTATTGACTATGAACCTTCAATAGATTTAAAGGAAGAAAAATAATTTTTGATTTGAGTGGGAAAATAAAATTATAGCTCCTCCTTAAGAGAAAAATGTGAATTATATACTAAAATTATGCTTGGATGAAGAAAATGGAATTGAATGGAAGATCTATGGATAAATATCCACCTGAAAGAGGGAGTTTCAAATAGATGGAGAACCATATTAATATGGATTAATAGATGGATTTTATTGGATATATCATAGAACATATAAGAATAATAGATAGATGTGTATAGGATAGATCACACCAGACTGAGGTGAATTAGATATAGTATACAAAATGTATTTTTATTATATATATAGTTTTAGGTGAGGATTGATCAGATCTCAGTCGTTCAAGACCATGAGTATGTTTCAAGACTAGAAGACTCTTTAGAGGGATATTGAATATCTTGAAGAATTTATACCTAGTAAAAGGTGATAAAACTTTCTTTTAAAGGAAGAATATATAAAGAAGAATATATTTCTATAGTGAATCAACTAAGATGAAGGAAGAGCTTGAATATAGGTGTTATAACAAGTTTTTGAAGAGTCTCAAGGCTAAGTGGGTATAATTAGTCGCGATGGAAGATATGAAAAGTAGGATAGTTTGAGTTATAACCAAGTATTCTAGAAGAGTTTGTTGTTGAGTAGTAGAACTATATTCAATAGAAGGAATAATTACTGGGTTTTAGAACCAATTACTTCATGTCACTTTATAATCTTGAAATAATATTGTAATGAATCCATTTTTGGGGGGATAACTGTAAAGACCCGCAAATTTCAAGGAATTTTTTTTTCTTAATTTTCTTTGGAATTTTACAAGAGCGCAGCTTCAGACGGCACCTGATTCCGAGGCCCGGTGTGCCCGGAATCAATTTCCGAAGTTTGGCTCGGGTACGTTCAGTGAACGGACGAGCGGGTTTTTCTATCTTTTGAACCGGTGCCCGGAATCAAATTCTGAGGGCACCGATGGAATCGCAGCGCCGATATTTGCTTAGAAACGCCTCTTCCGGAGTTGCGTTTGCTCAGACGTGGTTTTTAAATTTTGCGGCTTTAAGTCAGAAATAAAATAAATTTGTGCGACAACTTTATTTTATTTCACTTAAGCTGCTTGGAAGCCACTTGAAGCCACTTAAAGGCGGCTTGTACTGTGTTGAACTGGATAGGATGCTATCCAGAAATATCCTACCCCTTGGTAGGATATTTGTGCGGTGGGACCCGCACGATCCCCGCCGTTTCTTTCGCTAAGTAACGCACCCGCGAAAACCCGTCAAAGTAACTAAAAAGTCAACCGACGCGTTTTCTTTAATTCTTAACAGACCATTTAATTGGGCGGTTTATTTCGTGAATTAAATGGCTGTTTCTTCGTGAATTAATTGGGTCGTTACTTATGCGTTTTACGTTTGTTGGCAAAATAATAAAATAGACAAACTTGTCTATTTTGGAGGATTGCTATCGTTGTGCAATTCCTCTGAGCCTCCACCCTCTCCGCGAAGAACGCGAAGAACGCGAAGAACGCGAAGAACGCCGGAACCGGAATCCGACGACGCACGATCCGCGACGTCAACAGCTTTTCCGCGACCTTCTTCTTCTTCTTCTTCGGTGCCTCTTCTTCCGCGGCGAACCTGCGATCGGCGGTTAAAGATTGGCGACGCGACGCCGGATACCGCGACGACGCGACGATCTCCTTCTTCCGCGACGAGCGATTCCGCGACGACCTCTCGTCCGACGACGACTTCGAGGTAGGGATTTATTTTGGAAAAGTTACCCCTTTTTAGATTTTCTCGTGAACGTTCTTGAAAATTTAAAAAGTCGGTTTCAAACGAACAATTTTATCTTTAAATAAAATTGTTGGATCATGTGTTGATCATCCTTTTTCTTTTCTCCCGTTGATTATGGCTAACGCGGAGGGTGCGGGTCTAACGAACAAGACCCGACAACCCTCCGCCGATCCCTTTTGTTGTGCGGATATGACGGACGACGACAAAACGCGCGGCAGGGGCGATCCGTTGATTCCGCAGTGAAGGTCGGCATCCGGGAGAGGCATCGGCGTAGACGAGAGGCAAAACAGGCCACCGGAGCATCTCCGGCGGCCCGCGGAAGGCAGCGGCGGCGCGGGTCGCCGGCGCGGCGGCGCCGGCGACCGGAGGCGGCGGCGCCCGGCGCGCCGCCGTGGAGATCTTCCGCCGCGGCTGAAGCCGCGGCGGTGGCGGCCGGTTCCGCGGCCGCGCGGAACCGGGAACGGACGCGGCGGCCCGGCCGCGTCCGCGTGACAGGCGGCCCCCCGCGGGGGCCGCGTTTCTCCAAATGCCGCGGGTCAAACCCGCGGCGGCGGCCTGCTCGGCCGCTCGGCCGAAGCCGAGCCGGCCGGTCCGGTCGGCCGGGCCGCGCCCAGGCCGGACCGGACCCGGCCGAGCCGGTTCGGGCCGGTTCGGGCCGGCCCGGTTCGGGCCGACCCGGTTCGGCCGACCCCAGGGGGGGTTCGGGCCGGGTCGCCCCGGGCCCAGAACCCCCGTTTCGGGCCCTCTTCGGTCTTTCGCCCATATCTTGGGCCTGGGACCTCCGATTGACGAACCGTCAGCGGCTACGCGATCCTTGGATCGAGACGGTCGTTTCGGTATATTATACTCAAGGTTTCGGAAGACTTTGGGTTCGGCCGGGTTGGTTCGTACACGAAACCAACCGGGCCCTCGGAGCGGAAACGCTCATAACGTGAGCTACGGACGTCCGATCGACGTACCGTCAGCTGTGGTAGATTCCTCTAAGTGAGACGGAACTTTTGGCATACTCCGCCCGAGGATCGGATACAGGCGGAGTACGGTCGGGTTGGTTTTTCCCTAAAAACCAACCGGGCCCCTGGGACGATAATGTTAATAACTCTCAGACCGGGCGTCCGATTGACGCGCCGTCTGTTGCGTTGAGATCCTGTTGTCGATACGGAACTTTTGGATACATCAACTTCGGACTACGTGTCAGTTGATGTATCAGCCTCTCGGCTCGTGGAGCGGACCCTCCTAAACGAGCTCGCTGTGTGCGGGAACCCTAGCGCTGGCTGTGACTTCGACGACAGAGCAGAGATCCTCCGTGGACTGCGACGACGGCAGAGCAGAGATCCTCCGTGGACTGCGACGACGGCAGAGCAGAGATCCTCCGTGGACTGCGTCGACTACTGCACTCAGTGATCCTACGTGGATCAGTGCTACAGGTTCTGTGTGAGCCCGATCCTGTGTGGGTCCTTACTACCGGTTCTGTGTGAGCCACTGCCTACAGGTTCTGTGTGAGCCCGATCCTGTGTGGGTCTTCTGCGGGGGTTAGTACCTATCGATCCTTCGTGGGTCCGACGACTTAGATGGATCAGTGATCATCTTTGACGTCATCTGAAAAAGTATACCTGGTTGAGTTGAATCGTATGTTACTCTCCTTTGTGGATTGTGTTGAACTATCCTTTGTGGATTTACCGTTTACTCTCCTTATGGATTTGAGTCTTGCTTTCCTTTGTGGATTGAGTTGTTCTTGAGCTCGTGAGCAGAGCTAGAATTGGGGACTTAGGTATATGTATGGGCATATACCTAAGTCGAGTCAGATGTTACTTCGTGATTGCATCTTTCTTTTGTGCTATATCCTTTGTGGATTTCGGGAGACCTTCGGGGGTCTCGGGGTCCTTACTGAGTAGCTTGTACTCACCCCTGCACGGGCTATGCCCGCACCTTGTTGTGTTGGTTGCAGACGACGGACAGCGTTGATCACGGTTGGGGCGTGAAGCAGGACGGTACCTGGAGGTGGACCACTGGGCGGGACGTGCTCGGAGCGGACGTGGGACCCGAGGAGCCTGGAGGCTATCTGTACCCACCCTTCAGGTGGGATTGCCAGTGGACGACACGAGGCCGCCGTCTTTTCTTCAGTTGCTGTACCTTACTTTTCAGTTGTACATTACAGTTGGGCTTGTATTTCCGACCCCTTTACTTTTCTGCACTTTACTTTCCGCTTGCTGACTCGGTGTGGTTGTTACTTATAAAGGCAATGCCTTCCCTGTTTACTGGGATTTTACGCCTTGGTGCTAGTCGCCAGCCCCTGGCCTATGGAAGGCGGGCTTGGGGTAGTCACGGCACGGGCCCCGAGGACGGGTCGTGACAAATTGGTATCAAAGGTGGTCGGTTCTACCGCAAACTCTGATCGTCCTTTCTTTCTATATGAAGCAATAGTGTTTAGTGTATTGAGTGTGGTTATCAGTTCAGGGAACCCAGTGTTGGTGCGGCGGCCGACGTATCCGTACACCAGGACCCTGACTCCTGATTTCCGACTTAATGCATGAAAACATTGATTGCGTGTGTGTTTCAAGTTTTCTTTGTGATTACTTGTGTCAGCTCACCGGGTATACTGATCTGCTTTATGAAAGTCTCAAGTTTTCCTTGTGATTACTTGTGCCAGCTCACCAGGTATACTGTTCTGACTGTGGTGCTCTTGTTCTCCTTTTCAGGATGGCCCCGCGATGACTGCCAGCTAGGGTTCCGAGTGTAGGGCGCGACGGCAGCCCACCGAGCGACGAGGCCTCGGTTCAGGGCCCTTTGCCAGCTGTGGCACCGGCGGTAGCTTTACCCGCCGAGCCACCGATGCTACCAGTACCAGACGCTGACGATGCACGTCGCCTTAGGGCACTGCATGAGTTTCAGAGCCAGCGACCGCCCAGGTTTCGCGGTGAGGCGGACCCCCAGGCCGCCGAGGACTGGCTAGAGGCGGTGGTACGGATCTTTCGGCTAGTGAGGACACCAGCGGATCTCATGGTGATTCTCGCAGCGAGCCTCCTACAGGTGGCGGTAGGACGATGGTGGAGCCTGATGCTCCAGGTTCACGATGAGGCATCCCTGCTCTGGACGGACTTCGAGAGCCTCTTCCGCTCTGAGTTCGTCCCGGCCACCCTCCGAGCGGTGCACATCCAGGAGCTTCTCCAGCTGCGCCAGGGCAGCATGACGGTCGCTCAGTACGCGGCGAGGTTCACAGACCTATCTCGCTACTCGACCGACATGGTACGGGACCCCTTCTTCCGGGCCCGGACCTTCGAGCAGGGCTTGCGACAGGAGATTCGGGCGTCGCTGATCTCCCTCAGCATTCCGACCCAGGCGGGAGTGCTGGAGCGAGCCCTCCTGATCGAGAGCTTCCTGGCAGAGCCTTCTTCAGTGGCGAGACCTAGCGCAGGGCGGCAGGTAGCTGAGTCTTCGGCAGCGGGTAGCCGACGGATGACCCAGGGTTCCAGGCGAACCAGACCTTCCGGCAGGCGACCCCGGGACACTGGCTCAGCAGTGCAGGGCACACAGCGGAGTGCCAGCCTTCCGAGAGGCAGGCTGTGCTACACCTGCGGCGGGCAGGGTCACATGGCTCGTGACTGCCCGACTCGCCGACCAGAGGAGCAGCAGACGGTGGAGGGGCCACCCAGGCAGAGGCAGAGGGTCGACCGTGGTGGTCCGCAGGGAGGAGGCGGACGAGGCAGAGGAGCTGGCCGAGCAGCGGGTGGTGGGCGACGCTTCCAGGCTCTACCCCCACCACCACCAGGAGGGCCACCTCGACCACAGGGAGCTGGCGGGCAGAGACAGGCCCAGCTCCAGGCAGTGGAGGCCTACGACCCCGACTTGCCAGAGATGATTCGAGGTACGATCTGTGTCTATTCCACCCTTGCTGCAGTGCTTATAGACACAGGAGCGAGTCACTCTTTCATAGCCTCTGCCCTTGTTCGGAGCTCGGAGATTCCGACTGAGCCGTTGGCTCGATCCTTACGGCTAGAGACTCCTACGGGAGCAGACTCGACGATTACGCACTGGTGCCGGCAGTGTGAGCTTACTCTAGGAGGCGAGAGCTTCGGCTGGGATCTCCTTGTAGCGGCGTCGAGGCCTTACGACGTCATCTTGGGCATGGATTGGCTATCCACGGTTCATGCCCAGATCGACTGTTTTAGGCGCAAGGTGCGATGTGTTCGCACCGACGGGAGCAGGTTTACCTTCACCGGCGAGAAGGGAACCTTTGCAGCACAGGATGGACTTCCGCGGAGGAGAGTGCAGCCTATCTCTCATCAGTTGGCTAGCCTCATCCTGGGAGCAGTGGACGTGCGGAGTCCGGCTTTTCCTGCAGTGGTGGACCAGTACGTGGACGTCTTTCCCGACGACGTTCCAGGGCTACCTCCTCGTAGAGAGGTAGACTTTTACATCGACTTGTACCCCGGGACAGCCCCGATATCTACTCCAGCATATCGGATGGCCCCCGCCGAGCTTCGAGAGCTGCGGGTACAGTTGGAGGACTTGCAGAGCAAGGGGTTTATCCGACCCAGTGTTTCACCCTGGGCTTCCCCGATATTGTTCGCCAAGAAGGCGGACGGGAGCTTGCGATTGTGTGTCGACTATCGTCGCCTGAACCAGGTGACAGTGAGGAACAAGTATCCGCTGCCACGGATTGATGACCTCTTCGATCAGCTCAAGGGAGCGCGGTGGTTCTCGAAGATAGACCTCCGGTCAGGCTATCATCAGCTCAGAGTTCGAGACGAGGACGTACAGAAGACGGCCTTCAGGTGTCGGTATGGCCATTATGAGTTCTTGGTTATGCCGTTCGGCGTAACCAATGCTCCAGCAGTGTTCATGAGCCTCATGAACAGGATCTTCCAGCCATACCTCGACCGATTTGTCGTTGTCTTCATTGACGACATTTTGGTATACTCGACGACTGAGGAGGAGCATGCCTACCACCTGCGAGTTGTGCTAGACACACTCCGAGAGCACCAGCTTTATGGCAAGCTCTCAAAATGCCAGTTCTGGTTACGTGAGGTCCATTTCTTGGGACACGTCATCTCTGAGGCGGGAGTTGCAGTGGATCCCGCGAAGATCGAGGCAGTGCTAGCTTGGGAGCCACCCAAGAGCGTGACAGAGGTGCGGAGCTTCTTGGGCCTAGCCGGATACTATCGGAGATTCGTGCCAGACTTCTCCAGAGTTGCGGCACCACTCTCAGCGTTGACGAAGAAGGGGAAACCCTTCGTGTGGTCAGACAGATGTCAGCAGAGCTTCCAGGAGCTGAGACAGAGATTGACCAGCGCACCTATCTTGAGGTTGCCTGAGGAGGGAGTTGGATACGTAGTTTACTGCGATGCGTCAGGGACTGGACTCGGGTGCGTCCTGATGCAGGAGCGGGCCGTGATCGCCTACGGATCACGTCAGTTGAGGCCGCATGAGCAGAACTACGCCACTCATGACCTGGAGTTAGCAGCAGTGGTCTTCGCTCTGAAGACTTGGCGGCACTATCTGATGGGCGAGCGCTTCACTGTCTTTTCTGACCACCAGAGTCTCAGGTATATCTTCTCTCAGAAGGACCTGAACCTGAGACAGCGGAGATGGCTTGAGTTCCTCCAGGACTATGACTTTGAGATAGTCTATACTCCTGGGAAGGGGAACGTGGTAGCCGATGCCCTCAGCAGGAGGACGGGCATTCAGCTGCTTGAGGAGGCGACGGAGCAGCTAGCCTCCTTGCAGATATCCTTCGTGGATAGAGACGGAGCAGCCTTTCTTCAGTCTCTCACAGTCTCTCCTCCACTTCTACAGCGGGTCAGAGAGGCTCAGCGTGGGGACGCTGACTGTGAGACCCGGCGTGCACTGATATCCTCAGGTCAGGCGCCTGATGGTTTCTCCCTTGGAGCGGAGCACGACATCCTTTTCAGAGGGCGTACCTTCGTACCAGTTGCTTTACGAGAGGAGGTGCTGAGAGAGTTTCACACTTCTCCCTTGGCGGTACATCCCGGAGTGGCGAAGATGTACCCGGATCTCAGACGACAGCACTGGTGGCCGGGCATGAAGAAAGCTGTGGCAGAGTTCGTTTCACGATGCCTCACCTGCCAGCAGGTGAAGGCAGAGCATCAGGTACCAGCAGGTTTGGTACAGCCCTTGGAGGTCCCGGAGTGGAAGTGGGATAGCATATCTATGGACTTCGTGACTGGACTTCCACGTACTTCCAGAGGTCACGACTCCATTTGGGTGATTGTCGACCGACTCACCAAGTCGGCACACTTCTTACCCATCAGAGAGCAGGGCTCAGTGGAGAGCTTGGGACGTCTTTACGTCCAGGAGATCGTACGGCTTCACGGTGTGCCATCATCTATCGTCTCCGATCGAGATGCTCATTTCACTTCCCGGCTCTGGAAGGGGTTGCAGGAGGCGTTCGGGACGCAGCTCCATCTGAGCACAACCTTCCACCCTCAGACGGATGGTCAGACGGAGAGGACCATACAGACACTCGAGGACATGCTCCGTGCATGTGTTCTCGACTTTGGTCGCAGCTGGGAGGACCACCTACCCTTAGTGGAGTTCGCGTACAACAACAGCTACCACTCCACCATCGGGATGGCACCATACGAGGCGTTGTACGGCAGACCCTGCAGATCACCGTTGTGCTGGACAGACCCTGGGGAGTCAGCACTCGTGGGACCAGAGATGGTCCGAGCCACGACAGAGAAGGTCCAGATCATCCAGGAGAGGATGAGGACAGCTCAGAGCCGGCAGAAGTCATATGCTGACAGGAGGCGGAGGCCACCAGAGTTGGAGGATGGCGACCACGTCTTTTTGCGTGTCTCACCTCGACGTGGTTTACGGAGATTTGGCCGAGGCGGCAAGTTGTCTCCACGCTTCATCGGGCCTTTCCAGGTCCTCAGCAGGATAGGAGAGGTGGCTTATCGCCTGGCTCTACCACCTCAGTTGCACCGGGTGCACGACGTCTTCCACGTGTCTCAGCTGAGGAGATACGTGCACGACCCGACGCACATCATCGACTTTGGGGAGCTGGACGTGGACGATGGGGCGACTTTTGCGGAGGTCCCAGTAGAGATCGAGGATCGACAGGAGCGGGTCCTACGTGGGCGGTCGATTCCTCTTGTGCGCATCAGATGGCAGCACGGGAACCTCCAGGAGAGCACTTGGGAGCGGGAGGCTCAGATGCGTGCTCAGTACCCCCATTTGTTCCCCTAGTTTTTGATGTATCTTTACGGGGACGTAAAGCCCTGAGGTGGGAGTAATGTAAAGACCCGCAAATTTCAAGGAAATTTTTTTTCTTAATTTTTTTTGGAATTTTACAAGAGCGCAGCTTCAGACGGCACCTGATTCCGAGGCCCGGTGTGCCCGGAATCAATTTCCGAAGTTTGGCTCGGGTACGTTCAGTGAACGGACGAGCGGGTTTTTCTATCTTTTGAACCGGTGCCCGGAATCAAATTCTGAGGGCACCGATGGAATCGCAGCGCCGGTATTTGCTTAGAAACGCCTCTTCCGGAGTTGCGTTTGCTCAGACGTGGTTTTTAAATTTTGCGGCTTTAAGTCAGAAATAAAATAAATTTGTGCGACAACTTTATTTTATTTCACTTAAGCTGCTTGGAAGCCACTTGAAGCCACTTAAAGGCGGCTTGTACTGTGTTGAACTGGATAGGATGCTATCCAGAAATATCCTACCCCTTGGTAGGATATTTGTGCGGTGGGACCCGCACGAGCCCCGCCGTTTCTTTCGCTCAGTAACGCACCCGCGAAAACCCGTCAAAGTAACTGAAAAGTCAACCGACGCGTTTTCTTTAATTCTTAACAGACCATTTAATTGGGCGGTTTATTTCGTGAATTAAATGGCTGTTTCTTCGTGAATTAATTGGGTCGTTACTTATGCGTTTTACGTTTGTTGGCAAAATAATAAAATAGACAAACTTGTCTATTTTGGAGGATTGCTATCGTTGTGCAATTCCTCTGAGCCTCCACCCTCTCCGCGAAGAACGCGAAGAACGCGAAGAACGCGAAGAACGCCGGAACCGGAATCCGACGACGCACGATCTGCGACGTCAACAGCTTTTCCGCGACCTTCTTCTTCTTCTTCTTCGGTGCCTCTTCTTCCGCGGCGAACCTGCGATCGGCGGTTAAAGATTGGCGACGCGACGCCGGATACCGCGACGACGCGACGATCTCCTTCTTCCGCGACGAGCGATTCCGCGACGACCTCTCGTCCGACGACGACTTCGAGGTAGGGATTTATTTTGGAAAAGTTACCCCTTTTTAGATTTTCTCGTGAACGTTCTTGAAAATTTAAAAAGTCGGTTTCAAACGAACAATTTTATCTTTAAATAAAATTGTTGGATCATGTGTTGATCATCCTTTTTCTTTTCTCCCGTTGATTATGGCTAACGCGGAGGGTGCGGGTCTAACGAACAAGACCCGACAACCCTCCGCCGATCCCTTTTGTTGTGCGGATATGACGGACGACGACAAACCGCGCGGCAGGGGCGATCCGTTGATTCCGCAGTGAAGGTCGGCATCCGGGAGAGGCATCGGCGCAGACGGGAGGCAAAACGGGCCACCGGAGCATCTCCGGCGGCCCGCGGAAGGCAGCGGCGGCGCGGGTCGCCGGCGCGGCGGCGCCGGCGACCGGAGGCGGCGGCGCCCGGCGCGCCGCCGTGGAGATCTTCCGCCGCGGCTGAGGCCACGGCGGTGGCGGCCGGTTCCGCGGCCGCGCGGAACCGGGAACGGACGCGGCGGCCCGGCCGCGTCCGCGTGACAGGCGGCCCCCCGCGGGGGCCGCGTTTCTCCAAATGCCGCGGGTCAAACCCGCGGCGGCGGCCTGCTCGGCCGCTCGGTCGAAGCCGAGCCGGCCGGTCCGGTCGGCCGGGCCGCGCCCAGGCCGGACCGGACCCGGCCGAGCCGGTTCGGGCCGGTTCGGGCCGGCCCGGTTCGGGCCGACCCGGTTCGGCCGACCCCAGGGGGGGTTCGGGCCGGGTCGCCCCGGGCCCAGAACCCCCGTTTCGGGCCCTCTTCGGTCTTTCGCCCATATCTTGGGCCTGGGACCTCCGATTGACGAACCGTCAGCGGCTACGCGATCCTTGGATCGAGACGGTCGTTTCGGTATATTATACTCAAGGTTTCGGAAGACTTTGGGTTCGGCCGGGTTGGTTCGTACACGAAACCAACCGGGCCCTCGGAGCGGAAACGCTCATAACGTGAGCTACGGACGTCCGATCGACGTACCGTCAGCTGTGGTAGATTCCTCTAAGTGAGACGGAACTTTTGGCATACTCCGCCCGAGGATCGGATACAGGCGGAGTACGGTCGGGTTGGTTTTGCCCTAAAAACCAACCGGGCCCCTGGGACGATAATGTTAATAACTCTCAGACCGGGCGTCCGATTGATGCGCCGTCTGTTGCGTTGAGATCCTGTTGTCGATACGGAACTTTTGGATACATCAACTTCGGACTACGTGTCAGTTGATGTATCAGCCTCTCGGCTCGTGGAGCGGACCCTCCTAAACGAGCTCGCTGTGTGCGGGAACCCTAGCGCTGGCTGTGACTTCGACGACAGAGCAGAGATCCTCCGTGGACTGCGACGACGGCAGAGCAGAGATCCTCCGTGGACTGCGACGACGGCAGAGCAGAGATCCTCCGTGGACTGCGTCGACTACTGCACTCAGTGATCCTACGTGGATCAGTGCTACAGGTTCTGTGTGAGCCCGATCCTGTGTGGGTCCTTACTACCGGTTCTGTGTGAGCCACTGCCTACAGGTTCTGTGTGAGCCCGATCCTGTGTGGGTCTTCTGCGGGGGTTAGTACCTATCGATCCTTCGTGGGTCCGACGACTTAGATGGATCAGTGATCATCTTTGACATCATCTGAAAAAGTATACCTGGTTGAGCTGAATCGTATGTTACTCTCCTTTGTGGATTGTGTTGAACTATCCTTTGTGGATTTACCGTTTACTCTCCTTATGGATTTGAGTCTTGCTTTCCTTTGTGGATTGAGTTGTTCTTGAGCTCGTGAGCAGAGCTAGAATTGGGGACTTAGGTATATGTATGGGCATATACCTAAGTCGAGTCAGATGTTACTTCGTGATTGCATCTTTCTTTTGTGCTATATCCTTTGTGGATTTCGGGAGACCTTCGGGGGTCTCGGGGTCCTTACTGAGTAGCTTGTACTCACCCCTGCACGGGCTATGCCCGCACCTTGTTGTGTTGGTTGCAGACGACGGACAGCGTTGATCACGGTTGGGGCGTGGAGCAGGACGGTACCTGGAGGTGGACCACTGGGCGGGACGTGCTCGGAGCGGACGTGGGACCCGAGGAGCCTGGAGGCTATCTGTACCCACCCTTCAGGTGGGATTGCCAGTGGACGACACGAGGCCGCCGTCTTTTCTTCAGTTGCTGTACCTTACTTTTCAGTTGTACTTTACAGTTGGGCTTGTATTTCCGGCCCCTTTACTTTTCTGCACTTTACTTTCCGCTTGCTGACTCGGTGTGGTTGTTACTTATAAAGGCAATGCCTTCCCTGTTTACTGGGATTTTACGCCTTGGTGCTAGTCGCCAGCCCCTGGCCTATGGAAGGCGGGCTTGGGGTAGTCACGGCACGGGCCCCGAGGACGGGTCGTGACAATAACCAACATGGAGAGGAGTAGGACTTTGTACAAAACCTTGTAAATATAATGTTATTATATATATCTTTATATTTAATATAAAACCTATAGGTTTTAAAATAAGAACATTACATTTAATTGAGTTTATGACATGAAACACTATGTTTAAACCACCCAAAAAATATATTTCTTTAAATTTAATCTCTTTGATATCTAGTGGAACACATAACCCTGAGTTGAAATGAACCATAATATAGTATATCAATATAACATAGCTATTAAACTGGTGAGTATAAATAGTAATAACTATATTATCAAAATTTTATTTTTTAAATATGTAAAAAATTAATTTTCGTTTTATTTACTAGAACTAAAATAAGAATCATTTGAAATAAAAAGAAATGTTTTCTAAAAAATAGTATTTTTTCTAAGAGTATTTAGTCACGCTTTGTGCACACAATTTAACTTTAATTTTTAACAATTTTAGAAAATTTATCTAATAATATGAATTTAATTTTTTTAATTATAATAAAAAATTATTTTAGGATGATTTTTTCTTATTTTTCTAAATTTTTTTTTAAGGAATATTGAAAAATGTAAATTTTAATTGAAAACTATATTTTCATACTTCTTTATAAATTTAAATTATATTTTTATTTGGTTTAAAAGAAAAATTATTTCAATAATATATCAATTATTCAAATTTAGTTCATTTAAATTACATTCATATTGAATTTTGATATAAAACTTTTGTAAACTTTTTAAAGTTTTCTCACTAAAAATCGCTTTCTCAACACGTCTATAGGATTAATTTTAAAATAAATTTTACCAATTTTATGAATAAAATTTTTAAAAATGGAATCCATATTTAAAATAATAATAATTTTTATTATCTAATAAGATCAACTTAATTTGTTACCAATAATTAACAGTGAAAATAGACAAAAATATTTACCAAGGTTAAGGTAAAAATGGATTGACCGGGGGTTAAACTAAGAAGATAAGGGTTAAAATGACCTAGAAACATGCCTAAAATATATTTTATATCCATATGTAAACCCTGTAATGTCTAAGACTCTATAATAATTCATGTTTACCCTCATGTCATGTAATAAATGTGGATACCACTTTTTTCTTTCAAAAAATTACAAGTGTGTCACTCACCTCACTTATAAATGGCTACCCATACCCTCTCCAATTCACATCTTAAAACCATTTTGGTTTGGAAAATAACTGAAAAAATAACTTCCAAAATTCCCAAGTATCATTATAAAAACCTTATTTTGGTAATAAATCCTGCCTAGGAATAATTTTTGTGGAAACATATGGAGGTTACCTGAAGAAGAGGTAACATTTTTTGACGATCATTTTTATATTATTTCTTCCTCCACATCATTAAATTATTATTAAGACATGATGATTTAATAAAAAATTTATATGAAATATAATTATATTTTTTTTATGTTAAGATAATTACCTAAAACAATCCACACCTCCATCAAATGGGTTACGAAATCATTATTCGTGTGTACGGTGGGCTACCGTCTCACGAATCGAGGTCATTCATTATTCCATTACCACCTCTCATGATTGGGTATGATTATGGATATATATATATATATTTATAAAATAAAAATACCACTAGAATCATTATATTATATATACCATTTTACTTTCCATTCATTAGGAAATATGATAACATCAATCATGTGTATGAAGGACTGCCACCTCACATAGCGATGCGATTCATTTTTCATAAATGCTTTATATAGAAGGTAATAAGGATAAAGTTAATTAATATATGTGATATAAATAAAATAATCATGATATTAATGACATATTAGTCTTTATGAGAATATAATATATTATTTTATTTGTTACATAAAAAATGATAACATCATTCGTGTATGTGTGGATTATCGCATTCATGAAGCGATGTGACTATATTTTCATCACCAAAACACATGGATGATATATATATATGGGTATATTTAAATATATAATATGTTATAAATTATTTTATGATAATTATTTAAATATAAAATATCACTTACATTCTTTCCATAATGATCTTTGAAAAATGGAAACGTTACCCACATGTATGTATGGTTTACCATCTCCATGATGGTAACATATTTCATTTCTAAAAAAATTAATTATTATTATTAAAAGTATAATTGATGTATAAATATTATAATTATGTAATAATTATTATTATTGAGATTATGAAACTATATAATATTCACAAGAACAAGAACTTTTATGACATATCTTGAATAAGAAAACTAGGAAATTTACACCTGGAACAATGAAAATAATGAAAGATTACTAATTAAATGGTGATAAGATGATATAATATAATAATATATGATATTATAAATATTAATATGGTATTTATATAAAATAATAACATACTTAAAACCATTATAAATTATGTTAAAGCATGTTCAACTAAAATAAAGTTTTAGGTAAGGGATTAATATTCTCTCTTTTATTGCTAGGAGACATATGAAAATTTATCACTTGTTTCTTTTGGGTGGTTTATATTCTTCCCATATTAAATGTTATATCATTAATATGCTAATACTAATGATATTAAAAGTATTAATTTATTTAAATATTTATTGGGGATTATGATTAAAAATATTACAAAAGCGGTCATTGATTTCTTAACTCAATTTTCATTCATTTTGTTAATCTTATACTATATTTGTGTCATGATAAAATTATGTGTGTAATTACATTTTATTATTTTATGTTTTATTTCGCCTATTTTATATGGTTTTAATTTTTATACACATAATAAATTGATTGATTAATCACCACTTCAATGATATGGTATTTGTAAGGGACTTCATCTGAATTTCCATTCATTGAGGCATATTGTGATGTTATGAACCTAATTTATTTTATATGGTGTATATAATTCCCATTTTACAAGTAATATAATGATTAATTAATTATTCATTTTATTTTAAGATTCAATTTGAATTATTTTATCCAAATTTATTTTGACTTAAAAGTTACCATGCGGTAAAGAATTTCATAACCTAATTTCTTTTAATTGGGTTACATTACTTCTTTATTGTCTTTGACATTATAAGATTTTGTGTGCAAATAATTTTTACTATATTATGTTGTATTTAAAATTTTTTTATTTTGATTTACATTTGATACACATAATCTATTGATTGATTAATATTCACTTCAAAATTATGATCTTTGTAAGGATTTATTTTACCTCATTTAGTTCAGATTATTTATAGAAGAGTTTATATTGAAAGAAATTATTTGATAATTGTTTAATAATACACTTTAATTTTATTTTCATTTTGTTATTCATTATTTTTTCATGTAATAGTATATTTTTTCCACTCTATGGTACTTAATATGATTGATAAAATGTTTTTAGGAAAATTTGACTTCATTTCTTCCTTCGGTCAGCAGTCTATTTTCTTCCAAAAAAATCTTTTCTAAATTTTTTGTCAACAATTTCTAAATGATTTATTAAATAAAGTTTTACCAATTTTTCCTTTTTAAAAAAATTGAAAGGAATCTTCATGTCATTTTTAAAATGAATCCCATTTGTATTTTACCAAAAATGTGGATGGAAACTTTGTTTTATCATACTCTGCATGAAAAAATTTCTTCCATAATGAAAACTCAAGGTTTTAAATATTATTTTTTAAGTTTAAAATATTAGTTTCAAATAAGATTATTTTTTTAAATTTTTTGTAATATTTTAGTATTAAAAAATAGATTTTAAAAATTAAAAGTATATTTTTATAAATAGTTCTATTGAAGATATTTTTATGGTATTTCTATTCATAAAAAACATCCACCACCTATTCTTACTATAATGGTTATATATTAGATTAATATTATTCTTATTATTTATCTGGATGGTTTATGATCATTCTGGCCATGGAAAGTATTGAAATTTAGTTTTTTGATTTATTTTTTTAGTCATTAAATTTCCCTTGAAATATTCACTTTTATGTGATAGTTGGAAATTATATTTCACAAAAATATCTTTATTATTTATCATATATATGCTTATTTCTTAAACCATATCTCATTTTTATAAATGTTGTTTTAATTTGAAATTTATTTTATTGACCGGTGAAACATGGATAATCTGTATTCTTTCTTCAATATGGATTTTTAATGTTAAGGTATATTGTTCACAAATTAAATCGATTATTCTATAAATGATATATTCTTTGCATAGGAATACATGGGAGAGGAATAGTTATAGATATCCCCTAGATGCATCAAGGGTATCATGTGGAAAATATGGTGGCTAGCCTTTGTTAAATGGGTTTATATTATATACCTACCCATCACTTTTAAACTGTCTTGAGGAAAGATCTTGATGGTAGAGTTATCATGATTCTTAAGATCAATACATCTAATAATTAAGAATTTATTTAATTAATAATTCATTTATTTTTTATCAATGATACTTTTTTAATGATATTATCTATAGATGTACTTCATTCATAGTTTATTGATTAAATGTAACTTGTTTTTAGTTATTTACCTTTCCATATTGATTATGCCTTATCCAGTTATGATAGTCATGTTATTGATTAAATGGAACATGTTATCATTTATTTACCTTTCCATGTTGATTATGTCTCATCTTATCATTATAGTAAAATTAATTAAATGGAACATGTTTTTAGTTATTTACCTTTCCTTGTCATTTATAATTATTGATTCATGATAGCTTCCGCTGTAGATAATCCTTTCTGATCATTTAAGACCACTCTTATTTTGTTTTATTTACCTAAGATTTGATGAAGTTTACTATGATTGATGTTAAAGTATATGATATATGGAATAATTTAAATCTCAAAATAAAATTATGTTGTGAATTTTTTTAAAATGTAATTCAAGACTCAAGTTTGTATCTAGTTTATCAAGAATACTAAACTATTTGGTCCTTCCGGATGTGATTCCTTGTATCTTATGACAAATTAATAAAGAAGACAATGAATTTGACCTACTAGGGTTATGTTCTCTACAGTTGGTATCAAAGGAAGATTAGTTTAAACCCATAGAACTAATTTATGAAATCATAGATTAAGGATCATAAAATTATGATATAATTTGACTATAAGTATTGAAGAACATCCAAAAGTTTGGTAAGGTATAGATTCTGTGGTTTTTCCTTAAAATACTCCCCTATCTAGATATTAAAGTGTATATATTTCTAGTATAGATTTACCTAGGGGTAATATCTCTAAAAAGGATGCATTTGTATTGACCTAATCATCACAAGGGGAATGAAAATGGGCCTTACTACGCACCTAGTTTGAAATACCTAGGGGATATGCTTAGGATAATTCAAATTTTATTTACAAACCATTATGAAGAATTTAAATAGATAATGAAAATGAATGATAAAGTTTAAACCTAAAGTGTATGAGACTGAAAAAAATGTGTCTCAACAGAATGGGGAATTTTTTTAGATTTTAAAATGAAGGGAATAAAGAAAATAATTTTTGATGAAAAATGGAGAATTCAATGGAAGGAAATAAATATCATCCTAGAAATCCATTTACATATCATTATATTAAAAGTGGGGAACTTGGGAATTATCCATGTAAATTTATTATTCTAAAGGTTAAACGATAGAAAAATTAAGGACCTATGTTGAAATAAAATAGATGAATTATTTATGTATTTTGATTCAAGAATTAAATTATAGAAGTAGTTTACGAATGATATTTTGGTAATAATAATAATGTAACTTTTAAGGATTGTGTTAAATTTTATAAGTATATGGGTATTCATTATCTTAAGAGTTATGGATAACATCATGGTTTTATGATTTTAATATCAATAACATGTTCAAAGTCTTAAACACCCCATTTTAGTTTTTATGTGATGGGATTCTACCAAGATTAAGGATATTTTGGGAGAAATTCAGGGAAATACAAACCATTGGATTATTGTATGTTTTATTGAAACATTAATTTAAGTAAGAATGAATTAAGATTTTATAGAAATAATTTTATAGGTATTGATAACCTTTAAAATTATTATAATAATTAATGACATTGTAATAATAGTCGAATAAGATTATTATACTTTATAAAAAAATAAGCTATTTTGAAAACCATAGTAAAAAATTTTATTTAATGATAAATTTTATTTAAAGGATGTCCATTTTATTTTTTTTGGAAAATTATAGGATTTATATTAATATAGTTTTAGAAAAATGAAAACCCATATTCTGGGTGAAAACCTGTCACGTCTGGTGTGGTCATGGGGCTTGAACCCACAACTAAATGGACAATATGGGTTTAACACCTACCACTATCCTACATGTTATCCTGGTTAATATGAAATTAATTAAATGATTTTAGAACTAAATATGAATGATGAAACAATTGTTTACTTTTGAAATTTATATATTGATGTATTATATTAGATAACATGTAATAATCATATTTTTTTGGAAAATAGTTATAGACAAATAGAAAAAAAATTCACTTGTTTATAGATCTTATGATCCATTAAAACTAAATTTTAGTTATTCAAGCATAAAAGAAATTAATTTTTTTACTTCTTGGATAAGGGATTAATTGGAAATTTATCATATCATAACCAAAGGATTAAATTGTTCTTATGAAATAAAAGAATATCAATATATTATATTTCCTTATAATCTTAGAGAATAAAATAATTCCTTAGTTTTAGGAAAATGATCTTGAAAATGTGTTCTCCTATTAAATTCATATATGATGAATCAAATTTACTTTTAAAACATCATAGATTTATATTTTTTAAGTCCTTAACATTCAATTTATCATTCAATTTCTTATGATCAATGACCCCTATAAATCTCTGTAATTATTTATAATTTTTTCATGTCCATACCTTCAATTTCCATCGATTGTTGTCACATATAAACCTAGTAATGTGTTATTCCAGATGAGCTTCATATTTCCATTTTTATCATATTAATTGGAAGTTTTATTAACCCTTTTAAGATGTGGGTTTTTCAATAATGGTATTTCCAAATTCCGAACACTTGATTACTAAGATCAAGTTTTAATTGAAAGGATGAAATTTATTTAAGGTGGAAGGATTGTAAAACCCCATTGTTTTAAAAGAATAACATTTTTTTCAGTAGCATATTTGACAAAAAAACTAATCTTAAATAAACCATGAAATATATATCTTTAAATTTCATCTATTCGATAACTTTTAGATCATGAAACCCTGAGTCATAATGAACCATAACATAGTATACTGATACAACCAAGTCGTTAAATTGAAAGGTACGAATAGTAATAAATATATTGTAAAAATTATATGGTTTTCATATGTGAAAATAAATTCATTAGTTATCTATTTATTATTAATAAAATAATAATCATTTGAATGAAAAATAAATATTTTCTAGATTTTCTTTTTATAAAAGATAGTTTAGTCACACTTTATGCACATAAATGTATTTCTTAATGTTCATGAATGTGAGGATCTTGGGTGTGAAGGAAAAAAGTGTGTACATACAAAAGGAATACAATATATTATAGATTTATTTTATTTAAGTTTTAGAACCTAAACACTCAATGGAATATATTAGTTTATTATAAAATCATATGGAATTTTTTGACTCAATGCCTGGAAATCCATGTAATTATATGATATGGTTTTTCTGGAAACACAATGTTGAGGTGGAATGGGTTGATGGATCATCACAACATATTTCTCTTAAAGTTAATATGTAAGGCCCCAAATTCTTTATGTCTTTAGTGTATTCTAGTCATGGTGTGATTTCCAGGAGAGAACTGTGGTAAAATTTTGTTAACTTCAATGTTGGGTACTTGGACTAGTTTGTTGTTGGGGATATTAATACAATTAGAGAGTCTTGGGAAAAGAAATGGGGTGTGTAGTATTCTAGTGATACAATATCGGAGTTTAATTATTTCATTAATTGCAAAGGTTTATTTGAGTTGGGTTATACAAGTGGGTGTTTTACTCGGTGCAATAACAAGAAAGGTAATAGGAGGATATGAAGTAGAATCGATCAGTGCTTGGGAAATTTCTAGTTCCTGGATTCATATCCTCAAACATTGATTTTTCATCTTCTTCGAACTCTATCAAATACTTATCTTTTAGTGATCAATAATATGTGTTTTTATAGAGGATCAGAATGTTTCTTATACTCAAGGAGTTGGTTTAAGGTTTAAGGTTTTCTTATAAAGGTTGGGGAATCATAATTACAACAGGTTAATGGAAACCCTTGGGAGGGACTAGTGAAGATAATTAAGTGACCGAGGAGTGATTTTATAGAGATACATGTCAAATGGTGTTATTCCCTTAGAGTTGATTCAAGTGGAGTATGAAAGGCTTTAGGGACAATTTCAACAATCTTGGGAGGATGAGGTTTTTACTTCTCTTAGGGACCAACAAAGTCTTTTTACAGACAAACATTTGGATATTTAAAGGGTCTATAGGGAGAAATAATGGGCCACATGGACGAATGAAGGGGATAAAAACAAAAAATATATTTAGGCATTTATTATGGAGAAGTGGGTGTCAAAGAAAGTGAATATCAGACATGAATATGGATCCTATACAAATATTGTAGATGTGGCCAGAAATTTTGCCTTGGAATTTTTTCAGAATTTATTGGTTGAATCTCCTTGATCAAAGTTGTGGTAGAATATAGGGGAGGATGAAGGGTTTTGGCAGTGTATTCCAAGGCTGATTTAAGAAAGGGATAATGAAGGCATAGAGAGGATACTAGATGAAGATGAAATTAAGGAGGCAGTTTCAGCTTGAGGACGGGTAGTGCAATAGGTCCAGATGGATTCCATGGATCTTTATTTGTGGATACCTGGGAGGTTATTGGTGCTCATGTTAATGAAGTAGTGTGACCCTTTATTAAAGGGGGGCCCTTCTTAGGGTGGTTTGTGCCTCAAGATAGGTTCTCGTTCCAAAAGTCAAGCATCTTGATTCTATTAGCCAATTTTGGCCTATATAATTATGCAACGTGGTGTATAAAATTTTATAAAGCATTGTGAAGAAGAGTCTTAACATATTAATTCCAATAATTGTATAAGAGGAGAAACACAAATTTATTCAAGGAACTTTTATTCTATGTGAGATGAGAATTTTCCAAGAAATGGTGGATGATATTCATAAAATGAAATTGGGATCAAGCATTATAATCAAAGTGGACATGGACAAGCAATATGGATGGCTTGAGTGGGGATACATCTTGAAAATTATGAGGTGATTTGGCTTCAAGACTTGGGCTTGTGATCTAGTTTTTAGATGTTATGATTCTCTATGGTTGTCCATCTATTTCATGGGAATGGATTTTGGTTTTTTTTTAAAAATAGTCTTAGGATTGTGAAAGGGTGATCCACTATCCCCCTATCTCTTTATCATGCCTCAAGATGCTTTATTAAAGAATATGAAGTTATTATTGCATGAGGGGATTATTTTACCCTAGAAAAACAGAGGAGGTGATAATATTATCTCTCATCTGACGTTTTCTAATAACATGCTATTATTTATTAATGTAAGGAAGAGATATATCAAGGGATGGAGGACAGTGTTAGAGGTTTATAGTAAGAAAAGTGGGCAGTTGATGATCTTAGAGAAGTGTAAAGTTAATATTTCAAATAAGGGTGAAGCATGGAGAACCAAAGATATACAAAATAAGGTGGGCATAAAAGAGGGGAAACTTCCTCTGTTATATCTAGGAGAGCCAATATCAAATGGAAGAATAAAGAAAATCCTATTTTAAGGGATGTTATAGAAAATTACCGAACAGATTTGAAATTGTAAAAGTAAGTTCACGTCCTTTGGTGGCTCCATCACATTGATAAAAAATGTGTTAACTTCAATGTCAATGCATGTTCTTTCAGTCACCAGAGATCCCAAAGGTACAATGGATCGTATATATAATATTTTGAAAAAATTTCTTTGGGATGTTAATGATAACGGTAGATACTATTTAGTGATTTAGAAGAGAGTGTCCAGACCAATAGAAGAAGGGGGAGTTAATCATTATAATATATTAGAGACTATTCAATCTATACAAGCGAAGATTGTCTTGGAAATCATTGAAGGTAATTACCTCTATGATAGATTTATAAAACAATAGTATAGGGAGAGATTGAATGACTGGTCTGAGTGTCTGAATAAAGCATCAAAGTTGGAAAATCTTGTGATCGAGATTTCAAAATTTCTTGAAGATACAGTCTGATGTGTGGTGGGATGTGGCGAGATTAGTTTTTGGAGTGATAACTAGAGAAAAAACCCATCATTCTTCCATGGCTATCCAACTCCAAATATTTTTTCAAAGAGGATTCTAAATTCTTGATTCTTATTCAATTCACACTTTACCATAAATAGTGTTAAGTGTTCAACAATATAACCGTGTCTGATGAAATTGATAAATACTCTTTATCAATCTCCGAATTAGGTCGACTCAATGGTAGTGAGCTTCGGGATTCCATACATGTGTGACCTAGTAATGATGAGTGGGTAGATAATTTTTGGTGTAAATATATTTTGGAGAAATTTAGTTTTCTCATATGAAGGATGCAGAAAAAAGTGTTGCCAATGAAGAATAACATTTAGAGTAAGGGGATCTCTCTGGCCTCCAGATGATAGTGTTCTAGCAAACCTGGATAAGAATCATGTTAGAATATTTTCATTAGAAGGTAAGTGGTTAAAAGTTTATGGAAATATATAGAGACATTCATGGGGGTGTCTAGAGGATGAGAAAACATGGATTATTTTTCTATCCAATTGGTTTTAGGGAGTTGAAGCTAGGGGTGAGGAGTTAAGGGCATGAGGCATGATTTTATCTACTATGTGTTAGGTTATTTAGTATGCGCTGAATAAGGAAAGAAAGGAAGTGGATTTTCCCAATCTTAGGTGAATGTGTCAGCTAGATCCTTGGTGGATATGCTAAGGTTATTCATGATCATGGGGTATAATTCTTATAACCTAAGTAAATTAATTCCATGTTGGTTTATAATTGCAGAAAGAAATTTAAGTTGGAACTCGAGTGTTTGGGATTTCTGGAAACCGCCAATTATTGGGTTGAAACTGAATGTAGATGGATCGTGTATAGGAGGAAAAATGAGAGGGGGAGGCCTAGTTAGGGATTGAAAGGGATTAGTTATCCTGGTATTTAGTGCATTCTATGGAACATGCAATTCTCTTGGAGCAGAGTTTAGGGCTTTGATCAGTGGGCTTCAACTAAGAAATTTATATGGCATCTGGATAATGGAAGAGGAATATGATTATAATGTGATTGTAGTGATGATGAAAGGGAGGAAACAAGGCCCTTAGGAGTTTTATTACCTCATTAGTAAGGGAAGGATATTTTTAGATCATGTAGAAAAGATTGGTCACACTTAGACATAAGGAAACATTGCGGAATATTCTTTAGCAAGTAAGACATGCCCCGATGACACACTTAGATTTTTCTAAAGATGGTTGTGTTCTGGTCAAAGGCCAGAACAGTAAATTTTATTCAAAAAAAGAAACAAGAACATGGGGAAATTACATGAGATGAAAAGTAGGTATTTTCCTGGTGTCTCAAATATAATACGGAAGAAAATCTGAAGGAAGGTCATTCCTCCAAACAACTTTGTGAGGGAATCCCATATTGGAAAGACCATCGACAATCCTGTTTTCTTCACAATAGGTGTGGGTGACAATGAAATTGAGATTCTTGAGCGAGTTAATAAACTCAACCCATCAGGAGGTGAGAGTCCAAGAAAGATGGGAAACACCATTCCAAATGGATTTCACTATAGTTTTGGAGTCAATCACAATCCAAATTCTGTTCTATTTGTACCTTTTGGCAAAGGAAATAGTGTGAGTGACACCCATCATTTCAGTCTCCAAAGCAGAAGAGAGACCACAACTTCCATAGAACCATCCCAGGATTTGATCAAGATGGTCTCTATAGATGCCACCACAACCCGTGGGTCCTGGAAACCTTGTAATTTTATTATTTTCATCCACCTTAATGTGTAACCCTCTATCTATATAATAATAAAAATTATAAACATTAGTCAGTCTTTGGAAACCTACTTTATCGTCATGTTTGTAGGATTAACTTGAAATTAAAATTTTCCACTTCTGTGAACGGATTTTCTAAAAATTGATTTGAAATTTTAATTCATATTAATTTTTATTACCTAATAATATTACTTGATTTTTTACCAAATTGAATAGTTAAAATAATAAGAATTATTTATCATGGTTAAAGTAAAAATGGATTTTATGGGGGTTAAAACTAAGAAGATAAGGGTTAAAATGACTTAATAACTTGTCTAAAATATATTTTATGGATATATTTAGACCCTAATTTGTATATGTATCTATAATAATCCATTTTACCCTATTTTCATGTGAAAAAATTCGGCACAACTTTTACTTTTCAAAAAACTACAAGTGTTCCACTCACCTCACTTATAAAAGGCCACCCTCTCCTCTCAACTTAACCCCTTAAAACCATTTTGGTTCATCCAATAAATGACCAAAAAAATTTATAAATTATCTAATATAATCTTATAATCCATATTTTTGTCATAAGTACCACTTAGGAATGATTTTTGTGTAAACCTAAAGAGGTAACCCAAAGAAGGGGTAATGTAACAATCATTTTTATTATATTTCTTCCTCCACCTCCTTAAATAATTTTTAAAAAATGAATATAATATAACCACAATATATTACATATAATTATATGTTTTCATTTTAATTTAATTAACAAATTGCATCCCTAGTTCCATTAAAATGTTTTATAAAATCATTATTTGTCTGTACGGAGGACTACAACCTCGTGAACTGATGTCATTCATTTTTTCATAACCACCTCTCACGGTTTGGTATGATGATGGATAAAAATTATATATATGATATTTATAAAATAATAATATCACTTTATTCACTATATAATATATAAAATTTTACTTTCTATTTTGTATGGGATATGATAATGTCACTCATATGTACGGTGGACTACCACTTCACGAAGTGATTTGATTCATTTTTCACTAACACATTACATGGATTTTAATAAGGATATATTTAATGACTATATGTGATATAAATTAAGTAATTATAATATTAATGAAATATTTATCATTATTAAAAGATAATTTATCATTTTCTTTCTTACACTGAAAAATGATACCATCATTTGTATACCTATGGACTAACGCCTTCACGAAGCGATGTGACTCTCTTTTAATCACCAAAACACATAGATTATATATATAAGTATATTTTAAAAATTAATATTTCTTATATTATATTTTTATCAATATGTTAATATAAAATATTAATTACCTTCTTTATATAATGATCATTGAAAAATGGAAATGTTACTGATGCATAGGTATGACCTAACGTCTCCATGATCGTAACATACTTCCTTTATCAAACCCAACTTTTATTATTGTTAATAAAAGTATTTTTTATTTATAAATATGATAGTTTTTTCATGAGTATTATTATGGATATTATAAAACTATATAATATTCATAAGAATAAGAACTTTCATGACAAATCACGAGTTAAAAAATAATGAAATTAATACTCTAAACATTGAAAATAATGAAGGATTATTAATGAAAGAGTGATAAGATGTTATAAAAGTATCATATATAATATTATAAATATATTTTTATAAAATAATGAAAAATTTAAAACCATTATATAGGTGGTTAAATAATGTTCAAACAAAAGAAAGTGTGAGGTAATGGATTCTTATTTTATCTTTTATTTTTGGGAGACATATGAAAAATTCACCACCCATTTATTTTTTATGGTGTATATACTTCTACGTTGACATTTTATATAATTAATATTTTCTTTTTCAGGATATAATTTTTTTTATTTTATGTTATTCTTTCCCATGGATTGAAATTCAAAAGATTACAAAAGTGGTGATGGATTTATTAATTCAATTTCCATTCATTGTGTTAAACTTCTACTTTATTGATTATGTCATGAAAAGATTATGTGTGTAATGAAATTTTATTCTTTTATGTTTTATTTTTAAATTTTTATGTTGATTTAAATTTTATATGCATAATCAGTTCATTTATTAATCCTCGTTTCAATGATAAGTTTTTTTGTAAGGCACTTCATCTCAATTTTCCTTTATGGGGGAATATTGCAATGTAATGCACCTAATTTATTTTATGTGGTGTATATACTTACCCTTTTAAATGTTATATCATGTTTCCTTAGTAATTAATGGTATTTTATGTTTTAATTATAATTTTTTAATCTAAAGGGATTTTTACTTAAAAGTTACCAAGTGTTAATGAATTTCATAACTCAATTTATTTTCATTGGTTTATACTACTTCTTCTTTGTCTTTGGAATTATAATGTTATGTGTGTAAGTAATTTTAACTATATTATGTTGTATTTACACGTATTTTATGTGGATTTACATTTTATACACATTATTGATTCATTTATTAATCCTCTCTTAAACATTATGATCTTTTTAAGGGTTTATTTGACAACCTCATTTAATCGGGATTATTTATAATTGAGTTTCCATTGAAATAAATTATTTGATAATTGTTTAATAATACCTTTTAATTTTTTTCCTCACCTATTTATTGATTATTGTTTCAATAAATATTACAATTTTTCAGTCTTTGGTAATTATAAATTATTGAGAATGTTTTTTAAGAAAATCCAACTTCATTTTTCTCTACAGTTGAAAATCTATTTTATTTTAAAAAAATATTTTCTAAAAATGTTTTCAAAAATATTTTCAACAGTTTATGAATGATTTATTAAATAAAAATTTACCCATAATTAATTTCAATAAAAAATTTCAATTATTATTCATGTCATTTTTGAAATAATACCCATTTGGATTTTACCTGTAATGTGAAAGGAATCTTTATTTTATCATACTCAACATGTATATAATTTCCTACCATCATGAACACACAAAGTTTTAAAGATTAGTTTATAAGTATCAAATATTATTTTCAAAGAAAATATTTTTTAATTTTTTTAACATCTATTTTTGTAAATGGATTTTCAAAATGAAGAGTTTATTTTCCTAATTATTGTTTTTCAAGATATTTTTACGGTGTTTCTATTAATAAACAACAAAAATCCTTTATTTTTACTCCAATGGGTATATGTTGGTTTGATATTGTCCTTACTCTTTTTATGTATGGTTTATTATTATTTTGACCAAGTAAAGTATTGAAATTGAATTTCCTGATTCATTTATGAAGTTAATAACTTTACCTTGAAATATTAACTCTCTTATGATCATTGGACCTTAGATTTCCCCTAAATATCTATATTATTTATCATGGATAATGTAATTTCTTAAACCATATCAAATTTATATGTATGATTTCTTAATTTTAATTTTATTTGACTGACTAGGTAAAAATTGATAATCAATATTCTTTCATCAATATAGATATTCAATGGTAATTCATATTGTTCATAAATTAAATTGATTATTCAATATATGAGGAATGATTTGGAGATGTAGACATGGGCATGGCCCAATTATAGATAGCCCCTCAATGCATCAGTAGTCTAAGGAGACAAATAATTTGACTAGCCTTAGTTAAATTGTTATATGGTGTATACCTAACCAACAGTTTTAAACTATATTGAGAAAAATTCTCAAAGGTACAGGTATCATGATGCCTAAGATCATGAAGTCCAATAATTAATAATTTATTTCATTGATAATTAAGTTATTTTTATCCAGGATATTTCCACAATGATATTATCTTAGGATTCACTTAAATATTGGTTTATTAATTAAATAGAATTTGTTTTTAGATGTTTACCTTTCAATATTTATTATACATTAACCATTTATGATATTCATGTTATTAATTAAATAGAATATGTTTTCTGTTATTTACCTTTCCAATTTTATTATGTATTATCTAATCATGATATTAAAAGTATTTAAATTGAATGTGTGTTTATTTATTAACCTTACAATTTTATTTTTCCTTATTTATTCATGACAGTTTCTATTGGACTTAATACTTATATAGCATTTTAGATTACCCTTATTTTTTTCCTTTTTCAAAGATTCCATGAAGTTTACTATTATTGATGTGCAATAATATTCTAGAGGGAATAATGATATTCTCTAAAAAAATGTTGTAATTTGTGTTTTAAATTATAATGAAAGACATAAGTATATATCTAGTCTACTATAAAATATTAAATTATTAAGTCCTTTGAGATGTAATTTATTGTATATTATTCCAATGTAACAATGTAAACACCATCTCTAGACTACTAGGGTCTCGGTCACTAGATTTACTACACATGAGGTGAGGTTGAGAGATATATTTGACTAGATCAAAACTCAAACTAGGTTTAGTGGTTTAGTTCAAAAGAATAATTTTTAAAATAATATGGAACAATGATTCCCTCACTACCCCTCTCAGTGATCTCACACTAATTTGGGAATTAAATGTAGTGTCATAGGGAAGGTTTACTTTGAAAGATCCAACAATCTACTAAGGATGTATAATATGAAATCAATGAATAATAGGGGTGTTCTTGTATTCTATTTCAATAAGTATTATTGTTAGATTAATAAGATGTTACCCTTTCTTTTATCACTTATCCTAGGAGTTTTATATTCCACTATAATAGAATTTAATCCCACTAAGAGTAAATCATGAAAAAGTTGATGCAAACTCAAGGAAGAAAAGATATTTCAAAATATGAAGAGAAGATGATAGTTTCATAATAAGAATAAACAAATGAGAAGAAATACATTATAAGATATATGAAGGATGATCAAAAGAAATAAATCATATCTCATGATAAGTCTAAAAATAAGAAGAATGATTCTTGGATGAGAGTGGTTCCTCTTTGTTTTCCATATTCGTGTTTATTTGAACTAAATTTTAGGGAATTAAAGGAGATAAGTAGAGGGGTTGGCTTAGTGTTGTGGGGTTTTTATATAAAGAATAATAATCCATCACAAAACATTAAAATTACCATGTGAAAGATGGTGTGTTTCCCTTCTAGCAGAGATAATATGATGTTGAGGTATGAGTATCATACATTTATAGTGAAGAAGTGATGATTGTTAAGAATGTTTAGACTTAAGGGTAGTTGGGTTTTCACACATGAATTGTTTTGATGTGTTTGTTCAGATAAGAACCAGATTTATCTTAACAAACTTATTTATATTTCCCTTGATATAAAAAAGATAGAATAATCTTTAAAAATGTATTACATAAGAGAAGTTTCAAGGACAACATTGATCACCTTATCTATACACTATTATTTTCTACATCAGGTTTTCCCATGTATATACATAGTTTATTAATTAATGGATATTTGTTTATAGATTCATGTGATACTATTCTTCCCTTAAGAAAAGTATTTCAGGATTTTTAATTGAAGGAAGATGAGTTGAGACTATCCTTATTTTTCCCTTTGCATTTTTTTTCAATAAGGTGTGGGGGGAATTTTCACACATATGGGGGATAAATAATTGAGTACACATATTATCTTTAAATATCTAGGAATATATGTGAGGATATTTAAATGAAAACATAAAGTGGGAGATTTTTGTGCCCAAGTAGTATTTATTTTATTTTTTATCAATTTGGGAATATGTGTTTGTGGATGAAGTCACTTGGAGAAACATAGAGAATTTTGTGAGAAGAGTACTTACTTAGTTTAGAAAAACATTATAAAGTTAGAAGATTTTATGCTATTCTTCAAGGCACAAAACATCACAAAGATATTCATTATTCTAGAAGAGTTTGTGTAATGGTTGAATATTTTACAAACTTGAGTTTTCTAGACTAATTTAATTGGATATACCACACTAATGTTATCAGAAATAGGTGTAGTTGTAAAAATATCTAGTTATAAAGAATACATAAAGTTGAAGTTACAAAATTAGAGTTTTGGTCATAAGAATTATGATCTCTAAAGTTTTTATTGTACATAGAATGATCAAATAGAGGAACATTAGAATGTAAAATAGAGAAGTAAGAATAATATTAGATATAAAATTATTAAGTTTAATCAAACAGAATCTTGAAAGATCTATCAGATAGAGAAAATAATTTGAATATCTCTGGAAATAGAAAATATATGATGTCATGGGATGGAATATCCTGATTTCATCAAATGGAGTCTTATTATTTCATCAGATGAAATAAAGGTTGAGGAGGTTTTGTAAGTATCAATTGGAGAAACCTATGATGATATTTTGGATCATTGGAAGTATAAAACATGTGTAGAATAATGGATGGATGAAATATTGAGCTCATCAAAAAAAGGCTTATAAATTGGTGGGTCTAGATAAAGTATCACTAGATGGTGAGGTGTACTGTATGGAGGAGTTCTTATGAAGGAAACGAGAATATAAGTACTTATGCTATATCAGATAGAGCTACATTCATGATTATATAATGAACATGGTTTTTAGGAACTTTATATAAAGTTTCTAAAATCAACAATATTTATGATGTTGAGTTATTCTTTCAATGATTAAAAATATATACAATATTTAAGGAATATTTAAAAATATTTTCTATGCTAAGATTTATGAAAGTTCATGTGAATATTGTTGACTATAAAATTTCAATGTCTTTGAAGGAAGTCAAATAAATTTTTAGTTGAGCAGGAAATTTAAATTATATCATGTGATTCCTACTTTATTTTAAGATGAAGTAATCATATATAACGGTGCACAAGATCATTGAGTTATTTTTGTTTCTAAATAGATAAGGTGATTACAGTTTTGTGTGAGTGCATCATGAGTTTCCGACTAACATTATAATTGATTAAAGAAGATGAGAATAAAACGAATGAGATCTGGAAGGACATCCACTTGAAAAAAGAGTACTTGATAGAAAGATAATAATACAAAGGAAAACTAGATGAAGTGTATCAGACAAAGCACAGTGGATGGAGGAGTAATGATTGGAGATGCATCAAAAAGATCACACCATAATGAGGATAATCAGACCCAACATTCTAGATAGTGTTTTACTGAATGAATAGTTTATAGTGAGGTTAGAAAAGATATAGGTATTTCAAGATATGTGGTAATTTTCTAGACCATTAAACCCTTTAGAGAGTTGTAATGATCTTAAGTAAGTTTTAAATAGATAATGATGATATAAATTTCTTTTTGAGGAAGAACATATGAAGAAGATAATATTTCTACAGTAGATTAATAAAGAATAATGAAGAGATTATAGCTGGGGGTGTAACCAGTTGCTGAAGAGGCTTATGGATGGGGTGTATGACTAGTTGAGAAGGAAGAGGAGACAATAAGGGTAATTTGGGGTAGAACCAACTACAACAGATGAAATAGTTATTGTGGAGTAGAAATAGAGTCAATTATAGGAATGATTACTTGGGTGTAGAACTAGTTTTTTTTCAATGCCTCTGTAATCTTAAAAGAATAGAGTAAATAATACATAGTGGGGGTAGGAACATCATGGAAAATTATAGGTCTTTGGACCTAAACTTTTAAATATAATGTGTTAATATCTCTCTTTATATTCACTACATATGAGGTGAGGTTCATAGATATATTTTAGTAGATCTAAAATCTAATAAATTTTATAGGTTGAGTTTAGAAGAATAATTCATTAAAGAAGAGGGATCATTGATTCACCCCTACCCCTCTCAGTAATCTTACACTAATCTTTTAACTACACATTTTCTTTAGAAAAAAATACTTCTCATTAAAAAGTTTTTCCTTTTCATTAAGTACTTTTTAAAAATTTATTTGTACGTTCTATATATTTAGAAATAAGTTCATCATAAAAATCATGTTATTATTTTTTATTTTCATTTAATTCTTTATTATTGAGTTGGATATATGAGAAAGAGAAATAATAAGAGTGATAATAAGATCAAGATATAGGAGAACTATCCTCATCACCTACCTTTGTATGATCAATGAGGAATTTAGGACTTGAGTCAATTGAGCACTTTGAGGAAGTTTATTCCATGGAGTTATTGATTGTGCTATGGGTTGAGAATTTAAGATATTTCTTACCTTTATTATTTTATTTAATTTTCTTTTTATAGAAATTAAATTATTATTTAACATGACCTTTCTTTGTGTACACGTAACATGTCACTTTTAGCCCATTTTCAATGGTATGATGGGTTGATTTCTTATTCTTCACGAGTTTATTCAATTTATTGGAAAAATTTTCAACTTCATCTTCACTTTTGGATGAATCATCATTATACACATATTTTAAAGAAACACCCTTTTTGACTTATTTATATTCATTATATTTTCTTCTTCTTTCTCATCTTGTTTCTTCATGGTTATTTCATATGTCATAAGAGATCTGATAATTTTTTGACTATAATTTTCCTTATAAAATTTTCTTCTTATAATTTCATCACCATATGTTCTAAATTTTTAGTTAATACCCATATAATATTTTCACCAAAGTTTCTATATATAAATCATCACCAAGAGAAATTCAATTGTTACAAATTTTGTTAAAACATGTAAACATTTCAGTAAAAAATTAATTTTTATGCATAGAAAAGTTTTCAAAGTCTTGTATAAACATATCAAATATTGTATGTTTATCATTATTTGTGTCTTCTCATGTGAATTCTAATATTTTCTTGATTTCATGGTAACTTTTTCAAGAATAAATACTATTGAATTCATTTTTTTCAATCCCACAATAAAATTTATTCATGGATTTCTCATTAAGATCAAAAGAATAAATATATTGGGGATTCCATTTAACTTATGATTCTTTTGTAGATATTTATTCATGCCTAACCATATTCCATATAGGATAACAAAAAATACTAAGAAAGGTTGACATGTGATTTTTACAAGAGTGGTAATTAGTACCATTAAAAAATGATAATTCCCTAATGATATTCCTTATAGATCACCATGTAAAAAATAAGTAGATATGTTTGAAAAAAGTTAAATTTTTTAAATTGGGTAATATATTAAAAACTAAATTAATTTCAGAAAAATAGAATATTTTAAGAAAATCACAAAGATCCCCTTTGATTCCAAGTGTAGTTAGAAGATGAAATAGGAAGGGGAGGGGGGGGGGGGTTAAATTTCCTTTTAAAAATCAATATAACTAAATAAATAATAATCATAGAATAAATTAAAATATTAAATATTGATTCCAAAAAATAAATATTTATTAATATAATTAGGAGATATCATTATTTGATCAAGTAAGAACAATGTAATAATGTTATGGGTATCCCAGTTCAATTAATTTGGAAAATAAAATATAAAAATGTATTAATAAAATTAATCGATATCTTTGATTTCATAAGCATGATTATTTAATAAATGTGTGAAAATTTAAATTTATTTCATTGTTTCTGATATAAAAATAAAGGAGAAAAGTAAATTTTGCAGAGAGGGAGGGATTTGATAAATGAGTTTGGAAATAACTCGATGTAACCCCTACATCTCCCCCATGGGTTAAGGGGTTCATATTATTAATCCCTTGATTTTAATGGAGATCAAGTAACCAAGTTCATAACTTACTTTTTTATAGTTTGGTAGAGAAACCCATCCTCCCTTAATTCATATTTAGTAAACACCCATCCCTCACATTTTGGTTGTGAGGACCATTTATTTAAGAGGTGGTGAAAAGAGAAATTTTATTGGCACAAATCAATTACAAACCTACTAACATAACTCTAAAAAGGGATATTATAATTTAGAGGAGATATAGAGAGGTAATGTATATTAGACCCTTAAAATATTAAGAAATGAAATTTTTTCTTTAATGTATGATTTGATATTTCTAGAGATTTGTGAGGATATCATCGTTTATTCGATCAAAATAATTGTTCTATCCAATGATAATATGAAAGAATCAAAGGACTATAATTTATTTGGGCTGGAAAAAAGATTTATAGTGTTTATTAAAGGCATTTAGGATCCTAAATAAATTCAATTCTAGGGTCACATTTCATTTTGTTTTGGTTTGATGACTCAACCTATGACACAATTTGTGTGGTGAGAAATTATTGAATGTTTTGACCTCAACATGCCAAAAACCACACCCATAGACTAATTCTATAGCTTTTTATCATAGGAATAGATCCAATGTACCATGAACCTTGTAATTACCATTTTTAATTTCCTCACATTTCATTGGTAGACATTTAGGCCCCCATACCTAGTGAAACAACATGTCATATTTAAACTGGTCATTTTACACAGGTTACTTCCCATATCAAAACTCCCATTGTTATGAGTGTGGTCACCAAATACAACCAAAATCATCTTCAAAATGACCTGGGTGAATTCACCACAGCTTGGTGTAATCCATGGTGAAGACCTTCCTCACCGATTTGAACAAAACTCTCAAATTATCCTTTATTCAAATCACTTCATTTGCATCCATCTACCATTTAGTCAGTGGGTGAAAACTATAAAGGTCATAAAGGTATCCCTATATGATTATTTTTATTCCATTTATTGGTTTGTTGACCTCCTTTGAGGAATTTGAAATATCCACCAAGAATTTAAATGATATTTAATGACCTACCAAAATTCAATTTGATTCCCTCATGAAATAAGCCCCAATGGCTTTGTATTACATTACCAAACCATAACATGGTATGAAACATAAATAATAAAACTCACTTGAATGAAATATTTGGAAACAAATTAAGGTTTTTTTTATCATGAAAACATCATTATAGATATATATGTACAAAAATAATTAGTCCTCAAAATATTTAATAGAATAAAATAAACATCACAACCAAATAAAACCAAAAGAAAATAACATACCATATATTTTATTTTAATGGAAAATCCAAAAGTTATATTGTCAAGAAGATACCCACAAGATCTCTTATAGGTAGATCATACACAACCTATATCAAGGTATTAAATCTAGATACAAATATAACCTAGTCTCGATTCCTATCCTAGTCCCATATCATAACACCGTCAAATAACTGATACTCAAAATACTAATGTCTTTACATTTCTTTACTTATAATTTTGATCATGAGATCTTCATAGGTAGTAATGTGTCAAGGACACCTAAGATTGGTGTGAGTTTTAGGCCACCATAAATGATGTTCCTAACACGTCTATTATATACAATGCATGAACAATGTGATATGTTTTTTGAAAATAATTAAATAAATTACCATAATATAAAACTTATCACAACCACATGTGCTACTCAAGACACCCAGGTGTGACCATACTTTCTTTGAGCATTATCAGGGTATTCAAGAACAATTCATAACAATATAAACTAAGCATGACATCCTAAGACAAATCACACAACATCTCATTTAAAAGTAAAATAAACCATCATCCTAAGTGGCATCACATCTAACTTGAATCATAAAATCCTTTAAAGGCATTATATCTAACCCACCACAACACAACCACCTCTAGAGGCATCTCTTCCAACCTAACATATCACAACCACCTTGAGAGGAATCACTTATAACTCATCATATCACAACCGCCTTGGAATACATCATGGAAAACCAGCCACATTATAACCACCTTAGGAGGAATCATGTCCAACTCACTGCATTACAACTAACTCTAGAGGAATCATATATAAATTTTCACATCACACCCACATTAAGAAGCATCAAGTTCAATCCTCCACATAAAAACCACATCGGGGGAATCACATCCAACTATCCACAAAATATCCACCTAAGTAGGGTTCAAGTACAACCCACTACATAAATATCGCTTCTAGAAAAATCATGAATAATGATCCGCATGACAACCAGCTCGATATACATCACGTCCAACCTAATGGATCATTTTATGAAACACACCCAATATATTCTACACAAGTCCATACTTTTCATGATTTCCCAACCTATATCACAATATCCATTCAATAAAAACTCCCACATCCATTGTTTCCATGAATTACTAACCCACATCACTATTCTACAATGGTTTTCATATTGTCCAACCCATAGTATAATCTATTACATTACATCACACATCACCATGGTTAGTAATCTCATCTAACTCAAAATGTGTTCATAGCCATTGCATGTAACCAGGATAATATTTTAACATAAAATAAAAAATTTCTTAATTAAAAATGGAACTAATGGTACAAGTCAATAATAAATCATATATCACAAGGGTATCATGGGTTGGAAACTAACCCACCCCCAATATACAGTACCTAGGTTATCTTATCAATCACATTACATATCCTCATAACACATTCATATACCACTACATTATCCTTTCATTATTAATAGTTAAGTTCTGAAGAATAAAATTTGGCCTCTATAGTGGACCATTAGGACATAAAATAGCCATTTCACCCCCAAAATTACTATTACAAATTTCCCAACACCCTTGGATAGGTCTGTCATAGAATGAGAATATCATCCCACACACCCAACCATTATCATAGCATAGTCTAATACACGACTTAAACAATACAATTTAAGTAATTTATATAAATTATGGCATAAAATCCATCTCACTTTGAGATCAACTTTGTTGGTACTCTCATACCCAACCAATGGTTATGTTCAACCCAAGGCATTCCCATATAATTACAACCATAACTGAGAGGGATAAACAATAACCTCAAATGGAAACCTAACTATCCAAAAGTTTATAAGTCAACTTGAAAGTTCTCTGTAGGCCAAACGTTAAGTCAAGCACCCTCAATCAATTTCATCCGCTATTTAGAGGAGGATAAGGGAACTTATACTAGGTCCACTATGTTTCAAGACAAAAATTCCATATCCCTTATATGTTTACATATCACATATTGTAACATCCTAGCCCCGATGAAACTAAAACGGTGCCCCAAGTTAGTTAGTTATGAGACCTCAAGGATGTCTCCCCATAATACATAGGCTTCCAAGTCATAGTGAGGGCCTAGGGTGTGATAGTGCAGAGATTGTTACCTCATATTAGAGTAAACAAAAAGAGAAAATAGAAAAGTTTCTTATACAGTGGTAACTAAATAGAGTGCAGAATAAATAAATAAACTGAAATAGATCATGTTGTAAAAAAAAATAAAAATGCTATAAAATCCTGAACAAATATTTCATACATATAACACTAGTCACCCACTGGGCTGACCATACAAATACAATAATATAAAATAACTAAAATAAAACTACATGGATATACTACTAACTCTGAGATATACCACATACTCAGTCTCTTGACACCATCAAAATACACCAGCCTGATCAAAAGAACCCACAAAAGAAACTCTTCTTGATCATGTAACTCTGGACCTCATCCCTATTGACCAAGCAACATCGCTCAAATTGGAAAACATACATATGGTCTATAAGTAAATTGATATGTATATACATGGGTGATAAATAATCTAAATAGGACACCCCAATGATGAACCTATAAAATATGTTGTCATACATGCATGTAAAAGTAATAATCCCAGCTTAGCTGAGTCAGAACTTAAAATTTATGTAAATCTAATAAATGTGAAACCACAGTCAAATCCTAGGTATGTAATCCTGGTCAACTGGGAAAGTTCTAAAATGGATGTCCATATTTATATATGTATACATGTATAGTCCCATACCTAAAAATATATACATAAATATGAATATTCACGATTAAAGTGAAGAAATAACACAAAACCAATCAGCAGTTGATCCTTGGGTCTATAATACTGATTGACTTGACATCCTGTACAATGGAATTAAGCTATATTTCATACCACTTAAGTCATGTATCATCAATTTTATATCTGGATCTATATTCTCAATAGAAAATACCTTCTTTGGCTAATGACAGAAATATATATGGGAAAGCTATGTACTATAGGGGGATACTCATCCAACACCTAGGTTCACTCGTAATCTTCTCCAATCACTATAAATAAGGATTATAGGGATGTTCATTTGGATATACTATAAAAAGCCAAGAGATTGATGCCATGGAGATAATTCTATATAAATCTAGTCCAACGTCTGAGCCCCAGGTCCCATTCCATAGGTGGCCAAAACATTGTGACTCAGATGAACTCTAAGGGTCTGACCCTTAGGCGATATATAAGGAGAGATCTCTAGTGAGACATCTTTCCCATTCCTTAAGATCCAAATGAGTGTCAATAATAGGTGTTAGACACCATGATAAACCACCCAGACAAAGAGAAGGGCTCATAATCTTGATCCCAAAGATAATGTTTGGAGATCCTCATCATATGAAAAATCAAGGGGAACATAGTCATCCTATACAATCCATAGGTTGAGGAGAGAATAATCATGCTTTATAGGCCACAAGTAAAGGAGATCATAATCATCCACTAAAACATCAGGTTGAGGAGAGTGTAATCATCCTCATTCAACACACGATCCAAGGATAACATAATCATGATCATCATATATCAAGTAGGGGAGGGTTGAATCATCCTCATCACTTAGGAGAGCATAATAATCAATGTGTACAATTAATAGTGACTCCATTCTTGTATATTATAATAGTAGGATAAACATCCAAATTTCAAGATGCACCTCCGAAAATCCCAATAATCTAATAATCAAATATAAATTCTCAATAACCAAGTCCTAGGTAGTACCTTTGGGTATACCAGTAAACATAATAAATAACATGGCTTAGATGCTGGATCCCAGGAAGAACTTCTTGGAAAACCAAAGAGAAATAAAGAACCCTCACATTTGGCTCACCATCCACCAACCAAGATGAACCTATGGTAATCATCATTGTATACATAATAAAAAACTGATTTGATATAAACAAAAGAGTGAGGATTATCGAATACCTAAACCCAACACTATTACAACAACCACTTAGGCTTATATATTCGATATGAGTTCTATGGTGACACCATCTACTATCTCTACCAAAACCCGATATACTAGATCAAGGTTGGTAAAACAATAGGGCACTTGATGGGTCCCTCAAGTCACATGCTGAGAGGCATCCTACTTTAGATCATTGAGGTCTATACATAAGAGAAGGAATTCTACTTAGGATACTTATCTATAAATTTAAATTAGTAAACCTACATGGGATCCTAATTAAAGAATGAAAGGAGGAATCCTACATGGGATCCTCAGATGGCCTGCCAATAAAGGCATCCTATAAGGGATCCTCAGAATAGTACATAGGTAAGTGGATCATAATAGGGATTCCCTAGGTCATTGTTGGCACCAAAATGTTGGAAGAAAAGAAAGAAGAGAAAGAGGCCCTGTTCCCGGCATCACGAAACCACTTTGTGGAGGCCCCCCAAGCAACGCAACCACCTCTAATCATAGGAGGCGGGACACTCCGCGAATGCCGCTGATGTTTGAGAGCCCGCCGCGAAGCAAGGAGGCAGACCCCCCCTCCCCCGTGAATGCCATTGACATTCGCGAGCCTGCTGTGAAGCAAGGAGGTGGACCCCTCTGCGAACGCCGCTGACGTTCGCGAGCCCGTCGTGAAGCAAAGAGGCGGACCCCTCCATAAATGCATTTGACGTTCGCGACCCACCGTGAAGCAACCAAAGACCTATTCGCGCCGCGTAAGCTCTGTTTCACGGCGCCTCTTGCCTATAAATACTGGGATCCCCCCGAGCCCAACGAACAGACGATCTGACCTTTCGGCTTCTCAGCTCCTAAGTCATGAAGCATCCTTTGCTCTGCGAATCGTGAGCTATGCGAGGTATTTTTTCTTCGTGAGGTTCCTCCTCATTGTCTCGTTTTGATCCCCTCTTCTGAGAGGGATGCCTTTCACTAATCCTAGAGGCTTTCACAAAGGAAAGGGATCCCCAAGGGAACCCGGGTTATCGCGGAGTGTTTATGCTTCGCGAAACACCCCTCATGTACACATGATTCACATGCCAAGGCCGGGTCCCTGTACTTCGTGAAGAACATTTCTTCCCGACATCCTACTTCGTGAGGCACCATTGCTCCGCAAGGCCGTGCTCTGCGAATGCCTCTCCACTTCATGAAGCACCTCCCAATTACACCTCCACACCATGATATGGATAAGACACCCCATTTCATGAAGCACACCCCTTCTCCAGTGCCTTCCACCATGCAGAGCAACTGATCTGCACAAGGCCTATACCTATGGACCCCTATACTTGGAAAACCCCTTTCCCGTGTGACCCTCCAAGTTTGAACGATGTGACTTCAAAGTCCCCTGGACGATACTTCCCGTAGCGTTGCTTCTCCTCATGCTTCTTCGCATAGGCACACTAACGGCTATTGATTCTTCTCATAGCCACGCTAACATGGACGTCTCAACGGATCGCTCTATAACACCCCCAAATCACGGCCTTGCTGATGACTTCCCTCCCACAAGGAGAAGAGGGTACCGGTTATGTAAGTTCTAGGGGTGTGAAGTGCACCCACCTCATCCGAGATGCAAGAAGTTAAACTATCAAGCACCCTCGTCCTTAGCACATGACGTTAAACTGTAACCTGGCCCCATGCCTCGCACGCAGGGTCCCCTACCTTGAAAATTCTCCGCGCCCACTTGTATCCATGGGGATGGGATCATCCCTCACATTGGATGATATCCTCCTTATTGGAGTGGCGTTTGTCCGTGGGGAAGGGAAACCACCTTGGTGTAATCCCCTAGCTTTTATTGTAAGAGGCAGTACCCCTGATCCTCCTCACTTCCTCAGTGCCAAGGCCAGTAGAGGACGTGATAGGGAATGGGGCCCCTCCTTTGTTGGGTCGAAAATCCCTCTCCCACTGTGATTTGTCGCCCTCTAGGACTCCATCCTGGAGTAAGTCCCAATATTCCTCTCCCTGGGCTGCTCCACGCATAAGCCCCACTCCACTTCCCATGGACGCACCTATGGCGATGTGATCGTCAGGTACCTGCAACCTCTTGTTTCTCAAACTAAGCATGACTCCCGTGAGCATAGAGCGAGCACCGGCCATGACACACTTTGGGCCATCTCAGAGTGTAAGCCCCAAACACCCCCATCCCGCATGATGTTAAACTGTATATTTTTACTACGAGGAATTTGATCCATGTCAAGGCATGGTACGTAGGATGCCTCCATGAGGTTCAAGCCCACCACCCAGTTGTCTCGAACTGCTTCACGCCAGTTCACCAACACCCCGACAACCTAGAGTGTAATCCCCACACATCACCACCATCCATTGGTCCTAACCGTCTTTGCGTTGGTGCACCAAGTCCCATCATCATGGGTCGCCTCAGAGTGTAAGCCCCAAATACCCCCAGCCCGCATGACATTAAACTGTATTCTCCTTTTATGAACTACGAGGACTTTGATCCATGTCAAGGCATGGTACGTAGGAAGCCTCAACAAGGTTCAAACCCATCACTCATGGGACCAAGGTCCATCTTTACGTCGGTTCATAGACATCATTTTGAACTACTCAGACTATGATTCCCTACCACGAGGATATGTAAGAAGCCTTTTCAAGTCTCAAGACCAACATCAACATCATTCCTATGTCAGTTCCACACCATCTCCCCCTTCACTCCATTCAACTTTCCATCATTCATCCTGATCCTTACCCGGGCCGCCACATCCTAGTAGGATCATGAAAATTCAATTCCCCACTTCTCCAGGCAATGGTTGGGCCGTGAACCATTCTTTAGACCCGATATCGGTGTTCCTTCAAGAGGTCACACCCATATGATCCACCCCAGTCAGTGTTCCGATCAGTCCGATCCATCTTCGCTGGATATTAAACTCGCGACATACCCTGTGTCAAACATAAGAAGCTGAGAAAAACCTCAAAGACATGCCTATGGAATATGATTCCCCGCATTCGATGTGGGATACCTCAGGCTTCTGTGCCCTCGAGAAGCCCTATAATAAGGGGAAGAAAATCAGACGTGCCATTACTCCAGCGCCCAGACACGTCAGCGATGCTTCAACGTGACTACTCCCCCAACTGAAGGTTTCTGCCCTGATCGGGCCCCTTGGAATGTCCTGACAGAAGCAGTGTAATTAAACGACGTCCATGGAAACATGGCACTGGAAAGCTTTTCACGAACTATGTCTCAATCTATAAGGGAGACCCGGACTGGGTGATTAATTTCTAGAAGAAATCCAAGGAAGGAAGAACCAACATCCCATCATTCTGTTTTGATCAAGGATCAAACACCCCCCCGAACAGGGAGCGGATGCTGCCCGCCTTTGGAAAGTGGGAATGAGGGGAAACAAAATAGAACCGACGTCCCCCGAACGTGACGGATGTGTGCCCCGATGAAAGCATCAGAAACAGAATTGGTAAACCCGACGTGAATGTATTCACCTCAATGTGATGATTAGTAGTGCTCGAGACATCAGTAGATTGGCGTGTCACCATATCTAGATATCTGACATCGGGTCCCACCAAGAAAATAGACGACCGGGCATGAAACTCACCAGAAGTTGGGGTAGTCAAAATGATGGGAATCTCGGTCTGTGATGTTGTCAGTGTGGATCCCTCTTACTGGTCATAGAAGACGGAATGGCGTTGGGGAACTGGGTGTCGATTTATTTTTCTATCAGTACTAATGAGATGATCTCTCTGCCTTCAGGAACCCATTTGCCTCATCTGGAACCCGATCAACTTCTGCCCACCGATGTAGGGGCATGGGAAATATCAACATGGATACCCCACAAGGTTCTTCCTTTTCTACGACGGCCTCAACTGCCACGACTACTGGGTGCCCACGTCCCCTCTCCCAATCGGGGATTATCCAACGAAAGGTAATCAATGACCTTGTATGTAGGTATGAGGAAGAAGGAGTCATCCCTATGAGGGACCTGGCCCGCCTGGATTTAGAGGCGTCTGCACCTCGCCGTCAATGCTACCCCTGTGGGCCGCACAGGTGGATTCTACTCCCCACTCCAACCTTCAACTGTTTTGGGAGCCTCTCCCCGGAATACCTTGATGACTCCATTCCCTACGCCGATGAGGTAGGGGATGTTCAGGCTAGCCCGACCAGAGTTTCGTCCCAGGGGTTCCCAGCGAGGGCCCCCACTAGGCTGCTCCAATGCCACCACCCGGTTACCCGAGCTAAAGAGCAGGTAGACTACCTACCTGCACCACCGGTACCAGCCTGGATTAGCTGATGCCAGTGTCGGGCACAGGCTGAGGGGAGCACCCATCAAGGGGCGTCAACGTTAGTGGCTACTATGGATTAAGCCACCAATGACGTGAATCATCAACCCCCTGCATACGACGAGCAGGGAAAACTATATGCTCGACCCGGATCGAGGCCCCAACCACCGCACGAGTAGGATGGGTCGACTCTCCTGGTCGTAGGCATAGGCAGTGGCCACCGCGGAATAACCCGCTACAATTCCACCCAGTACGGGGGCCCTCCCCGTGCAACCACCATAGAGGACGCGGGCCTTTCCCGCTCCCAGGCCTGGCTCAGAGGTATGCCTCATGCCACCTTCGACCCGAATGAGGGCTTCCCTGTGGTTTCAACACCCCATATGGGAGCCTATCCCACGCTCATTACACTGGATACGGAGCCGTCCCTTCTTCCACGGACCGCTGGGGTGGGGATGTTTCACATTCAGTTACTCTCCGGTGTGAGGACCTTCCTCACATCCTTGTAGTAGCCGAAGGAGGTCCCATTCGTCCTATCAACCAGGGGGTGGAGATCAACTTCAATTCACTAACACCTAGCATGGAGGTCCTACCCGTGTTCAGTCAGATCAGTATGGTGACCTGCCTCACATTGACGTCACCAAGGGAACATGGCATGGAGGTCCTACCCATGCTCCCATCAGTTCTAGCTGGGGCCCCACTTGTACCAGCACCCAGCACAGAGGTCCTCCCCACATCCCCTTTGACATCTTCCCCAATGCTCCTCGCACCCCAGCCCACTCAGGCAGAAGTACTCCCCGCCCCGACACCAGTACGGACGAGGGACCTCCTCGTGCTGAGAATTTTTCCCTCCCCAAAGATCCATTATAGGGTAGGAAGGTGGGTCTTTGCTACCACAAGAAAAAAAACCAAAAAGATTCAGACTGAGATCAAACCGGTCTGTTTCTCATATTTTGAAGCGAAGTTCAACTCAGTGGTGGAACCTTCCCCTCAATCCTCTAGGTCAGGGGTCGGGGTAGGAACAAGGCATATTAGTTTCATCCTTCTGGAGTGTGAAGTACACCAAATTCCTGCCTCTCTTCATAGGTACATCAAGGAGGAGGAAATTTTGGTAATCCCATAGGTTTCGACCATGCAATCACCACCGTCGTCACCAAAAGCACCCTATACCTCGACTAGAGATCACAAAGATCTATTTTGGGGACGGATGGTGGTTTAGAAATAGTGTGACCCATCATCGAAAACTGCAATCCCAACACAAGAAACTATGGATGTCAGCCCGTCGTATCGTGAAATTGTGGCCAAGTCACCACACTCCTTGGAGGATGGCTTGGAATTCGGCAGCCACTTAGCTCGTTCACCATATTCTTTTCCACCCAGTATACTCTCTTAGCGGTCCACCTCAGTACCGTTTCTAGTTCCTCAGTAGCCTCTGGTCAACGTGTGGGGAAATATAGGGCCTGACCTTGATCTGAGCCCAGGAACTTATGGAACATTCTTGCAGTGGATCACTTCCCAGAGAAGTTTTGGCCAGTGGTGGCATCGAACTTTTGTGCTCCGGAATCCCTCACCCAAAAGTAAGTCAAGTGCTTTCATCAAACCCTATGTGCGATGCACTTACATATTCGTTATCATCGGGTGGTGTACCCCAAGATCCAAGTGTACTTTGAGGAAATCAGCGAGCAATGTTGTCTTGTCGATTTGGCTGCACTCCTGGTGGCCCAGCACCCTGAGTCACCAGGTCTCCAGAGGACCCTCCAACAAAGATGAGTTCATAGTTTTAGGGTACTCTGCAAAATAATTAGGGAGGCTACCCCACACGTGCAAGTTCGTGGCTGGGGGAAGTATGCTTCCCTCCTCTTCAGCCATATTTGACAATAGCCCGAATCGCTATGCGATATTGAGGACATGCCTCCAGGAAGGGTCCCATTCCACATGGTTGACGTCGTGGACAAGGAGGACAACCTGGAATTTCTCGATGGAGACTTACCCTCTGAGGGTGTGCCACATATATTGGACCCATCAGGAAGGATTACTCACCAGCAGAGGAACCTCCTAGGTCTCCATGCGCCCACCGAGTCGTTGGTACTCAATCGGAATGTCGGTAGGGGAAAAGAGCATGTCAGAGATGTCAAGCACTTTGACCTATTCAACTCAGTGCAGAAGATGGAGGAAGACCCCTAGAAAGTTTATTTGCGCTAGCAACTTGCTGAGAAGAATAGGTTGGTCGACGAACTCCTGGACGAATGTGCTATAGAGCGATGACCCGACTATAGCGATCCTAGGTCGGGGAAGCAGGGGTATGAAAAACTCCCCCCGGCGAGATGCCTCTAGGAAACTCTGATCATACCATTCCCACAGACAGGTTTTAATCCGTAACTCATGGAAAGAGAGCACGATATGTCTCAATAAACCCTCATGAACGGCATGAAAATCCGAGGAATTCGTCTTGGGTTCCCCCAACTGCCCCGCAGGCTGCTCCGCCAGTCGCTCCACGAGCCATTGAACCCATCTACCGTGTCGAATAGACCAACAACACACTCATGGTTAGGTATCCCCGTCAAGATAGGGACCCCCATCCGAATGATCCAATGGCGGCACTCATCGCCCGCCTTGAGGCGTTGGAAATTCGGTAGGTGGCAGTCCCACCCGATGGCAAGCCATATCCAGTGTGGGTGGATGATATTCCTACACCTCCGGGTTTTTGAAATCCCACTTTCTCTCCCTTTAACAAGATGGGAGACCCGTCATAGTACCTGTCCCAATTTTCCTCAAGGTGTGGCCCCATGTTGGGGACTCTAGCATAGCAGGAAGCTTCCAAGCTCTGATTTTTTTGTGCAGAAATTTGAAGGCTCTGCGTTTGTTTGGTACAACCAGCTCCCCATTGGACCAGTGACTGGCTGGGAGGATCTTCGCTGGCAATTACTATACCAGTTCAGCTCCACCACACGAAAGACCAGCATCATAGAACTCTTCAGGTGCAAGAAAAGGCCTGATGAGCGAGTCACACACTTCATCTCCTGGTGGAAGGGGCTCACATACTCCCTCGACATGCCACTGACTCAGGGGAAATTACTGACGATGTGCATAGGGAATGCCAAAACAGAACTGGTTCCTTCTTTAATCACTCAAAACTACCCAAGAGGGTTCTGAGACTTCTCAAATAAGGCTCAGAGCCTTGAGGAAGCTCTGCAATAGGCTAGTCAGGAACGTCCGCTGCCCCCTGTGATCCCATCAAGGAGGGCTGCTAGAGCCCAGTCCGCCGAAGTGGCCCGAATAGAAGCCCCGGGCAGCTAGAATTGCTACCAGTAGCACTAGATCCGCAACCTCATAAAGGGCCACCACCACAGGTGCAACCTCATGCCCAGTAGAGACCGCCTCAGAACTGGTAGGGTCCCCAGCGGAACGCGCCACCACCACCTAAGCGGGATAATCAGGCTCCGCCTCCTCGGTAGGCTCCTCCGACCCCTCATCAAGGCCAGGCTCCCAGAGCCCCCTTCTTAGACAGACGGAATTGGACCTACTCGTTCAATGAGGCTCAGGTCCTTGGTTATTTCCATAGTGCCTTGGAGAAAGGGATTGTGCGACCTCCTGAGTGCAAAAGGCCAGAAGAGGCGAATCTCACTGATCACCCCAACTACTGCCCTTATCAGCGAATCTTAGGGAACACCCTCAAAATGTGCTATGTGTTCATAGAATGGATTCAATACTAGGTCGACAACAACATAGTCAAGCTGGGCTTGGCCCCGACCTAAGTGGAAAGTGTCTTTGTGGGGTCAAAAATAAGTAGCGATGATGAAGGCGAGTGGCAGCAGGTTCCCAGTCGTGGATCCCAAAATTACGACAACTGGATGGCTCGTAAAGTGGTGGCTTGTGACCATGGTATCATCCAGGCACGCCTGAATCGGCCATATCCTTCAGAATATACAGTCGTTACCTCTGCATCATCATCCCAACCGGCCTCTTCCTAGAAGAGAAAGAATCAGTGACGTAAGAAAAAGCAACGCGCTCCACCAATGCCATCTTCGTCCCACACTCTTGGAAGATTCATGCCCCATGAGATGGGGATCCCTCCCAGAATCTGCCCAGTGGTGGATGACTCTTCATGTGACAGTCAGGGGTATGCTTCAGTTAATACCATGAAGTTGGTAAATCCCTGTATAACTCCCAAAGAGGGGGAACATCGGGAGAACCTCACCAACGTCCCCAACCAACGCCAACGTCGGCGGAACCGTGACCATATCGGTCCTCAAGGCATGTCAGATGGCACTTTCAGCCTGGTCGTGCACGCCAATGAGACCAGGCAGCAGGCCTAGCACAGAGCTCACCAAGCACAACCTCCTCACCTGGTGTCCTCAGATCTACCTCCACCGCCGTTTGTGCTACTGGATCAGGCTGAGCTACCTCATCCGTACTGCAGCCAGTCTTGCTCTACTACAGGCCAATATTAGTTGTCTGGTCCTCATCCAGCATCCAATCTTTAGGCCTCGACTAGTGAGCAATGGGACATACCTATCACTAGCCAGCTGCCGGTCCAGCCGGAAGGGCCCACCATGCCTCCAATCACAGAGCGACCTTATGTGAGCAGAGGTTCACACCTGGAATGAAAGTACGATGCCCTCAAACATCTCACTGACATTATAGAAAGGTTATCTATCCTTGAGGCTCTTCTCCTATTGTCAGACATGCATGAGGTACTCTTCGAGGCTCTAAGGATCCCCCTCCAATTTGAGATGGAGGTAGCAGCTACAGAAGCCTTATGAGTTGAGGCAATTGAGAACACCGAATGCCAGGTAATTATCTCATTCTCTGGTGAAGATGAAGATCCTTCCATACAGGGGCACATTCATCCATTGTACATCACCGATCAGTTCAATGGCATGTAAGTCCACCACTGTCTTGTTGACATGGGCTCTGGGATTAACCTAATCCCGACTCAGACACTGTGAAAGCTGGGGTTGTCTGAGGATGATTTAACTACCTCCGACCTAAGAATCCAAGGATACGATAGGACTGAGCAGTCCCCAGTTGGAAAGATCCATTTGAATACCCAGTTCAGGGGCCTAGTTTCCAGTAATGAATTCATGGTTGTCTCCCAGGACACCGCATACAATGCATTGATGGGAAGGCCATGGCTCCACCTGCATGCAGTGGTCCCTTCATCATATCACCAATGCCTTAAATACTCCCTTAATGGTCGAGTAGGCATTCTCCAAGGACATGCATCTCCTTTTTCTTTTTGTGAAGCCCACTATTTAGGTTCTGACTATTACAAGAGCAAGGATAAGAAGATTTCATCAAGGGAGATTGAGCCCACTATGGTTACAACTGATCCTTGGGAAGGTCTGGATGACGTCTATGTCTTCCCCATCCATCGATTGGAGGCCATGACCCCTGAGATGGGGAAATGATTTGTTGTCTCTGGTACAAGAGGAAGACACATTCCCAAGTCCAAGCAATGGCAAGAAATCACCTCGTACTCCTACACAAACCAGGCTAAGGTGATCCCAGAACCTCCTACCCCTATACGGTATCGGGACGTCCAACTCATGGAAACGACGATACGTCATACGTGTCTATTCCACCGGGCTGGAATTAACAAGATCAAGACGACACACCACTACTACTTTGATATCATTAAGCATGGCCCCTTGGGATGAAGGCCAGATGGGATTGGATCTACTGCCTTCATCGCTATGGTCTCAGTGGTGCATGAGCCTCCCAATATGACGACCACTGCCGCTCAAGCCAGCACCAGGCTCCTGTCGGTGTTTGGTGGCTCAGAAACAAATCCCCCATGGAAGATCCCTCCAAAAATGGAGAAGAGGATCTAGAGGATGCTCCCCCTGCCTTTGAGGAAGTCATCTCCACCACGGTCGACCAACACGTACAAGTGAACCTTGGTAGCGAGGAAGATCCGAGACCCACATTGATCAGTGCCGCCATGTCCCTCGAGGAGTAGCAATGGTACGTGAACTCCCTTAATCAGCACCATGATGTGTTCTCCTGGAGTTACAATGAGATTCCAGGACTAGATCCTCAGGTATCCTTCCACCGCCTCGATCTCCCGACAAACTATCATAGGTTCAAGAAGCCTCCCAGAAAGATACACCCTTCTCAGAGCACTATGGTCGAGGCCGAGTTTCACAAGATCATCCGGGACAACTTCATTAAGGAAGTCCAGTACCCCAAATGGTTGGCCAACATCTTTCTAGTCAGGAAGAAGAACAGGAAGATCAGAGTCTGTATTGACTTCCGCGATCTCAACCGCCACTGTCTCAAGGATGATTTTTCCTTTTCAGTGATAGAATTGTTGATCGACACTACACCGGTTTCCAAGCCCTCTCCTTCATGGATGGGTATTCTAGGTACAACCAGATCTGTATGGACCCTGAAGATGAGGAGTTTACTGCCTTTAGAGCTCCCCAAGGTACCTTCTGTTACCAAGTTATGCCCTTCGGCATGAAGAATGCAGGTGCCACCGATCAATGGGCCATGCATCACATATTCAAGTCGATCCTCAGGACATTGGTGGAGTGCTATGTGGAAAATCTTGTGGTGAAATCTCACCAGTGGAAGGACCATCTCCAGGATCTTGAGAAAGTGTTCGGTTTCCTCCGTTCCTGCCACCTAAAGATGAACCCGCTTAAATGTGCCTTCGGGGTCACCTCCAGTAAGTTTCTCAGCTTCTTCGTCAGATACTGGGGCATCGAGATTGACCCAGGGAAGATCAAGGCCATCAGCCAGATGCCCCCGAGCAATATTTGAGATCTTCGAGGATTTCTACACTACTTAGCCTACATACACCGATTCATGATGAACATGGCTGACAAGTGTAAGTCCTTTTCTTGTCTTATGAAGAAGGGAATCACCTATGAATGGGATGAAGAGTGCCAGACCGCGTTTGAGGAAGTCAAGCGATACCTACTGCAGCTTCCGGTCTTGATTCCATCCTTCGCCAGAAGGCCGCTGGTCCTTTGTGTGACCACCCTCAAACAGTCTCTCAACACCTTGCTCGCCCAGAATAACAATGAGGGGATAGAGAACAACCTTTACTACCTCAACCACATGCTCCTCGATACAGATACCAGATACTCCCCCATCGAAAAGAGCTGCCTTGCGCTCGTGTTTTCCGTGTAGAAATTGCGACATTACCTGTAGCACCACAAGGTACAACTGGTATCTTGGGTAGAACCACTGAAGTACATTCTAAACCACCCCATGTTGACTGGCCGACTAGCGCAGTGGGCGGTGATTCTCCATTAGTTTGACATCAGTTTCGTTCCTTAGAAGGATATCAAGGAGAAAGCATTGGCAGAATTCCAAGCTGCCCATACAACCTCCGTAGACCAGTCCCTGGACCTGGATTTTCCCGACGAGGCAATCCTCTCGGTCGATCATGCCGTTCCATGTTGGAAAATGCACTTTGATGGTGCCTCATGGAGCCCCACTGGTAGGAGGCTCAATGATCCTAGGTTCAACAGAGTGGGCATGGGTATCGTCTTCATCACCCCGACATAAGCCGTTCTTCCGTACTCATTCCTATTGTCAGAAGGCTGCAACAACAACGAGGTAGAGTATTAGGCTCTTATCACTAGCCTTAAGTTGACCCTTGAGATCGATGTGTCCCATTTTCACGTGAAAGGGGATTCCGAACTCGTCATCAAACAAGTCAATGGTGACTATGTTGTCAGGAAGCTGGAGCTCATGCCATTGTTGGAGTGCACCCTCCATCTAATGGCCTAGTTCCTTTCTCGACCAAAGGTTACCCATGTCCCTCAGTCATAGAATGGTTGAGCAGACACTTTGTTCGGCTTAGCTGTGTCACTTGCAGAACCCAAGAAGGATGACCTGATTATACATGTGGCACACCAGAGAGTCATCTCCCCATCACCCCATAGGATGACGATGACCTGCGAGTAAGACATATTACTACTGGATCCTCCACGTCAGGAGCCCCATGTTATTTAGATGTTGTGGTTGAGACGAATCCCTATTGGAGAGCCCCTTTTGTCGAGTATCTCCAAAATGGTTGCCACCCGGATGATCGGGCTGAGCGCGAGCGAATCCGACTCCGTGCACTGCAGTCTACCCTCCAGAGTGGTCCTAGTCTTGAGCAGATCCCCTATAAGTGTGGTTTCGATGGTGTTCTCCTCTGTTGCATTCAAGGAGTCAAGATTTCTCAGGTCATGAAAAAGGTTTATACCAGCTCCTGCAGTGCCCACCAGGATGGGCTGAAGTGGTCCCATTAGATTCAGAGACTAGGGTACTTCTGGCCCTCTATGATCCACGATTGTACAGAGTTCGCCAAGTGATGTCACATGTGCCAAGTTCATGCTAATTTCTTGCATCGGCCGCTAGAACCTCTCCACTCCACCAAGTACTCTTTGCCATTTGTGGTGTGGGGAATCGATGTTGTGGGACCATATCCACCGGTGATAGATCACCAGTGTAGGTTCATCCTGATCTCCACAGATTTCTTCTCCAAATGGGCAGAGGCAGTCCCTCTCAATGAATTCAAGGACCGATCCATTTTCGATTTTGTGAGTTCCAACATCATCTACCGTTTTGGAGTCCCTCACGCCATGCTCACCAATAACGGCACAAACTTCCAAGCAGCTGAGTTGAAGAAATTGTATACCAAGTACAACATTCACTCAAACCATACCTCCCACTATCACGCGCAAGCAAACAGATAGATCGAGGCGTTCAACAAAACCCTCTCTAACATTTTGTAGAAAATGGTTGGCCAGAACAAGAAGAGTTGGCCAGACAATCTCCCCAATTCCCTATGGGCTTATCGGATGAAAAATCACAATTTCACTCAGGTTACTTCATATTCCCTGGTGTATGGGGCTGAGACCGTCCTGCCCATCGAGATCCAGTTGCCTTAGTTATGCACAGCGATCTACGACTAGCAGGCGCCAGATGAGGTGGACAAAATACACCTAGCTGAATTGGAAGCACTTGATGAAAATAGGCTCCGTTCCCTGCACAATCTGGAGAGGCATCAGAATAAGATAACTAGATCCTTCAATAAGAATGTTCGTATCTGCTCTTTTCTGCAAGGCGACCTGGTATTGGACCTCCGAGCACTAATGATCCCTGGAAAGAAACCACCCAAGTTGGAGCCCAAATGGGAGGGACCTTACATCATTAACAACATTTACTCCAATGGCATGTATTCCCTGGTTACCATGGATTTTGAGTTTATAACTTCTCCCACCAATGCCAAGTTCCTCAAGCAATAGTTTTCCTGAGTACGATGGTCCTGCATGACCCGAAACTGCACAACGGTCCTGCATGACCTTAAACTGTTCATCCATGCATGACTTTAAACTACGCATCACCCTACATGACATTAAACTACATCTTGAGAACTATGTATGGATTGATTCCCATCCTTATGGGATACATAGGAACACTCAGATGCTTCGTTTTGAGCCCATCCCCAAAATATTCTCTTTCGACTATCCCCCCTGGGTATAGTTATCTCGGAGGATACTTGCATGATATGGGCTCCCTCAGCCCCACTCATACAAGGGTTATAAAGGTCCCACCATGTTCCCACTTCCATTCTTTTATCCTCTCATGTCTTCACCGCATGACATTAAACTGTATGGCCTTCCAGAACTACGTACAACTTGATTCCGATCCTTATGGGATACGTAGGAATGCCCGAACATTTCTTCCGTTGGCCCAACCCAAATGTTTGAACCTTTCCCCTGGGTCAGGATGTATGGAAAGGGTGCAATCTTTCCCCAATTCACACCAAGATGATCTCGATCCAGCCATATGTCCCACTCACTAGAGATGTTCACCTCCTTTATAGACGGGTACAACTAGGATTCACCTACTCCTTGACTGGGATTCCTTCATCTTCCCCGTCCGGAAGGGCCCATGAATAGTATGGATGCTGGGCCTAACAACGCTTTTACAACTTCGGGCCAACACCCTCGAGGATGTCGAGCAACAAGCCGATACAAGTCCCGCATTTCGAATGTGGTCAGCGGTCAAAGCTCATTTATTGCTCCCATTTCAGGCCACTATAGGTACGCTGTGTTTCGAAAGTGGTCAACAACTGTCCTAAATCATTAGGGCCATCCTGAGATATCCCAAACATCGATTGTAGTGCTTCATTCTGCCTCGTTATAACCCTAAGTGATGAAATCCCTCCGGGCAGTGCCAAAAGTCAAGCCCCTTGGCCTTTTCGGGCCCCTGGCCCAGGTTCTCTATTATGGGATTGTACGGTGTGGTATGAGATTATCTCCTCATTAACATCGGGTTACTCACCATTCCGTACACATACCTGGATGAGACACATTATCCTCTCTTCATCCTCACTACAAGACGTTAAACTGCAATTATGTCAGGCCTTTCTGACCGAGGCCCAGCCTTAGGCCCCTTGGCCTTTCGGGCCCCTGGCCCAGGTTCTCTATTATGGGATTGTACGGTGTGGTATGGGATTATGTCCTCATTCACATCGGGTTACTCACCATTCCATACGCCTCCCTTGTCTAGGGAATCCTATCCCCCCCTCTTCCTCACTACAAGACGTTAAACTGCAATTAGGTGAGGCCTTCCTGACCGAGGCCCAGCCTCAGGCCCCTTGGCCTTTCGGGCCCCTGGCCCAGGTTCTCTATTATGGGATTGTATGATGTGGTATAGGATTATGTCATCATTCACATCGGGTTACTCATTGTTTCATACGCCTCCCTTGTCTAGGGTATCCTATTCCCCCCTCGTCCTCACTACAAGACATTAAACTGCAATTTGGTCAGGCCTTCCTGACCGAGGCCCAGACTTAGGCCCCTTGGCCTTTCAGGCCCCTGACCCAGGTTCTCTTATGGGAGAATATGGTGTGGTATGGGACTATGTCCTCATTCACGTGCCGTACACCACCCTCGTTGGGGTATCTTACCCCTGGGTGTCTTCAAAAACTACGTGGGGATTGATTACCATCCTTATGGGATACGTAGGACCACCCGAATGTCTAGACTTCGAGTCCATCCCCATATCCTGGAAATCTTCATTTCACCTCGACCCCATGGCACACCCTTCCCTAGAAAGGGGAGTATATGGCATGACATGGCATTATGTCCTCATTCACATTGGGATCGTAATGACCATGCCATGTACCTCTCCCTCCTGAGCATCCGCATCGACCCTCCTCTGCGGTTCATCAATGTGCCTAAGGGTACTATGGTTTCATACCTAGAATGCTGGGTTTTACTCGGACATGCTTCCACACATTTCCCAGGATTTTTGTTTCCCTTCATTAGGGATTCCATCACCATTCACACCCAGAGGGGACCCCAAAAACAGCATGGATACCATTCCTAAGGGCTCTCCCATTGTTACGGGCCAATGACCCCAAGGGATTCAGACAAAAAATTGATACAAATCCCGCCTTTTGAATATGGTCAGCGGTCAATGCTCATTTGTTGTTCCCACTTCAGGCTAATGCAATAAAAATACTACATTTCTGCTATGGTTAACATTCATCCTCTATCGCCACGCCAACCCCATTAAGACCAAAGTCTCTGTTACATGATTCATATCCTTCTCCACCTCATCATTTCCAAGTGACCCCCGACACTCTTTCACTATTCCTTAGTGCACATCTGCATGTTAGGGGAACAAAGCCATGGTAAAGGCATCATTCGTGGATCTGGACCGATTTCCCTTTGATGGGCGTTCCAGGTATTGCAATAAAGATATTCCTCCCTTGTCTCCCACACCGAGTTTGACTCACGTGGGCTTAGGGATCGGGTAGAGGTCTGTGCTTACTTGGAAAGCTGTCATCCATCCATGGTCTGAGCTCTAAGACCATAAACTAATATCTCCCTCTAAAACTATGTACAGCTTGATTCCCATCCTAATGGGATATATTGAAACACCCAGACCTTTTTGTCTTTGGGACCATCTTGAGTTCTGCTAATTTGTCCTTTCTGTCTCACCTTTGGTACTTTGATTACGGGACCGCATGGTGTGTAATCAGATTATGTCATCATTAACGTCAGGTTTGAAATAGCCACATTATGTACACCTCGTTCTAAGAATTATCCTTCCTGTTTCCTGTCCCACATGACATTAAAAGGCACCCCCTAGAACTACATGTAGCTTGATTCCCATCCTTATGGGATACGTAGGACCACCCGAACATCTTGTTTTCGGGTCTAGCTCAGCTGGGAGATAGTTTCTTCACCCCCTTTCACTCTCACCCCTATTTGGGCCCCTTGGCCCAAGGTTACCCTCTCAGAATAGAGTACGGTGTGATGTGGGATCATGTCCCCATTCACGTCGATTATGTTTCATGGGGATGTACATATTCCCCACCTAGCATCGTATCTACTATGTCTAAACTGTATGACGTTAAGATGCATGCTTGGTCCTATCAAATGACCCTAAACTGTGACAATATCATCCTAGCTGCACGATGAAAAATGACACTAAATTGTGATGAACTCCTCATAGAGGACGTCACATTGGGTATTGGTCATACGCCATGCCATTTGTCAATGCCTTCTGTGGCTTGATTCTTATGGTGACACCAGGGCCTACTACCCTAGGCCTATCGATTCATAAGAAAAACCACTCACCTTAAAGTATAAAAAAGATTTATCAAATACCGCTTCTCTTAGTGCGAGGGTTAGACCCACACACCCCTTTTATCCTTTCCATTGGTACCATACTATGCCGTGCCACCCTCCACGAACTATGTATGGATTGATTCTCATCCTCATAAGATACATAGGAGTTCCTGGGAACTTCCCCGTGGGCCCAACATGACTTTTGTGTTCGGTCCCTCGACTTGAGCACTTCTCTGTAGAACACATGGTAAGTAGGACTTATGTCCCCATTCACATCGGGTTTTGTAATCGCCTTACCGTGTGTCTCCTGATCTCATTACCCATCCATGGTCCGAGTTATAAGACATTAAACTAGGACCCTTTCAATAACTACATACAACTTGATCCCCATCCTCATGGGGTATGTAGGAATGCATGCACACTTTGCCTCAGGCCCAGCTCGAGTCTTGTTTTCGGTCCTTCGGCCTAAAACCTCTCCGAGGAACGCGTGGTGGTCGGAAACCCCAGTTCCCATTCACGTAGGGTATTTTTAGTTACCCCACCACATGTCTCCCATGTTTCCTACCATCCATGGTCTGAATTCTATGACCCTAAAGTAAGATCTCCCTATGAGAAGGGGCTCAAACCCCTTTATCTAATACGTCTTGTTGTCGTATTAAGATGCGTTTTGAAAAAGAGCCCGAAGTGTGGAATTTTCATGGGGACATCCCCCTCATTCCATGTCCAAGAGTTGTGAGATATCTATTTGAATCCTCACCCTCTCCCACATCCAAAAGGACCCCAATATGGCATGGAATCTAGGCCTAAGGGATCCCTTACCATTTCGGGCCAACATCCCTATGGATCTAGGGCGAAATTTTCGATAGGTCCTATGTTTTGAATATGGTCAATGGTCGACCCTCATTTGTCCGTCACCATTCCAGGATAATGCGATGTGGATGATGTGTTTCCGCCACGGTCAACAGTTATTCTGCATCGTCACACCTCCATCATTGTGGTCCAGATTTTGAGCATCATGATTCACACATTTCCACTTCTTCATGTCCAAGTGAAATTCTGACATACTCAGATTTATATCTTCGTGATTATAGGTACGCAACATAGACATATTAGAATCATTGGGCTAGTATTTAACAAGTGTAACTTGGCCCTAACATGTCCCTTCCTGTGACGGGAAAGTCCCACCACTACTTGTTTCCCACATCAGGCATGACTCATGTGGGTTTAGTAGTTTTGGTAGGATGTACACCGGCGCGACAAGGCTTCTCATCATCCCACAATACGTTAAACTATGCTTCTATAACTACGTATGTCTTGATTCCCATCCTTATGGGATATGTAGAGACACCCTAGTATTTCGCCCAGGGTCCGGCCCTAGGGATCATAAATCCTGTTCTTCCTCATTTCCGTCCCCTTGGACGAATCCCTTGTGAGAAACCGTACAATTCCAATTTTCCCCGAACAAGTTCGGGATGCCCCACAATGTCATTGGGAAGTGAAATCCCCCCTCACCAGAGAGGCCCTGTCTAAAAGAAATGATCCATGATCTAACTGATGTGTCCATCTAGTGTGCTTCCACCATGGTGGCATAGTTTCAAGAGTGTTAGATTCTATTCGAACAAACCATCACTCCACCATTCGTGCTTTTCATGCCATTTATTCGGACCCTCGTCCTTTTTCATTTCTAAAGGAACCACCAACAGTATGGAGGCTCGGCCTATGGATCACCTACTATCTTGGGTTGACATTCTGGAAGACAAATAGATGGCATTTCGAGTCAGGCCTCATGTTTCGAACATGGTCAATGGTCGACCCTCATTTGTTATACCTATTATAGGCTAATGCAATAAGGATACTGTGATTCAAACATGGTAAATAATTATCATTCATTGTCACACCACCCCCATAGTGTTCCAGATTTTAGGTATCGTGATTCACACCTTCCACTGCCCAATGTTCGGACTAATCTCAACGCCCTTGGTGTTTCCCTGCTCATGCACTAGAGAACACTAGAAGAACAGATCATCAATTGTTCTGAGGTCCTAATCCTCCGATCGGGCCTCTCCCATGTCTTTCCCAAAGATCCAAAGTGGTTACCTAAACCCCGGATGCCTGAATCTTGGTCGAAGCATTATGTTCAGATGGAATAATATGGTGATCACCCCTTATTTCTCACATTGGGCTCGACCCGTGTGAGCTTAGGGACTGATCGCTGGACATTTCATGAATATAACAGATGAGTATAAATCCAACCTCGATGATGAAACTCATGTGTGCTATGGCATCAAATAAATCAAGACATGAAAGTACGTCTGAGAGTTTGTGATCCCTATAACACTCAATGGTTTATCCCTCCCATGGACGGGTTGACCCCGTCAAAAGAAAGTTGCATTTCCGCCACCCTCTAACTTGTGGCGTCCAGGAGTTGCTACCACCGGCTCAAATCCTGCTCCTCCTCAGCAACGATGGGGCACCGTTCATTAGCCTCAGTTTGGGACTGCTCTACGTTAGCCTGAATGATGGCCATTTCTTCAGAAGCTTGCCTCATATGCTCTTCTTCCTCTACCAGCTGGGCCTTCAATCGCAAGATCAGCTCCGATTGTGCATTAAGAGAGACTGAATGCTCATCCGCCCAGATCTATAGTCGTCAGACCTCATTTTCAGCCTCCCAGAGCTTCTTGATTTTCATTGCCTTCCTCCGTTGCCAGCCCACACTAAGGTCGAAATCATACTCCCATATTTTCTCCTCCATAAGATCTCGGATGAGAAGGTGAGGGTGCTGGGTATCCACTCCCCTAGCACATAGATCGTGAAGCCGTGAGCGAAGTTTTTCCATCTCGTCCAGCCATAATGCCTGGGGGGGGGGGGTCTTTTCGATAAAGTGCATGATAAAATTCCATGATCGGCGGTGGACTATCTCATTGTCCTCTTCGTCAGAGGTCGTCTCATCCCAGTCCGCGCGGTTGGCAGGCTCGTATGTGGGGTATGCCCCCAGGAAATATTCAGCAGGATCTGCGTATGGCATTGGATTAGGCACAACATCTAGTGTCAGATCAGGCGTAGCAGGACTTGGGTTAACCAGTTGATCCTCATCGTCAGACCCCACCTCGATGACCTCAGTCACGACCCCACTGGCGGTCCTTCCAATGATGGGGGGAGCTGCAGCTCGGGTGGGCTAGGAAACTATCTCCACGATTACTAGCATGACCCTGCGAGGGGCGCTGCCAGAAATCCCAAACATCCTCGCCACAGCGGCCCATGCCAATCGAAGAACTGTACATAACAGGGAAGGGAACAGACGTCAGTTGTCACGATCAAAGTGTGGAAGTAATGAGATCAGTAGAGAGGACTTACAGAGATCGAAATCCTGGGTCTACTCTTGAGTTGATGTTTACGGGACCCTAAAGCATGGCCCTCCGTATATTGTCGGAAGGTCCAGAGATTATGGAGGAGCCACCTTGGGTGTCCCAGCCCTGCCAGCCATAGAACCGGATGCGGCCATAGGTGCGGGTTCCGAGGGTCCTACTTCAGCACCTGCCGAGGGGTGAGAACGAGGTCTGTGTACGAAGTCCTCCTACACGATTCAGATGATGGTAAGAAGTCCTTAATGACCTGATAGCAGACCCTGAGGGAAAAAGCTTGTAATGTTACCTCGAGAGCCTCTGCGAAATCTTCGAGACCTGAGTCTTGATCATCGACTTTGCCTTCCTCCAATGGGCTCCCTCTACTGTCCTCGTCCCCCCAAGAGGATTCGTCTGATTCTTCCAGTAGGGGGAAGCACTCTCTTAACTCAGCGGCCGACAGCTGTGGGGGAACCGTCTGATCCAGCAGTACCCTCACCTGATCTGTCATTGGACACGGGGAACCCCTAGAATGCACGAAATCCTCCAGGTCAGCCAGATATTGCTCCCCCTCCACTGAGGATACTGCGAAACTGGCTCGGATAGGGCCTATACCTGGTAAATCCATCCCGAGACGGTTCGGGTATTGCCACATCATGGGCGGGCCAAGGAATTTCCGGTTGACGTCCCAAATGTCCCATGCCTATGGGAAAACAACATTCTCTGGAATGTCGATATGGAACAACCGTTTCCCCAGATCCTGAGTAGATATCCTGTGGAATCCCCTCGGTGGCCGCCCCTCCGAATGGATTTGCTCTCCTGGGACCATCTGATCTGCTGCTGTTATTGGATCCGCCGCCGCCGCCTCACCCTCAGCTTGTGCAGGTCTCACCACCACGGTAGTCCCACCACCACGAGAGTCCCTTTCCTCCCTCCAAATCCAACCTTGGGATGGGAAAGGCCCTCTATCACCAACTCGAACAGTTGGCTGCTTCAGCATTTCCCCCGGATAAGCTGACTCCCAGATTACGGCGTACTCCTTCACCAGTCTGAAGGTGACAGTAGGCAGAGGTAATTCATTCTGCATTTTCCTATCTTCCCATGTGAACATGAGCTACAATTTCCTCATCACACATGGGTGCTCCTCATGGAACACCTCCCAGTAGACCCACAGAGTCAGTCGTTGCACGATCTGAAATTTCCTCGCAAAACGGTGTGGGGTGTACGGTTCGCAAAGAGGCTCACGGTCCACCCTTGCTACCAAGACTCCACCTAGAAAGGCCAGGAGATAGGCCCAGTGCTCCTCCCTCCCCGGACTGTCATCGGTGAGTAACCCCTTCAGCAATGGGAATGGGTGATAGTTAAACTTGTCCACCTTCCACACCCGATTTAGTACCAACGGTATGGTTAATTTTACTGGAAAGCTCCTGACAGCATTCAGAATGGATGGGTGGAAGTTTGACCCTAGAGGCAAGATGGGGTTTGGATATTTGTAAACCCCCCTGATGTACGCCGCAATCGACCCATACAGAATATGGAAGGGCCTGTATATCCTCTGTGGCCTTTTTCCCTCGCTAACATGCCCTAGCATCTTGTAAAATCTAGTGAGCATCGGAATCCCTAGATTGACCCTCTCTCCTGTGGCCAGCATGGATTCCATGATAAATGTTCTAGGCCACACCCCCATGTTGGTATCCCTCACTAGTAGGATCCAACCACAGATAAGGGCCGCGATAAACGTCGCCAACCAGACTATCAGCTGCTGTTCAGTCTTGACACTGAAACCCCAGGTCTTCCTCTGGCTGTCCTCCAAGAGCCGCCAATGCGAGTTCTCCTTGCCCCGTTGAGCCCCCTTTGGGAAAGTCTGAGGCCTCGCGGGAAACTCTCGATCCACTGGAAAGTTTAGGAACTTCTTGAACCACTGCCTAAAGTGGACATCTCTTACTGCTTCCTTGTATTCCCCGGGGACCAACCCCATCAGTGCCATCGCCAGCCGCGACATCTTCTCTGGAACCTCCCATGCACTCATGATGGGGATGAACTCATCATACATATCCCCCAAGATTTTCACCCTCGAAATATGATGGACATCCCACAGACTGATGCCGACCTCCCCATGGTGCAAGGGAAAATTGTTGGTCCCAGACGACCATCTGCTCAATAGCTCTGGCATCAGTTGTTTCAGTTGATATATGTGGAATTGGGAGGCCCATGCTGCCTCATACCAACCCACTCTCCCCATATCGGCTCCAAACTCCTCACACAAGGCGCCTAACCAGTAGGACCATGCCCAATCATCTGTGAAGTTGCCGTCTTGGCATAGGTCCCACTCCTCGGACCACCCCTTATTCAAAGCCCTCAAGGCTGCCTTCAGTATTGTGTGGTACAGAGGAGGAGACGTCTCTGGTTGCAATGCCTACCCATCAATTTTGTTCAGGTGGTTGTACAAGCAGTCAAAAACGATGGGTGTAAAGTCCTCCTATGCATGACCATCATCCGCCCTGAAACATTGGTGCTGACACAACGTGCTCCTGAACTAGCAAGTTGGTTTGTCCCTACTCGCCCCAAGAATGAAGACGTTATCCCTCAGCCCGAAGACATAAAAGGGTAGCCTCCTACACATAGGATAATTCTTCTGGATCTCCAATAGTATCTCCATCAAGGAATTATGGTCCGAGTGGCTATGGACACATTGTCCTAGACCTAGGCAATTTTCCATCTCATCTCTCAGGTCGGCGTCTGCAAGCACCCTCTGGGCAGCTTCTTGATGGGCCATTTAGTTTTAAGACTCAGAAAATTTTGAGCTTGGGTCGTAAATCATATTCACTGAGCTCGTTCACAAAGCCAATTCGTGGAGCCTGGTCTTGGTCTGGAAGTGCACACTCACGTAGCACTGTCGTGAAGTCAAAGACTCACGGTTCGCCGTGTAGCCCGATTCACGGGGAGCAGTCGCGGAGTACGCAGAGCTTCGCAAATCGAGAGTGCAAGGTGAAAAAATCACGGGGAAAGGAAAGGAAAAAAGAGAGATCAACCCACCCTATTTATAGGCGGTGGTCCTTGAAGCTTCACATCACATCCAGGTCGTGTCGAGCTTCGCAGAGCGCAAGACCTGTGCGTCGGTTGTCTACGTCACAAGCCTTCTTTGCGATCCATCTCCAAGACCGCCCGAAGATTTTGGTGATTGACCCTTAGACTTCAACTCTTGATTTCTCTGTGGATCCAAGTCTGAGGGGGGGAATTTTTTGGAACTAAAATGTTGGAAGAAAAGAAATAAGAGAAAGAGGCCCCGCACCCGACATCGCAGAACCACTTAACGGAGGCCCTGCAAGCAACGCGACCACCACAAATAAAAGGAGGCGGGACACCCCGAGAACGCCGCTAACGTTCGTGAGCCTGTCGAAAATCAAGGAGGTGGGACCCTCCATGAACGTCGCTGAAATTCACGAGATGCCACGAAGAAAGGAGTTATACCCCTCCGCGAACGCATTTGACATTCACAACCCACCGCAGAGTAACCAAAGACCTATTCGTGCTGCGTAAGCTCTGCTTCATGGTGCCTCTTGACTATAAATACCGGGCTCCCCCGATGCCCAAAGAACAGATGATATGACCTTTCGGCTTCTCAGCTCCGAAGTCGCGAAGCATCCTTTTCTCTACGAATCATGAGCTACGCGAGGTATTTTTACTTCGTGAGGTGCCTCCGCATTGTCTCGTTTTGATCCCCTCTTCTGAGAGGGATGCCTTTCGTGAATCCTAGAGGCTTTAGCGAAGGAAGGGGATCCCCAAGGGTACCTGGGTTGTCGCGGAGTGTTTATGCTTTACGAAACACCCCTCATGTACACGTGATCCACATGCCAAGGTAGGGTCACTGTACTTCACGAAGCACATTACTTCCTGACATCCTGCTTCGCGAGGCACCTTTAATTCGTAAGGCCGTGCTCTGTGAATGCCTCTCCACTTTGAGAATCACCTCCCAATTACACCTACACCCCATGCTAAGGCTAAGGCACCCCATTTCATGAAGCACACCCCTTCGCCAGTTCCCTCCACCACGCGAAGCAACTAAGCTCCACAAGGCCCCTGCCTATGGACCCCTCCGCTTGGAGAACCCCTTTCCCGTGCAACCCTCCAGGTTTTCACGATGTGACTTCAAAGTCCCCTGGACGATACTTCCCGTAGCATTGATTCGCCTCATGCTTCTTCGCATAGGCATGCTAACAGCTATTTCTTCTTCACATAGCCACGCTAACGTGGACCCCTCAACGGATCGCTCCATAACACCCCCCAGTCATGGCCTTGACGATGCCTTCCCTCCCACAAGGAGCAGAGGGTACCGGTTATGTATGTCCTAGGGGTGTGAAGCGCACCCACCTCGTCCAAGATGCAAGATGTTAAACTGACAAGCACCCTCATCCTCAGCACATGACGTTAAACTGTGACCTGGCCCCATGCCTCACATGCAGGGTCCCCGGCCTTGGACATTCTCCACACCCAATCATCTCCACGGGGATGGGATAATCCCTCACATGGGATGATATCCTCTTTATTGAAGTAGAGTTTGTCCACGGGGAAGGGAAACCACCTTGGCGTAAGCCCCTAGATTTTCTTGTAGGAGGGAGTACCCTTGCTCATCCTCACTTCCTTGGTGCCAAGGCTAGCGGAGGATGTGATAGGGAACGGGGCCCCTCATTTCTTGGGTCCCAAATCCATCTCTCGCTGTGACTTGTTTCCCTCCAAGACTCCATCCTGGAGTAAGTCCCAATCCTCTTCTCCTTGGGCTTCTCCACACGTAAGTCCCACTCCACTACCCACGGATGCACCTGTCGTGACATGATTGTCAAGTCCCTGCAACCTCTTGTTTCTCACACTGAGAATGAATCTCGCGAGCTTAGAGTGAGCACTGAACATGACACACTTTGGGCCATCTCAGAGAATAATCCCCAAAATCCCACATCCAACATGACATTAAACTGTATATTTGAACTACGAGTACTTTGATCCATGTCAAGGCATGGTACGTAGGAAGCCTCCATGAGGTTCAATCCCACAACCCAGTCATCCCGACCTCCTTCATATCGGTTCACCAACACCCGGGCAGCCTAGAGTGTAATCTCCACACATCACCACCATCCATTGGTCCCGACAATCTTCCCGTTGGTGCCCCAAGTCCCATCATCATGGGCCACTTCAGAGCATAAGCCCCAAATACCCTTGTCCCGTATGATGTTAAACTGTATTCTCCTTTTATGAACTATGAGGACTTTGATCCATGTCAAGGCATGGTATGTAAGAAGTTTCCACGAGGTTCAAGCCCATCACTCATCGGACTAAGGTCCATCTTCACGTCGGTTCATCAGTATCCTTTCAAACTACATAGACTTTTATTCCCTGCCACGGGGATACGTAGGAATCCTTTTCAAGGCTCAAACCCAACATCACCATCATTCCTACGTCGGTTCCACACCATCTCCCCCTTCACACCATTAAACTTTCCATCATTCATCCCGATCGTTACCCAGGCTTCCACATCCCGGTAGGATCATGCCAATTCACTTCCCCACTACTCTAGGCAATGGTTGGGCAATGAACCATTTTTTAGACCTGACATCATTGTTCCTTCAAGAGGTCACACCCATCTGATCCAACCCAGTAAGTGTTCCAATCAGTCTGATCCATCTTCACTGGACGTTAAACTCACGATATAACCTGTGTTAAACATAGGAAGCTAAGGAAAACCTCAGATACATTCCTATGGCATAGGATTCCACGCATTCGACGTGGGATGCCTTAGGCTTCTGCGCCCTCGAGAAGCCCTATAATAAGGGGAAGAAAATCAGATTCGCCTGTACTCCAGCACCCAGACACGTCAGCGATTCCTCAACGTGACTACTCCACCAACTGAAGGTTGCTGCCCTGACCAGACCCCTTGGAATGTTCTAACAGAAGTAGTGTAATTAACCGACATCCATGAAAACATGAAACTGGGAATAGTTTCATGAACTACATCTTAATCTATAAGGGAGACCCAGACTAGGTGACAAATTTCAAGGAGAAATCCATAGAAGGAAGAACCAACATCCCATTATCCCATTTCGATCATGGAGAAAACACGCCCCCCCGGAACAGGGAGCGGATGCCACCCGCCTTTGGAAAGTGAGAATGTGGGGCAACAGAATAGAGCCGACGTCCCCCGAAAGTGACGAACATGCGCCCCGAAGAAAGCATCAGAAACAGTCATCTTATAAGATACATAATATGATAGAGGATCCTTAGTAATAGAAAGAATATAGAGCCATCCTACACATGATATTCTAGGTCAAAATGTAAGTAGATGAATCCTACAAGGGATCCTAAAAAACAACTAGACTCAAGGCCTCTTAGGATATAAGGGAACATCTCACAAGGGATACATTCTCAAGGGAAAATATATAATGGAATATATCTAGAGATATAGGTCATAGATCATATCAGATAAGAGTTATCACCCTCAGGACACAATTGAATTTGATTAACCAAGGAAGAACCTCTCCATTTAAGAAAGCACTTTAAAAACCACCTAGGAGTCCTTAAAAAACCTCAAGGGTTATACCATCATGATTCACATGAAATGATGCTCAGAATAGAATAATATTATTTTAAAATCTGATTCCAGAGCATGAAATAAAAAAATAACCTTAAAGGGTTGAAAAAGGGGTAGTACATGGCATGTCACCCAGAGCATATAGTTTGTGCCCCCAAATCCCAACCTAGGAATCAACTGTTTCATGTACCTGACATGTAAAAACCCAATTACACAACATTTAGATCACATACATGGCATGTAACCTACATGGGGTACCAACCCATGTACCTCACATGGCATTCCCATGTACTCTACATGGTCATGTACATATATACAGCATGCGACCTACATGGGGTCTAACCATGTACTCTACACTACATGTTCCCCTTACATGGGTAGCTCGGTTGGGTACTTTGCTACACAACCGAGTCCCAGTAAATGACATCTATAGATCCTACATGGAGTTTACTTATAAAAGTCCACCTTCCACAATCGGTAAGAACACATGATGTGTGTTCCCAGAACCAGACTCCATGTAGAGGGGTTTTTCCAAATAGGAAACCCCAAAATCATGATGAAACCCAAATTTTCACATTAAAAGTAGTAGAGTGAACCTCATGGGGTCCTAATAAAGAATAGGGATTTAAAACATGAAAACGATTAATCTATGCAGATTTATGAAAAAAATAAAAATGGACTATCCTTAGGAGGAATCCTCCAAAGCTTCAACCATTTCCATGGTCTACAGTTTCCACATGAAGATATGACATGTCCCAAGATCTACGGTGGTACCACTCTTCTGTTATATCTATATATCTATCTCTATGTCCCTCCTTTCTATCTACCAAATGAAGTAGGAACCAACTGGGTTGTTTTCTTGAGATGTCAGGGGATAAAGGATGAAAATAAAAGGATGAAATGAAAATAAATAAAAATAAATGAAAAGAAAACGAAAAAGGGGTTGTGACTGGTCCCAACGCCCATCTCAGGTTTATGCCTCACCTAGTAAAAATGCATCATTCTGAACTCAACAGAGGAGACAAAATCTCAATTTTATGCTCTATTAATATGATATGATAGAATGAATCTGTATGAATAAATTAATATTTAATTTATTAAATATTAATGATTAATTATTCATCTAAGATTAGAACAACATAGAATTCTAGAATACACCTATCCTATTGTAAACACCATATTCCTAGACCAACAAAGTAGTTATAAAAATTATCCAAGATCATATAATAAGAGAAAATAACTTTTTACCCTTTATAAGCATTTGATAGCCAAAATTCAAATTTCAACTAAAAAATACAGTTCCAAAAAACACAGGACCTTACAATCCCTCTACTAAAAATTTCTCATTCCAGAGAAGCTTAGTGGTAAGACTAGTAGACACACTCTCAACCCAAGCATTTTCACAACAAGATAACTAGACTGTCCAACTACCAACCTCGTGACATCAACAACTATCCCATACATGGAAGATTGTTAACTATGAATGATCTGGTACTCCCCACTATAGTAATACCCTTATTTTCATCTAAAACCAAATCCAAGCTTAACAACCCATGAAAAATTTTAACTTCCAACTAAAAATGAGGCTCAATTACCCTCAAATGGCCAATGGTTCACTTACCACCATACGACATATGTTATAGCGCTCATCAAGTGCAACCTGGACAAGTTTCATTGCCAAACATGGAAATGGAATTTAAAAGGAAAAGGAGCTTAGTGTAGAGCCGACGCTCTCTCAACATACTCGAGATGAAATCAAGATAGATCATGATGATCTCTCATAGGGAGTACACTAAGATTATAAATAATGGAATTCACAACTCTTTTGATCCACACTCACAATAAAACATGCTTACTTTCCTTTACTAACACCCGAGACCATGTCTCCCAACAATGTGTGTCCAGGTTCAAACATGGTTCAACTGCCTCATTTCACTTGATTAACCGCCAATGAAAACTATATAAAAGAGTTAAATTTTCATTTAACCACAAATTTTGGTCATTCATTCCCATGAAAAGTCTTTAAAACATCAGTACTCAGCTCACACCTGACATCTCACCAATGAAGATTCACAAGATACCACACACAACCAGCATGTACCTTTATCACCCAACTCATGCTCCAGTGAGTCATCTATTACAAGACTAAGCTGAACATGCTACATGGAAAAACAATTTTAACTATCTAGAAGCTCCCTTGGAACTCCTATTTAAAACTGAGAACCTCACCTGTTCCACGATCAGTTCCATAACCCTCCGTCACCCAGCTTCATTCTAGTCATGAGTATTTACCCGCACCATGATAACATTAGAAACAAAAGAAGCATCGGTTGATAGGGATTGGCACCCGAACTATCCTTCCCATAGAATCCAATTTTGAAAAACAAGAACCCTTGATGATTTTCCAAAAATTAAGGCATCAATATGCCTGTAACATAGAAACTTGAACAAATACCGTGCATCAATTTACAAAACAATCTTATAACCCAGATCACTACCTAAGAAGGAATATGAAAACATGGGCCAACCTCTCTCATTCAGTTTACCTTAAAAAATGAGTGTTGACCTACAAGGATCTGATTCAAAACTATGATCCTCTAGGTCTTCCACCTAGACCTATAGAAAAATTCTCACTACTAAGTAATAAGGTCTAACAACCTATCCCAAAAGATAAAATCACTATAAAGAGGGTAAAGACCAAAAATAACTACAAGTGTTAAGACTGACGACACATAATATAAGGTCCATGATCCCCACCAATCATCTTCATAAGGAACTTCTCCCTGGAGGTAATGAAACCAAATAAGAAGAGATATTGAACTAAAACTCATCATACATCTACATATGGAAGTACCCCATAGAGGTCTAGTTCATAAGAAAATTCCTGGTATCTATCGGCATTGTGCACAATGATATGACTAGATAACTATTACCAGTGAAACAACACTATAAAATAGGAACAACATAAGGGAATCATGTTCTATATCGACTTACTCGGGTCACTGCACCTCTCGTGCATGAGGATTGATTCATCAAACTCAACACCAAAACATCAACATAGATCCACAAAACCTACCATCAAAATGATATATATATATATATATATATAAGTAGGACCAAAAAAATATGCCTCAGTATTCAGTAAAAACATACACTAGTAGGTCTATAGGATGAAAATACAATATTCCAAATATGATGTAGGAGGCACCTATTTCCTTTTCTAGCCAAGAGTAAAAATCCATCAATATCCTCTTTCCAGTGGACAAGATCCAAAGATACATATTAAATCCTAATATATACACAACATTTGAATCACTCAAGGAGAAATTCATATAAAACTATAACATCGCAGACCAGAACAATAATCCCATACCCCTAGTAACTACAGCTTCTCACAGGAATAACTGTTCTTGATGCACTAGTCTGATATCCATTGCAGGTTTTGATAGATTCTAATACTCTTGTCTACCATATCCTAAATAGAAAATACAAGGAAAATAAATATCTCTTATACCAATTTGTAATGTCCTGACCCAGATTCCACTAAAATGGTGTCCCAATCCAGTTGGTTATAAGGCCTCAAGTGCACCTCCGCATACACCAATGGATGCCGACTAGCTGTGAGGTCTTAGGGCGTGATAGTTGAGAGAGTATGACATAATATTAAAGTAAGTAAACTATGGGAATAGATAAGTATCATACATAGTAGAAAATAAATATATTTTGGAAGAAATAAATAAAAAAATATATAACATGATTTAATAAAAAATAAAAATTCTATAAAATATTGAACTATTGTGTCATACATACAACACTGGTTAGCCACTAGGCCGACCATATAGATAGAAGAATACAAAATAAAAACAAATAAAAGTATAGGTCCCTAAAACTAAATCTTATCCAGACCACATACCTGATCTCTAGACACTATCAAACTGCATAAACCCGATCATAAGAACCTACATGAGCATCTCCACTTGATCATGAAGCTTTGTGCCTCATCCCTATCCACCATGAAACTCTTATCCACATAAAAAGGATACATAAGGTTTAGATGTATACTGAGGTACACGTGTAGGGGTGATAAATAATCTCATTTGGACACCCCAATAACAAAACTATAAAATATTCCTCCATATGTGTACGTACAAGAAATATGCTTAGCCCATCCAAGACACAATTTAAAAGATAAATAAAGCCAATAAATGTGAAACCATAGTCAAACCCTGGATCCATAATCATTGTCAATTGGGATATTTCCACCATGGATGTTTGTACTTATATATGTATACATGTATATTCCCATACCTAAACACATGTACATAAATATGAATATTCATGAGTAATGTTAATAAATAACATAAAACAAATCATCAGTTGATCCTTGGTTTTGTAATCTCAATTTCCTGGACATCCTGTGCAAGGGAATTGAGCTAGATGTCATTCCACTCAATCAGTGTATCATTAAGTCAATATATTGGACTATAATCTCTATAGAAAAGTAACTACTTCATCTAATGCTAGAAATATCTATGAGAAAGCTATGCCACTACAGTGGGATACTGATCCTACACCTGAGTTCACCCATATTCACCTCCAATTGATGTAAAGAAGGATTATAGGGATGTATATCCATAAATCCTATAAATGGACAAGAGATAGATGCCATGTAGATCATGCCATGTAAATCTAGTCCAATGATTGAGCCCTAGGTCCTATTCTATAGGCAGTCACGACATTGAAACTCTGATGAACCCTAAGGGTCTGGCCCTTAGGTGATCTGTAAGGTGAGTTCACCAATGAGACACCATTCCCATCCCTTGAGATCTAATTGATTTTTAATCATATGTGTGAGACTCCTTTCTCAACAACACTGATAAAGAAAAGGGATCATAAGCCTGATCCTAGAGTGAATTTCTGGATATCCTCATCATATAAAAATTCTAGGAGAATGTAGTCATCCTCTCTAATCTATAGGTCAAGCATAGCGTACTCATACTATATAGACCACAAATTGAGGAGAGCATAGTAGTACACTGATAACCCTGGATTGAGGAGAGAGTAATCATCCTAATTCAACTGATGAGATGAGGAGAGTATAATCATCCCCATCATATATCAATAAGAGGAGAGCAGAATCATCCTCATCACTCAGGATAACATAATCATCCATGAGTTCCCTTATTATATAATCTATGCACGTATATCACAATAGTAGGCTCAACATTCAGATTCCAGGAAGAACTTAGGAAGTACCCAATAATCAAATAATCAAATATATAATCTCAATAGCTATGTTCCAGGTGGCACCTATGGGTATACCAATAAACCTAAGAAAATAACATGGATCAAAAGTTGGATCCCAGGAAGAACATATTTCCATACCAAAGAGACATAAAGGTACCTCACATTAGGCTCATTATCCACCAACCAAGAATAAACTCTAGTAAACATCACTACATCTTCAATAAACAAGTGATAAGATATAAACAAAAGAGTAAGGGTCACCAAACACGTAAACTGAACACTACTTTCACAACCACTTGGGATTATAAGTTCGATATAGGTTCTAAGGTGACACCCACTACCATATCTACCAAAATGAGACGTACTATATTTGGGTGAGTGAAATAATGGGGCACCCACTGGGTCCCACTAGTCACACACTGAGAGGTATCCTACTTTGGATCCTTGAGATCTATAAATAAGTGAAGGAATATTAGTTGATATCCTTAGCTAAAATGGAAAATGTGGAATCCTACATGGGATCCTTAGTGGAGAAGGGAAGGAGGAATCCTATATCGTATATTTGAATGGAAAGTCAACAAAGGAATTCTATAAGGAATCCTCATAATAGTACCTATGTAAAGGAGTCCTAATAGGGATTCCCTATGGAAAATTATAAGAAAATACATCCCACAAGGGATCCTTAATAATAGTAAGAAGATAGAATCATCCAACTTGGGATCCTCTAGGTTGAAATGTAAGGAGAGGAATCCTAGAGGGAATCCTTGGAAACAACTAGACTCATGGACACTTAGGCCAAAAGGGAAAATATCACAAGTGATACATCCCCAAGAGAAGAGCTGAAAAGGCATCAATCTAGAGAGATAGATCATGGATCGTCTTAGATCAAAGGTCTCACTCTCAAGAGACAAATGAATTCAATTATGAGAGGAAAAGCCTTTATATTCTAGAAAATAGTTGAAATGCCACCTAGGAGTCCTTAAAAACCCCCAAAGTTTCTACCATCACAATCCATATAAAAAGATGCTTAGAATGGACTATTATTATGTTAAACTCCTAATCTAGGGAATGAAATAGGAAAATACTATCAAAGGGATGAAAAAGGGAAAGTACATAATGTGTCTCCCTGAGAACGCAGTGTGTACCCACAAAGCCCCACATGGGCATGTACTTCAGCCTATACTTGGCATGTAAAATCCCAAGTACACAGTGTGTTGATTTCATACACAATGTGTACCCTTCATGGGGTACCTTCCCATGTATCTCACAAGGCCTTTCCATGTACCCTGTCTAGCCATGTACATCTACACGGTGTGCGACCTGCACGTGGTATGGCCGTGTACTCCTCGCATCATGTGCCACTTACATGGGTAGTCTAGTTGGATAATTAGAAACATGGATGATTCCCAGTACACATAGTGTATATCTCTTACATGGCGTTTACTTGAAAAATTTCATCTTCCCCAAACAGGAAGAACACAAGGCATGTGTTCCCTAAACTACACTCCATGTAGATGGGTTTTTCTAAACGAAAAATCATAAAATCTCCATGAAACCCCTATTTTACACCAAAAGTAGTAGATTGAACCTCATGGGGTTATGATAATGAATAAAAAGGCTTGAAAACTCTAAAATTATTAATATTTTTGGATTTATGAAGAAACTTAAAAATGGACTACCTTTGGGCATAATTCGCAAAAGCTTCACCCATTTCCATTATCCATAGTTGTCACATGATGATCTGGAACCTATCGATCTCCAAAGTGGTACCACTCTTCCCTTATCTCACTCTATATATATATCCCTCTATCTATCTCCCTATTTTTTCTATGTTGTGTAAAGTAGGAAACCATAGGGAGAATCAGTGGGAATCCATGGGATAAAAAAATTAAAAAAAAATTGAAAAAGAAAAGAAAGAAAAAGAAAATAAAATAAAAATAAAAAGGGGCTCAAGCTGGCCCCATCATCTAACTCGAGTTCATGCCTCACATAGTAAAAACCCCTCATTCCAGACTTAATGTAGTAGACATAATCTCAATCCGACACTCCATTCAAAAGATATTACCAAACTAACTGGCACAAAAATTAAAATATAATTTATTAAATATTAAATATTAATTATTCCACTAAAATTCTAAGGGCTCATAATTCCACCAAACTCATGTCCTACAGTAAATACCCCATTTTGAGAACAAAGAAGTGTTTAGGAAAACTAAATACCCCATTTTGAGAACAAAGAAGTGTTTAGGAAAACTATCTGTGATAATATACTATTATAAAATACTATTTTAACCCTTTCATGGATCTGATAATAAAAATTCAAATTTATGCTCAAAAATCCAATCTAAAAAAACATAAGAACTTCCACCTATATTAAATTTTATATGAAATGTATGAACATTAAAAAATAAATCATAAAAGTTTAGTAATCAATGGATCTATCATGGACCTTGAAATTTCCATCCTAATATACTAGGTCAAAGGGAAGTGATTCATTTAGTTATTTTCCAATTACACGTCTGTGATGAGACCAAAATCCACATGTCACCTAAAAACATGCATAAAAGGGACATGTTTAGAGACCACCTACCTCAATCCCAATTATTACTTTTATGTGATTCTTAGCCACCAATTCTAAACATTACCAACCATCTGTTATCCATCAAAAAAGGCCCTAACACCACTAAAAATCTCTTAATTATAAAAAATTATTACCAATAACAAAATTAATTCCATAATTAATTATCTGGTCATAAAAAAGTGGAAACTCACTAAGTGATCTTGTGTGACCTAAACCTTGAGAAACAAGGTGTGAATAGAACCGTAGGCTTCCACCAAAAGCCCTATAATGATAAAAATCCCATTTAAATTCATCCATCAATTCCATCAAAATCAATATAAATCTATAAATAAATCAAGGAAATGAAATTCATCAAATGAAACTACATGAAACATTACATGTTCATCATCACGGGAAGCCCCTTCACCTTGGACCAATTTCACCATCCTCTAGTGGAATTAGCCTTGAATCCCTAACCTTAACCACATAAAAATCAAAAAGAAATGGAAAGATGGAAGAGAGGAGAAGAGACATCCAAGAACTCACTTTAACACTGAATGGAACTCCCCTTATAGCCACAACATATTGATGGAAAATGGAAAACAATGGAGAGGAAAATGGATAGCTCCACTTTGGATTTGGGAAAATTAAATGGGATAACTTTTTAAGGGTTTTACATTTTAAAAATACAAAGGATTATATTCACCATGGTTTTTAAAAACTATTAATGGGCACTACAAGGCACCTATTGTACCAGCATAGGCCACCCAGATACCCCAAATAGTGCACCTGAACTTCTGGAACAGTCGATGCCACTATCCTACATTTTCCTATCTCCCAACACCAAAAAACTCATTCTATAACATCATCTAAGAAAATTCAATTGAAACATCCCTTTAAAAAACTCAAAATGATGTCTGAATTCTAATTGACATTCTAAGATCAAAAAATTCAAAACATCATTAGTCCAAAAAATATCAAAAATCATCATTTCTATGATTCCATCAACACAAACCAACATGGTTAATTATATAAAAAATGAGTATTAATGTAAAATAGATAGTGTGGGGTGGGATAAGAGAATTTTTTGTGGATTTAAACATCTGTGGACTTGTATAATAAAATCCACATGAAAAACAGATATAGTTATTGATCCCACCCCACCTCATAGAGGATATGAGAAATATTGAGGGTAAGCTATATTTAAAAAGTTTATTTTGAAATCACAAAAATTGGGAGTGGTATGTCACATTTATTAAAATCATTCAATGGGGTCACCATACCTAACAACATCAACTAGAAACCACCTGATACCAATTTCTACCATAACCTAGTCATTATCAACCTTGTAAAATTTTAGGTTTAATATTTCAATATGGGAACCAAAGACTAGGGATACATTCATGGGAAAACATGTATGAATATGGATTTAGACGATATCAGGGACAAGATAAAAGGTATTGGAATATAGGTTAATTTTTCATAGGACATGAATCTGGGATATAAAGTGGAGGAGAGTAGCAATAATTGTTGCAAGAACAATGGTAACAGTTGATGCTGGTATATTTGTGATGTCTAATATTGATGTGGCTGTTGGAGAGGAGGTTATTTTTTTGAGGAAAGTTATGGGGAAGGTACAACAGAAATAATAAATTTATGGGTGATATAGGGAGGTTTACTTACCAGGGCTCATATTAATGTTCATATCATTCAAATAAAGGTAGAGGTGTGGTGAATTAGGAATAAATTTTATACCACATGAATTTAGTTAGGTATTGGGACTTATGGAAGGGTGATTTAATTATGGCGTGTGTGTGATTGTTGAGTTTAAAAAAAATGTTTTTGAATCTTCTTATACCTACATGAGATGACCAAATGTGTGGGATGCTCATATCGACTCTTTTTTACATTATTTTATCTAAAAAAAAAATCTTCCTACCTCAAACCCACCAAAACCTACGAAGATCACAGGCCCATGTCTCATTTTACATTACTACATATAACATATGAATGATTTATACTCATCATGATATGTAAATAAATTTTTTCATACACTATATCTAGTAATGTATTTATATTATATATTTTATGATAAGGTTTAAATAGTTCACAACTATAATGAGAACCTCATGATACTAGGATAACAATATTAAAGATATATGTTATGATCTAGATAAACCAATCTGATAAGGCACATATGATGTCTGAGTATTAGTTGTTTAAGGAATTTAAGGATTAAGACTTATTCTCTTGATATTGACACATTGTGATCTCAAATATTGAATATCATGAGGTTTGAACTGATAATAAGAATACCACACATCTTTGGTATTATTGGTTATTTATACCAATGACCATGTATATTAGTCTCTCCACATGATATCATTATCAATGTGTATAATTAAATTGTATAATTTAATTCATGATGAAATCCATGATATTTTATATTTGTGGAAGGGTATCATTTACCAGTTATGTCATTTTTGGTAAGATATTGATTAAATGATCAAGATCATATTTGTCAGTACTAAGTAGATGAAGAATATATCTTTGGCCATTTGGATAGGTGTTAGTTCCTTAATTAAATCCATGGAAATGGTATAAAAAGAAAATTATTTCCAATATAGTTAAATACATATAAATAAATATTGGAAGGATAGAGATACAAAGTATTCGTCTTTATTTTAGAGATATCAAAAGAAAAAAAATGATTATATTACAATGTAAGTGTTTGTAAGACGTTTTCATAGTTATCACTTATACTCAAATATTTAGGGTTTCTGATGTGTTTATAGGTGTTATTGAAGTTCTATTAGTGGAACTCATTTCTATTGATATAAGGTCTAAGTGGGCCATACACAATGTGCTTCAAGAAGTTCCACCAATTTGGGAGAAGTGGAGTTTATGATAATGTGAATCTCACGGTTTCAGTCGATGAATATTTGAGTGTGAATGATTGCAAGGAAATGAATATATAAATCCAATTATATGTTATTAAATTTAAAATAATAAAAATTGAATTTATTTATCAAGTTATTTGAGTATAAAAAGTGAATATGAATAAATTAATTTTTTGAATGAATATTATTTATTCAAGGTTCATTAAATATATTCGAGAGGAACAAGCCAAGTTAATGGTTCACTATTCATCATGTGATGTGTAAGTGTGACCCGAGTGTGGTCTAAATTCCTTATATAATGAAAATAACCAAATAAATTTATGAATTTTAAAAATCAATAAATTATTTCCTCATCTAGGAACATTTAGGGATAGAAGGGAGGTTTTTTTCTTCGACAATTCCTTCTTTATTTTTTTTGAAAAATGAATTTTTTTAGAATTATCCCTCACTTCTATTTTTTATTTTAAAAATTTATTTTTTATTTTTTATATTTATAATAATAATAGTAATAAAATTAAATACTATATAACTATTTTTTTAATTCTGTATTATTTTAATTAAACTACTCTGAAAATATTACATAAAATCTCACCCAAGTTCCCATTTTATATGGGTACAATCCTTAGAAGCAATTTCAGATTTTCAATGCGGGATTCAGACACTAATTTTATAACATTTGATGAATAATATTTTATTTATAATAACACAATAATGGTAATAAATGATTAATCATAAAACATTTTTAATAAATAATTATTATTTAATAAGGTTATAAATTGGAACTGATAAAGTCATAATAATGATTACTAATACTAAAATTAATGTCGATAAAACTATAATTAATAATAAAAAATATTTTCAAAATTTTCAATCAATAATATAATGAATAATATAAATATCATTATTTATAATTTCTAATACTAAATATAAACAATCTAATAAATAATATATTTATTTTGATATTTAAAAATAATTATTTATAATTAATAATCTAACAAAAATTGGTTTTCTTATTTTATTTAAAAATATTATTATTATTAATTATTATTACAAAATAATGTTGTGTATCATGTAATTTTTTCATTTTTTATAGTTATGAATAATAATGATGTTAATAATAATGACGATGAGGATATAAATAATAGTATTATTATTAATTACTATTAATATTTAATTAAATAATTTAAATACAATAGTAACATTATTATTATTATTGGATACTATGGTATCCAAAGATACTTTTTGACATTGCTTCAATAGTGGGAGTACCTATCAAGATTGATACTACTACCAAAGAATCAAGGTTAGGGTACTTTTCTATTTTTCTAGTTGAAGTTGAAATGAATTCAACTTTGATTGAATTTTTTTCCATTTTGAATGATGATCAAAATCTAAGAATTAATTTTGAACAATTTCCTACTTTTTTTTCTGCTTGTTATTTTATGGTGAAATCCAATGAAAGTTTTTTTAAGGACAACATTTACTCTTATTTTTCTTTAAAGGGGCATAACTCTGGTAATTTATGAAAGAGGAATATAAAGAAAGTAGTTTCTAATACTCAAAGTGACTCTATTTGTGAACAAGGGAAGGGGGGGGGGGGGGGTAATGAAAGTCACAGTTAATGTATAACTTTTTATAGGTTGTTTGGATTTTGGAAATCATGATCTTTATAATATAGTGATTGGTTGGTTGATTCCACTCATAGAAAGTATTTTATCATTTTCCATTCCAATATTGGGTCACCGTCCAAACCTAATTCAGGGTTTATCTTATATTCTATAAGGGAAGGTCCTATAGTAAAAAGATTGGTGACAAGAGGATATTTGGGGTATGGTGGAACTACTGATGAAAATGATGATAAGGTGCTAGAGAAGGGGATGGATGTTGTTATAAATATAGTCGATGATAGAAATTTTTTAATGCAAGGAGAGCACAATGTAGGGGATGAATATACTTTTTGGATTTCATATTGGTAACAGGTTGGACATGGTACTTTAGTGGGTCAATATGAAGGGAGGTGTACTCCACAAGAGAATAGGTAAGGGATTTTGAGGTTCCAATGTTGTTTGTTGATAAGTATCAGCTTATATAGTTATATAATTCCAATTCTAGGGTGATGACTAAATCTGTTGTGTCTCCCATGAAGGTTAGTGAAGTATTTTCTTTTTATAATATACTTGTGAAGGCTATTTAGATGAGGGATCACTCTAATCTTGAGGAGTCTGATAATTAATTAGTTGCAAAAAATGAGGCCTCTATACAATTGATTCAACAAAATACCTTATTTCTTTATATGTTTTCAAAGGAAATATCTTGAAGATTAATCTAATATAAAACCAAAATTCAATAAAATATTTGATAGAGTTCAAGGGTTTACAAGCTTTAATAGTAAATAGGTCTACGATAGGGGCTCTCCAAAGGATTTACCTATTTATGCTAAGAAGAATTCTCAGAATCCCTTTGGAATGTTAACTGATATTAGAGAGGATTTTAATATTTATGTTTTTGAAGCCAGTTTTCCTACTCATAAGTACCACATGGGGTTCTGGACAAACTGAATATCTGGATACTTGGGTTACATCATGCTCCACTTAAAGATTTTTGTGGATAACAATTGTTCATATAATTATCAGGAACATTGGAGACAACCCAAGATGTGGAGTAGAGGCTGAAATTCACATGGTGGAGGTAACCTTCATGGTCAGGGTGATTGAGGGCCTTTCATAATATGATCATCCGTTAATAGGATGAGTTTTTTGTATAACCATTGCATCCCCATTAGATTTTTTATTGTGATTCTTTTCTATTTTTTGGATGAGGGAAGTTTTACATGTTTGACCCCATACCCCTTTGTGTTACTTTTCTTTAAATTAAATAATAGAACCCTAGGTTTTGGTCTCTAAACTCATCATTCAGGTCATTTCTAATTATTATTATCATTAACTGTAAAATATATTTTTTACTTATTAAAAAAATTTATTTTTTCTTATTAATTTCAAATAAATAATATTATGATTATTATTCAATATAAATATTATTAAATAATAATTATGAACATGAATTATTTTTAAATTAATATTATACTTACTAATAATTTATATTGTCTATTTTAAAAATAATTTATTTTCAACTTTTTTTATATGTTTATGTATTTAGCCTATGTTTTAATTGTGGATTTATTATTTCTTATACTAATTATGTCATTATTAATTTGTAACAAATACTTTGTTAATATAATATATTAATTACTACTACTTAATAAAAACAATATATTAATTATTATGAATTTATTATTATCATTTATTATGTAATTATTAATTACTAATAATTATTATTATTAATATTTTAAAAAACAATGTATTCAATAATATAAATAAAAGTAATTATTAATTAAAATAATAATATAATTATTAACATAGTTAAAAATTAGTATTTAAATTGTTTATTAAATAATAAATAAAATTAATTATGTAATTATTATATAATTTATAATTTAATTAATAATAATATAATTTAAATAAGTATAATTTTTATATAATGTAATTAATTTTAAAAAATCATTAATCATAAAACATGTTTTTGGTAAAAAATGTTTAAATGACTTGTTTTGAAGTAACAATGTTTTGTGTTTAGATTATTTTACATTTACTATTTTTATGATTGTTTTCAATTACTTTCTCTATGTTCATTCAATGTATTAAATTCCACATGGAGTGTATTTATACTTTATATTTTATAAGCTCTTAAAGTCACCTACTTGAAAAATTTAGAGTGCATAAAGATTATGTTTTTAACAAACCTTATATTGAATCATTTAAAAAATTTTACCACTTTTTACGAAATTAATTTTATTTTTAATTATTCTATATGTGTTCATTCAATGTTTGAAATTTTATTTTCAATATATTTATATTTTATATTTTATAACATTTCAATGTCACCTACTTGAATTTTTTTTAAAGTATAAAATATATATTTTGAAACAATAATGTTTTGTGTCATTTATATTTTATTTTTATTTTACTTTTATGATTTTTTAAATTTAATTATTTATTATTTGTTTGGTATATTTTTAAAATTTTAGTTAGATAGTATCATTGGTTCATATTTTATAAGATCTCAAAGGCGCATACTTGAAACAATATCATGTTGCAAGTATGCGACTTCAAAAGATTTTAAAATATTAGTATTGATGGAATCTAAATGAAATTTAAAATATCGGATAAACACATAAAGAATAATTGAAAATAAAAAATAAAAATAATAAACAAAAACATAATTTAAACACAAAACAATGTTGTTTTAAAACATACCATTTACACTTTGAAAAATTTATTTACATTATGTTTAATAAATATTACATAATTAATTACATTATTATTATTTATTATTAAATAAATTTATTATGTGAGTATTAATAATAAAATTAATTACTATCATTATTAAATAGAAATTATTAATTTGTTTAAATAAATAAATAAATATATTATTGTTATTAATTCATATTTTATTATTATCACTTAATAATTTTTATTTATAATTTTTATTTATAATTTTTATTAAATTATTTTATTTTGAATTATTTTATATGTATTTAGTGTATGTATTAAATTTCATTTATAATCAATTTATAACTTATATTCTATAATATTTTAAAGTCGTCTAATTCTTTTTCATGTTATGTTTTGACACAAAAATGTTTTTTGTTTGATGAAACCCATAATTTCACATATAAAAATATTTAGTTAAATGTTTTAATCTCTCAATGTTTTTTATTTTATGGTTAATTGTCACAATTTTTGGTTTTTATCAATTTAATATTAATTATAAAAATGATCAAATATTAAATTTTAATCTAATTTACTTTACTTTTGTATTTTGGCCAGAATGACTTCTACACCCGTTGAAATTATGATATTAATTTTTTATAAGATTCCATACATGTTTGAATTTATTTAATTCAACTATAATCAAATCTCAATCTAACATTTTGTGGCCTAAAACACACTCACAATCTAGTCCTCAGAATCTATACACATAATAGATCACTTTTAAATATGGTCCCATATCTCACAAAGTACCAACCTCAATGAGATGAAAATTAACACGGGGGTATAAAAAAGTATTAGGGAAATTTTATATAGAAATTTACATGAATTATTTGACATCTTTAAATTCTATTAATTGATGAGAACTCAGTTCATGGGAAGTTGAACAATCACAAGGGTAGAAATAATTTCTGGAGTAAAACTATCATAAAATTCTCTCCAAGTTACCAAATAGGCTACAATAATGTGGGTAGAATAAAAATAAAATTACCAATAATATTCAAGAATAACTATATTCCAAATTCTTTCATTTAATTGGTATACTAGATGAAAATGTTTGGTGGATTGATTTTAGAGTGAAACTGAGCACCCCTCTCCCTATAAATGTGTAAATCTTCTTCAAATCTATGTGATAGGCATTTTAGGGGGATAAGGTGGAGTCTATAAACTATAATGGTTATTTATATTTTAAATACATATTTTCTTACCGATCTTATTTTTCCTTTATTTTATATTTTTTTATTGTTTTACACAACTATTCTCCTTCTAATGTTCAGGAAAATAGAGAGGTAATCATCTTTGTTTTTCGGGGGGGGGGGGGGGTGCATTGATGTTTTGTGTTCATTGTGATTCAATGTTTTCTCTATATTAGGTTATAAGAATTTTAGTACTAGATAAACTAGTTTTGGTGAATTTATAACGCCAATTTATCTGTATTTGTGTTCTTCTTCCCATTCATATTTATTCTTCTCTATTATTATTATAATGTTGCATGTAGAGGGTCAATGTAGCATTGTAGTGATAATGTGAGGGATATTATCCTACATACAGAGGGTCAGTATGGGGTAATTACAATTATAATGGGAGGTGTAGAGTGATATGATTGACCTCTACATTGAATGGGATAATGAGATTAAATTTCTAATGAATAATGATAACATCACTGTGAACTCCTAAAAATGTCAAAATATTATCACTAATATGTTTGTATGTTTTCTTTTCTTTTGTATCTTTCAATTTTTTATATCATATATATATATATAACATTATTTTTTTTAACCCCCCCAATTTTATAATATTTTATTATTTAGTATTATATTAGTAATTTTATAAATAGGGATAATAGAAAAATGGTGTGTGTGGGTGACATCCTTGAGAGATCAACGCTGGGGTGGACACAATGGTATAATCTTATAAAAATAAGAATTTATTGGTCAAGGATTCTTGAGTAATCCCACTCATCAAATTTTCACCATTAATAGGGAGGCCAAGTGGTTATGCACAGTGTTTTTCAAAAGAAACAAAAAAATCATATATTTCAAAAGACAATATATATATATATAACTTTGTTGAACATCCTTATTTTCTTATGTAATTTAAAAGCTATTTTATATGATTTTTATTTAATATATTTTTATGATTATAATAGGGAATAATCATGAAGTATTCCATTTTATAAAATTTCAAAAAATTATTGAAGAGTGAGGAGTCAAATAGAAATTTTTTCCTCTTCCCTAAAGAATCTGGATGCTTATAGAAAAGATTGTAAAAGGAGGAATCAAATATTTTTTCCAATATTTTCAATTAAATTACCATGTGAGGATTAAATTATTAAGGAAATACTCTCAAAATTTTCCATCCCACTTCCAATGGAGGTTGAAGAAGAATACATTCCAACTAATCTATATGTTGGTGATCAAGATGAAATGGATGAATATTGGGATGGTTTTATAGAAGTTAAAAATGTATTCTATTCACCCGTAATGCTCAATAAAAAATCAGTACATATCTTCATCTATCTAGTTTTTGAATAGGAAACAAAATATGTGGTGTAATTTGAAGAAAAAATTTGGGATATTGACTACCTTCTTCCATCTACAACAAACCTGCTCAAAGTGACACTAATCGGTGAATAATAATTAAAAGATAAGCTTACCCATGGTGATAATTTTTTATTGAACTCATTTTATTCTGATTTAATTTAATATAAATTGATTATTACCTTCAACTTATTTAATTTTTATAATCATCTAATATATAGATGTCTTTGGAGGATCGTGATGATGAAGATGACACACCAACTGAGACTAAGATTCCAGTGGCCCTATTAGAAGAAATCACATTCCAATATAACCTACATGAAGGGGAATATTTATTTATTGATTATTCATTTTTTATTCGTATTCAAGATGAATTTATTTTCTTCTGAATTATCATTTACTAAATTTTTCAGAAGTAATATCCCATAATAAAGCCCTAGATATTAATGTTAAAGAGTCCGCACAAGTATAAGTAGTAAATGAAGAGGACTCATTATTTATCTTTCCCACTCCTTTCAAGTTTTTTTAAATATCTAAGGGGATTGAATTTTTTTACTCTATCCATGGACACCTCTAAAAAATATTTTAATGAGTGTAATTTGGAAGGAAAAAATGTGTTATTTAAAATAATGGAATCCAATTGCACTATTAGACTTTCAGGGACCACTAGAACTACAAACTGAATATTTTCTAGAATTAGTACCCACTTGGGGGTCCAAAAAAAGTTCTATCCTCTATTCTATTTCTATTTTATTTTCATTATTTTTATTTATTTTTTTGTTCTTTATTTATAGGCATATGTGGTAGAATCTTGGATCCTTACTCAAGGATTCCATTGGAAAAAAAATTCACATTGTTTCTTTCTTTCTCTTTGGTTGTTCCACCATTAGTTTTGTTGATCTTAAATGAATGGTAGTTAAATTTTATATATCAGGGAGTGTCAACCTACTTAGTATTCTCTTTTTATTTTTTTATTTTTTATTTTAATGAACTTTGATCTTCAATGAATATTCATTTTCACTTTTCTCACTTGAATTTATTTTGGGAGAGTTTTATTGATTTTGGATAAAATATATTTTAAAATATTTTTGTTGTGGAAATGTTTTGTTGAATTTTATTTTGAAATTTTTTTATGAGTTTGACTAATTTTTAAGATCTTTTCCCATGAAACATTAACTAAAATTATTTTTTCCATATCATGAGGTATTTTGTAACCTTTTGACATATTATTTATAATACCCACACTTTCTTAAGAGAATCATGGGTTTTTAAATGATAAATAGACCTTGTTGTTATTATATTCCAATTATTTGGAGTTGATAAAATGTTTTTCATGTGATTGAGGAATTTTCTTAAAGAAACATTTTAACTTGATACCCACATTTATATCTACCATTATTTACCCCTTATAATCCAAGAATTTCTTTATATTTTTAATCTACATTACAATCCTATTGTTCCTTACCTACCTTCACTAATTATATTTTTACATGAATATTTCATGTTTTAGTATGGGGGAAGATATTTTGATTTGTTTTATTTGGTACGAAGCTCATTGTTAGGTGTGTGAGTTATGTTTTGTTATTATGGTAATTTAAAGAATTCATATACATCACTTTCATTCATTAAGCTTCATTTTGATCATCTGGTTCTCACAAAAAAAGAAAAGGAAAGAATACAAGGGGAAAATATAAAATAAAATAAAATATAGATGGAATGGAATATATCATTAAAATTGTAGTTATGAATCATGTACTTATCAAAAATTGATGGTAGGAGTCTCTTTCACTCATTATATCTAATTTTTATATCATCCTCCATGAAAAAATAGAAAATGAAAAAATAAAGGGAAAAAGAAGGAAGTGAGAGAATTAGGATGAAATAACTCATTGTATAATTTTTTTGACTCATGAACCATGTCAAAAAGGGGTTTTGTGTTTCAATTGAAATGGTGATTGATTGAGGTGTATTTCCTCTATTTAAATTTAATATTCATGAATTAGTATTTAAGAGTTCAAACTTTTATTTTCATACTTGCTTTTTTAAATATTTTACCCACCAACCAATGGACACATAATTAAAATTGAATAATACTATATGATTAATAATATTTTTATATATCATAGTGTGAATAGATGATAATTTTCACAAGCCTATGTTGACACATTCAATTTCCATGTTTAAGAATAACTTCAGATTTCATTTCTCTCAAGTGATGAGTGACATGATTTTCAATGTGAGGTACGTGTGATGGGAACATGGATGGATTTTTTTGGTTGAATGAATTTAAATATAAGAGATTAAAATGAATTTTTTTTTCAGAGATGTGACATGATGAAATTTTATTTTTGGAAAAGTTCTTAAAAATTTTCCCACCTCTTATTTTGGTGTGGATTTTGATTTAGATATTTGATGATTTCCTCATATTGTAATGTTTATGTGTATGGGATTGATTGAACTTATAATTTAACATATTTAGTTCTTTAATTAAATGTATTAATCCCACCAATTTCATATTTTAAGGGTGAAACTAAAAAGTTTATGTTTTATTAATAATTTAAGATTAATTGTAAAAATGGTGTAATTTTGGATTTTAAACAAATTTAGTATAATTTTTTATTTCAGTTCGAATTTCTTATACACTAATGAACATTGTGGTATTACTTTTTAGGCTTCCATACTTTTTGGGTTTAATTTCATTCAACTACACCCAGTACTCAATCAAACATTTTGTGGGCCAAAACTATCTCACAATCAAGGCTACAAAATATTTCTATATTATGGACCACTTTTTATAGATGACCCCATATATCAAAAATTAAAGACCCAAATGAGATGAAAATTTACATTAGGATTACCAAAAGGTATATAAACCTTTTTATTAACTATGAAAAATGTGATTAATTCTCTTTCAATTCCATAAATGAATGGGAACTCGATGTATGGGAATTCAAACAGTCACCCAGGATGAAATAATTTCTAAAGTAAAACTATCATAACATTCAATACTAGTTTCTAAATAGGTAAAAACGTTATGGGTGAGTGTGAAATAATATTACCATAAAATTTAAAGAGGGTATATTTTCCAAAATCATCCATTTTCTAGGGCTAATAAGCATGATATTTTGGAGGATAAATTTCAGAGTGAAAATGAGCACTCTTATCCCTATAAATATGTACTTCCTTTTTTATTCCAAGTGTAATATATTTTTATTGGGATAAGGTGGAGTATAGATACTACAATAGTTCATTATATTTTCAATATATATTTTCTTATCTATCTTCTTATTACATTATTTTATTTTTTTCCTTTTTTGTTTCCCCCTACAATGATCCTTCTAATCTCAATGAAAATAGAGAACTATCCCTCTTCGTTATTTAAGGGGGGAGCGGTGATGTTTTTTGTTATTTGTGCTTCAATATATTATATTTATTCTATTATGAGAATTTTAGTAGTAGATAAACTTTTTCATGTGATGGGATCACCCTGATTTATATGGTATTTTTCTTCTTCTTCTTTATATTTATTCCTCTCCATTGTTATCATAATGTTGCATGCAAATGGTGGTGTATCATTATGGTGATGATGTGAGGAATATTATACTATATATGGAGGGTTTGTGTGAGGTAATTAAAATTATAATGGTATGGTTTATAGTGATATGTTTTTTCTCCACATTGAATGAGATAATGAGATTAAATTTTTAAAGAACAACGATAACATCATTGTGAACTCCAAAGAACTATAAAATCTTCTCACTAACATATTTGTGTGCTTTGTTTTGTTTTTAATTTTATGATTTTTTATATACCATATATATATATTAATATGATTTACATTCCAACCCACATCATTATTTTATTTTATTATTTAGTATTATATTACTTAATATATAAATAGTGACAATTGAAAAATAGTGTATGCAAGAAGCATCATAGAGAGATTGACTATATGGTACACATAATGACACATTAATATAAAAATAATAATTTATTATTGAGGTATTCAAGAGAATTATATCTCGTTTATATTTTCTATATTTTCTTTTTATGCTGTTAGAGTGGTGCCTGAGTGGTAATCATGCAGTGATCCTACATGAAAGACCCATGATTAAATCCAGGTAGGGATGAATTTATGTGGTACCATAGAATAAATATAACACTATATCTATGTGGGAAATATATATGGGAATATACAGGTGTAGTTTATAATGAGTATTATTCACATGATTAGGCTTTCAGGCCACATAGCTAGGCCTTCAGGCCAACAGGTCTCTTATCCATCAACGGTGGGATTTCAAGCCACATGTTGGAGTAGTTCATTACCGGTGGAGATCATGATGGTAAAAATTAAGGATATAGTGATCATACCAGACATGATGTTTCATTCATGGAGTGGCCATTATACACATGTTAAAGACCCCATTTGGTGATGTATCAATGATCAGCTACAAATTTCACATTGGGGAAACAAGCTAGAACATACATATATAGAAAGCCAAGTGGGGTTGTTCTAGTGTGGGGTCATAGGGAATGGATCATTAGGAAAAGTTCTTAGAATATGATACTAGGCCCTCTATCCATGCATTTTATTGAATTTCTATCTCCTATCCATCGAATTATGTAAATGGTTCCCTCTTAAACTATTTAAAAAAGGAGTTATCTAGAAATACAAATGAAAATCTAATTCATTAAAGTCATTATAGCCTATATTTTCTATATGTGTTATTTTTATGATTTTTTTTATTTTAAATTATTATTTATTTGTTCTTTAAATTTTTAACAATTAGTTAGATTTTATCTATGGAAAATATTTTATAAGATCTCAAGGAAACCTAATTGAAACATAAAAATCTTTCAAGTGCATGATTTTGAATTCTTATAAAATTAAAATTATAGATAGAATATAATTTTTTTTAAAAATTGACTAACCACATAAATAATAATTGAAAATTGAAAATATTTAAAAAATATAGTCAACAAAAAATAAATTTAAAAAACCAAAAAAATAATTTTTTAAAACATACCATTTATACATTGTTTTTTATCATGAATTTTTTTGGACTTAATGACTATTTATAATTAAGACTTTAAATTCGCCGACTTGAAACATAAAAATGTTTCAAGTAAGAAAATTTAAATGTTTACAAAATGTAAATACAATCTATTTCAAATTTTAAACACCAACTATGTACCTAAAAATAATTAAAAGCGAATAGAATTTCATTAAAATAATAAACAAAAGAAATTTAAATAAAAAAATGTTGTTTCAAAACCATAAAATATTTAATTTAAAACATTTCTCTGCATAGCTTGATTTGTGAGGATAATTCTCTAGATAATTTTTTTGATCATTGATTGAGGAACTTTAAGGGCCCATAGGCTCTCGAAGATTCAAGAAAATATCTTTTTTCTATAGCTATTGGAGTCTTGAAATTTATTGGACTAGATACTAATTCTTTGACACCCCATGATGATTCAAGTCAGAATTAGGTATTAGGTGTATTGAATACCTCTGTCATTATGTTTTTCTTAGATCCCAATATTTATTGTTTCTATACTTGAAAGAGAACCATAAAGAATGTCTCTTTAGAATTAATGGAAGAAAATCCAAAAATCCTTGAGGATCATATCAAAGAATTCTATCACTCCATTATTACCTAGATTACATTATTGTATATGAAGAATCCCATGATTCTTGAAGATATTATAATATATTACTCCTTGTTTGGGGATTTTGTGGAAGGAAGATATCCCCTATTGGTTAGAGTTTTTTATACGTTGTTATGGTGATTTCAAATTTAAAAAATGGAGTGTTGGATAAATATAACTAAATATTGATTTTTTGAGAATCCAAGAATAATACACCCTATTTGATCTTGCATGTGTTAATAACTCAGTTTACCAATATTGGGTTCAAATTAGGGGATTGAAATGGTTCTTATGGATCCCACAAATCCTATGGTACATTATCTCTATTGTGGTAATTCCCACTAAAATTGATAAATAAATTTAGTGTACCATTTATGGTCATTTTTTCAGAGCTATGGTTGAGGTTGACCTATGTTATCAGCCTATTGAAACTGTATGTCATGTTGTTGGTTATTTTTGGCTCATTCTAGCCATGTAATTATAACATCTACATAATTTGTTTAGTATTTTAGGTGCATTAATCATTTAGATGAAAGATATTGGCTTATTCCTAAAATATATTATTCTAATGATTTAAAATCATTTTTATTTTATTATGAATGGATTTTATATTTATTTTTCAATAAATATTTTCTATTTATATATAATATTTTCAAAGTGTCATATTGACTGTAACGATATAAGATCCAAACAATCGATTGTGAAGATAGACTAGAAATCATGACTATAAATGAGTGAAAATTATATAACTTCTCAAGTGACCTTAAGCATAATCAATCATCCTCAATATGAATTTTTTATACCAAAAGAATCAATTTAGAACTCTACCAAATGTTTAAAAAGGGTTGAAGCAGTCACACATAAAATGGTTTTATTGCATGCTTATTTGATTGATTACGTCAGTTTTTTCACCAAATCCTCAACCAACCACATTAGTAACCAAGTAACCATAAGTTTGATTGAAATGACCATATGGTACATCCTTTTTTATAAAAAACCTCTAATTATCGGTAAGACATCACGTTTCTTCCAATTAATTGTAATGTGAATTCAATAAACTGTATGATAGATTTAGATTTTGGATATGTATTGAAGTGACCGTGCAGACTTCGAGCGATCAAATGTTCAATTTAAGTGACCATATTGTAAGTGGATTTTACGTATGAAATCTAAGTGTTATTAGATCATAATTTTTTCTATGTGTTGGATAGATCGTCGGTTATCTGATGTGGCACTCTTCAAGTGATTATGTCTAAAGTGGATTATAATTTAATAAATATATATTCCAGCCACTTTATGTGAATAATTACATGGTTTCTCAAAATAATTTAAGGATCAAATATTTTTTTTTTGTGCATGAGTATTCATAATTATGGTTTTACAACCGATATTTTTGAATGGATATTTATTTTTAATAATAATAAAAAAGTCACTAAAAACACAATTCTTTTTACAATTAAGAGATAAAAATAAATTGTAAACCAATGATAAATTTTCAATGACATAAGAAACTCTATTTTTATCTAAAATATATTGAATGATCTAACAAATCTTTCTATTATTTTCATTTCATCTCAAAACTAAAGGAAGACACTGAGAAGAGAAGATACCTCTATAGAACAACTGAACATTGATATTTTACTACATCAAACAATAATTTTCTCTCTCTACATATCTATATATTTTTTTTACATTTGAATTGTTCTTGAATATAATTTAAAATATTTTAGATAAAATACTCATGTAGATTATTGAATAGTACCAAGTTATTCATCCTTTATCTTCTTCGTATTTTCATTCCAAGGGAATCTGTGGAAGTGGTTGTGTGATTTCTTGGACAACATTGTGTGTTATTATACTATGTATAACCAATATTGGTTATGGATCTGTTAATTGTTAAATAAACATTATTGGATGAAATTGACTATAAATTAGAGAACATTAGTTCTCATTTTAATATTGAAACTATTTTATTTATTTCTTTTGTGCGATATTTAGGTTTTCTTGCTTTTTTTTGCAAAACTATTTTTGAATATATTTTGAAAAAATGTACTTTGATAAGTGGATTTTTTATGTTATATATCCACTGTTTATGGTAAGTGGAATAATCTAAAATTATTAAGATAATCACAAGCTATTCAAATTGAGTTTTTATCATGATTTTGAGTGCTTATTTCAAATCATTAAATTAGATATATCTATATTATTATGTAACTTAGTGATTTATAAATTGGAGATTTTGTCTTATAAATGATTTTTAAATATAAATATTTATTTGTTACTCAATTAACTTTTATTGAGTACTCCAATATGGAAAAAATATCAGGAAAATTGGTGTTTCACAAATTACATGAATCTTGGGTAGTTAGTCATGAATTTCACATTCAAACTGTATGTAGAGAAGATGGGGAATGTTAGTCCTATTCAAAATCTAAAGGGGTATGGGCATCAAAGGCTATTAAAGGTCATACCTCAACTAAGGCCTATGCCAATAAGGGTACTACAAACTTGGTGGGAGTTAAACTCAAATATTTTCAAGGTAAAAAAGCCTATAATGTTTCTTTTTCATCTAAATACACATACATCAGGGATCATGGAAAGGCTTCTCTTATGGATTAAACTGTTGGAAATTATGTTTCCCAATACCCAGTGAAGGCTACTTGTAATAAAGCAGAGTCATAGGGAAGGGGTACTTCACCAGTTGAGGTGAAATAAAATATTTCCTATAAGGAAATTGCTCAAGATTCAACCTTATTATCTAGAACCATGACATCCATTAATGGGAGAGGTAAGTTTATATAGATATTTTAGATTTATTCTTCTAGGGATCTTGTTTTGGAAACTCAAGAAATAGATAAATTCAAGATTTAGGATGGTGATATGAATGTAAACCTTATTGGGCAGTCCATCCAGGCTTTTCATGATGTGAGAGTGGAGAAAGATGAGTTATTTGAGAATGATGATGATCTTGATATTGTTTATATGATTATTTATGAATTTTTGAAATATATATATCTTAAGGGAAATAGTATCATGTATTGTATAGTTTAATATAAAAAAAAGGATTCAATTAGGGGATATCACATGGATCAATCATTTAATTTTACACTTGTCATTTAGATTTTGTTTTTGTAAAATGTGTACCCATTAATATCAAAACTAGACCATGTCATCACATTAAGAGATGATCACCCTACCAAACATTTGATTGTTTTTTATGCAAATATATCGGTGATTACTTTCTCTATAAACAAGGAAATAAATGAATTTTTATGCTTAATAATCAACTATTTTTCATTTATTTTTAGATATCGTACATTTAATTCTGCAATATGTGATGATATATATGGTTGAACCTCTATTTTTGTTGTTAAAAATATATAAATGTGCATGAATCACTTCATCATGTGGAATTAACCTTATCTTTAATCCTCAAATACCTCTACCTTCACTTTCAACTATCATATGTTGAGATATAGGGAGAACAATATGTTCCACTTCATAAAAATAATCAGTAAAGAACTCAATATTTTCTTCTAATACATATTTTTGAATAAAAGAGGCCTCTATTTGATCAGAAGTTTTAACATATACCTTCAAAATGTTATATATTATTCAAGAAGATACATCTGAAATACATAGTCAAGGCCACATATTCTTATCTCACACAATAGAAGAATCATGAGATGAATTATTATATCAAAAAACATAGGTTATAAATAAATTTCTAGTTGAAAAAGTATCAGACAATATTTATTCTATAACACATATAAAAAATTTGAAACAATTAATTTTGTAAAAATGGATTTGAAAAAATTATATAACCTGATGATTTTATTTCTTACAAGTGTTGGTAATATACCACACAATGTGTCCAGTTGTAGTAGTTTCATTAATACATGAAAGTCATGATATTTCATACCCATTGATTTACAATCCATCAGTGACACAAAATTCCTCACCTTTTAAGAATATACACTTGGTACTTTAATATAATGTAGACACTGAAAAAATTCATCTTATCACTCTTTCTTAATGTGTGACAAATGAAGGTAAATGTTTTCTTTTTTTATTTCCAAATTATAACTAAATTCAAACATATTCCCATGGATATCAATTCCAATATAACATGAAATTCATTTTTTATGTTTCTTTTTATGTCCAACAAAGCTTCAAAAAAACTATCACGTATTTTTTTTCTCAACTTTCAAAATGTCAATGGCATGTTTCTTCTATAAAATAATACAATAATTTAGTTCCAAAAATATATAATGTTTTTTCTAAATATTTTTTTGATGACCAAAACATCCATTATTTCTAAATGTGAAATCAAAATTTTTCACCTTGTCATAATATTATTCAATTGAAAATGGTTGTGGAGGAAGATTATATTATTGTAAACCATTAAATTCTTTTTCAATATATGATAAGGTGATCAATTCAAAAAAATATTTTATGTCCCATGTACACTGTCTCTAATCAATTTTGTAATTAATAATATGAAATCTCTTCATCAAAAATTGTAAATGATTTATTTCCCTTAACACTATTTCCAGAAATATTTATAGATGTAATAAAATAGATTATAGTGAAAATTATCATAGTAGGGAAAAGAAAATAATCTTTCTTGTATTCATAAAAAATATAACACTTATATCCAATATAGTATTCAAAACATCAATCAATGGAGAAAGACAAAAATTAATATCATTTCTCATATTTTTTTGTCCATAAATCATAAATCTCATAATAATATTTTTTCTCCATACATATATGTGAGGAAATGTAATAAACTACCAAAAAAATAGATAATAAACTATATTTACTACTAAGTCTCCAATATGGATTCATTATATATATGCACTGTCCCATTATAATATTTCTAAATTCACTTCAAAAATTGTGAAATTTTTTATCAAATCTATTATGCTATAGTGAATCTGCATGGTGACATAAGTTAACATCATAGATGCACTCATTTGTATATCATCTTAACATTTTTCTCATAAAGTTTTTTTGAAAATAGATGTTTCAGACAATGAATTATTAGAAAGTACCCAATTTATTTAGTAGGAGGTTGGATTCTAGTCACTAAGAATGGATCAGATTTGAATTATTATAATTGTTATAAATAAATATTGGAGGGAATTATTGGACGGTACAAAATTGATTTACAATTAGGTCTGATTGCAGTACCTAATAACTAATCAGAGTTAAATTTTCCATTCCTATTATAGAATTATGTCCCACATTTAGGATATTTTGATAAATATTCATATTACTTCCAATATAGCACACAATATTTAGGGAAATCATGTATCTTTTTATACCCTAATCTCACTAGGAATAATATTTTACCTTCCTCATAATTAGAATATAGAATCTAATTTCTTATAGAAGTATCTCTTTTAAATGTTTAATAAACTCAAAAAAACTTTTATCCCTCCACCTATTTATTTATTTTAAGTTAACTAATCTCAGAACTACTGATAAAACATCATATTTAGTACAACTTGAGAATAATTATTTATCAAATTCCCTATAAAATCATTCAATGGTTGTTGTTTTTTTTGATGGGTTCAACTCCTACATCATGAATTAATTATTCAATATGATCTTCTACCTCGTTATGAACATGTTCATAAACATTACATAATGAATTTTTGATTATTTCACAATGATAGATCCAACATGTATAATTTTTTTCTAAAACCATATCAAATGTGATGATCCTTGATTTCTCTAGAATTTAACTTTCTCATATTCAAACAAATAATTTAGGGAAAGAAAATCATATCTTTGCTTTGAATATTTTTTTAGAAATTTTCAAGAAATCATTAACTCCTTTTTCATATTCATCAGGGGATATTTGTAAATTTTTTTGACTATAGTCCATTAATTATCTTTGAAAATAATTTAAAAGGTGAATATATTAAAAAATGTATAAATTTAAAAATATATATAGATAGATAATTTTTAAACATAAAAACATATAATCAAAATAATTTGTGATCGAGTGGGAAATGTCAATTATTATTAATAATATAAACAAAAATAAATAACTCCAGGTATTTATTTTATATAGACAATTAATTATAAACTATGTTTCATGATTCTAGAAAAGGAATAACGATGCATTTTTCAGGTTTAGATATATTTATTTAAACAACTATCATATAAAAACACTTTCATTATACTTAGATTCTAATATATATATATATATATATATATATTTATATATCAATATTATTCTTTAGATAATCTACACTGAATACCTTTAAACTTAAATTCACAATTTTTATCATAAAAAAGGTAAATTTTATATGGTAAAAACTCTAAGTAAAATGAGGAATTGAATACAAACTCATTTATTAAAATCCCAAACACAAATAACATGGGTTAAAGTAAACAATGTATACCTTTGATCAAAATAATCTGATGAATTACCAACTAGAGTATGAATCATATCATTATAAGAAAACATTATGCACATTATTCCATATTATATAATATTTTTTATAAAACATAAATAATCTCTTCAAAATCTATGTGATAGAGAAATACCATAGTTTTTTTATCACAACTATTTTATTATTTCTACTATGTAAAATTTTATAACATAACTCTTCATGGGAGGTAAAAAATAAGAATTATTTTTTCACCATAATATAAAATGAAATCATTTAGAAAAAATGATCCTTCTAATATATTAAACCTAAAATTATATGAAAATTATTTTTTTATATTAATATTCAGGAAAACCATTACCATGTGGTAATATAGATTTCATCAATTTAAATTTTCTATTAAAATAATCATCTCATATCTAAAAAATTTATTTAATATCCCTAAATTTTGTGATTAATTATTATTTACTTAAAACAAAACTAGTGTAAGGTGATTTCTCTAAATAAAAAGTATGACATAAGGTTATGAAGATTAAAAATGATAGTGGTTATCATTATCATCCAATTTTTATTTTTGTTGAAAAGAATGTAAAAAATGTGATTTATTAAGTCATAAACTTTTATTGAATTGTAATAATTAAATTATGAAATATACGACTCTTTATCTACTTTATTTTTTTCATGGTGATCCAAAAATATATAATTTTATTGGAATAAAAAATAAAAACAACCATAGATAATATTTTAAACTGATATATAAATATATATATAATTTTTGGTAAAACAATTTGATAGTTAAATCAAATAAAAAATTTAAAAAATTTAAAAAATTTAACAAGAAATTTTAAACAAAAATAAAATGCATAGAAACAATTGAATGGATGGACTAGATTTATAACTAACAGATAAAGAATTTATTTTCAAAACTAAATAAATAACCTATAAAAATAGGAGTTTGATAATGAATAAGTGATCCATAATATAGATGTACTCCCTCAAAGTAAATGGCAAAGTGAACACTACAAGATTAAAGAATTGTTTTTCCAAAATTGATCGAGAAAAATTAATAAAGGAAACCCTTAAACCACAATTTCTGGTTAACCAAAATAGGGTGTCTAGATACTAAATATTTTGTTAGAAAATAAAATAAGGAAGAGGGATGAGATATTGAGAATATATGATCCTGAAAATATGAATAAAATAGAATAAAATAAACTAAAATTTCCATCCATGATCTTATGGTGGCCTTTGGTGACTTCATAGGTCATGATCAAAATGGTTTCAAAAAAATGAAATGAGGATTTTGGGATATATTTTTTTAATGGTTTTAACATAATTTTTAATAAAAAAATATTAAAACAAGGTTTTAATGAATTTTTTATGTCATTTTTTAAGAAACCCGATGTCAAAATTAATTGAACTTTTTATGTAGGTTTTTTTCAAGACCAATGTGAAAAGTTGTTCTGAAAAATACTTGATGTCAAATTTATAGAAAACTAATGTCAATGGTATTACAAAAGATATTTTAACATTAATTTTTAAATAAAATGACACTAAAAGGTTTCAAAATATCTTTTTAAGATAGTTTATAAGAATCCAATATTGTAATATCGATATTGAGGCCACTATTTCTACTAGTGAATCCCAACCTATGGGTTCACACAATAAAAAACTATCCAACTACCACAACCTCCACATCACCACTATCACATGTTAATGTTTCTACTATGATATTATCCACCCATTAGACCTAACTTACCAAGAACACAACCACACATCAATTCCATAGTTCCCATTTAACCACATTAGTTACCAAATATTTTATATATCCCTTTATCATATTTACATATTAAATGATAACACATTATCTATCCAAGGTCCATGAATATTAAAATCCATTACTATTCAATTAAGAATCATTACAACATTTAACATTTCATGCTTTCCATTACTACTGAGAAACTACCAAGCTAACACACAACATAATGAGTGATTACCATATAAACCCTATATTCCACATCACAAATCATAACCACATCCCCAGACACCACATAAAATCACCACACATCATCACCATATCCTCATAAGTAAACCCATTAATAAACCCATAATCCCAGTCATCACATAAACCATTACATCAAACCAGCTACACAGGAAAATGGAAACACAACGATTCCTTATTAACAAAGAGACTTTTCAAATATGATCTTTTATATATTTACCATTTTTAGGTGATGTAATTTCCAAAATAATATTTTTGAAATAAACTAAATATTTATAACAATAAACACATCTTGATGCTAACAATATCCATCATGTAATTGTTGAAAATAAATATCATAAAATCAAACAAATCACATGAGATGTCTCCCATTTTCCATCAATTCATTATTCCCAATTATTTATCTTCATTAGGATAACTCTTACCATAAAATAAGAAGGAAATAAATTTATTATAATCTCATGTATGCACAAAATAATAAGAGAACTTGGATCCCATACCTTGATCATTACTTCAAAGAGAAACACAGTCACAATGAAAGAGACAAGGGATCAAACTCCACAATGTTCGAAAAGAAAACCACTATAAACTATATATATAAATCCACACACAACCATTCACATAAAGTATCCCCAAACAAATAGGTTCTCCACAACTAAAATCTAAAAATAGGTAATATTTAAATGGTAAAAGATGATACTATGATCCAAAAGGTTAAACCCCCAAATGAGATGATGAAAGGGAACTAAGGGGGGCTGGAGGTTTCCAAAGATATAAGAAGGATAAGGGAAATAAATACAATAGAGGATAGTTCTTCAACTTATAGAGGAATCCTAAATGGGTCTTCCATAGAATGGAGACAACCTGTAATGCCATGGTCTCCCTCAATCAAACTGAGTATAAATATTTGTTATTTGTTTTCCCCATTTTATTATTTTTTTAAAAATTGATTTGAATATCACAATAGCCTCATCCATTGGGTGGTCCAATCCATGTTGGCTCCTCTGATGCCCACCATGACCATCCACTATGGTGTAGCATAAAAATATTTTTTTCCCTCACCATATCTAATAACATAATGTGGTGTTATCCATCTCCCCATGTTACATAGTTTCCCAAAAATTCCACACCCAGTTCCACACCATTCATTGGATTTTTCCAAGGTAACCATGTTACATAGAAATACCATACAAGATTCACACACTACACTATGACCAACCAAGATATTTCAATTATCATGGAACATCTTAGCACCACATAGCCATCCCCACATATAACCTCAAAGAACCCAAGTCTAAAACAGTTATCACCATGCCATCAACCATAGAATGGTGAGCCTCTAAATGGTGGGGAAACTACCTTAGCCTCTGAATTACCAAAAACATTCTTATCAGTACCACCATGGATTTAAGAAAAGAAAAGGGAGGGTTTTTTTATAATTCAAGTCCCCACAAGAGATACTTCTCAAATGATTCTCATCCTAAAGAATAAAAAATAGAAAGAAACAGGATAAAGGGAATGGTCTAAAAAACATCCCATTAGATACCTCTCAAGGATCTCATAACGGTAAAAATGAAACTATTATACAAATACAATCAAAAAGGGGGAAAAGGCAAATTTCATTTATTATCAACATACCAAACTTTACATTCCCTAAGGAAAAAAAACCAAAATCTAAAATAGTGTAGCATATAAAATCCACATATATACCACATGTTCCCATATACTCTCCTTAAAGACACCAAGACTCCAAAACACATGATCTAAAGGTATGAAACACCCATGTAATACATTTTATTGATAGCCTTGGACCTCAATTATTCATTCCAGGAATGTTGCATCATCAGTAGTATCTAAATCCCTCTGTGAATGACATGAGATTCATTATGAATATAATGATGAAGATGAGGTATGTGGGAGACATCATTGATAATGTCATTCAATGGAGAAAATGTCAATTGATATTACACCTAACTAACATGCTCTACCACCTCAAAAAGTCCGACAAACCAGGGTGAAAACTTGATTCCCCAACCAAACCTATACTCTCTATGATGAGAGGAAAACTTAAAGAAGGCATGATATCCAAAATTGAACTCAAAAGGTCTCCTACTATGATAAGAATAATACCTAGTACTTTCTTTTTCTACCTTCATATTCTCATGAACTATTTGAACCTTCATGTCTGTACTCTACACTACATCAGGATCGAGAACATACAACTCTCCAACTTCAGGCTAACACATCAGGGATCGACATGACCTCCCATAAAAAATGTACAATATATCCATGTCTATGGATGATTGGTATCTATTTTTATTGTAGAAATCAACCAAAGGAAAATGCTTATCCATAGTTCTACCAAATTATATGATGCATTCCCACAACATATTCTCCAGTGTATCGATAGTATCCACTGTCTACATGTCTATCTGAGGGTGGAAAGCAGTAAGAAGATGTAAGTGGGTTCTAAAATCTTGTTTAAATACTCTCTATAATAACAAGGTAAAACAACAATCCCGTCCCATGATGATGTACTTTTTAACTCTAGAAAGACACAAAATGTCATCCACATAACTTATTGCTAAAACATAAATAGTGTTTGATTCCCTGATTATTAAGAAGTGATCTGACTTATTCCCCCGATCCATGCACAAAAAGCATCATATCCTTCCCAATTGTATGGTAATCCGATGATTAATTTCATTGATATTTCCTCCCACTTCTACTCATGGATATCCAAATTCCGCAAAAAACCACCAAGAACATGATGTTCTACCTTTAACTTTAGGAAAACCAGAAACCATACAATGAACTATGCCACTTCCCATTTCATTCCAAGACACTATAATTGCACCCATAAACTATGATACATTTTTTATTCGATTGATTAACCACTACTAGTGATATGTGAAACTCATGATGGACTCCCTCATGCATCACCATTAAGATGAACACCCTCTGAAAAATCATCTAATGTTGGTTGTCCTCTAACTACCCTTTAAGGGTATCACCCAGAACAACTCAACCATTCATCACTTACACCCCCTAGGTCTCCCCACTAAGATTCATCCACCTACTACATTAAATAAATATTTATTTTTATCTAAAATAAGTAACCTACACTATAAACCACCCTTTAATCAAGGTGAATGGATTACAATTCCTCCATCACCCTCTATAAATATCTAGAGACATCAACAACATCCTTTTATGAATTCCTACTTAGTAATCAAACTATGAAATTCCCCCCCCCCCCGAGGTTTAGGAGATATTGTAGTTGTAGAATTGGAGAATCTTCATCCACTTATATTGTTATAGATTAAGGTTATGCTAAAAGAAAATGTACCTCATGTTCTTGTGATTAGTGAAGACCATAATGCATTATTTGTTAAGTTCATGTCCCCACAATTTTAGGGAAAAAACAATTGTTAGAAAATCCAGATCATTGGTAGAGTAGTTATGATCATTATGGTATAACATTATGGATCCATATGATAACATCTTCTACTAGTTCATTAATAAGTAACTCAGAACCAAATGAGAAGCATTATAGAACACCTCAAACATCACCCCTTCTTTAGAAACTAGAGAACTTGGGTAATAAATAACTTCTATTTCAAGTAGTCAAAAGATTCCTAAGACTGATTTGTCCAAATGAATTTTTAGTCCTTTCTAGATAGGGATAGTAAGGGGATGTAATCCAAGAGAAATAGAACAAAAAAATTTTGATAATAACCCAAGACACTTTTAATTCTATAGACCTCAACCACATTCTTGAGTGTTATATAAGAAAAAACAACCTCAAATTTTTCTGGATCCACTACAATTCCCTACCGGGACACCACATACACAAGGAAATGGACCCCCCCATATAAAAAACTCACACTTGAGTAATTTCCCATAGATTTAGAGGTGTAAAAGGGTTATAAAACTATCCTTAGATACCCAATATGCACCTAATTATATCTAGAGAATATAATAATGTATTTGATTAAAAAAATAATTAATTGGTGTAGGAAATCATTAAATATAGAGTTCATGAGTCCCATGAATACTATTGGCACGTTCGTGAAACTAAGAGAAATAACTACAAATTGAAAGTGTCTATATCTACACTAGATGATAGTATTTGGGATATACTCCACCTTTAACCTCAACTAATAATATCCAAAAAACATATCAATTTTTGAAAACTATCTATCTTCTCTCAAATGGTAAAAAAGATCATAGATCCTTGGAATGGGGTATTGATTCTTGATCATCACCTAGTTCAGCCTTCAGTAGTATTTACACAGTCTCAGACTACTATATGCCTTCTTGGAGAATAATAATGGGGAACCCCATGGTGATACATGATTTAGAATGAAACCCTTCTACATTAGAAAATCAATCTAAATCCTCAACTCCTATAAATCGTAATGTGTCATCTTATAAGGATCCATTGAAACCGGAGATACAGTCAAATATAATTCTATCCCAAACTTGACATCACATTAAGGGGGTAGTTTTAGAACATCCTCAGTAAAAACATCCTTAAACTTCGAAAAAATACTTGTAGACTCCACCATCCAATCTCCCATTGAATTCACTAATAATATTTTGATCAAGGAAATAAGGGGATCCACACACCTACTACCCATATGATAACCCCAATTTTAATGAAATCTACATGAAGACTATCCACATTAAGGAATATGAATATACTATGGAAGAAATTGAGGGAAATGCACATGGAATAAAAAATACATGACAATGATGAAATTTTATTATTGTATATATAGAAATAAGAAATCCTAGCATGATTGATGATTTCTCATCATCAATCTACACCCCTGAAAAACATCAAAAAATTTGGTATAAACTCAGAATGGCATATTCAACACTAGGGGAATGAAAAAACTCTCAACATTTACTCCCAAATAATGAAATATGATGGGTGAAAAAAAGAGTACGATGCTCCTAAATCAAAAAATGTACACATGAGAGTTAATGATAAGATAATGGTACCTATAATGATATATGACCCCTATAGTGCTGGAAACTCAATAAAATGAAATGGTATATTCCCAAATCCTATTCCCCACAGAAATCAACCACCTATATGACCTTGATTATTCATAAGTCCTTAAAGATGGATAAAATAATGAGGTCTCCCCTTCTAACCCCACATCCTCTCAACAGAGCTTAATAATGTTGTTGTTGTAGTTGGTATGGACTTGTAGGCTACTGATATTGAACACGATCACTACCACTGTGACGAGCTCCAAGGAATATTGGGAACTAATATTGATGATGGACTTGGATACCATAAACTATGAATATTGGTCTAGATCCCCACTCAATATTTTGAGTATTACTACCCTAAAAACCGAAAAAGAAAATGTTGAGGCTGACTACCCATAGGTCAAATCCTCAAAGGCCCTGGCATCTAAGATCATCCATTAAAAACCCTACTACTCAAGGAACCCTACTAGATAAACTCTCATTATGTACCTCTTTAAGAGTGAATATTATTTATCACCCTTTCCATATTTTGTACCACCCAAAACATTGAAAACATAAATGGAGTAACCACGTACTAGATAGCTGAGTGGAGAACTGCCTCAAGACATCATGCACATTACTCCTTATAGAGGGAGAAATTAAAAAGGTATTTAAACTTGATTCAAGGAACTCAGATATTCATACTCTACTACTAAATAGAAAGCATATTATTCATATTTTTAACTTCATTATTGATGTTATGAATTTTTATCATAACTCTTGGAAATATACCCATGAGAAGTCTACCTCCTGACACTCCCTATGATATAATGTCCCCAAATAATACACTATACCCCTCATTTAACTGACCAATAGGTGGAACTTGTACTATTCTCAAGCATCAATCAACCTGATGGTAATATTGATCTCCTACATCCATCTCTCTATCTCTAGTTCAGAGATATTGTCCTTATATTTTTTAGAGATTTCCATTGGATGACACATAATGTCCTCTACCATTATTCATACTCTTCAGTTAGATTGACCCTTTGACAATCAAATAAGTTAGCCTGCTAGACCAAACCAACCTAAAACATATATAGAAAGTTCCTAATATCCATAATTGATAGGGGAAAATGATTCCATAAGCTCGGTAGTTTGAAATATTAAGTTCATTTAGTTAAATTGATTTTAAATTCTTGAATTCATCTCATACAATCATGAGTGTAAATAATATGATGAATATGACTTCCCTTAAGACTCTACCCTACAAGAAACATCAATTCACTTAGAACGTTTTATAAGATTATGGTCCTTGCATCGAATTAAGGAGGACTTAAAAACTATTTTCTAGATAGCCACCCTTTCTTTTGTCGCATGTTTTTTTTCTGACATTATTTCCCTACCAATCCCAGGAATATCTAACAGTACCTAACCCCAAGATCCATCCTATACATTAACCAACACCTCTAATACAACTCTCTCCCAACCACGTCCTCCCTATAATGGTATCCATCCTAGTAAAGGAATTAATTAATAGAGTTAATGACTCCTGATCCATGCTTCCATTAGGCATTATAATGGGGACTAGCATTGAGGGTATAGTGAAAGCCACACAGATAGGAGAAATTACCCTCAATAAGGAAGAAAAGTAGGATCAGAATATAGGATATCAACCACTAAAAATTTGAATTACATAATTAAATAAAACTACACAAATATCCCACAAATAAGAGTCTCTAAATAAAGTATGAAAAGGAAATCCTATAGAAGTAACTCTATATATCCAAGCTATAAATGTCCATCTAAGTCTTATTTTCCTTCATAATAACCAGAAAATAGTATATATATATATATATCAAACTGATCATAATAAGTATACTCAGTAGATTCATGACCATGTAATATAATGAAAATGAGAGAATAAGAAACTAAATCCATAGTGAAAAAATAGTTGAATCTACAAGAATCTATCAAGTTAACTAGTACTTGACCTAACTAAGGCTCCAATACTAAATAATGCATCCATATATAAGTATATAAGACAAAAAATATTAAGAAAAGGGTACATTTCATAGATTTCCCACTAATTTAATACTCTCATACCCCAACATCAAACGTCGTGGCACTCCCATCACTTTTATATTCATCAGCCTCATACCATCACAAACTTAATCACAATAGGAAAGTACCAACTCTCAACCCATTCCAACCACTTTATCACATCCTAATCATCTCATAACCACTTATACAAACCAAAATTATAAGGTATCATAAAAATTAAAGACATCAACCCCATTCCATTATCCTATCTTGCATGAAACCCATTAGGAACCACCTCATGCACTCATCAATCATCACCTCTGGTGCACTATAACTGAAAAAATCACATACAGTGTTTAATAACCACTACAAAAAGGGAGATAAGGGAAGAGGGGGTAGCCATCCATATTCCCTCACCAACATGGATGTTTATTGAAAACACATAGAACCTTAAACCTTTTGGTGTTGGTGTTAACTCAACACATAGGCGGGGTGCATATAGATTTGACAAGGAAAGTACAATCCATAATAGTTTCATACAATCCAAACCTATTGGTTAACAAAACTAATACCACTCAACTACCATAACCTCTGAATAACTACTATCATATGAAAATGTAATTTCCATGATACTATACACCCATATGGCCCTGCTTAACAATCACAGAACCACACAATGATTTCATAGTTCCCATTTAATGACATCAGTTTACAACCATTTACATATTCATTTATAATCTATCCTTATTTAATTACAAGTCATTCTCTATCCAAGGTAATAATTTATTTCAAGCAATTATCATTCAATTAAGAATCATTATCTCATTTATCATTTTAATCATTCCATAACTATCAGGAAACTACCAATACAACACACAAAACCATATACCATTCCCACATCAAATACATGATTCTACATTTCACATCAACGCCGCAACCCAAACACCACCTAACCTAATCACACATCATCAATAAAACCCCACAAGTCAAAATTAGAAATCAACCCATAATATCATCCATCACTAAAACCATTATATCAATCCAACTTCAAAAAAATGTAAACATAATAATTCCTTATTAACACACAAAATGTTTAATTACCATCTTTAAGTGATTTACTATTTTAATGTGAGGCTATTTACCCAATCATATTTTTGGAAAAAAATATACACAAAAAAAATGACATCACATAACTAAAAATATCCAACACACAATCATGGAAATGAAATATCATAAAATCAAGTAAAGAACGTGTGATATATCTCCTTTCCAATATATTCATTATCTTTTATTAATTATGTTCATTAAGTCAACTATTACCATCCTTCTAAAATGGAAACACACATTAATATAACATATTCAAATAAAAGAGATAACTCGGATCCCCTACCTTGATCATCAGTTCAAATGAAACCATGATCACAACATAATAACCAAGGGATCAAACTCTACCAAGATAGATAGGAAAACCACTAGAACCTATCCATATAAAACTATACCCAATCACACATAGAAATTCACCCAAAATAGAAGGATTCATCTAAAAAAATCCTAATAAATGGGAAGAATGAAAGGGGGAAGAGGAGATGAAGGTACCTTGAATAAAGGGAAATCAACTCTCTACGATCAAAGAGGATAAACCCCCCAAAGGATACAATCAAAGGGTGTCAAGGTGGAATAGTGTTTTCCAAATCATGAATGAGGAAAAGTGAAATCTAGATAAGGGAGATTGGGCCCTCTATTTATAGTGGAATCATAAATGGCCTCACCAAGACATGGAGATAGCCCATTTTGTTGAGGTGTCCCTTAGATAAAGGAGATTATAATCTTCCATAGCCATTTCCCCCCTTTTCATATGTTTTAAAAAATTATTTGACTATTACTATGGCCTCATCCATGGTGTGGACCATTACATTTTTTCACCTTTGATAACCTCCATGAATAGACACTATAACGTAGTATAAAATATTTGGCATCTTTCCTCTCACCATGCCTAGTACCACAACATAGTGAGATCAAACACCCTGTGTTACATAAGTTATCCCCCAAATCACCACACTCAATGACACAAAATTAAATGGGTGTTTTCAAGATTCCCAAATTACACAGGTTGACCACACAATATCCATTCCTAACACCATATCCAAGTAGGATATTTTATTCATAGAATTACATCCTAGAACCACACAACCTTACCAACATCCATCCTCTAAGAACCCAATTCTAAACCGGTCAACTCAACTCCCTCCACCATGGTGTGGTGACCCTTTTAATGGATAGAACACTTCAATATCCTATAGAACACAGCCAAACTTCTTATCAGCCCCAAAAATATTTGGAAAAATATAAAAGGAGTGTTTGTAGGAATATGGTAGGTCATATGATTGATCAATAATCTCAACAGGTAAGAAAAATAGGTCAATAATTTAAATATATTAGGTATAATATTACTCACCATATGTAAAAAATTTATTGAATAAATAAATAAATAAATAATGAAATGAAACTCTATCAAGATCGATGGATCCTCCCCTTAGAGTTTTATAGTTAATTATAATTGATATTCAACCACATAATATATCAATAGGGTCTAATGGAATAACCTTACATTATATTAAATAAGTGTTCCTTTTGGCACCTAAATTTTGGGTCCAACAATGTTAGTTAAAATAGACATTGGTATAAAAATCTATTTAGTACATTAATTTATATTAGAAATATGGGAATAGTGATGAATATATTTAGGCTTCACATACCCCTTATTTTTTTTATATCACTCATAAATAAATGCCCAAATTTTTGAAAATAATTACAAATTGTTTTTTGGGAACATCTTTTTACAGAACAGTTTTTAAGAGAAAAAGATAATTGGAAAAATCAATTCACGATTTAATTTTTAAAAAATACTGATATAATGAAATAATATCTTTATATTAACAACCATTAGTGAATTGAATTATATTATTTTTAATCTCTTTTATTTTATATTTTAAATTTACAGCATTTTGTTGTTATTGTAATTTCAAAACCAAAACAACTTTTTATTTTTCCAAAGATGTATTTGAATTTATTTTCAATATAGAAATATTTTTTTTCTATATGAAGTTCAATGGAAAACTTGGATAATTTTGATAGAATTGTTGGTTCTTAGTTTAGGGAATCATTATCAAGATAAATAATGCTATTTTTATCTTCAAGGTACAAAACATCATGAATATATTCATTATTCCAAATGAGTTTGTGAAAAGGTTAAGGATTTTACAAACATGAGTTTTTCATACTACTATTATCATAAGTTGGTGTAGTTGTATGAATTTCATGTTACAAAGACTACAAAAAACAATAGTTTTGTCTGTACTATGTGTTATTTCTAAAGGTGTTATTAGACACCAGATGACCAAAAAGAGTAACGTTCGTATATCGAACAAATAAGTAGGAGTCATATTAGACATAATTTTATAATATTATATCATAAATAATCTCAAAGGATCCATTAGATAGAGAAAACCATATGAATATAATTTGACAGATAAAATCATTAATTTTAACAAATAGAATATCATAATGTCATCAGATAGAGTATTTTGATATCATCGGATATAAGATAGGCCAAGTAGGTTTCGTAAGTATCAAATTTAGAAACACATGAAGGTGTAAAATGTTATATAATGTATAAAATATGTGAATAATATATGATAAATAAATTTTTGAGTTCATTAGATATAGGATTTTTAATAGACAGATATGGATGAACCAGCACTAGTGGGTGAGGTGTACTAGATAGAGGAGTTCATGTGATGGAATTAAATTTAGAAGTGTCCGTGTTGTATTTGACAAATATTCCTGTATGATTCTCAATCCCATATAATTTTTTAGAACTTCCAATAAATATTTTGAAGCCATCATTAGTGATGATACTAATTTATTCTTTCAATGGTTATAATTATAGATAAGAGTTATGGATGATTGAAGGACATCAATTATTCCAATATTTAAGGAAGTTCAAATAAATATTTTTGACTCTAAACCTTAAATATATTTAAATGAAGTCAATTGATGTTTGAGTTGAGTGGGAAAATAAAATTGTAGCTCCTCCTTGAGAGAACAACGTGAGTTATCAACTAAGATTATTCTTGGATGAAGAAGAGTATAATATAATGGAAGATTTAAGGATAGATATCCACTTGAAAGAGGTATTTTCAGATAGATGGAGAACCATAGGAATATGGAGTAATAGATGAATTTCATTGGTTATATCACAATATATATAAGAAAAATAGATATATATATATAGGATAGATCACACTAGACTAAGGTGAGTTAGATATAGTATACAAAATTTATTTTTATTAGATAGATAATTTTCATTGAGGCTTTATTAGATCCAAGTATTTCAAGATCATAAGGAAGTTTCAAGGCTAGAAGACTCTTTAGAGGGATATTGAATATCTTAAAGAATTTATACATAGGAAAAGGTGATAAAACTCTCTTTTGGAGGAATAATATATGAAGAATATTATATTTATATAGTGGATCAAAAAATATGAATGAAGTGCTTGAATCTAGGTGGTATAACTAGTTTATGAAGAGGATCAAGGTTGAGTGGGTATAACTAGTCAAGATGGAAGAGATGATAAGAATAATAGTTCGGGTTATAACCAAGTATGCCAGAAGAGTATGTTGTTGAGGAGTAGAACTATATTCAAGAGGAGGAATAATTACTAGGTTTTATAAACAATTATTTCATGTCACTTTGTAATCTTGAAATAATATTGTAATGAATCCATTTTGGGGGGGGGGGACAACCAACATGGAAAGATGTATATCTTTATACGAAACCATGTAAATATCATGTGCCAATATCTCTCTTTATATTTAATATAAAAACCAAATATTTTAAAATAAGAACATTGTTTTCAATATAACATATGAAATTCAACACTGATATTAAAAAACCCAAAAAACATATTTATTTAAATTTAATCTCTTTGATATCTAGTGGAACACGTAGCCCTGAGTCGAAATGAACGATAATATAGTATACTGATTTAAAAAATACATTAAATTGGAGAGTATGAATTTTAATAAATATATTATCAAAATTATATGTTTTAAATATGTAAAAAAATTATTTTTCAATTTATTTATTTTTAATAAAATAAAAATCCTTAAAAATAAAAAAAATATTTTCTAAAAAATATTATTTTTTCTAAGAGGGTTTAATCACACTTTGTGCACATAATTTAAATTTAAATTTTACCAATTTTAGAAATCTTATTTTATAATATGAAATTAATTTTTGGAATTAGAATATAAAAAATATCTTAGGATGGTGTTTTCCTATTTTACCAAAATGTTTCATTTTTGAGGAATATTGAAAAATACAGAATTTTAATTGAAAACTATATTTTTTTACTTATTTATAAATTCAAATTATATTTATATTTGGTTTAAAAGAAAATTATTTCAATAATATATCAATTATTCCAATTTAGTTCATTTTAATCATTTTTATATTGAATTTTGATATAAAAAGTTTGTAAACCTTTTAATATATTCTCATTGAAAACTACTTTCTCATCGCATATATGGGATTAATTTTAACATAAATTCTACCAATTCTATGAATTAATTTTTTTAAAAAGAGATACATATTTAAAAAAATAATTTTTATTATTTAATAAGCTCAAATTAATTTGTTACTAATATTTTAGAGTGAAAACAGACAAAAATATTTACCAAGGTTAAGTTAAAAATGGATTAACCAGGGGTTAAACTAAAACGATAAGGGTTAAAATGACCTAGAAACATGCCTAAAATATATTTTATATCCATATGTAAACCCTATAATGTCTAAGGATCTATTATATTCCATATTTTACCCACATGTCATGTGAAAAATGTGGATGTACCTTTTCCTTTTCAAAAAATTACAAGTGTACCACCCACCTCACTTATAAATGGCTACCACTTACCCTCTATAATTCACATCTTAAAACCATTTTGGTTCAGAAAATACAAGAAAAAATAACTTCCCAAATTCCCAAGTATCATACTATAATATTTATTTTGGGAATAAATCTTTCCTATGAAGAATTTTTGTGGAAACCACTAAAGGTTACCTGAAGAAGAGGTAACATTATTTGACGATCATTTTTATATTATTTCTTCCTCCACATCATTAAATTTTTATTAAGAAAAGATGAATTAATAAAAAAATTTAAATTCCATATACTTATTATTTGTTATGTTAAGATAATTACCTAAAACAATCCACACCTACATCAAATGGGTTACGAAATCATCATTCGTGTGTACTGTGGGCTACGGTCTCACAAATCGAGGTTGTAACGAACCAAAGATTAATTAATGGAAATCCCTCTTGATCTAATTAAATGTATATTTATGTAAATTTTTTATATAAAATATCAACTTATTTTGTTTTATGTTAAGAATTGTGACAGTTTCTTTTATATCCATTGAACAGTGATCACATGATTTGTATAAATATAAGGCTTTATCAAATCCAATTTACTCAGAAAAGGGAAGTGATGGCCTCATCCAGTAGAATTGCTCCATACGAAGCCCATTTTTCGGGGCTCAAAAAAGAGGTGGCGTCTTTAGGCTTCACTCTTGAACAAGACCAAGTTGAGCTTCATCATGTCAAGCTCTAATGAGACCGTCTATAGGAAAAGTGGAAGTTGATAGAGATTACCACTCGAGCAATGTTATCTGAGCCACCCCAAGAGTCTATCACCATCGCACACCTTGCCCTTAGGTCTTTTTCATCTATTTTAAGGGGTTATGTAACAAATCACTAGTACCATGTTCATGTATATTTTTCTTATATAATAATGAATATACCTTCTTGTCATTATTGACACTTTGTAAATAGTTTTTTTTAAAGCACAAATAGTATTTTTTACTTAATATTCAGATACGAAATCTATTTTGATGAATTAATGGATTTTTAAATTAAATAATACTTTAATAAATTATTATTATTATTATTAAATTAATATTTATTAAATATAAATGATCTTATAATTTTATGAATGCAATTGTAATTTTTATTAAGGTTTGAAATCCATTTTTGTCAAAACCCGTGAATTTTCGATAAATGTCAGTTTTTATTTTAAAACTGAAAATTAACATATTTAGAAAATTATTTATATAAAATAAATGTTATTTATGGAATCAGGACGTCAAAATTATCTAATGGTGAATCTTTCATAATTTTCTGAGACAGTCAAATTTTTGGGTAAAAATTAAATACCGTTTAAATATATAATGCGTTTTATGACATCACAATGACCCAATAGTGATGTAATAAAATACTATAAGCTTTATGTTCGGACAATATATGTTTTAACATTAAAATAATGTGATTTTGGGTTTTTTGACTTACTTTTCAAAGCATTAATGGACCCCTCAAGACTTTTTAAACATCTTGTATTTTTAAATTATTTTCCATGGGAGTGTGACTCACCTTTACATAAGAAACCCCATTATTTTAAGAATTTCAGACTTTGGACTTATAAAATATTTTTTTACTCTTCCCTTTTCCAAAAACCATGTGCAAAAACCATGATATTATTTGTGTTTTGGATTAGTTTAATGTAAGGGGTCCCAAACCTAAATAATAAAGAATTCACTCACCTTTCCTATATAAACCCACCCAAGACCCCACTTCCTCCTCACTCAAAGCCTTTGGAGTTCGTAAAAACTATGAAATTATCTCTCTATAATCCTCCTAAGGTGCCCCAAGCTCTAAATAAGTCTCTCTCAAGCCTCTATCAAGCCTTTCGAAGCACACTTCAATGTAAGGAATTTTCTTCCTTTCACTTTTTTGTCAAATTTTCTTAATATTGTTATGCCCTTTTAATTTCATTTATAAATTATGGGTTATAGTTTCTCACCTCCCCCATACATCCCTTTTATTTTTTGAATGATGGTATACCCCTTTCTCTCTCATTAAATTCCTCCCATGTACATCCGTTACTATGCCGAAATTCTGAAAGGAACTTCTCTCTCTTCATTTACATTCAAGCAATACTTTTGTATCATGAATCTATATTCAATTAAAATTGTTGGGACATGTATCAATATGACCACATTACTGTCCATTTCATGTAAATATTATGAGACACCCTTTCGCTCTCATCAACCATTTTTTTATGAATTCTTATGTCACGCCGTTACGCTGCCGAAATTGCACCGATTTTCTAAGCCAATGCCTTTGTGTAGTGAATACCATGCCCATTTCTCCATCAAGGGTATTCACCTTTAGGAACATTTACTTATTTATTATAAAGTTTAATTTATTAATCCCACATTCCTTATCATGGAATAAATTATTATGTTTAATGAATCGTTGTTTTATGATCCATATGGCACACTTATGCATGAAATGAAATGTTTAAGAAGGGTGCGCCCTTATAGCACTCTAATGCATTAGGTAAAGTATAGTATCATGATACATCATGTGCAATGAGTCTTGACTCATGATAATGAAAGTGAAATGAGGGTTTAATCGTGCTTCATGTGCAATGAGAATTTACTCATGCTCCATGTGCAATGAGCCTTGGCTGATGCTAATTCCATGTTAAGTGTTGTTGCCACATTTCCATGTTATGATTATCATGCTTTATCACGCCTTTATGTTCATATTTATCTTGTGATATATTGATATGCCTATTGTATAACATGTATTTTACTCCTCGTGTATTCCATGCTTATTCCCTTACTGGGCTTTATCGCTCACCCCTTTTCTTATGCATGTCCTCAGGTTATCCCATGCAATGAAAAGTATGAGGGAATGTAATGGTCATGTAAAGGAAGTTTTCAATAAAGATGTTTTATTTCATGTTTTAAGTTTTTATGTAATGATACTAATCCCCAAAGACACTAGAACTCTTGATCTTCCATGTTGTATCAAGTGAATAGTTTATGTAATAAATCATGTTTAAGTTTGTAGTAAAAGCAGGGTTGTCATAGAGGTCATTCATTTTTCCATTACCACCTCTCACGATTAGGTATGATGATGGATCTAAAGTATATATATATATATATATATAATTTTTATAACATAATAATTCCACTAAAATCATTATATTATACATACATTTTTAATCTCCATTCATTAGGCGATATGATAACATCGCTCGTGTGTATGAAGGACTGTCGCCTCACGCAGCGATGCGATTCATTTTTCATGGAAACTTTATGTATAAGGTAATAAAAATAAATTTAATTAATATATGTGATATAAATAAAATATTTATGATATTAATGAAATATTTTTATTTATGAAAATATAATACATAATTTTATTTCTTACACTGAAAAATGATAACATCATTTGTGTACGTGTGGATTGTCATCTTCATGAAGCGATGTGACTCTATTTTTATCACCAAACGACAGTGATGATATATATAAGTATATTTAAATATATAATATGGTATACATTATTTTATGATCATTATTTTAATATAAAAAATTACTTACCGTATTTCCATAATGATCTTTGAAAAATTGAAACGTTACCCATGCATATGTATGACTTACCATCTCTATGATGGTAACATACATCATTTAAAAAAACAATAATTATTTTTATTAAAAGTATAATTTATGTATAAATATTATAATTTTTTAATAATTATTATTATGGATATTATTAAACTATGTAACATTCACAAGAACATTAACTTTCATGAAATATCTTGAATAAGAAAACAAGGAAATTAACACCTGAAATAAAGAAAAAAATGAAATATTACTAATTAACTGGTGATAATATGCTATAAAAGAATAATATATCATTTTATAAATATGAATATGGTATCTTTATAAAATAATAACATTCTTAAAACCATTATAAATTATGTTAAATCATATTCCACTAAAATAAAGTGTGAGGTAAGGGATTTATATTCTCTCTTTTATTTCTAGGAGACTTATGAAAATTCACCACTTTTTTATTTTGAGTGGTTTATATTCACCCCCTTTAAGATGTTATATCATTAATATAATAATATTAATGATATTAATTTTTATTTTCTTTTATCATTATTGGGGATTATTATTGAAAATATTACAAAAGTGGTGAGGGATTTCTTAACTCAGTTTCATTCATTTTTTTAAACTTATACTACATTTATGTCACACTGAGATTATTTTTTGTAATTAAATTTTATTATTTTCTATTTTATATCCTCTTTTTATATGGTTTTAAATTTTAAGCACATAATAAATTGATAGATTAATCACCACTTCAATGATATGATGTTTATAGGGGACTTCATCTCAGTTTCTATTCATTAAGGCATATTGTGCTGTTATGCACCTAATTTATTTAATATGGTGTATATAATTTCCCTTTGAAAAGTAATATAATGATTCTTTAATAATTAATTTTATTTTAAGATTAAATTATAATTATTTTAACCAAATTTATTTTGACTTAAATGTTACCAAGTGGTAAAGAAATTCATAACTCAATTTATTTTCATTGGGTTACATTAATTCTTCATTGTTATTGACATTATAATATTTTGTGATAAATATTTTTACTATATTATATTGTATTTAATATTATTTTATTTGGATTTATATTTGATATACATAATCTATTGATTGATTAATTTACACTTCAAAATTATGATCTTTGTAAGGATTTATTTCACAACCTCATTTAATTGGGATTATTTATACATGAGTTTCCATTGAAAGAAATCATTTTATAATTGTATAATAATACAATTTAATTTTATTCATCTCTGCTTATTCATTATTTTTTGATGTAATAATATCTTTTTTCCACTAAATGGTACTTAATATGATTAATAAAATGTTTTTAGGAATATATAACTTCATTTCTTCCTTCGGTCAGAAATTTATTTTCTTCCAAAATGATGTTTTGTAAAAATGTTTTAAAAAATGTTTTCAACAATTTCCAAATGATTTATTAAAGAAAATTTTACCTATTTTCCCTTTTTAAAAAATTAAAATCAATCTTTATGTCATTTTTAAAATAAATCCCATTTTTATTTTACCGAAAGTGTGAATGGAAAATTTATTTTATCGTATTTTGCATGAACAAAATTTATTCCATAATGAACAATCAAGTTTTTAAAGATTACTTTATAAGTTTTAAATATTAGTTTCAAGGAAGTTTTTTTAAAATTTTTTGTGAACTTTTAGTATTAAAAAATTGATTTTAAAAATAAAAATAATATTTTAGCAAATAGTTTTATTGAAGATATTTTATGGTATTTATATTCATAAAAAACCTCTACCACTTATTCTTACACTAATGGTAATATGTTAGATTAATATTATCCTTATTATTCATCTGGATGTTTTGTGATCATTTTGTCTATGGAAAGTATTGAAATTGATTTTCTAGATTTTGTTTGTAGTTATTAACTTTCCCTTGAAATATTCACTTTCATGTGACAATTGGACATTAAATTTCACAAAAATATACATATTATTTGTCATATATATGATTATTTATTACACTATATCTCATTTTTATAAATTTTGTTTTAATTTGAAATTTATTTTATTGACTGGTGAAGTATGGACATTCTATATTCTTTCTTCAATATGGATTTTTAATGGTAAGGTATATTGTTCAGAAACTAAACCGATTATTCTAAATATGAGAAATTATTTGGACATGAATACATGGGAGAGGAATAGTTATAGATATCCCATAGATGTATCAGTGGTCTCATGTGTAAAATATGGTGGCTAGCCTTAGTTAAATGGGTTTATATTATATATCTATACATCAGTTTTAAACTGTATTGAAGAAAGATATTTATGGTATGGTAGAGGTATCATGATTCTTAAGATCAATAAGTTCATAATGAAGCATTTACTTAATTAATAATTCATTTATTTTTATCAATGAGACTTTTTTGATGAAATTATCTATAGATATACTTTATTCATAGTTTATTTATTTAATGGAATATGTTTTTAGTTATTTACCTTTCCATATTTTTATGCATTATCCAGTTATGATAGTCAAGTTATTTATTAAATGGAATGTGTTATCATTTATTTACCTTTCCATGTTGATTATGTATTATCTGATAATGATAGTAAAATTACTTAAATGGAATATGTTTTCAGATATTTACCTTTCCATGTCATTTATACTTATTCATTCATAATAGCTTTTGATATAGATAATCCTTTCTCATCATTTTAGATCACTCTTACTTTTGTTTCATTTCCCTAGGATTTGATGAAGTTTACTATGATTTATGTTAAATTATATATAAGAGGGAATAAAGTAAATCACAAAATAAAATTATGTTTTGACTTTTGTTTTAAAATGTAATTCAAGACTCATGTTTGTGTGTAGTTTATCAAGACTACTAACTTATTCGGTCCTTTTGGATGCAATTCCTAGAATCTTTTAAAAATATAATAAAGAAGACAAAGACTTTGATCTAGTAGGTCTAGGTTCACTATAGTTGGTATCACATTAATATTAGTTTAAACCTAGAGAACTAGATTTAGGAAACCATATATTAGGGATCATAACATTATGATATAATTTGATGATAAGTATATAAGAACATCCAAAATTTTCATAAGGTATAGATTTTGTGGTATTTCCTTAAAATGATTCACTATCTAGATACTAAAAGTGGATATATTTCAAGTATATATTTACCTAGGGGTAACAACTCTAAAAATTATGCATTGGTCTTAACCTAATCATCACCTGGTGAACGGCAATGGGCCTTACAACACACCTAGTTTGACACTCCTAGGGGATTGCTTAGGATAATTCAAGTTTTCTTTACAAACCATTATTAAGGACTTGAATAAATAATGAAAATTAATTAAAAAGTTTAAACATAAGGTGTATTATATTAAAAACAAGGTGTCTCAATAGAATGAATATTTTTTTAACATTTTAAAAGGAATAAAATAAAGAAAATAATTTTTGATGAAAAATGGAGATTACAATGGAAGGAAATCAATATCATCCTATGGATATATTTATATATCATTGTCTTAAATGTGGGGAACCTGGGAATTATCCATGTAAATTAACAATTATAAATTTTAAACAATAGAAAAATGAAGGACCTATGTTGAAATAAAATTGATGAATTATTTCTTTATTTTTATTCAAGAATTAAATTATAGAAGTAGTTTACCACTGGTATTTTTGTTACAAGAATCATGGAACTTTTGAGGATTGTGTAAAAATATAGAAGTATACGTGTCTTTATTATCTTAAGAGTTATAGATACCATCATGGGTTTACAATTTTAATATTTATAAAATGTTCAATGTCTTCAACACCCCATTTTAGTTTTTATATGAGGGGATTATACAATGATTAATGATATTTTGGGAGAAATTATTGGAAATATAACCCATTGTCTTAGTTATTTTTTATTGAAACATTAATTTGAGTAATAATGCATCAATATTTTATAGACATAATTTTAGAGGTATAGATAACCTTTAGGATTAATATGATAATTAATGACATTGCAATAATAGTCAAATAATATTATTATACTTTTTGAAAAAATAATCTATATTGAAAACCATAGTAAAAAATGTTATTTAATGATTAATTTATTTAAACGATGTCCATAGTATTTTTTTTGGAAAATTATATGATTTATATTAATATATTTTTTGAAAAAGGAAACCCCATACTATGGGTGAAAACCTGTCATGTATGGAAAGATCGTGGGGCATGAACCCACAACTGAAGGACAATATGAGTTTAACACCTACCACTGACCTACATGATATCATGGTTAATATGAAATTATTTAAATGATTTTAAAAATAAATATTAATTATGAAATACTGGTTTTACTTTTGATATTTATAGATTGATGTTTTAAATTGAATAACTTATACTAATTATATTTGTTTTGAAAAATAGTTATAAAAAAATAGAAATATTTTTCACTCTTTTATGGATCTTATGATACATTAAAAGTTAATTTAAATACTTCAAGCATAAAAAAAATTAATATTTTCAGTTCTTGGATAAGTGATGAATTGGAAATTGATCATATCATAACAAGAGGATTTGATTGTTCTTATGAAATAGAAGCATATCAAGAGATTATATTTCCTTAAAATCTTAATGAATAAAATAATTCCTCAGTTTAGGAAAAGGGTCTTGAAAAAATGTTATCCTATTAAATGTATATATGATGAATCAATTATACATTTAAACCATCATTGATTAATGGTTTTGGGATCCTTAATATTCCATTAATCATTCAATTTCTTATAATCAATGATCCCTATAACTCTCTATAACTATTTATGATTTTTTGAGGTTTGTACCCACAATTGCCACTATTTTTCCCACATACAAAACTATTTATGTGTTATTATAGATAAACTTCATATTTACATTTTTATCATATTAATTGGAAGTTTTATTAACCCTTTTAAGATATGGGTTTTTCAACAATGGTATTTGAAAATTACAAACCCTTGATTACTAAGATCAATTTTAAATTGAAAGGATGTAATTTATTTAAGGTGGAGAGAATGTAAAACCCATTATTTTAAAATAATAATTTTTTTTTCAATAGCATATGTGACAAAAAAAAATCGTAAAAAACACATGAAATGTATATCTTTAAATCTCATATCTTCGATAGCTTTTAGAACATGTAACCCTGAGTCATAATGAACCATAAAATAGTATACCGATACAACCTAGTCATTAAATTGGTGGGTATTAATAGTAATAACTACATTGTTTAAATTATATGGTTTTAATATATAAAAATAAATTAATTAGTTATATATTTATTATTAATAAAGTAAGAATCATTTGAAATAAAAATAATTTTTTTTCTAGAAAACTATATTTTTTATAAAAGATAGTGCAGTCACGCTTTGCACACATAAATGTATTCTTTAATGTTCAGAAATGTGAGGGTATTGGGTGTGAAGGAAAAAGTGAGTACATCCAAACGTAATCCCATCGATTATATATTTATTTTATTAATGTTTTTTAAGCAAAAATATTTGTATAACGTATTCATTTCTTTGAAAATCATATGAGGTTTTCTGACTCAATGCATGGAAATCTATTTAATTAGAAGATATGGATTTTTTGGAAACATAGTGTTGAGGTGGAATGGGTTGATGGATAATCCAATCATATTTCCATTAAAGTGAATATGGGAGGCTCAAAATTCTTTGTGTCTTTAGTGTATGCTAGCTGTGATGTGATTTCATGGAGAGAACTGTGGTAGAATATAGATAACTTCAATTTTGGGGAGTTAGCCTTATTTGTTGTTGGAAACATTAATACAAGTAGAGAAACTTGGGAAAATAAAGGGGGTGCGGAGTATTCTAGTGCTGCAATGTAAGTTTAATTCTGTTATTTCTTCCAATATTTTATTTGAGTTTGGTTATACAGGTGGGTATTTTACTTGGTGCAATAACAGGAAAGGTAGCATTCGGATATAGAGTAGAATCGATCAGTGCTTGGAAAATTTCTAGTGCCTGTATTAATATCCTCATACATTGATTTTTCATATTCTTAGAACTATGTCATATCATTCTCTTTTAGTGATATATTATGTGTTTTTAAAGAGTACCCGAATGTTTATTATACTCAAGGAGTTTGTTTAATGTTGAATGTTTTCTTATAAAGGTCATAGAATCCTAGTTATAACAGTTTTATGGAAACCCCTGGGTGAGACTAGTGAAGAGTCTTAAGATTTTAAGGAGTGATTTTATGGAATAGAATAGATACAGGTCCCTTGGAGTTGATTCATGTGGAGATTGAAATAATTCAAGGATGATTACAACAATCATGGGAGTTTGAGGTTTTTACTTCTCTTAGTGACCAACAAAGTCTTTTTGTAGACAAACTTCAAGAGATAGAAAGGGTCTATAGGGAGAAATGATGGGCCACATGGCTAAATGAGGGGGATAGAAACAAGAAACGTTTTCGGGTATTTATAAAGGAGAACCAGGTGTCATATAAATTGAATATAAGATATCAAGATGGATCCTATATTAATAATGTATATGTGGATAGAAATTTAGCCTTGGTATTTTTCCATAATTTTTTGGTTGAATCTCATATATTGGAGTGGAGGAAGAATATAGATGAGGTTAAAGTTTTTTGGCAGTGTATTCTAAGGCTGATTGAAGAAATGGATAATGAAGTCATAGAGAGGATGCTATATGAAGAGGAAATTATGGAGTTAGTTTTCATCTTGAATACTAGTAGTGTGCTAGGTCCAGATGGATTCCCTATAGAATTCTTTTTGGATACCTGGGAGGTTATTGATGCTCAGGTTAATGAAGTAGTGAGGGAATTTTTTAAAGGGGGCCCATTCGAGGGGGGTCTGTTCCTTAAGAGTGGCTCTTATTCCAAAATTCAAGTATCTAGAATCTATTAGCCAATTTTGGCCTATATAATTATGCGACATGGTGTGCAAAATTTAATCAATGATTGTGAATAAGAGGTTTAACATATTCATTCCATGAATTTTACCAGAGGAGCAACATAGGTTTATTCAAGTAAGTTTTATTCTAGGTGAGATGAAAATTTCTCAAGAAATGGTGGGTCATATTAATAAAATGACATTAGGATCAAACATCATAATCAAAGTGGACATGGACATGGAATATTATAGGTTTGAGTGGGGATACATCTTGGAAATTATGAAGTTATTTGGATTCAAGACTTATGATTGTGATCTAGTTTTCATATGTTATGCTCCTCTATAGATATCCATCTCTTTTATGGGAATAAATATTGGTTTTTTTTAAAAATAGTCTTAGGATTTCAGCTGGGTGATCCTCTATCCCCCAGTCTCTTTATCATGGATCAAGATGCTTTATCGAGGAATATTAAGTTATTCTTGCACGAGGGGATTATTTTACCCTACAAAAATAGAGAAGGTAGTAGTATTATCTCTCATATGATGTTTTCTGATGATGTTCTATTATTTCTTAATGGTGGGAAGATATCTATCAAGGGATGAAGGACACTTTTAATGGTTTGTAGTAAGAAAATTGGGCAGTTTATGAGATTAGAGAAGTTTAAAGTTTATATTTCTAATAAGGGTGTTTCTTGGAGAAAAAGGGATATTCAAAATAAAATGGGTATAAAAGAAAGGAAACTTCTTCTATTATATCTAAGCGCATCAATATCAAATGGAAGAATAAATAAAATCCTATTTTAAGTGATTTTTTAGAAAATCATTGGCTAGATTTTCAACTAGAAAAGTAATTTCTTGTCCTTTGGTGGCTCCATCACATTGAAAAACAATGTGTTAACTTCAATGTCAATGCATGTTCTTTCAGTCATCAGAGATCGCAAAGTAAAATGGATCATATAGAAAATATTTTGGCAAAATTTATTTGGGATGTTAATGATAATGGTAGATTCCATTGGGAGAGTTAGAAGATATTGGCTAGACCAATATAAGAAGGGGGAGTTAATCTTCATAATCTATCAGAGACCGTTAAATCTATGAAAGCAAAGATTGTCTAGGAAATCATTAAAGGTAATTATCTCTAACAGAGATTCATAAACCACTAATATGGGGAGATATTAAATTACTGGTCCGAGCAAGTGAATAAACCATCAAATTTGAAAAAACATATGATCAAACTTTTAGAATTTCTTGATGATAATATCTGATGTGTGGTGGGATGTGGTGAGATTAGTTTTTGGAGTGATAAGTAGAGAAAAACTCCACTGTTCTTCCATGGTTTTCCAAATCCAAATATTTATTTCAAAGAGGCTTCTAAATTATTGATTCTTATTCAATCCACGCTTGACCAGCAACAATGTGAAGTGTTCAAAAGTATCTCCATGTCTGATGAAATTGATAAATGCATCTTATTGATCACCAAATCAGGTCGACTCAATGGTAGTGAGATCCGGGATTCAATACATGTGTGATCTGGTAATGATGAGTAGGAAACTTTTTTTTTGGTGTAAATGGATTCCATAGAAATTTTCTTTTCTCATATGGATGATGCAGAACAAAGAATTTCCAATTGAGAATAACATTTAGACTAAGGGGATCTCTCTGGCATCAAGATGCTGGTGTTCCAGCAACCCTATCTAGGAATCATGTTGGATTATTTTTATCAAAATGTAAATGAAGAAAAGTATATGGAAATATCTAGCAACATTCATGGGGGTGTCTAGAAGAGGAGAAAACATGGAATATTTTCATTCCATTTGGTTTTAGGGAGCCAAAATTGGGGGTGAGGAGGCAAGGGTGTGAGGCATTATGCTTTCAAATATGTGTTGGGTTATTTGGTAGGTGCAGAATATGGAAAGACAAGTGGATTTTCCTAGTCTTATGTACAAGTGTTAACTTGATCATTGGTGTATATGATAGGGGGTTTTATGATCATTGAGTTGGGTTTTTATACCCTAATGAAATTAATTCCATGTGTGTTTATAATATAATTAATAAATTTAAGTTGGAACAAGGGTGTTTGGGATTGCTAGAAATCACCCATAATTAGATTGAAAATGAATGTGGATGGATCGTGTATAGGAGGAAAAATGATAGGAGGAGGCCTGGTCAAGGATGGAAGGGGATCAATTATATTTTTCTTTAGTGTGTTCTATGGAACATGCAATTCTCTTGGAGCGTAGTTTAGAGCATTGATCAGTGGGATTCAACTACAAAGTTATATGACATCAGGATAATGGAAGTGGAATTTGATTATAAAGTGATTATAGGTATGATGAAAGGGAGGGAAAATGGAACTTGGGAGTTGGATTAACTCATTAGAAAGGGAATTATATTTTTAGAGCGTGGAGGAAATATTGGGCATACTAGGAGAGAAGGAAACATTGCCGAAAATTCTTTAGCTTGTAAGGCATGTCCAGATGACACACTTAGATTATTTAATATTATGAGCTCTATTAAAAACGATTTTAATATTATTGTTAAGGTATAAACATTAGGTTTGCATTAATTTCATCCACCTTGATTTGTAACCCTCTATCCCTATAATAATAAAAAAACTAAACATCATTTAGTCTTTATAAACTTGCTTTCTCATCATATCTATAGGATTAATTTTAAATTAAAATTTTCCATTTATGTGAATGTACTTTCTAAAAATGTATTTTATATTTTGAATCAGAATAATTTATATTTTCAAATAAGGTTAATTCTTTTACAAAAAGGAATAGTTAAAATAATAAAAATTATTTATCATGATTAAAGTAAAAATAGATTTTCTTGAGGTTAAACTAAGAAGATAAGGGTTAAATGATGATTCGATAAGGTTTTTCCTTATGAATTCTACATTACTTATTGTTTTGAAAATCAAAAACACCCTATACTTAAGAAAATATACTTTTTACTTATATAAGGAAAATTTCCTTCTCAAAGGAATTTACACCTACCATATTTTCATTGTTTATATCAATATTTTCCTTAAACATAAAAATCAGATTCATAAAAAAACCTCGTAATCATATAATACTTAGATATGGAGCATTCCATTTTAGGATCTGAATTCTGGATATGAACTCTAATAAAGTTCCACTCCAAATTCTGGATATGAACTGTAATAAAGTTCTACTCCGAATTCTGGATATGAACTATAATAAAGTTCCACTTCGAATTCTGGATATGAACTGTAATGAAGTTCTACTCCGAATTCCAGATATGAATTGTAATAAAGTTCCATTCTGAATTCTGTATACAAACTCTAGTAAAGTTCCATTCTGAATTCTGGATACGAACTCTCATATAGTTCGACTCCGAATTCTAGATATGAACTCTCATATAGTTCGACTCTGAATTCTGGATACGAACTCTCATATAGTTCCATTCAGAATTCTGTATACGAACTCTAACAAAGTTCAACTCCGAACTTTTACTAGTTAGACTCTGAACTTTTATGAGTTCGACTCTGAACTTTTACTACTTCGACTCCAAAATTTTATGAGTTTGACTCTGAACTCTATAAGTTCAGATTCTGAACTCTGGTGAAACCAAACTCTGAATTTTCTTAAAAATTCAGACTCTGTATTTCTACAGAATTCAGGTTCTGAATTCCTATAAAATAGAATCCGAATATCCTTTTATTATAGACTTTGAATTCCATTTTGGTTAGACTCCGAACATTTATTTGCTTACATTCCGAACTAAAGTTTTGCTTATGCTTACACTCATCTCATTACAAAATGATGTCGTGATTTCAGTTACACATGTTTTATTATAAAACGATGCCGTCCATTCTGTTTCTAACTAGCTGTTGGTTTAGTGACATGTGTACAGGTCCCTCCAAAATTTAAGGAAAATATGACCGTTGGAGGAGGGAGTTGACCATTCCAACCGAGCCTATAAATAGGATCTCATTTGAAGGAGCTCAAAACAATAACTTTAACATCTGTTCATACATGTTGTTGAAGTGATTTCTAGAGAGAGAGGCTCTTATCAACTCTCAAGTTTCGTGCAGAAAGTTTGAACGACTTTTTCAAACATTGCCTTGTATAGACTTTCTTCATGTGACTCTGATTGTTGGTGATTACAATCAAGGGATTTTGGGGATGGGAAGACAGAGGTGCCAACTTCCTTGAAGTTTGAGGGCTTCCTTGCTGAGGAAGACAGAGGTACCAACTACCTTGAAGTTGAGGGCTTGCAGGGATAGAAAGACAGAGACTCTGATCTTCGTATCTAGGGCTTACCCTGGTGTGGGTAAGATAGACTTGCTTGAATGTATAAATCAAGGTACCTTTATCCAAGGTTGTTGGATACCCTTCTCTTTGGGTTAAAAAATTTATATCTTATTACTTGTTCTTGTTACAAGTTTTTCCACTGCATTTTGTATTGTAAGGAAAGTATAAACTTATTATATTTCCTTACACTTGTACTCTGATTAATTTAGATTATATACACTTTAAGGTAGAATCTTATATTGTAAACTTTGGTTATGTTTCAATTTCTAGATCCATATTTTCAGAACCTGTTTTCAGAATCACTTTCCAGATTTAAGCAAGTGCATAGAACTAGAATTTTTTAACTTTATACTTTGTCCCAATCTTTCATTGGTGATTAGAGGTGTTGTAAATTTTCTTAGTTTAACTTTGTTAAAATTAGATCTTTCCTTGTTTAAGGAAATTTTTAAAGTGTACAATTCACCCCCTCTTGTATATTGAGCATCTACATCGTTATTTCGATCCTACAATTGGAATCAGAGGTTGGAAACCTCATACTCTATACCAATCCTACATTTGGTATCAGAGAAGGTCTCTAAAATACTTATACTCACATATAAGTTTTTTTTCATGCTCATTTTTCCATTGTTATATGTTTTCCTTGCTTAGGAATATTTTTCTTGAATCCTAACTTTTGTGTTTAATAAGTTTTTGTGTAGAAATATTTTTAATATGGCGGGTTTAAATTTTGGTTCCATCGACAACCTAAATCCTACAAGACCACTAATTTTTGATGGTAATGATTATGAATACTTGAGAGATCGAATGAGGACTTTCGTTATCAATACTGGAGTAGATAACTTTATTATGTTTACTGGAGGTTATAAAATTCTTGATAAAAAAGTTAGTGATTTCACAAACCAAGAGAAGCATGATTATCAATTAAACTATAAGGTATGCAATACTATACTATGTTCAATGACTAGGAACATATATATCCAAATTTCTTCTTGTGAAATAGCTAACTGCATATGAAAGAAACTCGAAGTTACTCATTTTGGTACATATATAGTGATTGAGACTAGAAGAGCTATATTGAGAGCATAATACCATGGTTTTAACTTCCCTTATAGAGAACCTATTTGCAAAGTACAATAAAGGTTTATGACTATCGTGAACAACTTACAATCAATGGGAGAGAAAGGTCTGGATGATGAAGCTCTTGTGGATAAGATTATAGATATTATGCCCAATGAGTGGGAATCAAAGTGAAAAACTATTGATGAGAACAACAAGGTTACTCAAATTTCCTTAGACAAACTATTTGGAACTCTTCTCCAATATGAAACAAGGATGAAAAGAGATGTTGACAACATCAAAAAGAAGAATGGGAATGGTACTGTTGCTTTTACTACAACATCGAATCACATGAAAGCTAAAACTACTGAGAGATTAACTAGATCCTAGTCTAAGAAGGTTACTATCCAATCTGAATCTAGTGAGAGTGAAGTCTCAGAGAATAAGTTAACTAATCTTGCTTAAAGAATGAACAAGATAGCTGGTCAAAGAAATTTCCAATCCAGGTATAAGAAGAAGGAAAGGAAAGATAAGAAAGATTCAGAGGTCACATGATGTGAGTGCATGAGAAGTGGACATATACGACCAGATTTCCCTATGCTTAAAAAGAAAGAAAGAAAAGAGAGGCATTTTGAAAGGATCAGGAAGAAATTTTATAAAGCCAAATCTAAGAAAAGACTGAAAGATAATAATACTTAGAGTTCTAGCTGTGGAGACTCTTCAGAAAGAGAATATTTAGAATATGATTCATCAACTTAGAAAAATATGGGATTTATTGCTAATATTGCTTTTCCACATACATGTCTTATGGCTAAGGTACACTCTGCCAAGGCTTTAACAAATTTATCTCTTGATAAGAATTAATATTACGAAAATAGTACTTCTAATGAAGATACATCATCCTCAGAAAATGAAGAACCTTCATATGAAGAAGTATCTAGATTTTCCAAGTTACTTGAAGCAAAAAATTGAAAAATTTCTAAGAAATTAGACAATGCAAATACTAGGGAATAAGTTCTTACAAAAGAGATTTCATATCATTCTTTAGATCTTAAAGATAATGAAGAGCTTTTAGAAAAACTTTCTAAAGACCATGAGAAAGAAAATTTTAATAAGGAAGAACATTCTAAAGATCTTAAGAATGCTATTCCAAAGATGAAAGTTTTTGAGGAAAAATATAACTCTAAGGAAATGATTCCTGAGGATAGGAATTTAGTTGTTAGACTAAAATCTGAAATTTTTTCTCTTAAGAAGCTCCTTGAGAAATTTTCCTTGGGAAAGGAAAATTTTGACAAGATATATTCTCAAATTAAACCTCATGGAAACACTACTGGAGTAGATTATACTCACCAAAAACCAGTTTTCAAAAACAACTATTTTATTCCTTCTAAAGCCCCTTTTTGCACTAAGTGTCAAAGTGGTGGGCATTGGAAGAAAAATTGTTCTTTGAATAGAGTTCAATATCTTGGGTTTCATTAATCATATTTCTCTAAACAAATGTGGATACCCAAAATTTTGTTACCTGAAAATCTCAGATCCAAACAAGTTTGGATTCCGAAAGTCTAATTCCTTTCTTATTTTTAGGAAAATAAAAGAAGTACCAACAACAATACTTGGTACATGAATAGTGTATGTTCCTGGCACATGACTAGTAACAAAAACTATTTTGAAAAGATTATCAAGAAGAAAGGAGGAAGAGTAACTTTCAGAGAAAATGCTTATGGAGAAATTTTTGGTTTAGGTAATATTGTTCTTCTTGGTAAAACTTTGATTTCAAATGTTTTGTTTGTGAAGGGTCTTAAGCACAACCTCATTAGCATAAGCCAATTATGTAATGAAGGATACCTTGTGAATTTTAGGAATGATAAGTGCTTAGTACACAATTCCAAGGAAGAGTTTATTCTTTCTTCCCATAGGCAAGAGAATGTTTACACTTTGAACTTATAAGATCTTAGGAGCCAAGACTTACCTTGCCTTAGTGCACTGGAAGATCATTCTTGGTTATGGAATAGAAGGCTAGATCACTGTAACCTTAGGAAACTATGCAAACTCTCTAAGAAAGGTTTAGTTAAGGATTTACTAGAGCATATATTTGATTATTCTAAAGTCTGTGATCATTTTCAATATAGAAAGCAACATAAATCTAGTTTTAATTCAATCGGTGAAGTCTCAAAAAATGATGCATTACATTTGGTGCACAAGGGTCTTTTTGGTCCAACACACACTGGAAGCATTGGGGGCAAATACTATGTGTTTTTTCTAGTTGATGATTACAATAGATTTACGTGGGTCTATTTTCTAGAAAAGAAGTCTGAAGCTTTATCTTATTTTAAAAGTGTTAGAGCCCAAGTTAAAAATGAGAAAAACCTTCCACTAAAAACTATTCATAGTGATCATGGAGGATAATTTCAAAATTCTGATTTTGAAACTTTTTGTAGAAAAAAAGGTATTAATCACAACTTTTCAGAACCTAGAACTCCCTAACAAAATGGTGTATTTGAAAGAAGAAATAGAATTCTTCAAGAGATAACTAGAACCATGTTGAGTGAATAATCTATAGCTAGAAATTTTAGGGATGAAGCTGTAAGTACTGCTTGTTATAGTATAAATCGAGTTTTGATTAGACCTTTTCTTAATAAAACTCTTTATGAGTTATGGAACGGTAGAAAACCTAGACTTTACTACTTCAAGGTTTTTAGTTGCAAGGTATTAATCCTGAATACTAAAGATAATCTACACAAATTCACACTAAAATCTGATGAAGGAATTTTATTAGGCTACTCCACAACTTCTAAGGCTTATAAAGTTTTCAAAAAAAAAAACACTTGTACTGTTGAGGAAACCGTGCATGTAAAATTTGATGAATCTGTTCCTTTTATTTTTAAACCATCCCAACCTACATATTCAGATGTGTTTTCAAAAATTAATTATCAACCTTTGATAGAAGATCCTTCTGATAAGGAAATTGTTCAAGAAGATACTTCTGAAACATTTACCCCAGAAGACTTTCTACCCTATGTTGATGAACAGGTTTTACAAAACCCAAGTCAGGTGTTTCTAAAGAATCATTCCAGTGATACTATCATTGGTGATTTCAATCAACCTATAAGGACTAGAAGTTCCTTGAGGAATGAAGTAGAACATCTATCATTTCTTTCCCAATTATAACCAAAAAGCACTGATGAAGCTTTAGGTGATGATGATGAGATTAATGTCATGCAAAATGAACTAAATGAATTCGAAAGGAATAAAGTATGGACCTTGGTTGAAAGACCTAAGGAAACTTCTATTATTGGATTAAAATGGGTCTTCAGAAATAAGTGTGATGAAAATGGAGTCATTGTAAGAAATAAAGCTCGACTTGTTGTTAAAGGCTATAATCAGCAAAAGGGAATAGACTGTGAAGAAACCTATTCTCCAGTAGGTAGACTTAAATCTATTAGTATCTTAATTTCCTTTGCAGCATTCTTCAATTTTATACTTTTTCAAAAGGATGTGAAATGTACTTTTCTTAACGGTTATGTTCAAGAGGAAGTTTTTTTGAACAACCTTCCGGCTTTGAAGATAAAAAACATACTAATCATGTATTTAGACTTACCAAAGCTTTGTATGGCCTTAAAAAAGCCCCACAAGTTTGGTATGATAGACTTAAATGATTTTTTCTTCAAAATAACTATGTTAAGGGAAATAAAGATCCAACCCTTTTTATAAAGAAAGATAAGAAAAATGTTTTGATTGTTCAAATATATGTTGATGAAATTATATTTGGTTCAACTCAGTAATCTTTAATTAATTCCTTTGCGAATCTAATGAAATCTGAGTTTGAAATGAGTATGATGGGTGAGTTAACATTTTTCCTTGGTTTTCAAATTTCTCAAAAACCAGAAGGAATATACATATCTCAAACTAAGTATATTAAAGACCTTCTTAAAATGTATGGTTATGAAAACACTAAGAGTATAAGTACTCTTAATGGTACCTCAAACACACTTGATCTTGATGAAGCTGGGAAACCAGTAGATCAAACATCTTTTAGAGGTATGATAGGAAGCCTACTATACTTGACAACTAGTCGATCAGACTATATGTTTTCAGTATACTTATGTACAAGATATCAATCCAATCCTAAAGAATCTCACTTAAATCCAGTAAAAAGAATTTTTCCTTATTTAAAGGGAACCATGGATTTTGGACTCTTTTATACTTCTGGAAATGATTTTGTTTTAAAATGATTTTCAGATGCTAACTTTAGTGGATGTAGAATGGATAGAAAGAGTACATCTGGAACATGTAATTTCTTAGAAGATTCATTAGTTTCGTGTTCCTACAAGAAGCAACATTCTGTAGCACTCTCCACTGCTGAAGCTGAATATGTAGCAGCTAGAAGTTGTTGTGCTCAAGTGTTGTGGATGCAACACACACTCACAGACTATGGCTTCAGTTCTACTAAGACTCAAATTTTGTGTGATAACACAAGTGCCATTGACCTTTGTAAAAAAACTGCACATCATTCTCGTGCAAAACACATAGATATTAGGCATCACTTTCTTAGGGATCACACACTTAAAGAAGATATCATTATTCAGTTTATCGGAACACAAGATCAACTTGCTGACATTTTCACAAAATATTTACCCTCCAATAGATTTGAATACATTAAACATAAGTTAGGAATGATAACCGTGAGGTAATCCTTCTTCATTAACTTCTTGTTGAACAATCCTCTTTATAGTAATAAAATCATTTTCATAGGGGGAGTACATTTTCATGTTAGCATAATCAAAATTTTCATTGTAAGTTTTTTTATCAATCTTTTGTAATCAAAATTTTTGTAGTAATTTTTTTTTCAAACTTTAGCAAGAAATATTTTTCGTAACGAGTTTTTCAAAATTTCTGGAACTGAAATTTTCATAATGAAAATTTCCGTAACTGAAATTTTTGTAATGAAATTTTCATACTGAAACTTTCATAATGAAATTTTCATACTGTGAATTTTTGTAATGAAGTTTTTCATAGTGAGTTTTTTTCTTTGTTAAATTTTCCTCAAGAAGAATATTACTAATTATAAACAATATTTCTAGCCAATCCAAAAGGTATGATTTCCTTACTTAAGTCTTTGTAATCATATTTTACTTGCTGGTATTTTTCTTATGTGTTTTAAAATTTTTCGGATTCTAGTTTTCTTAAATCCAAATGTTTTTCTTAAAACCTCAAAATATTGGAGTCAAGTTTTCCTTGCGGTTTGTATCTCAACTGTCAGATCAAATATCAATGTATCTTAACCATTCGATCAACCATAGAAACTGAATCGTCGTCTCAAAACCTATATAAAGGGGAACCCTGAGGGTTGTCCCACATCTGTTTTTCAAGCTCTCGCGTGTCTAAGCTCTGCATCAGTTGTTAAAGGTTGTTCCGAATTTTCTAGAGCTCTTCATTACGAATGTCTGTTGAAGCAACTTCTCAGGATATGTCAACTACGAAGAAAATCTCAAAGTGGTTAGTTTACATGGAGAGGATAGTGTATCCGAGTTTCTACAAGTATGATTCTATTATATCTAAAAATATGAAATTGAATGGCTGGGAAGAGGTTTTCTTATCAAAGCCGGAGAAACAAGATCCGATTTATACAGATTTACTTGTTGAGTTCTATGAGTCTGTTTCCTTCCTTGGGGAAGATAGTAGAGAGTTATTTTCTTTCAAGTCTTATGGGAAGACTTAAAAATTATCTTACACCAAGACTGCAAGCTTGGTGGGTTTATCTTATGAAGGTTAAGTAGAGTTTTGTTTATATAAGCTTCCGGATGAGAAAGGAAGTTTCAACAAAGTGAAGGCATTGAAATGCCTTGGACTTAAAGATTTCAAGATTGCTAAGATTTCTCATATCTCCCTGAATAATCGGATTCTACAACTGTGGGTACAAGGTTTTCTCATACCAAGAAGAGGTTACAAGGACAATCTCAAGAAAATTGACATTTACATCCTAGATTTTCTGGTAACTCTAAGGAAGATAAATCTGATGAGGCATGTTTTGATTACAGTTAAGAATATTAAAGAAGGGAATTTGAAAGCTCAGATCATAATGTATCCGGCCTTGCTTTCTAAACATAACATCAGATGTCTTGATTATTTCAAAGTTACATGCACTTCCAAGCAATGAAATTTCAAGGTAATGCTGGTTAGTGATGTTACATTAAAGAGAATGAATATGGGTTTTTTCTGTTGAATTCGGATAATTCTATCCTTTACCAGAGGAAGAAGCTGAAACCATTCGGGAAAATGTGGAGAAGGATGAACTAGTGAATAAAGTTACTAAGAAGAGGAAGCTTAAAGAAGTGTTTACTGAAGACAAAACCCTCAAAGCTAAAAAAACCCAGTCCACACCTCCCAAGCCGAAAAAACAAAAAGCATATTCAGATGAGGTAGCTGTTAAATGGAGGGAAGACAAGGAGAAGAGGAAAGAAGGGGATCCACAGTTTGGATAGGACCCTGCTGAGGCTAAGGACTTAAGAGAAAAAGCTGCAGATGAGATAAAGAAGCAAGAAAAAGAGAAGAATATGAAGAAGAAAATGTCTGAAGTCGAGGTTGTTCAATCTATTTTGAAAGAAACTTAAATAGCTTCTGAGAAGATTCCAGTTCCAGAAACATTCCTTACCGAACCATTACTAGAGACTCCAGGTAAGAACTACATCACTCTGGAAAAGCTTAAAGAAAAAGAAGTTGTTGAAAGATAAGAAGAAGTAGTAGAGGAAGAAGAAGAAGAAGAAGAAGAAGGAAGTTCTGATTTAGATGACTTGATCAAACAAGTGGAATATTATCAAGAAAAGGCTGAATCTTCAAAGTTAGCCACTCCGGGAATGGGAGTTGAGAAAGATGCTAAGGTAGATGATGTTTAGGAAGAAGAAAATGAGTTATATGATGAGGAAGAGACCTATGAGAATAATTTTATTAAGGAAGGAGAAGAAAAGGAGAAAATAGATAAATACCAGATTTTTCAACTATCAGAGAGTGAGGAAGAATCTCCAGATGATCAATACATTTTGAAACCTGATAAAGTAAAGAAAGAGCTCATGGATACAACAACAAAAGATATCATCAGGAAGAAAGAGGTTGGTAGTTCTTCTAAAAGAAAGTTGGTGTAAATTGAAGAAGAACAATCCCCAAGAAAATTATCTGATTCAGAGTCATCAGCACACGGTCATGACTTTGTTGTTAAGTCTTTGAAAAAATTGGTGGACACCATTCCGATTTTTCCCACTATAGACTCTAGATTCAAGATGCTGCAACATATTCTAAATCAGAAATTGGAATCCTTATCCATGGTGATGGATAAGTGTGTGAAAATTGAAGCTATCCATAGAAACTTCCTTATCAATTATGATGTACACAGGAAATCATGCAGCAAAATCACTTTGTGGTCTAAGAAAGTTGAAGAAGACATGGCTGACTTTGATCATTTTCAGAATGATGTTAAAGATTCCTTTAACACTGAGGATTCCAAGATTAAGAATATTTAGGAAGAGCTGATCATTGAGAAAAGTTCTCGGAGTCAACAAGTGAAAGACTTGAATGATAAGGTTAACTCTCTTGCTCAAAATTTTAAAAGGGATAGAGATCTCTGGATTGAGCTCCAAGAAAAACATGTAAAGCAAGATGAGTTAGTGAAGATGCAAAAAGGGGCCATGAAGGCTCAAGCAGAAGTCTTGAAAGCTCAACAAGAAAGGATCACAACTTTGGAGAAACAAGATGAGGAGGATCAAAAAGAATTGAAGAATATGAAAATCTTGTTGAAGAAACTAATCCCGAAGGAAAAGGAAGACAAATAGACTCAATATGATATTTTGTTGCATTTGGTTTTCCTTGTAATTTTTTTTAAATCTAATGAAATTTTGGTTGGTTGTATCTTGTGTTGTTATATACTAATGTTTCAGGTACCTTATTTCTTTTCCATTCCCTTAAATTCTTTTTAAAAATCCCAAAGGGGGAGAAGGAAAAAGAACTACTCAAAAGAGGAGAAAGAAAAATTTAAAATAGAGAAGGAAAAAATTCTAAGTAAAATATCCTTAAAGTAAGGGGGATTTCCTTATTACGAAGTTTTTCATTCCCATAACAATGAAAACTCCATTCTGGAAATCCAGAATACAATCCTTAGAGTTTCAATGCCTAAGGGGGAGTTAGTTTTATTCATCATCATTTATGAATAAAGGGATATAAGTTTTAATTTAAATGTATAAGGAAATTTTCCAAAGTACTTATATTCTTTTTCTTAAGGTTGTTTGTGCTTTCCAAAAAGGGGGAGATTGTTGAGTCAATAAGGTTTTTCCTTATGAATTTTCCATTCCTTCTTGTTTTGAAAATCACAAACACCCTATACTTAAGAAAATCTACATTTTACTTATATAAGGAAAATTTCCTTCTCAAAAGAATTTACCCCTACCATATTTTCATTGTTCATATCAATATTTTCCTTAAACATAAAAATTAGATTCATAACAAAAAACCTCATAATCATATAATACTTAGATATAGAGCATTCTGTTTTAGGATCGAAATTCTGGATATGAAATCTAATAAAGTTCCACTCCGAATTCTGGATATGAACTGTAATAAAGTTCCACTCCGAATTCTGGATATAAACTGTAATAAAGTTCCACTCCGAATTATGGATATAAACTGTAATGAAGTTCCACTCCGAATTCCGGATATGAACTGAAATGATGTTCCATTCTGAATTCTAGATACGAACTCTAAGGAAGTTCCATTGCGAATTCTGGATGCGAACTCTCATATAGTTCAACTCCGAATTCTAGATACGAACTCTCATATAGTTCGACTCCGAATTCTGGATACGAACTCTCATATAGTTCTATTCCGAATTCTGGATACGAACTCTCATATATTTTGACTCCAAATTCTGGAAACAAACTCTCATATAGTTCCATTCCGAATTCTGGATACGAACTATAACAATGTTCAACTCCGAACTTTTACTAGTTCGACTCTGAACTTTTATGAGTTCGACTCCGAAATTTTTCTAGTTTGACTCCAAACTTTTATGAGTTCAACTCCGAACTCTGTAAGTTCAGATTCTGTACTCTGGTGAAACCAGACTCCAAATTTCCTTAGAAATTCAGACTCCGGATTTCTATAGAATTCATGTTCTGAATTCCTATAAAATAGAACCTGAATATACTTTTATTATAGACTTCAAATTCCATTTTGGTTAGACTACAAACTTTTATTTGATTACATTCCGAACTATAGTTTTTCTTATGATTACACTCATCTCATTACAAAACTATGTCATGCCTTAAGTTACTCATGTTTCATTATAAAATGATTTCATCCATTTTGTTTCTAACTAACTGTTGGTTTTGTGACACGTGTACAGGTCCCTCCGAAATTTAAGGAAAATATGGCAATTGGAGGAGGGAACCGAACATTCCAACAGAGCCTATAAATAGGAGCTCATTTTAATGAGCTCAAAATAATAACTTTGACATCTGTGCATACATGCTGTTGAAGTGATTTCTAGAGAGAGAGGCTCTTATCAACTCTAAAGCTTTGTGCAGAAATTTTGAATGACTTGTTCAAGCTTTGCCTTGTGTAAACTTGATTCGTGCGACTCTTATTGTTGGTGATTACAATCGAGGGATTCCAGGGATATGAAGATAGAGGTGATGAATTCCTTAAAGTTTGAGGGCTTCCTTGCTAAGGAAGATAAAGGTACCAACTACCTTGAAGTAAAGGGTTTGTGGGGATAGCAAGATAGAGACTCCGATATTTATATCGAGGGCTTACCCTGGTGTGAGTAAGATAGACTTTCTTGAAAGTATAAATCAAGGGATCTTTATCCAAGGTTGTTGGATACCCTTCTCTTTGGGTTAAAATATTTATATCTTGTTACTTGTTCTTGTTACCAGTTTTTCCACTGAATTTTGTATTGTAAGGATAGTATAAACTTCTTATATTTACTTACACTTGTACTCTGATTAATTTAGATTCTATACAATTTAAGGTGGAATCTTATATTGTAAACTTTGGTTAAGTTTCAATTTCTGGATCCATATTTCCGGAACCTGTTTTCAGAATAACTTTCCAGATTTAAGAAAGTGCATAGAACTAGAAGTTTGTAACTTCATACTTTGTCCCAATATTTCATTGGTGATTAGAGGTATTGTGAATTTTCTTAGTTTAACTTTTTTAAACTTAAATCTTTCCTTGTTTAAGGAAAATTTTAAAGTGTACAATTCACCCCCCCTCTTGTATATTGAGCATCTACATCGTTATTTCGATCCTACATTAAAATGACCTAAAAACTTGTCTAAAATATATTTTATAGATATATTTAGACCCTAATATGTATATTTATCTATAATAATCCATTTTTATCCAATTTTTATGTGAAAAATGTGGGTACACCTTTTACTTTCCAATAAATTGTAAGTGTTCCAGTCACCTCACTTATAAAAGGCCACCCTCCCCTCTCAACTTAACACCTTCAAACCATTTTGGATCATCCAATTAATGACAAAATAAATTTATAAATTCCCTAATATAATTGTATATCCCATTTTTTTTTCATAAATACCACATAAGATGGATTTTGGTGAAAACTTAAAGAGGTAACCAGAGGAAGAGGTAACATAACAATCATTTTTATTATATTTCTTCATCCACCTCCTTGAATTATTATTAAACCATGAATATATAATAAAACCAGTATCTTCCATATAATTATATGTTTTCATGTTAAGGTAATGAACTTAAACCATCCACACTTCCTTCAAAATGGGTTATGAAATTATCATTCGTCTGTAAGGAGGACTACCGCCTCAGGAACTAATGTCATTCATTTTTTCATAACCACCTCTCAAGGATGGGTATGATGATGAATAAAAATTATATATATAAAAATTATAAAATAATAATAGTAATTTATTCAATATATAATATATACTATTTTACTTTCTATTTTTAGGGGATACGATAATGTCACTCGTGCGTATGGTGGACTACCGCATCGCGAAGCGATTTGATTCAATTTTCACTAACATTTTACATGGAATGTAGTTAGAATATATTTAATTACTATATGTTATATACATGAAATAATTAATATATTAATGAAATATTTATTATTCTTAAAATATAATATATCATTATATTTGTTACACTAAAAAATGAAAGCATCGTTTGTGTACATGTGTACTATCGCCTTCACGAAGCGATGTGACTCCCTTTTAATCACCACACCAAATAGATTATATATATAAGTATATTTTTTTAAAAACAATATTTATTATATTATATTATTATCAATATGTTAATATAAAATATTACTTACCTTCTTTACATAATGATCATTGAAAAATGGGAACATTATGGATGCATTTGTACGACCTACCCTCTCCATGATCGTAACACACTTCATTTATCAAACTATAATTTTATTATCGTTAATAAAAGTATAATTTATTTATAAATATGATAGTTTTTTCATGATTATTATTATAGATATTATAAAACTATATAGTTTTTATAATAATAAGAACATTCATGACAAATTATGAATGAGAAAATAAAGAAATTAACACCCAAAACATTGAAAATATTGAATTATTGTTAATGAAAGAGTTATAAGATGTTATAAAAGGATAAAATATGATATTATAAATATTAATATTTTTCTTATAAAATAAAAAAACTCTTAAAACCATTATATTGGTGGTTAAATAATGTTCAACCAAAATGAAGTGTTATGTAAGGGATTCTTATTTTCTCTTTTATTTCTGGGAGACATATGAAAAATTCACCACCCATTTCCTTTTTGTGGTGTATATAATTCCACTTTGACATGTTATAAAATTAACATTATCTTTTTCATGATATTAATTTTTTTTTATTTTATGTTATTCTTTCTTGGGTCATAAAATTCAAAATATTACTAAAGTGGTGATGGATTTATTAATTCAATTTCCATTCATTGTATTAGTCTTTTAATTTATTGATTATGTCTTGAAAATATAATGTGTGTAATGAAATTTTATTATTTTATGTTATTATTTTATTTTTTATGTTCATTTATATTTTATACACATAATCAATTGATTTATTAATCCTCGCTTCAATGATATGATCTTGGTAAGGGACTTCGTCTCAATTTTCCTTCATAGGGGTATATTGTAATGTTATGAACCTAATTTATTATTTATGGTGTATATACATACCTTTTAACATGTAATATCACGATTACTTAGTAATTAAGGGTATTTTATGTTTCAATTTAAATTTTTTAATCTAAAGGGGGTTTGACATAAAATTTACCAAGTGGCAATGAATTTCACAACTCAATTTCTTTTCATTGGGTTATATTACTTCTTCATTGTCTTTGACATTCTAATATTATATGTGTAAGTAATTTTGAAAATATTATGTTGTATTTACACATATTTTTGGTTGATTTACATTTTATATACATTATTGATTCATTTATTAATCCCCACTTCAACATTATGATCTTTGTAAGGGTTTATTTCACAACCTCATTTAATTGGGATTATTTAAAATTGAGTTTCCATTGAAAGAAATTATTTTATAATTTTCTAAAAAAACCTTTTAATATTTTTCTCAAATATTTATCAATTATTTTTTAAGTAATATTACTATTTTTTAGTCTTTGGTAATTAAAATTATTGAGAAAATGTTTTTATGAAAATCCAACTTCAAGTCTCTCTTCGTTTGAAAATCTATTTTCTTCCAAAAATAAATTTTCTAAAAATGTTTTCAAAAATATTTTAAACCTTTTCTGAATGATTTATTAAATAATGTTTTACAAACAATTAATTTCAATAAAAAAAATCTAAAGTAATCTTCATTTGATTTTTGAAATAATACCCATTGTGATTTTACTAGAAATATGAAAGGAATATTTATTTTATCATACTCAACATGTATGGAATTTCCAACCATCATGAACACTCAATGTTTTAAATATTAGTTTATAAGTTTCAAATATTATTTTCAAATAAAATTATTTTAAATTTTTTTTCGAGCATCTTGTTTTGTAAAGTGATTTTCAAAATGTAGATTATATTTTCCTAATGATTGTTTTTAATGGTATTTTAATGGTGTTTATATTAATAAAAAAAATACTTTATTCTTACTCTAATGGGCATATGTTGGTTTGAAATTATCCTTATTCTTTCTATGTATGGTTTATGATTATTTTCACCAAGGAAAGTATTGAAATTATGTTTCTTGATTCATTTTTGTTGTCATTAACTTTAACTTGATATATTAACTTTCTTATTATCATTGGACCTTATATTTCCCCTAAATAGCCATTTTATTTTTCATGGATATGCTAATTTCTTAAACATTATCCAATTTCTATGTATGTGTTTTTAATTTTAATGTCATTTTATTGATTAGTTAAAAATTGATAATCAATATTTTTTCATTAATACATATATTCAATGGTAATGCATATTATTCTTAAATTAAATCGATTATTCAATATATGAGGAATTATTTGGACTTGTAAACATGGGCAGGGCCCAATTATAGATTTCCACTCAATCCAACAGTAGTCTAATGTGATGAATGAATTGACTAACCTTAGTTAATTGGTTATCTAGTTTATACCTACCCAACAGTTTTAAACTATCTTGAGAAAAGTTTTCAAAGGCACAAGTATCATGATACCTAATATCATGACGTCCAATAATTACTCATTTATTTCATTTCGAATTAAGATATTTTTATCCATGATATTTCCACAATGATATTATCTTCAGATGAACTTCATTATTGGTTTATTAATTAAATGTAATGTGTTTTTAGATGTTTACCTTTCCATATTTATTATATATTATCTGGTTATGATAGTCATTTTATTGATTAAATAGAACGTGTTTTCAGTTATTTACCTTTCCATTTTGATTATGTATTATCTAATCATGACATTAAAATTATTTAAATTGAATTTGTGTTTTGTTATTTACCTTACCATTTCATTTTTTCTTATTTATTCATGATAGTTTCCATTGTACTTAATCCTTACAAAGCATTTTATCTTACCATTATTTGTTTCCTTTCCCTAAGATTCCATGAAGTGTACTATTATTGATGTCCAAGGATATGCTAGACGGAATATTTATATTCTCTAAAAAAATGTTGTTATTTGTGTTTTAAAATATAATGAAAAACTCAAGTATATATATAGTATACCAAAAAACATTAAACTATTCATTCCGTTGAGATGTAATTCCTTGTATCTTATTCCAATGTAATAATGGAGACACGATCAATAGACTACTAGTGTTTGGGTCACTATATTTACTACATACAAGGTGAGGTTGAGAGATTTATTTGAATGAATCAGAACTCAAACTAGGTTTAGTGATTGAGTTCAAAATAATAATTCTTAAAATAAGAGGGAACATTGATTCACTCACTCCCACTTTTCGTGATCTTACAATGATCTGGGAACTACATGTAGTGTCAGAAGGAAGGTTTCCTTTGAAATATTAAATAATCTACCATAGATGTATAATATGAAATCACTGAATAATATGGGTGTTCATGTATTCAATTACAAGAAGTATCATAGTTAGAGGAATAATATATTACCCTTTCTCTTATCTCTTATCCAAGAAGTTTTATATTCCACTATAATGGAATTTACTTCCACTAATGAGGTTTTTATGATTTCATTCAATATTTTTTTAAAGTTGACCGAAAAGATAAAAAATCCATTTTTATAGCCCTCTCTGAGAAGGTATATAAACAAATTGTGGGGTTTTAAATTGTTGATGAAATTTGAGATAAATTTAGAAGAAACTATGAAGGAAACATGATATTCAAGAAAGATAAGTTACAAATATGAAGGATAATATTTGAAGGGTTAAATATAGCTAGTGATAAATATATTGATGATTAATTTTGAAGGTTTAATGTAATTATTAGCAACATTAGAGCTTCCATTGATATGCTAAAAGGTTCTACAATATTTAAGAAATTGATGAAAAATTTTCTAGATAGTATTGATGCTAAGGTTTCTGCTCTATATGATTGAGAGTATTTAACTCTTTGTGGGCATTAAAATTTTCATATAGTATATGAAATGATAAAATTAGTATTATTTAAGAAGAAGGATAAGGATGAACTATATTTTAAAGTTATGATAAAATATAATTTTAGTGATAAAGAAGTGGAAGAAGAATCAATTGATTTATATGCTGAGGAGTATGAAGAGGATATAAACAAAATAATATCTCTTCTATCTAAATTATTTAAAAATGGAAATTATAAATAGAGAGGTAAATAATTTCTTACGTACTAAAATTTTTATGATAGTGGAAATTTTATCAAAAGTTATCCTAAGAATAATATTGATGAATCTGAGTCAGAAGAATAAGATAAGCATTTTTGGTAATATAATTTAAATAAATATAAGATTAGGTTCTTTAAAAAGAATAAGAATTTTCTAAATAGAAGAGAGAGGGATAATTCATCATCCATCAGCAAATATGATGGGGAATTAAATTTCTTAGCTCATATTAAAGAGAAATGTGTTTCATCAAGAAGTGATGATGCTAATGAAGTAGAGAGAATATAACTAGATTAGATTCTCAAAGAGAATTTGGTATAAAATCAAGATAAAATTACTCATATCAAGAAGGACAAGAGAATGCAAAATAAAAATACTAAAGATATAAATTATAATAATGATGAGCATATAAAGAAGGAGTTTACACATTATAATGAGATTCAATAATATAAATTAACAGTGGTTGATCTATAAAATGATCAAAATTATCATGAAGAAACTCCATCCAACTAGGAGGATCTTAAATAGGAATAAATAATACATTCTTAGGAATTTAAGAATAACATGTTGCCGAAGGATGAATTTGAGGAGATAGTAAATAATATTATGAAAATATTAGTTGAGAATGAGGAAGAATTTTCAAAGACAAAAGAAATGATTCTTATATTAAAAATATAGTTAAAAAATTTTAAAGAATACTTTACAAAAGTATTTGAGGTTAAAGTTGAATCATCTTGAGATGGTGAAAATGAGGGTTCTCAGAGGTATGTTGATTCTTTCCCAAAAAAATATGAATATTCATACTCCATTACTAACAATTAATATTCAAAATATGTGATTGAATTAACTAGGGCCAAGACGATTAGTGTGAAATCATCTTCTACAAAGGAATATTATAGTACGTTAAGAAGATTTCACTAGAAATAAGATGTCCATAGTTTGTAAGGAGCTATATATAACATGCATAAGAGAATAACTATTATCATTCTGATGGATCATGATTAAGAGGTAATTTCAATTGTTGTGAAGTATTCAAGCACAAATCCTACTCATGATGGTAAAATATGTATCTACTAGGAAAGATGTATGAATCTAGTGGGAGCTATGATAAGAATATTAGAATAATCTTTTCAATAAAGTAATATGAGGTATAAAAGACTATTTATAAGATAAAAAATTCTATAGTTTCAAGTAAGGCTAGTGACAAGATCAATAATGTTGAGTAAGAAATAAAATAGTGCTTAATTATTTGGGAAGAAAGAATATCCAAGGCTAGAAACATAGATAAATAAAAAATCCTTTTAAAAATAAGTAAATATATGAGATTTATAATTTTATAATAAATTTGATGATAAGATGCATATAAATAGTTGTTTGATGATCCATAAAAAATAAATGAGTGGTGATAAATATGGGAATATTACTAAAATTTGTATGTGTATCTTACTATCCTAAGAGGAAAGCATGATTTTTTTTTCGAAAAATCAGGGGAGCAAAGATATTTCAAAATATGAAGAGAAGATGATAGTTTCATATTAATACCAACAAATAAAATAAATCCATTACAAGATCTATGAATGATGATCAAAATAATGAAATCATATCTCATGCTAAGTCTAAAAATAAGAAGAATAATTCTTGGATGATAGTGGTTCCTCCTTGTTGTCATTATTTGTGTTTATTTGAACTAACTTGTAGGGAATTGAAGGAGATAATTATTGGAGTTTCCCTAGTGTTATAGTGTTTTTATAGCAAGAAAAGATATCCATTACGGAACATTACAATTACCATTGTTATAGATGGCCTGTTTCCATTCAATCGAAGAATATACAATGTTGAGTTATGAGTATCACACATTTCTTAGGGAAGAAGTGATTATTGCTAAGAATGATTAGATTCAAGGGTTTTTATATTTTCACACAAGAATTTTGTTGATGTGTTTGTTTAGATGGGAAATAGATTTATCTTAACAAACTTATTCCTATTTCCCTCGATATAAAAAAGACAGAATAAGATTTAGAAAATTATTACATAAGAGAAGTTTCAAGGAAAACATTGATCACCCTATCTATATACTATTGTTTTCTACATATGGTTTCCCCATGTATACATAGAGTGGCCTAATTAATGGATATTTTTTTAGAGATTAATGTGATACTATTCTTACCTCAAGAAAAGTATTTCAGGAATTTTAATTGAAAGAAGATGAGTTGAGATTAACCTTAGGTTTCCCTTTTCATGTTTTTCAATATGGGGGGGGGGATGCACCCACATATGGGGGATAAATAATTTAGTACACATATTATCTTTTAAAATATAGGAATATATGTGAGGATATTGAAAAGAAAACATATAGTGGGATATTTTTTCACCCAAATAGTGTTGATTTGATTTGTTATCAATATGGAAATATGTGTTTGTGGATGAAGTCACTTGGAGAAACTTAGAGAATTTTTTAGAAGTGTATTTACTTAGTTTAGAGAAGAATTATAAAGTTAGAAGATGTTATGCTAATCTTTAGGGAACCAGACATCACAAAGATATTCATGATTCAAGATGAGTTTGTGTAATGGTTGAATATTTTTGAAACACAAGTTTTCTAGACTAATTTAATTGGATGGACCAAACTAATGTTATAAAAAATAGGTGTAGTTGTAAAAGGATCTAGTTATAAAGAATACCTAAATTTCAAGTTACAAAATTAGAGTTTTGGTCATAAGAATTATGATCTCTAAAGTTTCTATTAGACATAGGATGATCAAATAGAGGAACATTATAATGTTGAACAGAGAAGTAAGAAGCATATCAGATAGACTTTTATAAAGTTAAATAAAAAAAATCTGGAAAGATCCATCATATAGAGAAAATAATTTGAAGATCTCTGGAAATAGAAAATATATGATGTCATTGGATGGACTGTCATGATTTCTTCAAATGGAGTATTGTTATTACATCAGATGAAATAAACATTGACGAGGTTTTGTGAATATCAGAAGGAGAAACCTATGATGATGTTTTGGATCCTTGGAAGCACAAAACATGTGAAGAATAATAGTTGTATGAAATTTTGAGCTCATAAAAAGGGCTACTGAATATGGGGATCTAAATAAAGTATCACCAGATTATGAGGTGTACTGTATGGATGTGTTCTTATAAAGGAATCAAGAATATAAGTACTTGCGCTATATCAGATAGATCTACCTTCAGGATTGCACAATGAATAGAGTTTTGAGGAACATTATATAATGTTTTTAAAATAAAAAATGGTGGTGATGTTGAGTTATTCTTTAAATTATTATAAATATAGCCATGATTTAATGAAGATTGAAGGAGATTGTCTATGCCAATCTTTAAGCAAGTTCATGTGAATATTTTTGACTATAAAATTTCAATGTCTTTTAAGGAAGTCAAATAAATTTTTAATTGAGAAAGAAATTCAAATTATATCATGTGATTCCTCCTTTATTTTCAGTTGAAGTAATCATATATAATGGTGCATAGGCTCATTGAGTTATTTTTGTTGCTAAAGAGATAAAGTGATCATATTATTTGTGAGTTCATCATGAGTTTCCAAACAACATTCTAATCGATTGAAGAAGATGAGAATAAAATGAATAAGATCTAGAAAGATATCCACTTTCCAAAAGAGTATTTGATAGAAATATCATATTACAAAGGAGTGTAGGATCAAAAATGTAGTAATGAGATGCTCAAATAAAAGATGGGGGGGGGGTGAATTGTATACTTTTAAAATCCTTAAGGAAATTTTGTGTAACTAAAATTCACACAACCTCTCAGTTATAATAACTTGCTTGATTCCAGGAAAATTGATTCCGGAAATGAAACTTAACAAAAGTTTACAACAAATAAGATTCTAACTTAAAGCGTATAGAATCTAACTAAATTAGAGTAAAAATGTAAGGAAGAATAAGAAAGTTATACTTTCCTCAACAATAAAAATACACAGTGGAAAACAAAATACTACAAGTAAAAAGTAGTAACTCTTTTAACCCAAAGAGGAGGGTATCCAACAACCCTGGATAAGAGGTTCCTTGACTTATACTTTCAAGAAATTCTGTCTTACCCAAACCTAGGTAATCCCTCAATCCGAAGATCAGTATCTGTCTTGATATCCCCGTAAGCCCCAATTTGTAAGGAAATCGACAAATCTAACTTCACAACCTAAAGTCTCTAATTTCAAGGAAATCGAACCTCTGCACAAAGAAAATATACACAAAGCAAAGTTTGAACGAGCGGTTCAAAACTTTCTGCACGAAGCTTGGGAGTTTATAAGATCCTCTCTCTCTAGAAATCACTTCAACAGAATGTAAGCACAGTTTTCAAATTTTAGTTCAAAAGTTGTAAGATCTTTTCAAATGACCTCATATTTATAGGCTCAGCTCCAACGGTCGACTCCCTCCTCCAACGGTCATATTTTTCCTTGAATTTAGGAGGGACTTGTACAGGTTTCACTCAAATAGCGTTTAATTTATAACTGAAAGCACGACATCATTTTAGAACAAAATGAGTGTAAGTATAACTAAAATCTAATATTAGAAATGTAATTAAATGAAATTTTGGAGTCTAAGAAAGAATGGATTCAGAGTCTATAGTACAAGGATATTTGGATTCTATTTTGTAGGAATTCAGAACTTGAATTCTATAGAATTATGGAGCTTGAATTTCAAGGAAATTCGGAGTATGGATCTACAAGAATTCAGAACCTGAACTTACAAAGTTTGGGGTCGGAGTTCATGAGAATTCGGAGTCAGAACTAATAAGAGTTTGGAGTCTATATTCAGAGAACTCAAAGTTAGAACTTAGAGAAGTTCATAACCAGAATTTGTAATTGGAATTCGGAGTTAGAACTCAGAAGAGTTCATATCCATAATTCAAAATCAGAATTCATAGTCAAACATTACATAAGTTATTAATCAGAATTCAGAGTCAAACTTCATGAATGTTCGTATCTAGAATTCAGAGTTGAACTTCATGAGAGTTCGTATCCAGGTTTTGGAGTTGAACTTCATGAGAGTTCATAACCAGAATTCGGAGTCTTAAACAGAATGCCTCATATCAAAGTATTATATGATTCCGAGGTTTTGGTCTCAATCCGAATTTTACACTTAGAAATAAAATGATATGAAAAATGAAAACGAGGTAAGGTAAAATTTCCTTGGGGAAGGGAATTTTTCCTTATATAAGTAAAACAATTGTAAGACAAGATTTTCCTTGAGATAAGGTGTCTGTGATTTTCAAAACAAGAAGGAATTTTGAAGTCATAAGGAAAGCTTAATGACTCAAAAATATCCCCCTTGAAAGGAGGAATGGAAAAGTCATAAAGAAAACCTTATTGACTCAACAAGGAGTACTAGATAAAGTGTATTAGACAGAGCACAATGGAACGACGAGTACCGATTGGAGATTCATCAGACATAAGACACCAAAATGAGGATAATCAGAACCAACATTCTTGATAGATTTTTACTGGATGAATAGTTTCTAGTGAGGTTAGAAAAGATCCATTTATTTCAAGATAGAAGGGAATTTTCAAGATCAATGGGCCCTTTAAAGAGTTTTAATGATATTTAGTAAGTTTTAAATAGATTAAGATGATCTAACTTTCTTTTAGAGGAAGAACATCTGAGGAAGATAATATTTCTATAGAGGATTAATAAATAAGAAAGATGATATTTTAGATGGGGGTATAACTAGTTACTGAAGAGACTCATAGATGGAGGGTATGAAAAGTTGATAAGAAAAAGGATTCGATAAGGGTAATTTAAGGTATAACCAACTATGATACATAAAATAGTTGTTGGGATTAGAAATAGAGTCAATTAGAGGAAATATTACTAGGGTGTAGAACTAGTTTTTTATGCCTCTATAATCCTAAAAGAATATTGTAAAGAATCCATTGTGGGGGTATAACCATCATGGAAAATCATAGGTCTTTGTATGGAAACTTGTAAATATAGTGTGTTAATATCTCTCTTTATATTCAGTACATACGAGGTGAGGTTCAGAAATATATTCGAGTTAATCTAAAATCTAATAAATTTTATAGGTTGAGTTTAAAATAATAATTCATAAAAGAAGAGGGACCATTAATTCACCCCTACCCCTCTTAGTGATCTCACACTGGTCTTTGAACTACATTTTTCTTTAGAAAAAAATTATTTTCATTAGAAAGTTGTTCTTTTTCACTAACTACATTTTTGTATTTCTTTATACGTTCTATATTTTTAGAAATGAGTTCATCATAAAAATTCTCTTATTATTTTTTATTTTCATTCAATTTTTTATTATTGAGTTGGCTAGATGATAAAGAGAAATAATAAGAGTGAGAATAATATTTAGATGTAGGAGAAATAACCCCATCACCCACCTTCGTATGATCAATGAGGAATTTTGGACTTGATTCACATGAGCAGTTTGAGGATGTTTATTCCTTGGAGTTATCGATTGCACTATGGGTTGAGAATTTAAGATCTTTCTTAACTTTCATATTTTATTTTAGTTTATTTTTATATAAAGTAAATTCTTGTTTAACATGACCTTTCTTGTTTCACACATAACATGTCACTTTTAGACCATTTTCAATGGTATGATGGGTTGATTTCTTATTCTACACGATTTTATTTAATTTACTTGACAAATTTTCAAATTCATATTCACTTTTAGACGAATCATCATCATAAAAATATTTTAAGGAAACATTCTCTTTGACTTATTGAGATTCCATATATTTTTTTCTTCTTTCTCATCTTTTCTCTTCATGGTTATTTCAAATGTCATAAGAGATCTGATATATTTTTTGACTATCATTTTGTTTATGACATATTATTCTTGGATTTTCATCACAATAGGTTCTAAAATGATAGTTAATACCCATAGAATATTTTCACTAAAGTTTCTATATATAAATCATCACTAATAAAAAATTAACCGTTCTAAATTTTTTTAAAACATGTAAACACATCAATAAAAAATTAATTTTGATGTAAACAAAAAGTGGAAATAACTAAGTATCTTACACAAAGGTAAATAAACAGAGTATAAAATCAATAAATAAACTAAAATAAAACATGTTATAATAATAAATTAAAATTCTATAAAAACCTGAACAAATATTTCATACATAAAACAATGTTCACCCACTGGGCCAACCATAAAAATAAAATAATATAAAACAAACTGAAATGAAAGTACATGGATATAGTAATAACTTTGAGATATACCACATAATAAATCTCTTGACACTATCAAACTACACCAACCCTATCATAAGAACCCACACGAGAATCTCTTTTTGATCATGTAACTCTGGACCTCATCCCTTTTCACCATGCAACATTGCTCAACTTGGAAAGCAGACATACGATCTCCACATACACTGAGATGTACATACACGGGTGAGAAATAATATTAGTTGGCCCTCCCAATGATGAACCTATAAAATATGTTTCCATACGTGCAGGTAAATTTAATAAGCTCAACCTATATGAGTCACAACTGAAAAGTTATGTAAATCCAATAAACATGAAACCACAGTCAAACACCGGGTCTATGATCCTAGTGAACTAGGAAAGTCCAACCATGGATGTCCATATTTATATATGTATACATATGAAATCCCATACCTAAAAATATATACATAAATATGAATATTCATGAGTAAAGTGATGAAATAACATAAAACCAATCAGTAGTTGATCCTTGGGTCTGTAATCCTGGTCACCTTGACATCCTGTGCAATGGAATTAAGCTGGATATCGTACCACTCAAGTAGTGTATCATTAAGTTGATATCTGAATCTATAATCTCTATCAAAAAGTAACTTCTTTAGATAATACTGGAAATATATATAGGAAATCTATGTCACTATATGGGGATACTCACTCAACACCTTGGTTCACCCATAATAACCTCCAATCACTATAAAGAAAGAATCTAGGGTAGTTCCTCTAGATATCCTAAAAATAACCCAGATCTTGATGCCATGCTGATAATTCTATGTAAATCTAGTCCAACGTCTGATCCCTAGGTCCCATTCCATAGGAATTTAAAACATTACAACTCGGATTAACCCTAAGGGTATGAACCTTAGGTAATCAATAAGGATAGATCACCGATGAGATGTCTTTCCCACCGCTTAAGATCCAAATGAGTGTCAATAATAGGTGTGACACACCATGATCAACCACCCTAATAAATAGAAGGGCTTATAATCCTGATCCCAAAGATAATTCATAGAGATCCTCATCATATGAAAAATCAAGGGGAATGTAGTCATCCACTATAATCCATAGGTCAAGGAGAGAATAATCATATACTAACAACCTTGGGTTGAGGAGAGTGTAATCATCCTCATTCAACACACGATCCAATGAGAGCATAATCATCCTCATCATATATCATGTAGGGGAGGGTGGAATCCTCCTCATCACTCTGGAGAGCATAATAATCGATGAGTACAATTACTAGGGACTCCGTGCATGTATATCATAATAGCATGATCAACATCCAAATTCTAGGAGGCAACTCTAAAAATCCCAATAATCTAATAATAAAATATACTGGCTCAAAAACCAAGTCCAAGGTAGTACCTCTAGGTATACCAGTAAACATTAGAAAATAAAATGGCTTAGAAGATGGATCCCAGAAAGAACATCCTGGCATCCCAAAGAGAAATAATGACCCCTCACATTTGGATCATCAACCACCAACCAAGATGAACCTATGGTAAACATCATTGCATCCATAATAAAAAACTGATAGGATATAACCAAAAGAAGGATTTTGGGCCATTTAGGCTGGTAGGATGGTCGAATACCTAAACCCAACACTATCCCCACATCCACTTAGGATTATATATTCGATATGAGTTCTACAGTGACACCATCTACCATCTCTACCCAAACCCAATATACTAGATCAGGGTTGGTAAACAAATAGGGCACCTGATGGGTCCCTCAACCCCCACACTAAGAGGCATCTTTCTTTGGATCATTGAGGTCTATACATAAGAGAATTCATCCTACTTGGGAACTTTATCTATATAGGTAATGTAGGAATCCTACATGGGATCCTCAGTAAAGAAGGGAATGAGGAATCCTACATGGGTTCTTCAAATGGCTTACCAATAGAGGAATTTTATAAGGGATACTCAGAATAGTACATAGGGAAGTGGATCCTAATTGGGATTCCTTAGGTCATATTATAGAAAAAATAATCCCATAGAGGATCCTTAGTTATATAAATAATATAGATCTATCCTACATAGGATCTTCTAGGTAAAAAAGTGAGGAGATGAATCCTACAGGGGATCCTCGGAAATAATTAGACTCATGCCCTCTTAGGCCAAAAGGGAACATCTCACAAGGGATACATTCTCAAGGGAAAATCTATAATGGAATTATTCTAGAGATATAGGTCATGGATCATATCAGATAAGAGGTATCACCCTTAGGAAAAAATTGAATTTGATTAATCGATGAAGAACCTATCCATTCAAGAAAACACTTTAAACACCACCTATTAGCCCTTCAAACACCTCAAGGGTTATACCATCACAATCCACATGAATGGATGATTAGAATGGACTACTCTTATGTCCAAATCTGATTCCAGAGCCTGAAATAAGAAAATAACCTCAAAGGGATGAAAAAGGGATATTACACAATGTGTCACCCTGAGCATATGGTGTGTGACCCCAAATCCCAACATAGGTTTCTACTGTTTCCCATACTTGACATGTAAAAACCCAATTACACAACATGTAGATCACATACACGAACTGAAACCTACATGGGTTACTACTTGTGTACCTCACATGGCATGCCCATGTACTCTACATGGTCGTGTACATATATATAGAATGCGACCTACATGGAGTCTATCCATGTACTCCACACTACATGTTCCCCTTAAATGGGAAACCTGGTCGGGTACTTGGCTACATGGCCGAGTCCTAGTAAATGGCGTGTATATATCCTACATGGATTTTACTTGTAAAATGTCATCTTCTACAAGTGGTAACAATACATGGTGTGTGTTCCCAGAACTAGGCATCCTGTAGATGGGTTTTCTCAAATGGAAAACACCCAAATCGCTATGAAACACCCTTTTTCACAATTAAAGTAGTAGATTGAACCTCATGGGGTCTTAATACAGAATAAACAGGATTTAAAACAAGAAAATGATTAATCTATTGGGATTTTTGAAAAAACAAAAAATGGACTTTCCTTAGGAGGAATCCTCCAAATCTTCACCCATTTTCATGGTCCAGGGTTTACACATGATGATTTGGCTTGTCCTCAGATCTATGGTGGTACCACTCTTCGGTTATCTCTATATCTCTATCTCTGTATCCCTTATTTCTATCTATCATGAGGAAGAATCCACAGAGTGGTGTCCACGAGAACCTATGGAATAAATGAAGAAAAGAAAAGTATAAAAAGAAAAGGAATAAAAATAAATCAAAAGAGAAATAAAAAGGGGCCGAGGCCAGCCCCGATGCCCATCTCAGGTTTATGCCTCACCTAGTAAAAAATACCCATTCCAAACTCAATAGAGGAGAAAAAAATATCAATCTGATGCTCCATTCAGATGATATGATAGAATTAATCTGTATGAATAAATTAATATTTAATTTATTAAATATTAAACAATAATTAATCATATATGATTGGAATGACTGAGAATTCCTATAAACTCTTATCCTAGGGTAAACACCCTATTCCTAGACCAACATAGTGGTTATAAAAATTATCCAAGATCATATACTAAGAGAAAAAGACATTTTTACCCCTTTTAAGCATCTCATAGCCAAAATTAAAATTTGAAGGCAAAAATTTAGTTAAAAAGAACACGAGATCTTACAATCTATCCACTATAAATTTCTCATCCTCGAGAAGCCTGATGTTAAGACTAGTATCCACGCTCCTAACCCAAGCATCTGCACAATAAGCTACCTGGAAAATCCAACTACCAACCTCATAACATCAAAAACTATCCCGTACATGGAAGATAGTTAACTATGACTGATCTGGTACTCCCCACCATAGGAAAACCCTTATTGTCATCTTAAACCAAATCCAAGATTAACAACACATGGAAAATATAAAATTACAATTGAAAATGAGGGTCACCAACCCTCAAATAGTTAATGGTTCAATCCCCACTGTAAGAAATACCTGATTCCGCTCCCCAAGAACAACCTCAACAGGTTTCATAACCATCCTTGGAAATGGAATTTAAAAGGAAAAGGATCTCGGTGTAGAGCCGACGCTATCTCAACACACTCAAGTTAAAATCAAGATAGGTCCTGATTATCTCTCATCGGGAGTACACCAAGATTCTAAATAAAGAAACCCATAACTATTTTTATCCACACTCACAAAAAATAGGCTTACTTCCCTTTACCAACACCCGAGACCATGTATCCAAACAATGTGTGTCCAGGTCCAAACATGGTTCAAATGCCTCACGTCACTTGATTTACCCCTGATGGAAACTCTATAGTAGAGGTAAATTTTCATTTGACCAAAGATTTTGGGCATCCATTACCATGAAAAGTCTTGAAAACATTTCTACACAGCTCGCACCTGGCCACTCACTAATTAAGATTTAAATGATACAACACACAACTAGCATATACCTTTATCACCTTACTCATGATTCAATGAGTCATCTATTACAAGACTAAGATGAAAATTCTATGTGGCACATCATTTATAACTATTTAGAATCTCCCTTGGAACTCCTCTTTAAAACTGAGAACCTCACCAATTCTATGATCACTTCCATGAGCCCCCGTCACCCGTTGTCATTTCAGTCCAGAGCATTTACCAGCACCATGAAAACATTAGAAAAAAAAAATCATTGGTCAATAGGGACATGCACCCTAACTATCCTTCCCATTGAAGAATGTCTTGAAAAAAAGTACCCTTGGTGCTTTTCTTAAAATTGAAGGCATCAATATGTCTATAACACAAAAATTCAAGCACATACCATGCATCAATTTCCAAAACAACAGTATAACCATGATTACTAACTAAAAAAGAATCTAAAAACATGGTCCAACCTCTCTCATGCATTTTTACATAAAAAATCAATGTTTACCTACAAGGATCCAAGTGAAAATTAAGGGCCTCTAGGTCTTCCACCTAGACCTATAGAGAAAGTATCACTACTAAGTAACAAGGACTAAAAACATCGTCCAAAAGATCAAATCTCTGTAAAGAGGGTAAAGAACAAAAAGTCCTACGAGGGTTAAAACTGAAGAAAAATAATATAATGGCCTTGATACTCACCAATCAACCACATAATGAACTGCTCCCTGGAGGTAATGTTAACAACAAAGAAGAGATACAAAATTAACACTTATCGAGTATCTACAAACGATAATACCCCCATGGAGGTATAGTTCATAAGAATGTTCCTAGTATACATTGACATTGTGCACATCGATCTGACTAGATAACTATGACATGTGGAACATCACTATAAAAGGGGTACAACATAAGGGCATGATGTTACATATCGACGTACTAGGGTCACTACACCACCCGTGCATGAGGAATGATTCATAAACCTCAACACCAAAACCTCTACATAGATCCAAAAAACCTACCATCAGAATGATATATATATATATATATATGGATATAAGTATGCCCCAAAAAACATGCCTCATTTTTCAGTAAAAACACAGACTAGCAGGCCTATATGATGTTAATCCTATATGTAAAATACGATACAAGATACACCTCTTTCATTTTCTATCCAAGAGTCAAAATACATCAATAGCCTCTTGCCAATGGACACGATCAAAAGATACATAGTAAATCATAACATATACACAAAATGTACATTTCTCAAGGAGAAATTAATATACAAATATAACATTGAAGACCAGAACAACAATCCCATACCCCTTACAACTAAAACTGATCAAAGGAACAAGTGTTCTCAATACACCAGTCTAAGACCCATGGAAGGTTCTGAGGAATTTCTAATACTCCCATCTACCATATCCCAAATAAAAAATACAAGGAAAGAAATATCTTTTATACCACTTTGTAATGTCCTAACCCGGATTCCACTAAAATTGTGTCTCGATCTAGTTGGTTATAAGGCCTAAAGTGCGGCTCCCCATACACCAATAAATGCCGACTAGCAGTGAGGTCATTGGGTGTGATAGTTGGGAGACTATGCCCTAATATTAAATCAAGTAAACTATGGGAATATACAAGTACCATACATAGTAGTAAATAAATTTATTTTGGAATAAATAAATAAAAAATTATAGAAGATGATTTAATAAAAAATGAAAATTCTATTAAATGTTGAACTATTATTTTATACATACAACATTGGTCACCCACTAGGCAGACCATACAGATAGAAGAATACAAAAGAAACATAAATAAAAGTATAGGGCCCTAATACTAAATCTGATCCAGATCGCATACCTAATCTCTAGACACTATTGAACTACACCAGCCTTATCAGAAAAACCCACACAAGCATATCCACTCAATCATGAATCTTTGGGCCTCATCCATATTCACCAGGAAACTATTCTCAACATGAAAAGCATATATAAGGTCTACATGTACACCAAGGTTCATGTGTAGAAGTGATAAATAATATCATTTAGCCACCTCAATTATAAAACTATAAAATATTCCTCCATATGTGCATGAAAAATTAATATGCTTAGACTATCCGAGACACAATTGAACTGATAAGTAAAGGCAATAAATGTGAAACCATAGTTGAACCCTGGGTCCATGATTACAGTCAATTGGGCTAGTTCCACCATGGATTTACATATTTATATATGTATACATGTATGGTCCCATACCTAAATATTTATACATAAATATGAATATTTATGAGTAAAGTTAATAAATTACAAAAATCCAATCAACAGTCGACCCTTGGGTATATAATCCTAATTGCCTAGAAATTCTATGCAGGGGAATTGAGATTTATGTTATTCCACTCAATATGTGTATAATTAAGTTAATATCGTGGACCATAAGTCTAATATAAAAGTACCTACTTCATATAATTTCAAAAATATCCATGAACAAGCTATGCAACCACAGGGGGATACTTATCATACACCTGGGTTCACTAATATTCACCTCCAATCGATGCAAATAAGGATTACAAGGAAGTATATATATATATATATTATTTATATATCCTATAACTGGACAAGAGGTAGACATAATGTTTCTCATGCCATGTAAATCTATTCTAATGATTGAGAACTAAGTCCCAGTCTTTAAGAGATCAAGACATTGGAACTATGATGAACCCTAAGGGTATGGCCCTTAAGTGATCTGTAAGGTGACTTCACTGGTGAGACATCATGCCCATCCCTTGAGATCCAAATGAGTTTCAATCATAGGTGTGAGAATCCTTTCTCAACAACCTTGATAAAGAAAAGGTCTCATAATCCAGATCCTAGAGTGAATTTATAGATATCCTCATCATATGAAAAAACGAGGACAATGTAGCCATCCTCTATAAGACAAAGGATGAGCAGAGTGTAATCATACTCTATTGACCACAAGTCTAGGATATCATCATTGTACACCGATAACCTCAGGTTGAGGAGAGAGTAATCATCATAATTCAACCCATGAGTTGAGGAGAGAATAATCGTCCTCATCATATATCAAGTAGAGGAGAAAGGAATCATCTTCATCACTTAGGATAGAATAATCATCCATGAGTTCCATTATTAGAAACTCTATGAATGTATATCACAATAGTAGGCTCAACATTCAGATTCCAAGAAGCACCTATGAAATTCCCAATAATATAATAATCAAATATATAAGATCAACAACCATGTCCCAGGTGGTACCTATGGGTATACCCGTAAACATAAGAAAATAACATGGCTCAAAAGTTGGATCCTAGGAAGAACATCTTTCTATCCTAAAGAGAAATAAAGGTACCTCACAATAATATCATTATCCAACAAACAAGAAGAAACTCTTGTACACATAACTACATCAGCAATAAACAAGTGATTTGATATAAAAAAGAGTAAGGGTCTCCAAATTTCTAAACCCAACACTACTTGCACAACCACTAGGGATTATAAGATCGATACAGTTTCTAAGGTGACACCTGATACTATATCTACCAAAAATAGTTGTACTAGCTCAGGGTCGGTCAAAAAATGGGTCACCCACTAGGTCCCTCAAGTCACACATTGAGATGCATCCTTCTTTGGATCCTCAAGATCTATAAATAAATGAAGGCATAATACTTGATATCCTTAGCTATATTGGTAAATGTGGAATCCTACATGGAATACTCAATGAAAAAGGGAAGGAGGAGTATTATATGGGATCTTTTAATGGAAAGTCAATAGAGGCATCCTATAAAGAATCCTCATAATGGTAGCTAGGTAAAGGGGTCATTTTAGAGATTACCTATGTCAAATTATAAGAAAATTCATCCCACAAGTGATCCTTAGTAATATTAAGATGAAAGAGGCATCCAAAATGGGATCCTCTAGGTTGAAACATAAGGAGAGGAATCCTACAGGGGATCCTCAGAAACAACTTGACTCATGGAAACTTAGGAAAAAAGGGAAATTCTCACAAGTGACACATCTTCAAGAGAGGACCTACAAAGGCCTCAGTCTAGAGAGATAAATCATATATTATCTTAGATCAAAGGTCTCACCCTCATGATACAAAGTAATTCGATTAATAGAGGAAAAACATCTATATTCCATAAAACACTCGAAATTAAACCTAGGATTCCTTAAACCCCAAATGTTTCTACCATCGCTATCCACATAAAAAGATGCAAAGAATGGACTATTATTTTGTCTAATTCTGACTCTAGGGAATGAAATAGTAAAATACCCTCAAAGGGTTGAAAAATGGAAAGTACAACATGTATCTCCATGAGCACATAGTGTGTACCCCCGAAGCCCCACTTGGGTGTGTACTTATGCTTATACATGGCATGTAAAATCCCATGTATACAATGTATTGATTGCCTACATGGTGTGTACCCTACATGAGGTACCATCCCATGTACCTCGCATGGACTTTATATGTACTCTATCAGGACATGTACATCTACATGGTGTGTGATCTACATGGGGTCTGGTCATATACTATTCACGTCATGTTCCCCTTACATAGGTAGCCTAGTTGGGTACTCAGCTAAATGGATAATTCTTAGTACACATCCTATATAGATCATACATGGAATGTACTTGAAAAAGTTCATCTTCCCCAAATGGTAAGAACACAAGGTGGGTGTTCCCTAAACCACACATCATATAGATGGATTTTCCTGAATGAAAAACCATTAAATCACTATGAAACCCCCATTTTATCCTGAAAGCAGTAGATCGACCCTCATGGGGTGATAAGAATGAGTAATAGGGATTGAAAACTATAAAATGGTTAATATATGAGGATTTATTAAGAAAATTAAAAAAGGACTACCATTAGGCATAATTCACCAAATCTTATCCCTTTTCCATAAACCACAGTTGTCACCTGATAATCTGGAACTTACTGATATCTGCAGTGGCACCACTCTTCCCTTATCAAACTCTATATATCTTTCTCTATCCCTATTTTCTCTATATTGGGTAAAGGAGGAAACCATAGGGGGAATTGGTGGGAATCCATGGGATAAATGAAGTAAATAAAAATTGAAAAAGAAAAGGAAGAAAAATAAAATAAAAGAAAAAGAAAAAGGTGTTTGACCTAGCCCCATCACCTAATTCGAGTTAATGCCTCACCTAGTAAAAACTCCTCATTTCAGAATTAATGGAGTAGAGAAAATATGAATCAAACACTATAATTAAAATATATTACCTAAATAACTTGAGTGAAAAATTAAAATATAATTTATTAAATATTAAATATTAATTATTCCATTGAAATTCGAAGGGCTCATAATTCCACCAAACTCATGTCCTAGGGTAAATACCCTATTTTGGTAACAAAAAAGTGTTTAAAAAAAGTATCTGAAATCATATACTATTATAAAAGACTATTTTAACCCTTACATGCATCAAATAATAAAAATTAAAATTTCTTCTCAAAAATAAAATCTAGAAAAACACAGGAACTGCCACCTATATTACATTTTATATGAAACCCATGAACATTGTAAACCAAGGCACACAAGCTTAGTAATCAATGGATCTATCTGGGCCCTTGATATTTCCATCCTACTTGACTGGGTGAAAGGGAATGGATTCATTTAGTTTTTATCCAATAACATATCAGTGATGAGATTAAAAGTCACATGTCACCTGAAAACATGCATAAACCATAGGGACATGTTTAGGTACCACCTACCTCAATCCAAATTATTGATTTTATGTGATGCTTATCCACCAGATCCATACATTCCAAACCATCCATCATCTATCAACACAAATCCATAACAGCACTAAAAATTTCTTTAATTAATTATAAAAAAGTATTACCAATTACAAAAATTAATTCTATAATTTATTATCTAGTCATAAAAATGTATAAACTCCCTATGTGATCTTGTGTGACCTAAAACCTAAGAAATATGGTGCCTGTATAAACCTAGGCTTTGAAAAAAATCTCTATTATAAAAAAATGATGAAAATTTGATATCAATTCATCCATAAATTCCATCAAAATCAATAGAAATCCATAAATAATTCAAGGAAATGAAATTCATCAAATGAAACTACATGAAACATTACTTGTTCAACACCATAGGAAGCCCCTTCACCTGGGACCAATTTCACCATCCTCTAGTGGAATTAGCCTTGAATCCCAATCCTTAACCACATCAAAATAAAAAAGAAATGACAAGATGGAATAGAGGAGAAGAGAGATACAATAACTCACTTTAAAACAGAATGGAACTCACCTTATAGCCATAACATAATTATAGACAATTGGAAAGAGTGGAGAGGGAAATGGATAGCTCCCCCTTCAATTTGGGAAAATGAAATGGGATAAACCTGTAAGGGGTTCAAATTTAAAAAATCCAAAGGAAAATCTTCACCATGGTTTTTTAAAAACTATTCAAAGGAACCATTAGGATTCTAGTGCACCAGTATAGGACACCTAAAGACTAAAAATAGTGCACCTGAACCTTTAGAACCCTCATCGAGTACCTGGTTCCACTCAACTAGGTACCCAATGTCCCTCTCTAGCAACTAACCTACATTTTCAAAAAACCTACATTTTCTTATCTACCAACCCCAAAAAACTCAGCCTAAACCTCCTTCATCTAAAAAATTCAATTAAAACTTCCATTTAAAAATCTCAAAATGATTTCTTAATTCTAATTCACATTTTGAGATCAAAAATTTAAAACAACCTTGGTCCAAAACACATTAAAAAATAATATTTTCTCAGACTCCATCAACATAAACCAACATGGGTCATTACATAAAATAATAGTATTAATGTAAAATGGATAGTGTGGGGTGGTATAAGAGAATTTTTTGAGGATTTAAACATGTGTGGCCTTGTATAATGACAGAAACATACAAAACAAATATAGTTATTGATCCCACCCCACCTCATAGAGGATATGAGCAAGTTTGAGGGTAAACTATATTTTAAAAAATCTATTTTGAAATCACCAAAAATGGAAGTGGGATGTTACATTTCTTAAAATCATTCTGCATGGTCACCATACCTAACAACATCAATCCGAAACTATCTAATACCAATGTCTACTATCACTTAGTCATTATCAACCTTGTAATAGATTAGGTTTAATATTTAAATTGTGGAACCAAATACTAGGGATACATTAAAATGAATACATGCATGAATATGGACTTAGAAGCTATAATAAACAATCTAAATGGTGTTGAAATATAGTTCAATGTTTCATAGGATATGAATCGAGGATACCAGGTGGAGGAGGGTAGAAACTGCTGTTACAAGTGCAATGGTGACAGCTGATACTGGTATGGTTGTGATATCTAATGTTGGTGTGGAAGTTGGAGAGGAGGTAATTTTTTATAGGTAGGTTATGTGGAATGTTGGTTAGAAATAATAGATTTAAGGGTGGGATAGGGAGGTTAAGTTAGCATGGATCATATTCATGTTCATATCATTTAAATAAAGGTATAGGTGGGGTGAATTGGGAATAAATTATATACCACATGAATTTAGTTATGTATTGGGACTTATGGAAGTGTGATTTAGTTATGGCATGTGTGTGATTATTGAGTTTTTCTAATAAAAAATGTTTTTGAATCTTTTTATACCTACATGAGATGACCAAATGCGTGGGATGATCATATTTACTCTTTTTACAGAGTTTTTTCTAAAAAAAATATTCCTGCCTCAAACACACCCCAATATTACCAAGATCATAGTCCCATGTCTTATTTTACATTACTATATATAGAATATGAATGGTTTGCACTCACCATGATATGTAAATAAATTTTTTCACATATTGTATCTAGTAATGTAATTAGATTACATATTTTATTATAAGGTCTAAATAGTTCACAACTATAATGAGAACCTCATGATACTAGGATAATAATCTTAAAGATATATGTTATGCTCTAGATAAACTAATATGATAAGACAAAGTTGATGTACAACTATTAGTTGTTTAGAGAATTTAAGGATTTATATTTATTCTCTTGATATTCACACTTTGTGATGTCAAATATTGGATATCTTGAAAGTTGAACCAATAATAAGAATACCACACATCTTTGGGGTATTATTAGATGTTTCTGCCGATGAGCATGTATGTTAGTCTCTACACATGAGATCATTATCAATGTGTATTATTAAATTGTATAATTTAATTGATTATGAAATCCATGATATTTTATATTTGTGGTGTGGTATCATTTATAGAATGTTTCATTTGTGGTAAGATATTGATTAAATGATCAAGATCATATTTTTCATTACTAAGTAGATGAAGAAGACAACTCTTACCCTTTGGATAGGTGGTAATTCCGTGATTAAATCCATGGAAATGGTATAAAAAGTAAATTATTTCCAATATAGTTAAATACATATAAATAAATATTAGAAGGATGGAGATACAATGTATGCATCCTTATTTTTGAGATTTCAAAATAAAAAATGATTATATTACACAGTATGTGTTTGTAAGAGGGTTTTATAGTTATCACTTATACTCAACTATTTAGGGTTGATGTTGTGTTTATAGATATTATTCATATTATATTAGTGGGACTAATTTCTATTGATATAAGGTCTAATAGGTCTAGACACAATGTGCTTCAAGAAGTTCTACCAATTTGGGAGAATTGGAGTTTATAAAAAATTTAATTGCATGTTTTTCAGTTGATGAATGTTTGAGTGTGAATGATTTCAAGTAAATGAATAAATAAATTTAATTATAAATTATTAAATTGAAAATAATAAAAATTGAATTTATTTTTCAAGTTATTTGTGTATAAAATGTGAATATGATTTTTTTTAATAAATATTATTTATTCAAGGATCATTAAATATATTCGAGAGGAACAAGCCAAGTTAATGGTTCACTATTCATAATCTGATGTGAAAGTGTGACATAAGTGAGGTAGAAATTCCATATATAATTAAAATAAGAAAATAAATTTATGAATTTACAAAATCAGGAAATTATTTTCTGATCTATGAACATTTTGGGACATAAGGGAGGTCGTTTTCTTAGACAATACCTTCTCCCTCTTTTTTGAAAATGGTGTTGTATTCGAATTCTCCCTCCATTCTATTTTTTTATTTTATATATATATATATATATAATGATATTAATAAAATTAAATAGTACATAAATTTTTTTTTCATTATGTATTAATTTATTTAAACTACTCTGAAAATATTACATAAAATCTCACACAAGTTCCCCTTTTATATTAGAAAGATCCTTGGTATCAATTTCAGATTTTTGATGTGGGATTCAGACACTAATTTTCTATCATTTAATGAATAATATATTATTTATAAAAATAGATTAATGGTAAAAAATGATTAATAATTAATTTTCTTAATAAATAAATATTATTTAATAAGGTTATATATTGTAACTGATAAAGTCATAATAATTATTACTAATACAAAAATTAATGTAGATAAAAATATAATTAATAATAAATAATATCATCAAATTATGCAATCAATAATATAATTAATAAAATAAATATAATTATTAATAATTTATATTACTAAATATAAATAATCTAAAAAATAATATAATTATTTTAATATTTAAAAATAATTATTCCTAATTAGTAATCTAACAAATATTAATTTTATTATTTTTTTAAAACATTATTATTATTAATTATTATTAAAAAATAATGTTTTGTATCATGTAATTTTTTTATATATAATAATAACAATGATATTAATAATAATAACGATGAGGATATAAATAATGGTATTATTATTAAATATTATTACTATTAAATAAAATAATTTAAATAAAATAATAAAATTATTATTATTATTATTATTGGATACTATGGTATCCAAAGATACTTTTTGACATTAATACAATAGTGGAAGTACCTATCAAGATTGATACGGCTATCGAAGAAGAAACGTAGGGGTAATTTTCTAGGTTCCTAGTTGAATTTGAAATAAATTCAACTTTGATTGAAAATGTTTTTATTTCCACTTTTAATGGAGATCACAATGTGATAATTGATTATGAACAATTGCATACTTTTTGTTCTTCTTGTTAGTTTGTGGTGAATTCTAAAGAGAGTTTTTTAAGGACATAGTTTGCCCATATTTTTCTTTAGAGGGGAATAACTCTACTAATTTATGAAAGAAGAATGTGAAGAAAGTAGTGTCCAATACTACAAGTGTATCTATGTGCACATAAGGGGGGGTAATGTAGGTCATAGTTAATGTACAATGTTTTGTAGGTTTTATGGATTCTGAAAACCATGGTCTTCATAATATAGAGTTGTGTTGGTTGATTCCACTCATATAAAAGATTTTAGTGTCTTCCATGCCAATATTGGGTCATAGTCCATTCCTAATTTAGGGTTTTTCTTAGCTTCTAGAGGGGATTGTACTATAGTACCAAGATTTGTAAAAAGATAAAGTTTGGGGTAGGGTGGAACTACTGATGAAAATGATGAGAATGTGTTAGAGAAGGGGAAGGTTGTTGTTATAAATATGGTCAATGTTAGAAATTATGTTATACAAGGAGATCATAATAGAAGGGATGAATCCACTTTTAGGATTTCATACTGGTAGTAGGTTGGTTAGGGTACTTTAGTGGGTCAATATGAAGGGTGGTGTACTCCAGAAGAGAAGAGGTATGGGATTTTGAGGTTCTAGTATATGTTGTTGATAAGTATCGGCTTATACTGGTATATAAGTTGAATTCTATGGTGATGAACCAATATGTTGTGTCTCCCATGATGGTTGGTGAAGGAATTTATTTTAATAATCTTCTTGTCAAGGCAATTCAGATGAGGGATCACTCTAATCACAAAGATTCTGACGATGAATTAGTTGCACATAATGAGACCTCTATACAATTGATTCAACTGAATCCACACCTTTATTATATGTGTGGAAAGTGAAGAAATATCTTTGAGATTAATCAAATATAAAACAAAAAAATAACAAAATATTTGATAGAGTTAAAGGGTTTACATGATTTAATAATAAAAAGGTCTATGATAGGGGCTCTCCCAAGGATATACCTATTTTTTCTTGGAAGAATGCTCAGAATCCCTTTGGAATGTTAAATGATATTATAGAGGATTTTGTTATTTATGTTATTGAAGCTGGTTTTCCTACTCATAAGTACCACATGGGGTTCCAGACAAATTGACTATCAGGATACATGGGTTACATCATGCTCTACTTACTGATTTGGTGGATAAAAATTCTCATATATAATGATCATAAACATTGGAAACAACCCAAGACATGGAGTAGAGGATTACATTCACATGGCAGAGGTAACCTTCATGATCAAAGTGATCGGGGGCCTTTCATAATATGATCCTCCATTCATAGGATGGGTTTTTGGATAATCATTGTATCCCCATTAGATTTTTCTTTATGATTTTTTTTTTCTATTTTCTAGATGAGGGAAGTTCTATATGTTTGACCCCATATCCCTTTATGTTATTTTTCTTCAAATTAGATAAAGTATTCTAGGGTTTTGGTCTCTAAACTCATGTTTCATGTAATTTGTAATTATTATTATCATTAACTATATAATATTTTTTTATTTACTTATTAAAAAAATAAAACTTTTCTTATTAATTTCATCCAAAACAATATAATGATTATTATTCAATATAATTATTATGGAATAATAATTATGCACATTAATTATTTTTAAATTAATATTATATTTAATAATAATTTATATTGTTTTATTTAATAATAATTAATTTTCAACTATTTTTTATTTGTTTATGTATTTTGCCTAGGTTTTAATTATGGATTTATTATTTCATATACTAATTATAACTTTATTAATTTGTAATTAATACTTTATTAATATAATATATTAATTACTATGACTTCATAAAAATAATATATTAATTACTATGAATTTATTAATTATGGATTTATTATTATCATTAATTATGGAATTATTAGTTACTAATAATTATTATTAATATTTTAAAAAAATTTAGTCAATAATATAAATAAAATGTATTAGTAATTAAATTAATAATATAATTTTTAATTTAGTTAACAATTAGTATTTTAATTATTTATTTAATAAGAAATAAAAATAATTATGTAATTATTATATAATTTTTAATGTAATTAATAATAATATAATTTAAAATAGATATAATTTTTTATATAATATAATTGATTTTGAATAATCATTAATCATAAAACATGTTTTTGGTTAAAAACGTTTAAATGACATGTTTTGAAGTAACAATATTTTGTGTTCAGATTATTTTATATTTTCTATTTTTATGATTTTTTTCAATTAATTTTTATTTGTTCATTCAATGTTGTAAATTTTATATGGTGTGTATTTATACTTTATATTTTATAAGCTTTTAAAGTCACCTACTTGAAAGAATTTTAGTGTATAAATATTGTGTTTTTAATGAACCTTATATTGAATCATTTACATTTTTTTACCAATTTTTATGAAATTAATTTTATTTTTAACTATTTTATATGTTTTCATTCAATGTTTAAAATTTTATTTTCAATATATTTATAGTTCATATTTTATAACATTTGAAAGTCACCTAACTAAAATCTTTTAAAAGTATAAAATATATATTTTGGAACAACAATGTTTTGTTTCATTTATATTTTCATTGTATTTTGTTTTCAAGATTTTTTTATTTTTAATTATTCATTATTTGTTTAGTAAAATTTAAAAATTTCATCCTGATTATATCTTTGGTTTATATTTTATAATATTTGAAAGGTGCATACTTGAAACAATATTATGTTGAAAGTATGTGACTTTATAAGGTTTTAAAATATAAGTATTGATGGACTCTAAATGAAATTTAAAATATTAGATAACACATAAAGAATTATTGATAATAAAAAATAAAAACTATAAACAAAAAACAATTTAAACACAAAATAATTTTGTTTTAAAACATTCCATTTACACTTTGAAAAATTTATGTACATTATTTTTAATAAATATTACATAATTAATTACATTATAATTATTTATTTTTTAATAAATTTATAATGTGAGTATTAATAATAAAACTAATTGTTATTATTAAATAGAAATTATTAATTTGTTTACATAATTAAATAATTATATAATTGTTATTAACTCGTATTTTATTATTATTAGTTAATAATTTCTATTTATTATTTTTATTAAATTATAGTATTTTTAAAAAATTTATATATCTTAAGTGTATGTATTAAATTTCATTAAGAATCTGTTTGTAACTTATATTCTATAATCTTTTAAAGTCATCTACTTCTTTTTCGTGTTTTTTTGAAATAAAAATATTTTTTGTTTGATGAAACCAATAATTTCACATATATAATTATTTAATTAAAATTTTTAAATACTTTAATTTTTTTATTTTATGGTTAATTTTCACAATTTTTGTTTTTAATAATTTAATATTAATTATAAAAATGGTCGAACTTTAAATTTTAAACTAATTTACTATACTTATGTATTTTGGCCAGAATTTCATCTACACCAGTTTAAATTATGATATTAATTTTTTATAGGATTCCATATAAGTTTGGATTTATTTAATTCAACTATAATCAAAGCTCAATCTAATATTTTGAGGCCTAAAACAAACTCATAATCTAGGACTCTGACTATGTTCACATGATAGATCACTTTTAAAGATGGTCCCATTTCACATAAAGTACCAACCTCAATGAGATGAAAATTATCACGGGGGTATAATAATGTATTAGGAACATTTTATAAGTATGTGTACATGTGTTATTTGACCTCTTTAAATTATATTAATTGATGAGAACTCGATTCATGGGAATTCGAACCATCACCAGGGTAGAAATAAGTTTTGGAGTAAAACTATCATAAAATTCTTTCCAAGTTACCAAATAGGATACAATGATGTGGGTGGAATAAAAATACAATTACCAATAACATTCAAAAATAAATATTTACCAAATTCTTTCATTTAATAGGTATACTAGCTGAAAATGTCAGGTGAAAAGATTTTACAGTGAAAAAAAGCACCCAACTCCCTATAAATATGTACCTCTTCTTCAAATCTATGTGATAGAAATTTTTAGGGGGATAAGGTGGAGTATAGAAACTATAATGGTTGTTTATATTTTAAATATATATTATATTAACATTTTTTTCCACCAATATGATCCTTATAATGTTCATGAAAATAAAGAGTTAATCCTCATTGTTTTTAGGGGGTGGGGGAGGGTGCATTGATGTTTTTAGTTCATTGTGATTAAATGTTTTCTATTTATTCAGTTATAAGAATTCCAGTACTACATAAACTAGTTTTTGAGAAGTTGTGACCTCAATTTATCTGTGGTTGTGTTCTTCTTCCCATTCTCATTTGTTCCTCTCCATTATTATTATAATGTTTCATGAAGAGGGTAAGTGTACAATTATAGTGATAATGTGAGGGATATTATCCTATATACAGAGGTTAAGTGTGGGGTAATTATAATTATAATGGGACGTGTAGGGTGATAGGGATGACCTCTATATTGAATGGGATAATGAGATTAAATTTTTAATGAACAATGATATCATTACTGTAAACTCCTAAAAATGTAAAAATATTATCACTACTATATTTGTTTGTTTTGTTTTCTTTTGCATCTTTTAATTTTTTTTATATCACACACACACATATATATATATATATAAGTCATTCAATATTAACCCCCCATTTTTATATTAGTTTATTATTTATTATTATATTAGTAATTTAATAAATTTAAATAATCGAAAAATGGTGTGTGTGAGTATAATCCTTGAGAGATCAACCCTAGGGTGAACACAATGCTACAATCTTATGAAAATAATAATTTAATGGTTAGGGATTCATGAGGAATACCACTCATTAATTCTTCAACATTAACATGGAGACTAAGTGGTTATGTATACATTTTTTCAAAATAAACCAAGAAATCATATATTTCAAAATCCAATATATATATATATAACATTATTTCACATCCTAATTTTCTTATGGAATTTCAAATTCATTTTAATCTGATTTTTCTTTAATATATTTTTATGATTCTAATATGGAATAATCATGAAGGATTCCATTTCATAAAAATGAAAAAATGATTGAGGTGTTGATTAATCAAATGGAAATTGTTTCCCCTTCCCTAAAGGATATGGATGCTAAAATAAAGGCTTCTAAAAGGAAGAATTAATGATTTTCCCCTTATTTTCAATTGAAGAATCACCTGAGGAGTAAATTATGAAGGAAATACTCTCAAAATTTTCCATACGACTTTAAATGGAGGTTAAAGAAGAATACATTCCAACTAATCTATATGTGGGTGATCATGATGAATTGGATGAAAATTATGATGATATAATAGAAGGTAAAAATGTAGTCTAGTCACCCATCTTGGTCAATGAAAAATCATTATCTATCATCCTCTATCCTGGTTTTGAAGAGGGAAAAAAATGTGGTGTAATTTGAAGAAAAAATTATGGAGATTGACTACCTGCTTCCATCCATAACAAACCTTCTTGAAGTGACACTAATCAGAGAAGAATTATTAAAATCTAAGCTTACCCATAATGATAATTTTTTATTGAACTCATTTTATTATGATTTTATTAAATAATAATTGATTTTTACCTTTAACTTATTTAATTTTTATAATAATCTAATATATGGATGTTTTTTGAGGATGGTAATGAATACGATGACACACCTACTGAGACTAAGTTACCAATGGCCCTATCGAAAGAAATAATATTCCAAGATGACCTACATGAAGGGGAATGTTTATTTATTTATTCTTTATGTTTTATTTATATTCAAGATTATTTTTTTTCTGAATTCCCATTTACTAATTTTTTTGAAGAAATATTATATGATAAATCCCTAGATATTGAAGTTGAAGAGTCCACACCGGTAGTGGCATTAAATGAAGAGGACTCATTATTTTTTTCCCACACCTTTCAAGTTGTAATAAATTTCTGTGGGGATAGAATTTTTTTTACGCTATCCATGGAAACCCCTATAAACTATTTTAAGGAGTTTACTTTGGAAAGAAAATATGTGTTATTTAAAATAATGGAAGCCACTTCCGCCATTAGACTTTCGGTGACCACCAGAAGTACCAACTGGAGATAGTTAAGAATTAATACCCACTTGGGGGTCCAAACCAAGATCTATCCTCTCTTATCTTTCTATTTCATTTTCATTATTTTTGTTTTGTTTTTTTCTTTATTTCAAGGTCTATGTGATAGAATATTGCATCCTAACTAAAGGATTCCATGGGAAAATAAATTTAGGTTGTTTCCCTCTTTCTCTTTAGATGTTTCACCCTTATTTTTTATTGAACTTAAATAAAGGGTAGTTAAATTTTATGTGTTAGTGAGTGTCAACCTATTTAGGATTATTTTTGTGTTTTTTTATTTTTTATTTTTATGAACTTTGAGATTTAATAAATATTCATTTTTACTTTTTTCACTTGAATTTATTTTTTGAGAGTTTTATTAATTTTGGATAAAATATAATTTAAATGATTTTTGATGTGGAAAATTTCCCTTGAATTTTATTTTGAATTTTTTTTATGAGTTTGACGAATTTTTAAAATAATTTCTCTTAAAACACTAACTCAATTTATTTTTTTCCATATCATGAGGTATTTTGAACCCTTTTGACATATTCTTACTAATACCCACACTTTCTCAAGAGAATCATGGATTTTTTTTATGAAAAATATACCTTGTTATTATTCTATTTCAATTTTTTGGAGTTCATAAAATGTTTTTCATATTATTGAAGAATTTTGTTTTAAAGAAACATTTTAACTTGAGAAAAACATTTATATTTTCCATTATTTATCCCATATAATCTAAGAATTTTCTTATAGTTTTAAGCCATATTAAAATCATATTGTTCCTTACTACCAACACTCATATTTTTACATGAATATTTCATGTTTTAGTGTGGGGGAAGATATTTTTAGGTGTTTTATTTGGTATGAAGCTCATTGATGGGTGTGTGAGTTGTTTTTTTGTTATGGTCATTTAAAGAATTCAAATACATAAATTTTATTCATTAATCATTGTTTTTATCATTTGGTTCTCAAAAAAAAGTCAATAATACAAGGGGAAAATATAAAATAAAATAAAATGGATATGACATTGAGTAGATCATTAAAATTATAGTTATGAATCATGTCCCTATCAAAATTGAGTGTAGGATTGTATTTCACCCATTATATCTGATTTTCATCTCATCCTCTATGAAAAAATTGAAAATAAAAAAAATGAAAAAAAGAGGGAAGTGGGAGAATTAGGATTAAATCACTCAATGTATTCAATTTTGGACTCGTTTACCTTTAAAAAATGGGGTGTTGTGTATCAATTGAAATGTTAATTTATTGACATGTTTTTCTTCCATTTAAATTGAATATTCATGCATTGGTATTTAAGAGTTCAACCTACTATTTTCATATTTTATTTTTTAAATAATTTACCCCCCAACCCAAGGACATAGTATTAAACTTGAAGAATACCTTATGATTAATAATATTTTTATATATCATCATGTGAATAGATGATAATTTTCAAAAGCCTATGGTGACACATTCACTTTCCATGTTTAAGAATAACTCCATATTTCATTTCTCTCGAGTGATGAGTGACATGATTTTTAAAGAGAGGTAAGTGTTATGGGACCATGGATAGTTTTTTAGTTTGAATGAATTTAAATATAAGAGATTAAAATGATATATTATTTATAGAGATGAGAAAAGATGAAATTCTATTTTGGAAAAGATATTAAAAAAATCTCACCTCTTATTTTGATGTTTATTTTGATTTAGAATTTTGATGATTTCAAAGTATTATAATGTTTATGTGTATGAAATTTATTAAACTCATAATTTCACATATATAGTTCTTTAATTAAATGTATTAATCCCACCAATTTAATATTTTAAGGGTAAAGCTAAAATTTTTATGTTTTATTAATAATTTAAGATTAATTGTAAAAATGGTCTAATTTTGGATTTTAAACTTATTTAGTATAATTTATTATTTCAGTCCAAATTTATTCTACACTAATTAACATTATGGTATTACTTTTTTAGGCTTCCATACTTGTTTGGTTTCATTTCATTCAACTAGACCCAATACTCAATCCTACATTTTGTAGCCCAATACCATCTCACAATCAAGGCCTCAAAATATTTCAATATTATGGATCACTTTGGGAGATGGCCCCATATATCACAAATTAAAGACCCAAATGATATAAAAATTAACATGAGTATAACCAAAAGGTATAATTTTTTTATTAACTATGGAAAATGTTATTCTTCATCTTTCAATTCCATAAATGGTTAGGAAATCGATGCATGGGAATTCAAACATTCATCCCGGATGAAATATTTTCTAGATTAAAACTATCATAACATTCTATCCTAGTTTAGAAATAGGTAGAACCATTGTGGGTGAGTGTGCAATAAAATTACCAACAACTTTAAATAAGAATGTTTTTCCAAAATTATCCATTTTCAAGGGATACTAGGCATGATATTTTGGAGGATAGATTGCAGAGTGAAAATGAGCCCTCATATCTCTATAAATATGTACTTCATTTTCCATTCCAAGTTTTATCCATTTTCAGGGTGATAAGTTTGAGGCTAAATACTGTAGTAGTTCATTATATTTTTAATATGTATTTTCTTATCTATCTTTTTCTTACATTTTTTTTCTATTTTTCCCCCTACTATGCTCCTTCTAATCTCATTAAAAATAGAGAACTCTCCCTCATTGTTGTTTGAGGGGGGAGGGGTGAGGTTTTTATTTATTTGTGAATAAATATATTATATTTATTCTATTATGATAATTTTATTAGTAGATAAAATTTTTCATGTGATGGGATCACCATGATTTATATGGTATTTTTTTGTTCAATGAACAGGTCGGAGGTCGTCACGGCCCTCAAAATTACATTTATTAACCTACACTAGCACAGTGGTGCAGGGTCAAACCACAGATAAGGAATATGAGTTAATTCTAAGGTTTAAAAAAAAACTAAAGACCTCACTGTTGTCAGCAATGAGGAAATTTTTTTTTATTTTTTTTTATTTTTTAAGCGATGAAGTGGAAACAAGATGATGAAACAAATTTTTAACAAAGAAACTAAAATTAACACTAGGTACTATTAAACAAAGATATATAACATACTAACATTAAGAAACTAAGACAAAAGATCTAGATCAACAAAAGTAACCTTGGAAATCTAATCTACTGGTTAAAATAATTGACTTATTCACCACTTTTATTGAATCACTCCTCAAAAAAATGCTGAAGAATCTCCCTTTCCAAGAAATTCAACAAGCATAAGATTATGTTTTGGAGTTCGCCAAACCAAAACTTAACCGAACTTCTAGGATGTTTGAAAAAGATTAATGTTGGAAATAAACCCTCCGTAAATTTCTAAATTTAATGACATTAAAATTCTAAAAGATGCATTCAAAAACAACCTCGCCAGTCGAATTTGAATTATTAATTTTGAAATCAATTGAGAATTGAATTAACTAAACAGAGAATCATAATTCAATCTCGCTGATTGATTATGATTCTGAAAAATATAAAGTAATTGAAGAAGTTTTAAAGATAAACTAGTAGAATTTAATTCCAAAGCTAAGAAAATATTAACCTATGATCATCTTGATTATATTAGTAAAAATCATCCAAAAAAAGAGTACAAACATAAAGGATAAAGGGAAGAGGAACTCCCTAAGTGACACTCTGCCTTCGAGCTTCTTAGCCTCTAGCACGTCTCTAGTGTTGCTCCTGGGTATCCGCTCTCGAGATTGGTGTGTTTGTGAAATGAATGAGCATCCTTGGATCTACTCTCCAATGTGTGTTTTTGGAATCAATGAGAATCCTTGGATCTGCTCTCCAATGTGTGTTCGTGGAATTCATAAAATATGAGAGTCCCCCTCACTTGTCTTCTTTAAGTACCATGCTGTCTTCTGCTGCTTGTTACATGACCTTTTCCACCGACATCAAATCCACTTCACAAATGCACTACAAAATGTGCATTTTTTCGTGATGGGCATGTTGCACGAGTTTTTCCCTTATAACTAACTTCTTCTTAGTTAGTTACATGCACCTAGACGTAAAATTGTTACTTGGATGAACCTGCAAATATAAAATAGAATAGAAAAGTAAATAAATGAGATTCAAAGAAAAATAATTATTTTTTTAAGTAAAGTGTTATATTACTTGTTAATAGTTAACTAAAGTTAATTGATCATTATTTACTTTTATATTATTTATACAATTATCTACTAAATAAATTAAGTTAATAGTTATAGTCACTAAGTTATTAAAAATTATGATATAAGTAAAGTAGTAATTAATAATTTATAACTTAGATTGTATTACTTATTTTTATTTACTACATTAATTATTATAATTGAAATTACTATTTAAGAAATAAAATTATTCCATTATTCCATTAGTTTATTTTAATTTAGTAATTAATACTTAAGTTTTAAATATTTTTAAATTAATTAGAATATTTTATAGTTTATTTATAAATATTATTAATTATAAATTTACACTATTAATAGTCAATTAATTAATTGTTAATACTTATTATTAAGTTAGTTTTATAATTTAATTTAAAATTTATCTATTTATTAATTTATAACTTTTAAAAATTCTACTCTATTTATTTGACTTATTAAAAGTTACTTTTACTTTAATATTTTACTTTTTTTTCTTTTACACTTTTTACTTTACTTTAATTATTATATTATTATTTTTTTTTAATTTTTTCTTTTACTTTCCCCTCCCCAATTCCACGCTGCCCTAAAGGAGGGGGAAAAGTTTTATTCTCCATATAGGTAAGCGGTGTGGCGGTGCGGTCTCCTCCACAGTAGTGGCGCACGTGGCCTCCTCAACAGCAGCGTCGCGCGTGGCATGCCGGCTCCTTACAATGACTTAAACAGATAGTGAGGCTTCCTTCGGACGCGACAGCTACAGCCGAACTCCTTCTATGCTTCAGGTTTATCTTCATCATGATGCTCAGATTTATCATCTTCTTCAAATAGGGTAGTGGAAGCACAGCTCCTCCCGACGGCGACAAGTAACCGTACGGTGGTACAACCTTCTGCTCATATACTCTCCTCTCAAGAACAACAACTTAAGATTCAGTGCGGTAGGGGATCCTACTTCCTCCTGAAGACATCACCCTCATCCAGCAGCAAAGCTTTCCTCGAACTCCTCTTTGAGAGAACATCAGGCGGTAGATTCAGCTCCTTAATTCTAACAGTACACAGTGGTGCCTCTCGGTCCAGCTAGCTGAACTTCCTCTTCTTGCAATGGTGGACCACAGCTTCAGCTTCCCCCGACTATAGCTCTCCTCTTCCAATGATTAATCGCAGAGGCCTTGATCAGTATTGGTGATGGGGCGTAGTGTCTCCTATCGACAATGAACCTGCTCGGTGATGAAGGTTCGGAGTTTCTCAGGACAAGAACACAGCTACAGTTTGAATCCTGTTCTGGTTTAGATTGAGAGTCATAATCGGTGTGATGTGAGTGAGGCTGGAGGAGGGACTGATGGTGAGCAATGGATTAAAACGAGAAAAGAGGAATGGGGAGAGAGAGGGGTATAACCATGAGAAAAGTTGAAGTAATCTATCGGTGAGGTAGAAAACTGGGTAACAGTGAGGTGCAAAAGGGGTGCATCAGTGAGGGAGCTACTGATAAAATAAAAATAAAAGGAAGAAGCGAAGAAGGTCACTGTTAGAAAATAAAATTAGAAATAAAACTTCACCATTATATTTAGAAGATAAAATCTCACAGGTGGAAATGAGGGCTATCAGTGAGGAAAAGAGTAACGATGAGGTTTGGAAAAATTGGATAATGGTGAGGAAAGAGTGAAAAGAAGAGAAGGTCTAACGGTGAGGAATAAAATAAAGGTCTACTGATACAAATAAAATATAAGTCACTGGTACTCAACGAATAAGGTCACCGTTAGAGCGAAATATCAGTGAGGTGGGGACCGGTAGCAAGGCTACTGATAGAAGGGGCTGTAACGGTTAGTAAAGAGTATCGGTGAGGAAAGACAGCAGCGCGAGATCACCGCTAGTATAAAATTAATAGCAAACAATAACCTTAAAAATAACTTAAATTAAATGTTAAGTAAACTAAATAAAAAGAGTGAAAATAATTAATTAAAATAATGTTAAATACCATAAATTTAAAACAAGATAAAAACACAACTAAAATTATTAATTAACAACACTTAAATTAAAAACTGGTTGATTAATAGAATAAGATTATAAAAAACGGAAATTAAAATAACTATAATAGTTAATTACAAAGAACCAGCGAATAAAAATGAAAAGCATCGGTGACCCAATAAGTTACCGCAAGCACTTATCTACCTCACCTGTTGACTAAAATCAAAATTTGGTGACTAAATAAGTAATCTGCATACATAAAATAATATAGTTAATGTTTAAAAACTATTAATTAGTTAATTAATTAATAATTTAAACACATAAAATTAAAGGCGAACCATTTTATTTAACTTAAAACACAAATTATTTACTTAAATAAATACCAGGATAACTAAACATGTTAATTAATATAGTTAACCTATTCTAATGTAACTAATTTAAAAGATAAATTATTAAAATAAAGACTAACTTAATTAAATAGGATTACGTCAATTAAATAATTGTTTAAAATAAAAATTAACTTATTAAAAGGGCATGAAGAATTAACTTAACCAAACTAAATACTCACCGTTACTAAATTAAAATAAAAGGTTCACCAGTAGTTTAAATTAAAGGCTACCGATAGGACATAAAAATAAGGTTACCATTATAATTAGATGAGAGCTGCTGGTAGGAAAGAGTAACGGTGACAAAGGTCACCGATACATCAAAAAACTAGTTACCGCTAGAGAAAAAGGAATGTAGGTCACTTTTAGGTAATAACGATAACCTGGTTACCGATAGTTTGAGCAAAAGAAACCTTACTATCGGTAGCTTAGCTACTGGTAACCTGGCAAGCGGTAACTAAGTTGTATAAACATAAAATATAAAAGTAAATTAATTGTCAAACTCAATAATTATTAAAAATGAAAAATTTAAATAAAATTAAGAAATAAAAATTATTTAAACAAATTAAAAATTAATTATATTAAAAACAAAGAAAGAATAAATCAATTAATTTAAAGTCCATAATTACATAAATTGTTATAAAAATGAATATTCTAAAAAATTTAATTATAAAAATACAAAAGTGCATTTATTAGAAAAAAAGTGTAAAAATAATTAATTAAATCATAAAAAATTAATAAAAATGATGTGGAAAACTATGTGAAAATAAATCCACATTATTCATATTTATTCATTTCCATTGTTATCATTTTGTTGCATGAAAATGGTTGGTGTAGCATTGTTGTGATGATGTGAGGAATATTATCCTATATATGGGGGTTTTGTGTGATGTAATTAAAATTACAATGGAATAGTATATAGTGATAAGATTTATCTCTACATTGACTGAGATAATGAGATTATATTTTTAAAGAACAACGATACCATCACCGTGAACTCCAAAGAATAGTAACAAATTCTCACTAACATATTTGTGTGTTTTGTTTTTAATTTTTTGATGTTTTTATAAAAAAAATATATATTAATATCATTCATATTCCAAACCCCTATCATTATTTTATTTTATTATTTAGTATCACATTACTTAATATATAAATAGTGACAATAGAAAAATAGTGTTTGCGAGTAGCATCATCAAGAGATCGAGTATATGGTACACATTATGCTACATTACAAAAAAATATATGAATTTATTATTGTGTGATTCATGAGAATTATATCTCATCAGTATTTTCTATATTTTCTTTTTAAGATGTTGGAGTAGTGCCTGAGTGGTTATCATGCAGTGATCCTATATGAGGGACCCAAGTTTTAATCCAGGTAGGGATGAATTTATATGGTACCATAGTAAAACTATAACACTATAACTATGTGGTAACTATATATGGTAATATATAGGTGTAGTTTAGTAGATGTATTATTCACATTATTAGGATTTGAGGCCACATAGCTAGGCCTTCAGGCCATGAGGTCTCTTGGCCATCAATAGTGGGATTTCAAGCCACATGTTGGAGTAATTGATAACTAGTGGAGATCATGACGGTGAAAAGGAAGGATATAGTGATAATAATAGACATTATTTTTCATTCATGGAGTGGTCATTACACACTTGTGAAGGACCCATTCAGGGAGGCATCAATGATTGGCCACAAATGCCACATTGGGACAACAAGCTAGAACATACATATGTAGATATCCAAGTGGGGTTGTTCTATTGCGGGGTCTTAGGGATTGATTCTTTAGTCCACGCTCTTGGACTAGGATACTAGGCCATCTTTCCATTTATTTTATTGAATTTATATCTCCTAGACTTTAGGTCATGTAAATGGTTCCCTCTTAACCCAGTTAAAAATGGTGTTATCTGGAAATAAAAATAAAAATCTAATTCATTCAGGTCATTATAGGCAATATTTTCTCTATGTGTTATTTTTATGAAATTGTTTTAATTTTAAATTATTATTTATGTGGTCTTTCATTTTTTAACAATTATTTAGATTTTATCTATGGTAAATATTTTATAAGATCTCAAAGTAACATAATTGAAACATAATAATATTTCAAGGGTATGATTTTGAATTATTATAAAATATAAAGTATAGATATAATCTAAATAAAATTTAAAAATTGACTAACCACATAAATGATAATTGAATATTGAAATTATTTAAAAAATATAGTTAACAAAAAATAATTTAAAAAAACAAAAAAATATTTTTTAAAACATAACATTTATACATTGTTTTTTATCATGATTTTTTATACTTAATGACTATTTATAATTAAGATTTTGAATTCACCTACTTGAGACATAGAAATGTTTCAAGTAAGAAAATTAAAATGTTTAAAAAATGTAAATAATATCTATTTCAAATTCTAAACATCAACTACGTACCTAAAAAAATTGAAAGCCAATTGAATTTCATTAATATAATAAACATAAAAATTTTAAATAAAAAAACAATGTTCTTTCAAAATCATAAAATATTTAATTTAAAAACATTTCTCTATATAGCATTATTTTGTGAGGATAATGATCCCAATATAGTGTTTGGTCATAGATTGAAGAACCTTAAGGGCTCAGAGGCTCTCAAAGCTTCAGGAAAATATTTTTTGTCTATATCTCTTGGAGTCTTGAAATTCATTGACCTTAATATTGATTATTTGACGCCCATGATGATTCAAGTCTGAATTTGGTATTTGGTGTGCTGAATACCTATATCATTATGTTTTTCCTAGATCCTAATATTTATTGAATCTATACTTGAAAGATAATTATAAAGAATGTCTCTTTAGCATTCGTGGAAGCAAATCCCAAAATCCTTGAGGATCATATCAAATAATTAGAACACTCCATTATTACCTAGATTTCATTATTATATGTGAATAAACCCATGATTCTTGAAGGTATTATAATATATTACAACTTGTTTGGGGATTTTGTGGCTATAAGATAGCCTCTATTGGTAATAGTTTTTTTATATGTTGTTATGGTGATTTCAAATTAAAAACATGGGGTTCTATATCGGTCTCACTAAAGATTGATAATTTTAAAATCCATGAATGGTACACTATAATTGATCTTTCATGTGTGAATAAATCAGTTTCCCAATATTGGGTTCAAATTAGATTATTGAAATGGTTCTTATGGATCCCAAAAATCCTACCATACATTACCTCTATTGTGGGAATTCCCATTAAAATCGATAAAGAAATTTAGTGCACACTTTGTGGTCATTTTTTCAGAGCTCTGGGTGAGTTTGACTTCTATTTATAACATATTGAAACTGTATGTTAGGATGTTGGTGATTTTATAATCAATATGGTGATTTAATTTAAACATCAACCTAAATTTTGTATCATTTTAGGTGCATTAATCATTTAGATAAAAGTTGTTGGCTTAGTCCAATAATATATTTTTTTAATGATATAAAATCATTTTTATTTTATTATTAATGTATTTTTTGTTTTTTATTACAATATATATTTTCTATTTATATAGAAAATTTTTGAAGTGTCATATCAACTATTACAATAGATGATCCAAACAATTGATTGTGAATCTAGACTATAAATCATGACTCTGAAAGAGTGAAAATTCTATAACTTCTCAAGTGGTCGTAGGCATAATATATCATTCTCAATAATAATTTAATCTACCATATAAATCCATTTGGAAATCTACAAAATTTTTATAAAGGGTTGAAGTAATCACACATAAAATGGTTTGATTGCATGCTTATTCGATTGATTGTAGATCATAGAATAGTACTAAGATATTCTTTATTTATCTCATTCACATTTTCATTCCTAGGGAAACTATAGAAGAGGTTGTGTGATATCTTGGACTACAATGTGTGTTGCTATACTATGTATACCCAATCTTAGTTATGGATCTGTTAATTGTTAAATAAACATTATTAGATGTAATTGACTATAAATTAGAGAACATTAGGTCTCATATTAAAATTGAAACTATTATATTTATTTCTATTGTGAGATATTAATTTTTTCACATTTTGTTTGAAAAACTATTTTTAAATATCTTTCAAAAAATGGACTTTGATAAGTAGATTTTATATGTGATATATCTAATATTTATGGTATGTGGAATAATCTCAAAATATTATGATAATAACAAGCTATTTAAATTGAGTTTTGATCGTGATTTTGAGAGCTTATTTAAAAACATTAAATTAGATATACATACATTATTTGGTAACTTGGTAATTTATAAATTGGATATTTTTTCTTATAAATGTTTTTAAATAGAAATATTTATTATATACTCAATTAACCCCCTATTGAGTACTCTAATCTGGAAAAAAATATCATGAAAATATGAGTTGCACAAATTATAAGAATCTTGGGCAGTTGGTTAAGAATTTCACATTCAAACCGCATGTAGAGAAGATGGGGAATGTTAGAAATATCCCAAATATAAAGGGGTATTGGGCATCGAAGTATGTTGAAGGTCATACCTCAACTAAGGCTTATTCCAATAATGGCACTATAAACTTAGTGGGAGTTAACCTCAAATATTTTAATGGTAATAAATCCTATAAAGATGTTTTTTCATCTAAATATGTAGTCATTGGGGATCGCGTAAGAGATTATCTTATAGATAATAATGTTGAAAATAATGTTGTCCAATAACCTGTGAAGGCTACTTGTAATTAAGTAGAGTCACATGGAAGGGGTACTTCACTAGTTTAGGGGAAATAAAAGATATCCTATAATAAAATTTCCCAAAATCCAACCTCAGTATCTAGAACCATTACATCCATTAATGGTGAAGCTATGTTTATAGAGATATTTGAGATGTAGTATACTAGGTATCTTGTTTTGGAAACATAGGAAATAGACAAAGTCAATATTTAGGATGGTGATATGAATGTAAAACTATTTGGACAGTCCATCCATGCTTTACATGATGTGAGAATGGAGAAATATGAGTTATCTGAGAATGATGATGATCTTGATATTGTTTATTTGATTAATTATGAATTTCTAAAATCTATATATCTTACAGGAAATATGTATCATCTATTTTATAGTTTAATACATAAAAAAGGATCCATTTAGGGGATATCATATGGATCCATAATTGAATCAGATTGTTGTAAGAAACCTTTCTCTTTTTAAGGATTGTGAGAGGACTTCCAAGGATTATACTACTTCCCCTAGAAATAAGGAACCATAGATTGGTATAGAATCCCATGCTAACCCTCAATAAGGTGTCACTGCTAATGTTGGAATCTCACTTGTGATAATGGATCTATCTCATGATAATTAAGAGAAGATATGGGATCACATGAATCACTTCATCTCAAATGCATCAGTGTCTAGCAATAATCTCTACCAGTATTCAAAATTGGTTCAATATTCAAGAACTGAGAACCTAGATTGAAAAATAAAAAAGTTCAAGATGGGATTTACGATTCTTATACTTCTTTTCCCAACCAATAAAATCTAACTGGTTACAGTTAATGTTATTATAATCTTATTGATCATGCTATAGACTTAGAGACTTCCCATGTAGCAAGGGAATATGGTAATGTTACATCATCAAGAGATTTTATGGCCACTATTTCCCATGTTTTTCATGGGGAAGTTAAAGTTGGCTACTAAATAAAATGAAAATGTTGGGGGGGGGGGTTTCCTTCCCCAAATATTTCTATATACATGACACCATTAATAATTATGAGTTTTATAGGCTCTAACTTGAGATACTTGATATAGATAATGTAAAAAATAGTAAGATGACACCCCCCTACGTTGGTTTCTGGAATTGAGTTGGAAACATGACTCTAGAGGCATTCAATAATCCCCAATAACTAAATCAAGTCTATGTGAATCCAATTAAATCCTCATAAAAATATAACCCTAAGTATATCACTATATAATATATGTCCCCTTCATCCTCAACATTGTGTGGGAAGGAATCAAATGAGAATTTTAAAATGGTTGTGGGATTTAATGCAACTCCTAGTGAGAAGGCTCATTAGGGGATGCTATATCCGAACAAGATACGGTTGGAGATTAATATCATATTTATTATTGGGGGAACATGTCACTATATAAGAGGAATATGAAGTAGATACATTTTATAATGAAGATCCATCAGATGATCAAACTACTTCATAAAAGCCTCCTAAATGGAGGAGAAGATGACACCATACATGTTTAGGTGGATCTTAAAGCAGGGGAGGTTGATATAAAAGAAGACGAATCCTAATTTTCATTTTCTGGATAGTGAGAAGGATGCAAGATGAATGATTTATCATTAACAAGAGAAGATGTTTGATTGAAATACTTAGGATCCTTGTGCTTTGTGCAAGTATGTGGTTCTCATTGACATTTATATGTTTATTATTTTCTAATGATGTTGTTTGTGCCACATTTCCTAAACTTATAAATTCATGTAAAATTATGTGTGTCCCTATTGTTTTTTATAATTTCACTAGGACCACGGGGTTGGGATTACCAAATCCATGATTCAAACTGTCCATAATTTTTTTATTTCACTATGAATTATATTACTATTAAATATTATTACTAAAACTTAATTACATTTTTATGTTTCATTAATTAAATTAAATTAAAATTTATTATATATTTAATGAATATTAATTTCAATGTTAATATTTATTTAATTATTTTTAGTTATACTATTAATAATTATATTACTTATTAGTAATTATTTATATTTTAGAACAACTATATATTGTTTCGAATAATTTTTTTCACTAAATTATTTATGATTTCAACTATTATTTATGTTTATAATCTATGTTTTATATTTTATTTTGGTTGTATTTATATTTTATATTTATATCAATTTGATGATACATAATTTAAATATTATTACTATTAATTATTATTATTTTTTAAATAGGTTCAGGGTCAAGCCCCCTTTATTAAATAAAAAATATAAGTCCTATTGTGAAAACTGGGAAAAGAGGAATCTCATTACAAGCATAGAGAAAATAGACATAAAAATGATATAAAGGAAATAATGAACCTAGATATCCAATGGGAAACAAACATCAAGAAAAGAATCATATAATGTATCATCTCTCACATATCAGACATGAAATAGTGTAATCAATTATTGATGATGCATCACCCCTCCCCCTGCCAGGAACTTTTATTGTGCTGGACCGACAAAACAAGATAGAGAACCCCTCCCACCCACACAAACATAAGGATGGAGGGATATATGATAAATTCCAGCACATCTATCTCTCAAAATAGATTCCCATCCGATAATGCATGTTAGGAATAACTGTAGTTTCATCCTGATGTAATAAAAAACCAGATAAAAAAATTGTTTAGAGTTAGAAATAGAGAACCCATCCATCAAATAGAAGAGGAAATATGGACGAATGGTGGTTTTCAACACACCCATACTTCTTTCAAGGATGCCCAATCAGAGATTTATATAGAAATCTTCATCGTACAAAATGAAATGATACAAATCCAATGTCAACAAGATATATGCCACCCAAAAAACATGCAGATCCAAGAATCAAATCGGATTCCAATAGAATCTTTCCTAAAATCTAAAGTATATTAATACCCACTAAATATCAGTGCAAATAAAAAAACTTCCTCCTACCATTAGAGCATCGACAACCCACATATGTTTCAAATATCCAACTGAAATAATGCATTCGTCCATCAAGATTTCTATAACAAGCCCTACCATGACTATCACCCAAATTCGTCCTTATAGACCCCCAACAAATGCCGCCTGAAGGAACCAACCACCACTTGATTCCATCTTCACTACATGGGAAACACTGTACATAAAAATCTGTAAGGACCACCGTATGAAACTCGAAATAGGTAGAGGAAGTCCAAATCGAATCCAGATCGGGAGAAAGAGGAATCTGATGACACATGCCACAACACATGTAGTAGTGTCACAGGTAGTAGAACAAACCCAAGTACATGTTGATACAGTAAGTGATGTGTTGTAGGTATAGGGCCTTTAGTCCAGGATTATGGGGACTACTTTCCATGTATTTTTTTTGAATCCATAAGGCCATCAAGACATTAACTTGTAAGGGTTGGCTTGGTTTTGGGACTTCCTTAAGAAGAGATGAGATACAAGTCATGATATCCCAACAAATGCATGTTTTTACTATAATTTTTAACCATTTATGACCAAATATATTATATTTTATTAATTACATTATTTTAATATTTATTATTTTATTTATTATTATGAATTTTCTTACACTATTTGAAATTTGGGTTTTTTTGCATATGTGGAAATGGGAGAATTCCAAATGAAGGTCTCTAATGATGTGGAATTTTTTTTCCATATTTCCCTAATGAAAGAGATAAAAGCACAATTTTTTTACATTAGAAATTTTCAACCACTATTTGGAAGTCAATAATGTTGAAATTAAAAATGTTGTATTTTTCCGGCCTCCTCTTTGTCTTCCCTAAAGCCACCACTACAATAATCCCTCACCACCCAACCACTCTCGGTCAACCTTTTATATGCACTAATCACCATCATCCTCCCACAAAACAGTCTGGGTTCCCTTCTGGTCACTCCAATGATATCCCTATGGTACCACTTGATAACCCCTTTCATTCCCTCTCTCACTCAATCTTTGTGCATCTTCCATGACTGGTGGTTGAAGCTCTATGGTCCCTCTACCTCACCCTTGATGTCCTCCCGTGTCCTTGACTACACACCACACCCAAACCATGAATTTGGGGTGCATACCACTAGTTACCATCAAAGGGAAAACGCTAAAGGTTTTAGTTGCCCCACCAAAAGCGTCCTTCATTTGGAAAAATCTTGGAGAACAATAAAGTGCTCTAGCGATGGTTTTTTATAGTCATTAAAACCCTTATTTCTAGTAGTTTTAAAACTATTAAATAAATTGTTATTTAATTATGTTATTTTTAATTAGTAATTAGTAATTATTTATTACATTAATAATAATAATTGATTACATTGAAATTATTTATTTATTTAATTAATAATTAATTAAGTTATTAAGAATTATTATTATTTATTGTTTATAATAGTTATATTATTTATTGTTCCTTACATTAATAACAGTTATTATTATTTACATTATTAATAATTTTTAATTAATAAATATTTTATTTTTATTATTAGTTGTATTATTAATTTTTAATTATATTGTTAATTATTGTAATTTATGGAGCTTTTTATATTAATGAAATTACATTATTATTACTTATTAATTTTATCACTAATTATATTATTAATTACTAATTAAATTAGTAATAATAATAATTACTAATTACATTAAAATATTATTACTAATAATTATTGAATAAATTTTTATTAAATTAATAATTAATTTTTGATTTTAATTATTATTTATATTATAATATAATTACAAATTTAATTAATCATAATTATTTGTCACATTTTAATTAAATTATTAATTACATTATTTTAACTAAATATAATTAATCATACTTACTTATATATTTATCATTAATAATTATTACGATTTTTATTTACATTTTTATGTAGTATTATTAATTATCTTTAAACAATATTATATTGACATTTAAATATTTTAGAAAGGGTAGTTTGAATCTCACATGAAAACCTTGGTATGGATGTCAAGGAGGCCTCATCTGAAAGGTACTATTGGGTGAGGGTTTAAGGGGTGTAGTATTTTCATAATATTTTATTCAAAGTAGGCTAAAAAATAGTTTTATAATGTTTTAATATATATATATATATATATAAACACAACAATTTTTTTTTTTAAAAACTAGAAGGTGAAAATGGGGAATAACTTCATTATAAACATTATAAAGAAGGTGTCATTTCATTTAGCACCTTCTCCAGAAGGATTACAAATATGGTACTGTGTCATTCAATTAATTCTTCATAAACCTTCCAACAAAGACAATTTCTCATTTATAACCCTTAAATTAGAAAAAAACAATATGTATATTGGGAATTATTGTAACGCCCCGACCCCAGTTACCAGAGTCGGTGCATTATTACATAACATTGGCATGATCACAAGAGATCAAGTCTCGAAATACCGATTAGTTTAGTATCCTTGGAATCACTAGATACATTCATAAAGTTTACATTACATCATAAAGTGAAAAACTACAACAACATCTTGTCTCCATAGACCACACTCATATCCCCTCATACTATCTCTGCAGATCATTCATAAAATACTTCTTCACATCCTAGGAAAAATAAAACATAGAAAGGGGTGAGATCAGATGCCCAGTAAGGATAACAATATAGAAGAAACTTTCATAAATAAGAATAAAAATTTATGGCGATATATAACTAAAACAAAAGACTTTTAAACTTGAACTTTAGCATAATATAACAGAAATAAAATGAAATAATGTCATTTACTTATTCACATTGATATTCTACTAGTCGAATAATCACATGAAATATCAATAACCAATTTCAAAATGATGGAATGCATAATGACAAACTATCATAATCACATAGTCAAGGCCTTGTGCCAAGACTACAAATAATATTTTGTCGAGGCCATGTGCGAAGATGCTAGTTTGTCTCATGAGACCTACCGATACATCGAGGAGCTATAGAGGGCTCCACCCATCACTTATTAAGTCTAATGCATTCCTCATATGAAAAGGTATAAACAGAACATAAACATTCATATTAAAACTAGCATACGAAATGTCAACACATTACCCATAAACCATGAATGGTATAAAAATAACACATCCACAGTCAAACATATCACAAAACCTTCAATACAATATGGAAGATTTGTATCATAATAAATTAACTTAAAAACAAGTTTAAAATCCATTAAAGGATTTTGACATTGATGAAAATGATTTGTAATACTCTTTGAGAGAAATATCCCTTTTTAATGAAAACATTTAAAATTCACAAAATTTAGAAAGGAAGACATTTAAATACATTTTTGAATCAAAGTGTCCCATACCACTTCAAAACTTTTGAATGTAATTAGTATTTTAAAACATTCATGTCCATATAAATAAATCCTTAAAAACCATTTTGAAAACATGGACATTAATGAGAATGATTTAGAAGAATAAATATTTAAAACATTTAAAATAATGTTTTAGTAAAAATTCCCTTAAAAATAATCCCTTTGAAATTTTTTTTATGAAACATGGACATGGATAATAAATATGTCTGAGTAGATACTTACGTAAAAACAACATCTGATAATAATGAGATTGTAAAATAAACCCTTAACTTGTACTTTTCCTTGGTCGAGATTAGTTTAACCTCCTGTATAATGGTGAAACAATTTTTATTAAATTATACAAGAATCATATAAATTAATACGATATCATATATGATCTTTTAACATTGCTTTGTTAATAATATCTTAGTATTATAGTCGTTTCAGGTGTTAACTTACTTGTTTTATTTTATATGTTTTGTAACATAAGATGTGTTTTTATGGATAGGTTGTACCTTATTCATATCCATAGTTATATTAAGTCCTTAAACATTATTTTTTAATCAACAAATGAGAATTATACTTGAATAGATACGATTGGGAATGAATCTCATCGCGTTCGTGGAGACGGTAGTCCATACGTACACACGAGCGACAATATCATTCTTCTGATATTAAAACCATATATAATTGGATAGTATATCATATATACAGAATCATTATAATGTTATATTTATTATTTACTTCAATTAAAATTCATTATCATAACTATCTAAATAATAATGTTTTGAATAACAATTACACCACGACGTGGAGACGGTAAGCCGTACGTACGCACGTATGGTGACATGTCATTCACAGAATGGATAGAATACAGAATATGGTTGTACCATATTTTTAATAACATCACAGTATATAGAATATACTGGAGTTATTATTTTATAAAGGAAATAACAAAGAAAGAACAAGTGGAAGAAGAAAGGAACTTGGAAGAGGGTGGTGAAAACATTACATCTTCTTCGGGTTCTCCCTTTTGATTAGATCAAAAGGGATCCTTAGGTTGGATTTCTGATCCAAATAAGGCCTCTAGGTTGAATTTATGGAAGTTGAGAGAATATTTGGTAAGGGTTTGGCCGAACTAAAAGGCTTTGAAGGTATGAATTTGAGAGAAGTGGGAGTGCCCTTTTATAAGAGGGGTGATGGGCACCTTAGGAAATGCTAGAAATATTATTTTATAATAAATTCATATTCGATATATAATGGATCAAAAGTGACATATTTTTAGGCTAAGGTGGGGATGGGTCGAAATAATTTCAACCAATAGATTTTAGATAGGTTTGGGTCACTATATTAACCTTATCATTTATATTTAACTCTTAGTTCAATAGTTTGACATTTACCATGTCTCTTTGTATTTTTATATTATATAGTTAATAAACTTACTATATACTTCCAAGAGACCCCCAAGTGGTTTATTACTAGTAAAACTATAATTATATAAGTCCTTTGGCCAAACTTTATATTTTTAGGAATATAATATCAGTTAATAATATAATATTTGTTTTAAATAATCCTTTATTTAAATTTTGACACTATTTAATAATTAATATTTGATAAAGTCCTAAAAACATTATTAATTAGAACTAAATCCCTTTAATCAATCCTAACATGTCATATTAACCTATAAAATTAGTGTATGGCATCAAAAATTTCAAATTATATTTATTTTAACATTTATAATACCATTTATTTGATTATTTCATTAATAAGGAAAATACCGCATCATCATTGTATCATAACTAAATATAACTATTCGATGTCTAAAGATTATAAATAAAATATAATTATATATGAAATCTTTTTGGCTTTCTAATTAATATTTACAATTGAATGTATCTTATGTATAACCCTATATTAATATTTTTTAGTAATTAAACTTTGATTTTTACTCTTTTAACTCTTCTTTGAATTACATAATAATAAATGTACTAATCTAATCCAAGTGGACCAAAGAGGTTCATATTTTATTCCTAAGGTTGTTTTTGGTCGAATTATACTTACCCAATAGAATTAGGACATGTTTTAGGGTAATAATAATAACATTTTTACCCTTAATTACCCTATTAACTTTTAACCGTGGTAAATAAAAGTAAAAGGTTACTATTCACCAAAATTTATTTTTATGTTATTGAACCACATTTTACTCCTTGATATTAACTGTGTCTCTCGGATTTTTAAAATTCTGCTCACAGAAGCGGTAAAATTAAATTTTATGTGAATTTTCAAATTCTCCTAGGAGCTGGGTAAAAGACGGTGAAAAGTTCAGTAAAATTTTTATATATCTAAAATTATTATAAACTGACTCTAATGAATTATGTAGAACATATATAGGTATTGTGTATCTATTTTAACCTAAAATAAATTTAAATAAAATAAATAATTATTTAAATAAAAATTTGGTTTTAAACTATAACTCTGTGTTTTTCACTATTCATCAAAAATTAAAAGTTTTTAGAAAAATACAAAAAATTCACCGTAAGCTAATTTCGATATTCTGAATCCAAAAATGAAGTCCATTTTGAAAGATAAAATTTATATAATTTCAAAATGTGGGTATTAATATTCATAACGGCTAATTTTATTGGGTTGTGGTGTGTGTTAGAACTCGAAGTTGCATACAAAACATGCTACTGTATTATTCAAAGGGAAACGTACTGTGGAAGCTTGGTGTGTTACATTCTCCCCTCCTTCAAATAATTTTATCCTCAAAATTTCTAGAATACTACCACATGAAAAGACTCGGGTGGTTCTTCATCATAAGTTCCTCGGGTACCCACATTGCCTCTTCTATCTTATGGTTTCTCCATAGAACTTTTACCAGACGAGTCGTCCGGTTTCTCAGCACTTGTTATCTTGTATCAAGAATCTTGATAGGCTCTTTGCAATAAGACAGATCGGGTTTCAGTTCTAATTCCTCATAGGTGAGTACATGCGTTGGGTCAGACATGTATTTTTTCAATAGTGATACATGGAACACATCGTGAACTTTGGAGAGATTTGGAGGCATTGCCAAATGATAAGATACATCCCCAATTCATTCTAGAATTTCGAAAGGTCCGATGTACCTGGGACTCAATTTACCTTTCTTACCGAAACGTATAACTCCCTTCCATGGAGATACCTTCAAGAAAAAATGATCTCCTACCTAAAATTATAAATCCTTCCTTCGGTTGTCAACATAGCTCTTATGTTTACTTTGAGCTACTTTGATGTGGTTTTGGATTAACTTGACCTTTTCTATAGTTTCCTCCACCAGTTCTGGGCCTACGAGTTTTCTTTCACCAACATCATCGCAATAGGTTGGTGTACGACATCTCTTTCCGTATAACGCTTCATATGGTGCCATCTGAATACTTTAATGGAGGCTATTGTTATAGGAAAATTCTACCAGAGGTAAATATTGATCCCACATACCCTGGAAGTCAAGTGAGCAGGATCTCAATAGGTCTTATAGGGTTTTAATAGTCTGTTCTGATTGTCCATCAGTTTGGGGGTGGTAGGCAGTGCTCAAAATAAGTTCAGTATCCATGGACTTCTGAAGACTTTTCCAGAATCTTGAAGTAAAACAGGGATCACGATCAGAAATAATCGATAGGGGTACTCCATGGAGTCTCACAAATTCATTAATATATAGTCTTTCTAGTTGTTCAAGTGGTAAATCTTCTCTTATAGCTAGAAAATGTGTTGACTTGGTAAGACAATCAACAATGACCCATATTACATCGTTCCTTCTAGGAGTCTTTGGTAGCCCCATGAAAAACTCCATCGTGATATTATCCCATTTCCACTCAGGTATGGGAAGAGGTTGCATGACTCCTCCAGGCTGTTTCCTTCCAGCTTTCACTTGTTGAAAAACCATACATCTTAACACAAAATCAGCAATCTCCCTCTTTATGTTGTCCCAATAAAAATGATCCTTCAAATCTCTATACATTTTGGTGTTCCCAGGGTGTATAGAGAAATTGTAACTATGAGCATTGTCCAACAATTCCCTTTTTAAATCAGGTATATTGGGAACACAAAGTCTCTTCCCAAATTTTAAAACTCCATCTTCATACACAAATTCACTCAATATCCCATCATTCACAACTTTAATATTCTTTTTAAACTCTTCATCATCGGTCTGAGAACTCTTTATCCTTTCTAGTAAATATGCTTTGACAACCATTTGAAAAAGTATTGATGTTTCACCTTCTATGGTAATTCCCATATCCATCTTTACTAGATCTGTGTATATAGGATCCTTTTCAAATCTCATCTTGTTTAAAACTCCATGATCCTTTCTACTCAAAGCATCTGCCACCTTATTTGTCTTCTCCAGGTGGTAGTGTATTGTTCAATCATAATCCTTGAGTAGTTCAAGCCATCTCCTTTTCCTCATTTTGAGTTCTTTTTGTGGAAAAATATACTTCAAACTTTTGTGATCGGTATATATCTCACATTTTTCACCATAGAGATAATGTCTCTATATCTTCAAAGAAACTATTACAGCCGCTAACTCAAGATCATGAGTAGGATAGTTTTTCTCATGAATGTTCAACTATTGTGATGCATAGGAAATAACCCAATCATTCTATATAAGGACACAACCAAGTACTTTCATTGAAGCATCACTATAAATATCAAACCCATCATTCCCCGATGGTAGAGTCAATATAGGAGAATTGACTAATATTATACTCAGTTCTTCAAAACATTCTTAACACACTTTTGTCCAAACAAATTTAACCCCTTTTCATGTGAGCTTCATTAATGGGTTAGCCAATCGGGCAAAATTCTGGACAAAATGCCGATAATAACCTGCTAAACCAATAAAACTGCATACCTTAGTTATACTCGTCGGTGATGGCCATTATTGGATTGCCTTGGTCTTAGAAGGATCAATGGAAATTCAATCCTTAGAGACAATATGGAAAAGAAAAGAAATCTCCTGAAGCCAGAATTCACACTTGCTAAACATCCCATATAATTCATGTCTTCTAAGAGTCTTCAGTATAATGCACAAGTGATTTTCATGATCTTCGTAGCTTTGGAGTATACCAAGATATCATCAATAAATACCACTAAAAAATCATTGAGATTTTCCTTGAAAACTCTCCTCATTATTTCCATGAAAATAGAGGGTGCATTAGTCAGCCCAAAAGGCATTACTGTAAACTCATAATGCCCGTACCTGGTTCGAAATGTTATCTTTGGAATTTCTTCCTTCTTCAAAAACAACTGATGGTATCCTGATTGAAGGTGAATCTTTGAAATGTTTTGAGCTCCATGCAGTTGGTCAAATAAATCATCAATTCGAGGTAGGGGATACTTGTTCTTTATTGTTATAGAATTGATCTCCCTATAGTCGATACATAACCTCATAGATCCATCTTTCTTCTTAACAAAAAGGACTAGGGCTCCCCATGGAGAAACAATAGGGAGAATAAATCCCTTATTACTCAATTCATCTAGTTGTTTCTTTAGTTCAACTAATTCCACAGTGTCTATTCTATAAGGGGTATTCGATATGGGCCTTGAACCAGGAATTAAATCGAAGGAAACCTCAAATTCTCATTCTGGAGGATGTCCAAGTAAATCTTCCGAAAAAAAATCTACATATTCTATCACAATAGGTACATCCTCTATTTGAACATTCCTTTACTCACCCACAGTTATTTCATTCTCTTCCTCCTCGATAATTGAATTTAGTTGAGCTACTAGGGGTGGATTTAGATAAGAATCAGGTGGTGATGATTCTGCTCTAAAGATAAGGTGTTCTTTCTCATCATCATCAAAATCATAACCTCTTTCTTCTTATAATAAATCTTCTCATCATGGTCCGAAAGCCAATCCATACCGAGGATTATATCAAATTCAATCATGGGTATGATGATGAGATCAACAGATAAAGAACATTTATGTGCTCTAATGGGGACTAATTCACAAAACTTTGTTGCAATGATACTTCCCTTAGGATTTTTGGCTGACAACTCCCTTGTTAAATCAAATTGGAAATATCTAATTTTCTTAGCAAACTGGGATGATATGAAATAATGCGATGATTCAGAATCAAATAAAGCATTTTCTAAAAATGAGGAAACCATTAAATTACCTTCCACCACATCTTTAGAAGCTTCTACCTCAGCAGTAGTGATAACATAAGATTGTCCTTGATCCCTTGGCCTTTTCTGAGGTAAGTTTCCTTGACTCTTCAGACATTCATTTTCATAATGTCCCATCTCCTTGAAATTGTAGCTTTGAAAATCTGTAGCTTCTTTCATCCCCTTGCAATCACGAGCTTGGTGGCCTTTTTCACCACACTTGTAACATAATCCCATTCCCTTCAAGTAAGTACCAAGGTGTTTCTTTCCACATTTACTGTAGTATAGATATTCAAATTTTCCCTTCTTCCCCTTATTTCTATTCCCAGAGTTATCAGAAAATCTCTGTTTCTCTTGCTTTTCTTTAAAGTCGTAAGACTTAGAGAATTCATTTTCTATCTTGATACCACATGAGAAAATATCTTCGTGGGATGAGAAGGATTGTGAGAATAATGCTCGACTAAGAAATGGTTTTAACCCATAAAATAAATGATCAATCTTACTCCTTGGGTTACACAAATAATCTGTTGCATGCCTCTCTAACCTTGTAAAGTTAGCCTCATACTTTGCGAAATTCTCATCCTCCTTTTGTCTCAGACTCAAAAATTGCCTTTCCATATCTGCTCGATGGTCATGAGGAAAGTATTTTTCTAAGAAAATATCTTTTAAATCCCTCCATTCCATATTTGATACTTCATTATCTTCTTTCCTGTTTTGAATCAATGACCACCATTGATCAGCATCTCCAGTGAGGCGGTAAACTACCATGATAACTTTCTCCCTTTCACTACTCCACAAGGAATGGAATATTTTATCTAAGGAATTTATCCATTGCTCAGCTACTAGTGGATTTGTACCCCCATTGAATGTTGGTGGTTTTTTCCTCATGAAGCGGTCTAACATTGATCCTCCACACCGCGGATCAGGGTGCTCCATACGGGTAAGGTAATTATTCATAACCTGAGTGAGTTATCCCAGAATGGTGATTTGATGATCAAAACCAGTTGCATCACTAGCTCCACTATAATTATCTTGATCAGGAGGGAAATCCCTACATGGAGTGCGTGCATTGATATGGTTTCCATTTCTTCCACTAGGCTCCATTTATAAACAATGGCATACACTAGATTAATTTATGAATCACGATACATAAATCCAAACTTGTAAAACACTTAACATGAATTTAATAGTTTATGGATTTAATCCATAATCATAAAAATGTTTTCTTTAAGGAAGTATATACTCATAAAACCTTCAAAATAGTTTGTAAATAAAATGAGAATTATCCTAAGCATATCCCCCGGGAGTGTCGTAAACAAGAGTGCAGTAAGGCCCGTTGTCGTGCACCAGTTCCTGTTCGAGTCTAGCTCAAAGTGGTGTTTTCGGGGTTTACCCCTAGGTACATTTGTGCCAGAGTCGCCTCTACCTGCTCATATCCAAACATGGATGTATTTCTCATAAAACTCACAAAATATCTACAAAACCAAAATTTTAGGAAGTTCTTCTATACTAATCATCAAAGTCCATCTTAGGTCTATGTGCTTTAACTAGAGTTTATCTAAATCTAGCATCCAAGGTTTATACTAAACTTCCTCTGATACAAACTATAACTCCCCAACCCCAGTTACCCAGAGTCGGTGCATTATTACATAACATTGGCATGATCACAAGAGATCAAGTCTCGAAAAACTGTTTAGTTTTGTAGCCTTGGAATCACTAGATACATTCATAATGTTTACATTACATCATAAAGTAAAAAACTAAAACAAAATCTTGTCTCCATAGACCACACTCATATCCCCTCATACTATCTCTGCAGGTCATTCATAAAATACTTCTTCACATCCTAGGAAAAATAAAACATAGAAAGGGGTGAGCTCAGATGCCCAGTAAAGATAACAATATAACAGAAACTTTCATAAATAAACATAAACATTTAAGACGATGTATAACTAAAACCAAAGCCTTTTAAACTCGAACTTTAGCATAATATGGAAGAAATAAAATGAAATAATGTAATTTACTTATTCACATGGATATTCTACTAGTGAAATAATCACATACAATATCAATAACCACTTTTATAATGATGGAATGCATAATACCAGACTATCATAACCACATAGTCAAGGACTTGTGCCAAGACTACAAATAAGATTTTGTCAAGGCCTTGTTCCAAGAAACAAGTTTGTCTCATGAGACCTACCGATGCATCAAAGAGATATAGCGGGCTCCACCCGTCACTTACTAAGTCTAATGCATTCCTCATATGAAAAAGTTTAAACATAACATAAACATTCATATTAAAACTAGCATACGAAATGTCAATACATTACCCATAAACCATGAATGGTATAAAAATAACACATCCACAGTCAAACATATCACAAAACATTCAATACAATATGCAATATTTATATCATAATAAATCAACTTCAAAATAAGTTTAAAATCCATTAAAGGATTTTGACATAGATGAAAATGATTTTTAATACTTTTTGAGAGAAATATATATTTTTCATGAAAACATTTGAAAGTCACAAAATTTGGAATGGAAGATATTTAAATAAATTTTGGAATCAAAGTTTCTCATACCACTTTGAAAATTATGAAAGTAACTAACATTTTAAAACATTCATGTCTATATAAATAAATCCATAAAAACATTTTTGAAAACATGGACATTAATGAGAATGATTTAGAAGAATAAATATTTAAAACATTTAAAATAATTTTTTAGTAAAAATTCCTTTAAAAATAATCCCTTTGAAAACACTTTTATGAAACATGGACATGGATAATAATTATGTCTGAGTAGATACTTACGTAAAAACAACCTCAGATAATAATGATATTGTAAAATAAACCCTTACCTTGTACATTTACTTGGTAGAGGTTATTTTAACCTCCTGTGTAATGGTGAAATAATTTTTATTAAATTATAAAAGAATCATATAAATTAATATGATATCATATATTATTTTTTAACATTTATTTGTTAATAATACCTTAGTATTATCGTTATTTTAGGTGTTAACTTACTCGTTTTCTTTTATATGGTTTGTTACATAAACCATGTTTGTTATGGATAGGTTGTATCTTATTCATATAAAGAATGATATCAAGTCCTTAAACATTATTTTTTAATAATCAAATGAAAATTAGACTTGAATAGATACGATTGGGAATGAATCTCATCGCGTTCGTGGGGACGGTAGTCCGTACATACACACGTGCGACAATATCATTTTTTTGATATTAAAATCGTATATAATTGGATGGTATATCATATATAAAGGATAATTATAATTTTATATTTATTATTTACTTAAATTACACTTCATTATCATACCCATTTAAATAATAATGTTTTGAATAACAATTACACTATGACGTGGAGACGGTAACCCATACGTATTCACGTATGGTGTCATGTCATTCAAAGGATGGATAGATTACTGAATATGGTTGTACCATATTTTTAATAACATCACAGTATATAGAAGATACTGGATTTATTATTTTAGAATGGAAATAACAAAGACATAAGTAGTTTAAGAAGAAAGGAACTTGAAACAAGGTGGTGAAAACATTACCTCTTCTTCGGGTTCTTCCTTTTTATTAGATCAAAAGGGATCCTTAGGTTGGATTTATGACCAAACTAAGGCCTATAGGGTTAAGTTTGGGAAGTTGAGAGAATATTTGGGTAGGGGTTTTCCAAACCAAAAGGCTTTGAAGGTGTGAATTTGAGAGAAAGGAGAGTTCCCTTTTATAAGAGGGGTGAGGGCCACCATTGGAAAAGATAGAAATATTATTTTATAATAAATTCATATTCGGTTTCTAATGGCTCCAAAGTGACTTTTTCAAGGATAAGGTGGGTATGGGTCAAATTACTTTCAATAAATAGATTTTAGATAGGTTTAGGTCACTATATTAACCTTATCATTTATATTTAAGTCTTAGATAAATAGTTTGACATTTACCATGTCTCTTTGTATTTTTATATTATATAGTTAATAAACATACTATATACTTCCAAGCGACCCCCAAGTGGTACATTAATGATACAAATATCATTATATAAGTCCTTTGGCCAAAAATTTAGATTTTTATGAATATAATATCAATTAATAATATAATATTCGTTTTAAATACTCTTTTATGTCAATTTTCACACTATTTAATAATTGATTTTTGATAAAGTCCTAAAAACATTATTAATTCGAAATAAATTAATTTAATCAATCCTAACATGGCATATTAACCTATAAATTTTTTTTATGGCCTCCAAATTTTCAAATTATATTTATTTTAACATTTATAATACCATTTATTTGATTATTTCATTAATAAGGAAAATACTGCATCATCATTGTATCATAACTACATTTAATTATCAAATGTATAAAAATTATAAATAAAATATCATTGTGTAGGAAATATTTTTATATTTATTATTAATATTTAAAATCAAATTTATCTTATGTATAAATATATATTAAAAATGTTTTAGTAATTAAACATTGATTTTAACTCTTTTAACACTTCTCTGAATTAAATAATAATAAATGTCCTAATCTAATCCATGTGGAACAAAGAGGTTCATACTTTATTCCTAAGGTTGTTTTTGGTCGAATTATACTTATAAAATAGAATTAGGACATTTGTTAGGGTAATAATAATATCATTTTTACCCTTAATTACCCTATTAACTTTTAACCATGGTAAATAAAAGAAAAAAGTTACTATTCACAAAAAATTATTTTTATCTTATTGAACCACAATTTAATCCTTGATATTAACTGTGTCTCTCAGATTTTCTAAATTCCACTCACAGAAGCGGTAAAATAAAATTTTATGTGAATTTGCAAATTCTCCTAGGAGCTGGGTGAAAGACGTTGAAAAATTCAATAAAATTTTTATATATCTAAAATTATTATAAACTAACTTTAATGAATTACATTGAACATATATAGGTATTATGTATCTATTTTGACCTAAAGTAAATTTAAATAGCATAAATATTTAGTTAAATTAAAATTTTGGTTTTAAACTATAACTCAGCGTTTTTCACTTTTCATCAAAAATTGAATGTTTTCAGAAAAATACAAAAAATTCACTGTAAGCTAATTTTGATATTCTGAATCCAAAAATGAAGTCCATTTTGAAAGATAAAATTTATAAAATTTCAAAAAGTGGGTATTACTATTCATAACAGCTAGTTTTACTGGGTTGTGGTATGTGTTAGAACTCGATGTTGCGTACAACACACGCTACTGTATTATTAAAAGGGAAACGTACCATGGAAGCTTGGGGTGTTACAATTAGTTTTGTAGAACCCATGATCGGGATTTTTTTATTTCAAATATATAATTTTTTCCCATAAGTGAGTGATGAAATATTCATGAGAATTACCACAATTTAACATTGTTTTTAATGACATAATAGCTTGGTTTTAGTGTTTATGATTCTTATGGGAATAAATTTAAATAAAGAAACATAAAACATAAGTATAAAACCATAATATTGAAAAATAAGAGGGATCATTTTTATTAATTTTATTCATCCCATTTCTTCTATCAATGCTTAGTGAGAACAATAAGATCAGATCAATCCTACCTTCTTGGACCGAGTTTGTGTTCTTCCAAAAATCACATGTTCATCGTTTGGTGCTTAGATCTATCATGCCTGCACATGATAGTCTAAAATGGGTGAACCAAAAGCTTTACTACATGTTTGGATGAATTAAAATGGTTTTTAATTTGATCCTATAACCTATGATGATCTGATGACGAGGAGAGAATGCTTGGATCACATTATACCACTGAGGTATCATTTCATTATTATGTTTAATTTTATCATTCTTAAATTAAATCATACAATGATCTGTGGGGGAATCTCAGTACTAAACATCCCATGGTACACCATCACCCTTTAATGTTGGTGTCTGTTTCATATGGAAGTCTCTAGATAATTCTACCAATAATTTCTCAATCTTATAGAATCCAATCTCTCCTAGCTATACAACCATGAACACATCTGGTGGAAAAGACTCACCACATACACACAGATAGACACACACAAACCCAACCACACACAAAAACACATACACATTGACATTTAGACACACACACATACAAACACACATATGCATACATATAAACACACACACACACACAAAAACACACAACACACACACACACACACAAACAAACAAACACACACTCACACAGACACACACAGACACACAGACACACATACACCTACATACGTACGTACGTACTCACATACGTACATATTTACCTATGTACATATGTACATAAGTACATACATACATCCAAATATCCATACATCCATTATCACATACATACATAAATACATACATAAATACATACATACATACATACATACATACATACATACATACATACATACATACATACATACATACATACAAACATATTTACATTCATACATATCGACACACACACACACAGACACAAAAACACACATATAGACACATATACACAGACACACACACAAACACATAGAAACTTCTAAAATGGGGGCAGTCTTCCTCTACAAGTCTTGACCCTTAATAAAAAAAATCAAAATTTATTTTTTTTACATTGACTCACAGCTCAAGTATTCATACATATAAACCTCCTAATGTTATTATCATCATTTTTTTGGTGACGATCAAGTGATAGTGGCTAAATCTCCAAACTGAATAGGCTTCTTACATGTTCATCTATGGAGCTCCAATTCAGACATCACCTTAACACTTTTATTTTCCCGTTTTAATATCAACTCAGTTACCAGCTCATTTCTTGGAAAACTCTAACCATCAATGAGAATGAAATAGAACTCAATTATATTTTTACACTATCACTAATCTAAACTAAGTACCCAATTTCTAGTATATAGTAAAAAAATTTAACTAATATCATGCCAAAAACATTATTTCCATGAATCACTTGATTTCCATCAATAGGGACGCATGATAGTTCATGTGTTGGGTGAAAGTTCTAAGAAGTAGTAGTAAGGACAAAGATAGAAGCGTGTTGGGATATTAGACAGAGGGGTTAGGTAGAAACCAATGGTAGCTTTATATTTCACTATATTATTTATTATATGGAATGTTAGGAAGTGGTTAGAGTTGTTGGGGAATAGGATAAGATCTATTATAAAATGGGTCTAGCAATTTTTTAGAAGGGGAAATGAATGGGATAGTTTGTCTTCAGTGGAAAGCTGATATGAGGGTTATGATTCAACTTTGGGAGCTGCATCTTCCAAGAATATTCACATTTATCTGCACTTATCCTCCTTTATCTTATGTTGTATCTTATAATATATATAATTAGTACTCTGTTGGATATAATATAATTCCACTTCAATTCTATCTCTCTTGAACCTTGAAACTTATGAGCCATGAATGGAAAACCTAATCTACAACCCTACCTAAACTGGCTTGGATAACATCCATCTGGGTTTCTGGTCCATGAATTAGGTGTCCATAATCAAATAAGACCCTAAATCCCATATTGATCCCACCAAAAAAATCTATATGTTCCAAATCTGACACTCATATATGCATCATCCTCCTGAAATAATTAATGAACCTACCATTGAACCCATCAACAACATTTCACTCCTACTCCTGTTTGGGAGGCAATAATGAGCATACGAACCAACAAAAAAAGGATCAATGTACTATTATTTAATTATTTCCATGGTTTCCATTATGAATACTCTAAAATCATAATACTCATAATTTTCCTTATAAACCCCCCCCCCTTATTTATATAAATCTCTTAACAATCCTCAAAATCCTTTTTCAAATCCTGGGGATAACAATGAATAAAATTATATTACATAAATTTTAGTACACTAAAAATAGAAAAAAAACACATAAAATATGTGTCATTATATATCAAAATAGTGGTTATTTAAATTGAAAACAAGGAATACCAATAGTGAAGAATAGCTGATCTGAATCTGTGAAAAACAGAAAGATACAACAATTCTCGATGAATGAATTTTACATTGAAGTTCTATATTTTTTAGTTTCCAAATTTCAGGTTTCTTTTTTATTTTGAAAAAAATGTGATTGAAAATATAACATTTATATATCCAATTGAGACTTTTTTTAATCACTACTTCTATGTGAATATTTATTTTTTTACCTAAGAATTCACTACAATGGAAACACCAAGGGTTGATCTCTAGGTGGTTACTCATAGACATTATTCTCCTATTTTCACTATTTAAACATGGAAGTGTGGGGTTTTATATGAAATTTTATATGTTATATGTATAGATGAATGAAATTACACCATGAATACAAGATAAAAAGAAAATAATGTTATACTGACCATAGTGAAGTGTTCAAACATTTCTCTTTTATCAATCAAAGATCACCTCATTTATTTAAAATGAATTCCTCACTTTATTCTTTGAAATAAAAAATAAAATATCATTTACCATGAATATCACTATTACAAATGGAAATAACTCTTTACAACAATCATAATGATTTAATTCAATTATATTAAGATATAATTTATTCATTTAATAATTTCAAAAAAAAAACGATTCAATAAAAACTCATTGTAGTCCTGAGACATAATCAAGAAACCGATAGTTAAGTATCAAATGAAGATTGTTTTAACTCATTTTCCATTAGATAAACTCATTAGATCATATATGAGATTAACAAATGAGAGGAAAATAAATAATTATAAAGATAATAAAATAAAACAATTCAATAAATAATAATCTCAATTTTATGAACTAAATACTCAATGGGAGATCAACAATAAGAATGAATGAAATTTTGAATCTCGAGAAGAGATTACCTAAAACTAGCCCAAAAACATGCATGTATAATATTAATATGACATGAATAAATTATAATAAAAAGAACATTTCATGTGAGGATAATAAAAATAAAATAATTATATAAGGAAGAAAAGACAATTATAACATAAAGAAAACAATATGAAAATTAGTGTTAAGGGAGGAAACTATCAGAAAATAGTCATAAAAGATATTAACATATTGGGAATAGTATTCATTGTTTTGGAAACAATGAGACAAAAAATAATCAAACAATTCTCAAAAGAAGAGTAAAAGGGAGAAAAGGAACAAAACAACATGAAGAAGATGAAAATAGTGATTTAAGTGCCTTGAGAATAATATATATGTTCACAAACATGTTGAATTACTTCACTAATTTAGGAGAAGAATTATAGAATGTTTTTAGAGTTCATAAAACTATATCACAAAGTAGATCTTAAAGAAGATGATGTATCTTTTTGACCATATCAAAATATGTCTAATGTACTATACTAACTGGTGGATATAAGTCTATGAATCTAAAATGAATTTTTTATTTTTCTAGTCAAATACTACTATTGTGTCCTATTGAATTCCACACCTGTAACATCCCTCCCAATCCCATTTGCTTGAGAGGTTGGAGGAATGCTACTTGGCCTTATGCGATATTCCCAAGGCGCCAAAGGATGGAAATAAATGCCAAGGGATTTTAGAATCATTGGGGAATGATTTTCCCTTTTGATAAAATCAAACAAATGAATATTCCATTACGAAAAAAGCTATATGATGCACATTAACCAAACAACCCAACCCATACATTTCCAAGAATCAACCAAGTGACCAAACACAACCATACCATTACCAAAGACCAATCCAACCAAAACACCGCAATACAACAATCAGAGTACCAAGTAGAAGACCAAACAACAGGACTCCAATGGAATATGACACCATCCATAGATCCACACAAAGCTCCTTGCTCCAAGAACCACAACATCACCAAAGCATCATGCCGAACTGCTAGAAAAATGAGATTCTTTACTCTTATCTATGTCCTATAATACAACATCTTCAAAAGCACCCATGTTCCAAAGCAGGGGGTGAGTACAATACTCATTATGTTTTCCTTAAATTAATTCCCTACACACACCACTTGGATGAAACCGTTAGCAAATTTATATAAAGAAGTTTATATTAAACAATAAATAGTGAAACAATTTGCAACAATCCAAACACTCCTTTACTAACCCATTTCACCCAAATGCCCGCATCACATAGAAAAGAAAAACAACCATACCACAAATCCATTTCAACATTTCACATTAGCATAAAAATTTCCAACTTTAAAATTAACACACAACAAGGAAACCAAAATGGTGGAGCTTCTATCCAACCTGTTCACCAATTTCCAACTAGCAGTGCTTCCCAAACTCTATCCATAATGGTGGATCTTCCATCCACTATACATAATCTTTTATAGTGAGACTTCCCACCCAATTCCACACATTAATACAAGTCATAACACTTATTCAACCAATAATCCCAAAAAAACAAGGCCACACAATAAGCACACTGTTATTCCCACCACATGACAATTCACCTCAATAAATCACCCATTTATTGAAAACACCATTTATCCCATTTCCATGACCAACCACATTTCAATAAAAAAAATATTTATTGAAAACCATCTTTCACAGTACCTTTTTCATAATCAGCCACTAACAATTTTAAAATCAACATTTTAAAATCACACAACAAAGCCCCTTTTTTCCACAATAACCCATTTTTCCCAAAATCTCACAAATCATCAGCAAATGGAATTCCAACAAGATTATCACATAATTATCAAAATTAATTTCAAGAAATTATTTTAACCAAAAAATTAGTTTTAACTAAGAGAAGTCGAGAGAGATTCCGCATAGCTTTAGGGTTCTAGTGAATTTAACCCACAAGAAACTACACCCCAATACAGGAAAACACTCCACTAAAACCACTCTAAATACCTTTTCCTATCATCAAAAGCCTTAAAATAAAAACCCAAGGGAATAAAAACCCTAGATCTACACAAAAGGGGTGTAGATCTATCAAACTGAGAGAGAGGGAAGATTAGATCTAGAGAAAACCACAATGAACTAAGCGAGGATACTCACTGGAGAAGAATCAGATCAAATACACCAATAAAACCCTTATATTTGCTTCCAAAATGAGTGGGAGAGAAACCCTAACCCTTGGTAAAAGGAAATATTGAGTGAGGCTTGTGTGGGAGAGAGTTTGGGTGTTTTTAGAGAAAACATGACTAATCCTGGATGGTTAAAAAACCAATTTTTACGGACTGAAAGGTGAGGTCGCATGGTTAGACAAACCGTGAACTAACCATGAACCTACTACTGACTCTAAGGGGCACCTTTCATGGACCACACTACATAGTTATGTAAACCATGCACAATCATTACATACCCCACTTCCCGCATGATACACCTCACACGTTTTCTACAAACCGTGCTCAAACCGTGCGACCTTAAAAAGGCCTCCAAAGTTTTCCAAACCCTCCCAAACCATCCCAAACTCATCTAGACTCATTACAAGAACTTTAAACACATAAAAAGGCATAAAAAGAGATACATACCTCAAACTAGGGGTACTTCATTCTCCCCAACATTGGATTTTTTGTCCTCAGAAAGTAGAGAACCATCGCTATGTAAAAAGACCTCGGGCAATTGATCGACCATCTATTTCTCATGCTCCCAAGTCTCCTCCTGATTATGACCATACTATAACAAAAAGAACAAACTAAAACAATGATTTTGTCATGCAAGACTCTCTCTTGACTATCAACATTCTACATTGGCTTGTGCACCAAGGAAGCATCCAGTTCTAACTTAATACGATCCTAACGAATCACAAGGTCATGACCCGGCTGATACTTTTTCAACTATAACATATGAAATACATTGTGCATCACACTAAAATATGTTTGAAAAACCTACCAATAATCCACCTCTTCAATCTGATCATGTATCTCAAAAGGCCCAATATAACTCAGAGAAAACTTACCCTGCTTCCCAAACTGACTACGTACCAACCAAGGAGAGATTTCCCAAAACACATGATCACCCACCTTGAAGGACAACAATCGTAGACAATGGTATGCATATGATTTATGATTACTTTGAGCCATCTCCATTCTCTTTCTAATAAAATTGATATTCTACATAGTCTCTTAGACAAGGCTTGATGAAATCATTGAAGTCTCACCCATTTCAACCCAATATAGTGGAGAACAATATAGACGCCCATAAAATCACTCAAATGGATCCATATGTATTGAAGTTTGATAAATGTTATTATAGGAGAACTCCAACAATGGTAAGTGATCCCCCAATGAACCGCCAAAATCCCTTATAGAAGACCTTAACATATCATCCAATGTTTTTATCATCCTCTCACATTATCCACTCATATGAGGATGATACGCTGTGCTCATCATCAACTGTGTCCCAAGGAATTTCTACAAAGATTTCTAGAAATGATATGTGAACCTCATATCTATATATAATACAATCAAAACTGGAACATTGTGCCTCTTTAACACCATCAGGATATAGATTTTGGACAGATCCTCTACCATATGAGATTCGTGAATCGAGATGAAATGGGCCTACTTCTTGAGCCGGTCCACAATCACCCATATGAAATCGTGTTTCCAAACCATTATCAGGAGACCTATCACAAAATCCATTGCTATTTTCTCCCATTTCCATACTAGGATAGGTAAATACTACAACATTACTACTAGCCACTAATTCTCTTCCTTGACCTGTTGACAAGTCAAGCATCTTGAAACAAACTTGGCCAAATCCATTTTCATACCAGCCCAACAAATCTTCACATTCAACACCTTATACATATTATGAAATCTAGGATGGACATCCCACCTGGAATGATGATAATCCCTAAAAAGTTCCTTCTGAAAAGACATTGGTACAACAATCCGATTCCAAAAACACAAAATTGAATTCCCATTCTCTTCCATGTCCTCAATGGGCTCCCCACCAATGAGTTTCAACATCACTGTCACACATTAATAATCAATTACCTATGCCTCTTTAACTAGACCAACCAAGTCAGTAACCAACAAAACTGGAAAGAATACTACTCTTTCACCACAATCCTTACATTCCAACCTCAAGTTGACTACGAACAACATCAGTTGACATTGATTCAATGTTTGTTTCACCACCTGAGCATATGATTTTCTACTCAATACATCCACCATTGAATTTAAATTGCATGGTGTGTACATTAATTCAGAATCAAATATCTGGATATATTATATCCATCTCCTTTTCTTTAAGTTCAAATCTCTTTGTGAGAAAATATGATGTAAGCTTTTTTGTTTGGTAATTACTATAAATTTCTCACTGAAGAGATAATGATGCCACATTTTTAAAGCATGAACCACTTCCACCAACTCTAAATAATGTGTTGGGTAGTTCTTATCATACAACCTCAACTGTCATGAGCCATATTCAACCACATGACCCCCTTTACGAGAACATACCCCAACCTTGATTCTGATGCATCACAATACAAAATGTACCCTTTCCCTGGTTCTGGAAAAACCAAGTACGGTACTGATGTAAGGTGACCCTTTATCTCTTCCAAATGCTTCTAACACTACTCATCTCGTTGAAATGGGATATTATTCCTTGTAAAAGTTTTAATTGGTTTATCCAATCATGAAAAATCATGAAAAAAACGTCAATAATACCCTACTAGACCAAGGAAGGTCCGTATCGCAGAAACATTATTTGGCAGTTTCCATGAGATAACAACCTATATTGTGTCTAGATCAACTGAAACACCTCTCCCAGAAATAACACGTCCAAGGAAATGTACCTCCTGTATCCAAAATTCACACTTTTTCAATTTGGCATACAACTGATGATCACTTAATATCCCTAACACTATCTCCAAGTTATGCTCAGGATCTACCCTTTTTCTCAAATACACCAGTATATCATCCACAAATACCACCACAAAAGAATCCAGATATCTCTAAAATATCTGGTTCATCAATTCCATAAACACTACTGATGCATTCGTTTGACCAAAGGGAATAACCACATACTTGTAATGGAGATATATACTTTTGAAATCTGTTTTGGGGACATCTTCCTACCTTACCCACAATTGATGATATCCTGATCTGAATTCAATCTTGGAGAACCAATGAGATCCCCAAAATTAATCAAACAAATAATCAATGCATGGAAGTGTATATCATTTCTTTACTGTAACCTGATTAAGTCTATGATAATCCACACATAGCCTCAGAGTTCCATCCTCTTTTTTGACAAACAAAACTGGTGTGGCCTATGGAGACGTGTTAGGCCAGATGAACCCTTTGTTTCCTAGCTCTTCCAACTGTACCTTTAATTCCCCCAATTCGGCTGGTTCCATTTGGTAATACGAAATTGAGATAGGACTGGTCCCTAGAAGGAGATCAATCCTAAACTCCACTTCTCTTATGAATGTTAACTCTGAGAATTATTTGGGAAAGACATCAATAAACTGATCCAAAAATATTTGAAAAACACTCTACTTAACACCTTCCTTCGATTCCAATGACAAGCCTCTAACTGATATAAGATCATGCCAAGATCTGGTGCCAACAAATCCATTGCACACAGATTCTCACTCTTCTCCCCCCTAAAGAGATCTCTAATGCCATCCTCCATCACAAAACTAGCCATTCGTGCATAGCAATCGATGTGGGCCTTAAATATTGACAACCAATCCATTCCTAGGATTTTATCATAAGCATCCATATCAAGCACAGAGAAATCCCACATCAATTCAATTCTGTCCCCAACTAAGCAACATGCTCTACATAGGAAGGCTCAACACTCTCTTTGACCTAGAGGAGTTTGTAGTTTCAAAATAGAAGGCATCATTTCCACATGTAAAGCCAACAAATCAAAGATGCAAGAAGCAATAAAAAATGTGAAGCACCCATATCAAACAAAGATTGCATCAACATGGAATTTAAAAGAACCATACATTGCACCGTGGATGGTCCCAACAGATCATCTATCACCACCTGCTCAGTTCCAAACAACTACTTACTTTCCACACTCTGATCTTTATTTCCCTAATGAGGTGTCATGGTATTCCGAGAATCACCATGACCCACTATGCTCTGCTAATGAGGGGTATACTGCTGCCCTCATTCCATTTAGGCATAAGACACCTATGACCTCAGAGGAGTGTCACAAACACCCGACCTCGGAGCATTCCGACAATAATGCTGAAATGTACCATCTTCTTACAATTATGACATGCTTGAGGTTGTGTCTCACAATCCTACTTGATGTGTCTTGTATGACCACATTGAAACCATCCTTACTTACTCTGAGGATTCATAAGAGTATTCGCTGATCCTGCCGTCAGATTCTGAGTCGTACTCCCAACCTAGAAATAAGTGTCCCTCTTCTGATTGAACCTAGTGTTCGATTTCTCACTATTTACTATTGGTACTAACTTACCTTCCCCACCTATAGCCCCCAAAAGATCTCACTCAGCCCCCATATCTTTATTCACCATTTCTACGTAATCATTTATACACAACACTATGATCTTGGAACAATTTCTTAGTTCAAACCAACTTCAAAAATTTGTGCCTTTAACAATTTACTACCCACCACCTTGGGTGAAAACCACACTAAGTTCATAAACTTAGCCACATATTCTCTTACCACCATGTTCCCCAGCTTCAAACTGAAGAAATACATTATATGCTGAATTCTGAACATATGAGGGTAGAATTTTTTATTAAAAAATTCCTCAAACCCCTCTCATGTCACAACGTGGTCTGTCCCAACTTGGACCACCAGATCCCACCACTAAAAATAAATATCTTCCAACATGTATGGGGCTAACTTTTACTTTCAGCTTTGTTACTATTCCCAAGAATCCAAATATCCTATTCATTCTATTCATCCATGCTTCATCCCTTTCCGTCTCTAAATCACCCCTAAACATGGGTGAATTTTGTCTTTGAAAATGAACCACATGATCTGAATGCTTTAGTTCATCCCCTTTGTTCCCACATTCCACAGCCTAGAAAGCTTGCACTATACTTTGCACTAACTGCTGGTTCACCTAAGGCTCAGGTGCAACCAAATTTTCAGTAGCTTCCTCCGGTTGGTCTCTATGATGCCGACCCGATTCCATTTATATAAAAAAACAACCATAAGTCCCACTCCCTTAACAAGAAAGTGTATACAATTTATATTTCTTTTATATAACAAATATCATAACCAGTCTTCTTACAAGTTCACATTTACCATGTATCACTATTCCAAAAAATTCAACATGTTATGAAAATAAACCAATTTTAAAAATACCACTAGTTTCTATGTTTCAAACCCTTCCGTTTTGAAACCCAATTTAGATTTTCCAAAATCCACACATTCGTACCACACCGTAAATCATTATACCTTAATGAAATATGCAACCTAGAGGGAAGTCATTTCTACCATGCATACCATGCTCACCTCATTGTATGCACCCATGAAAATGAGATATCCAATGCCTATGAGTGTCTACAAACACTTATGTAACTAACTCCCTGGTAACTTTAAGTTCATCATAAAATGGTTAACTATGTCCTTTTATGCTATAAATTCTATGTTCTGAAAATCCTATACCTTTCTACAATCCCAAATCAAGGAATAGACCAAGAATGAATGTCAACACCAAGACCAGCAGTCAAAACCAAAGGACTAAACAACCTATCTCACTTGAATGCGAAGGACCGAACAAACTGATACCACTTGTAACATGCTGCCCCATCCCATTGTCTTGAGAGGGTGGAGGAATGCTACTTGCCTTTAAGCGATGTTCTTAAGGTTCCAAATGCTGGCAATAAATGTAAAGGTCTTCAAGAATCATTAGGGAATGATTTTCCCTTGAGGTAAAATCAACCAAATAAAGATTTCATTTCCAACAATACTATATGATGCATGTTAACCAAACAACCCAACCCATATAGTTCCATGAATCAACTAAATAACCAAACACAACCAAACCATTCCTAAATACCAATCCAACCAAACCACTATAATAAAACAATCAGAGTACCAAGAGGAAGACAAAAAAACAAGACTCAAATGGAATAAGAAACCATCCATAGCTCCACACCAAGCTCCATGATCTAAGAACCATAACATCTCCAAAGCATCATAACGAACCACTAGAAAAATAAGATGCTTTACTGTTACCTGTGTCCCAGAATAAAACATCTTAAAAATAACCTAAGTCCCAAAGTAGAGGGTGAGTAAAATACTCAATGGGTTTCCCCGAAATTACTTCCCAACACATGCCACTAGGATGAAACCATTATCACATTTATATAAAGCAGTTTATATAAAACAATAAATAGTGAAACAACTTACAACCAGCCAAACACTCCTTTACCAAGCCATTTCACCCAAATTCCCACATAATATAGGAAATCCAAACAGCCATACCATATTCCATTTCACTATTTCACATTAGCACAACAATTTCTATATTTAAAAGCAACACACAACTTGGCAACCAAAACAGAAGAGCTTCTGTCCAACTTGTTCACCCATTTACAACTAGATATACTTACCGACTACTATCCATAATTGTGGTTATTACATCCAATATCCATCACTTTTTATAGTGATATTTTCTTCACACTTCCACACATCAAAAAAATCCACAACACTTTAGAAACCAACAATATCAAAATACCAAGGCCACACAATAAGCACACTGTCATTCCCATCACATGCTAATTCACCTTAATAAATCACCCATTTTTTGAAAACACCATTTATCACACTTTTTATGCCCAATCAAATTTCAATAAAAAACATATTTATTGAAATACATATTTCAAAAAAAATCATAATCACCCACTAACAATTTTAAAATAACACAATAAAGAACCTTTTTGAAACAATAACCCATTTCCCCCAAAATCCCCAAAATCATCACCAAATGGATTTCTAACAAGATTTTAAAATAATTATAACAATTAATTTCAATAAAAAAAATTAATTGTAACCCAAAATACAAGTTTTTATCATGTGGAGTCGAGAGGGAATCCACTTACCATTAGTGTTATGGGAAATTTGACCCACAAGGAACAACACCCCAATCTGGTAAAACGCTCTAATTATACCACTCTTGATATTCTTCCCTATAATAAACAAGCCTTGAAATCAACACCTAAGGGAAAAAACCTAGATCTACACACAAAAAGTGTAGATCTATAAAACCAAGAGAGAGGGAAGAGTAGATGTAGAGAAAACCACAAGGAACTAAGTGAGGAGACTTACCAGATAAGAATTGGTTCAGCCACACCAATAAAACCATTCAATTTGCTTCCAAAACATATGAGAGAGAACCCATAACCCTTGATAAGAGGGAATCATGAGTGAGGATCGAGTGGGAGATAGAGTTTGGGTGTTTTTATGGAAATCCCAACTAATCCCGTATTTTTAAATAACCCATTTTTATGAGCTGCATGGTTAGATAGACCATGCACTAACCATGCGCCTGCTGCTGCCTCAAAGGGGAACCTTGCACGAAACATCCCGCATGGTTAGGAAAAATGTGCACAAGCCATGTGTACGCCACTGCCGGCACAGTTTACCTCACATGGTTTATCCTAACCGTGATCAAATCGTGCATCCTTAAAAAGGCCTCCAACGTTTTCCAAAACCATCCCAAACTCTCCCAAACTCATCCAGACTCACCCTAAGAACTTTAAACACATAAAAAGGCATAAAAAGGCTACATACCTCAAACATAGGGGTTCTACAACACCACTATAATATCCTTACATGTGCTGTTATAGTAAGTCTGCACTGTTTCAGTTCCCCCTTGGTGTAACCAGTTAGCTCTACTATAGTATGATTGAAATTTCTACAGTGCCCAAAATTTAGGTCAGCTGTCTTAGTTCCCCAGTATAGTGACCCAAATTTTTCATACAAGACAGTTTCACAATTTTAAAGATAAATGACATAATATTTATATATTCAAGTATCAAAATGTTTAATATCTTAGGAAAATTTGGATCATAATTCATTTATACATAATAAAACATAAACATTACTAAAATAATTCTTCTTTATACACTTAGAATCTATCACAATATCCATAGTATATATAGTCACCTGAAGATATACATTATAGAAAGGTGTGAGATAAAAGACCAGTAAGTAGAATGATAACATAGAAAAAATAAGATCATGTATCAACAATACATGGGTGAGAATAATCATCATAATCATGTTATAAGCATGGGATCATAATCATAATCACGAAGAAGAAATTTTTAAAGGAATTGAATATAGTGGGACATAAAAATGAAACATCATTTCATAGTGGTATAATTCCATGCATATTTTTGAAAAAATATACCATCATTTCCAAGCATAACATATAACTCCCCAAGCCCACTCTTCCAGATTTAGTGCTTAAAATGCTGTGTAATTTTTTTTATAAAAGTAATTCAACAATTACACAACACTTTAATGAAACGGGGATCTTTTACCGGTCTCGGTTCGCGAAGATTAGACAAAATCTTACATTGATCAGAGTTGAAAAAAAAATAAAACAACTGTCCACTACACTTCCAAACGCACTACAACAAAGATGACCAACTCTGGAATTCAAGCCAACCTGTGAAAAACATTTCAAAAATGTAGGGTGAGCACAAAATATGCCCAATAAGGGCTTTTGATTTTTTTTGATAAATCTCTTTTAAAAATATCATTTCGATAATAAATTTGAAAATTTTAAATTGTAAATGAATTTTTAAATCAACCTTTACAAAATAATGTAATTCTTTTGAAAAATAATTATACTTTGAAAACACTTTTAAACTAATCTAGTGATTTACTTTGGAGAATATTAAGAAAATTTCATGAAAACAAAACATCATTTTGAGGCAACTTAATTCTTCGAAGGATGTCTTGGGCCTACCCACTTAGTGAAGTATGGGTCCACTCCCCAATGACCTTCTATTTTTACAATGAACAAGGGCCCATATTTTTTGAAAACGTTTAAAGATTTCTTTACATATATATATATATATTAGTATTTGTGACTGGTGTTTTTTACTTTTAAATATGTCAATGTATTAAAATACACATCCATACTTATATATATATATATATATATAATTTCCATTTCATCATTTTAAAGTTTTGTTACTACCAATAATTTTATGGCTAGACCTTACATATATATATATATATATATTCATAGGATTATATCTGCTTGTTCTGATGTAGTCGATTTATGCATCGACATATCTTTGCATGTTTTTCCGTACATACTTTTACCTTTAACGAATCATTCTTTTAGGAATCATTCATACATAATAACAATTTACCCATACAACATGTATATATATATTGTAAATACAACAAGAAAAAATATTATCTATACAACTTACACATGCGATTAATAAAACTGATGCGCACGACATGTCATTGATATAAATAATGGCCACAACTTATATAATAAATGAAATTCATGAATTAATTAAATAAATCACATATGAATATATATAATATATATATGAACATGTAAACATAGTTTGAAAGACAAAATCTAGTAAAAATAGAAATGAAACATATGGTTGAAACATATAATCAGATATATATGATTTTACAATTTGCGAGAATGTTTCGCATAAAAAACATTTGATAATTACCCTTTTGAAAATCCAAAATAATTTAAGATTGAAGTATAAAATCATATATACACAAAATTATATAAAAGGATTTTTTATACCAAAATTAAAGAAAAATAAACTCTTGAAAACTTTTTCACATCCAGAACATTAATTAATGATTCATATATGTCTTTGAAAAACTCAAAATAGACTAGGAATATAACAGTGCATACATAAAAATATTTACATGGGTTTTGCATTAAAAAAATATAGCAGCATAAACCCATATTAAAACACCTTTAAAACTAATTTAAATAAAAATGAAATCCATACCATATATATTTTAAAACAAATATACAATTCTCCTTACTTGAAACAACTTTTAATTAAGCAAATAAAAATGTTGATTTTGTTTTGAAGAAACCCATAAGTAAGCATTGAAGAATAATGTAAAATTAAAATTAAAATACCTTATATGGAAATAAATTTGAACATAATTTTGATAAAATAAACAGAAACATGAAATATTTAATTGAAAAAATCCTTAAAATAAAAATGGAATTGTGTAAAATAAAATAGATAGAGGTCCCTTACACAATTATAATTTTAGGAAGGAAAATTAGTTTCCAAAATAAATTTAAGAAATCCCTTACATAATTATTGTGAAGAAGACCTTTTGTGGAGCCTTCACCTTCCTACTGTCTTCGTTAACACAATCACTCTCAAATTCTCAGAATTAAAAATAAAGGAAGGGATAGAATCAAAGACTACTCTTATTATTTTTCTCAATCGAGGTTCTTTATAGGTGCAACATTTCTGAAAGAAGGACATGATAAATCCAAATGTGTGGTTTTGATTGAATGCTTCACATATAAGCATTATATATATAATATATATATTGCTTCTACCAAACAAGGACTTGAAATAAGACGAATGATAAAATTAATTAATTTGTTGACACAAAACCATTGAAAATGATAGCAAGGTGAATTGAATGCTAACAATGTATAATTAAGTCCCAATACATGATATATTGAAATATCTTTGATACTGGTACATAAAAAATCAATATGATAATGATAAGATTGAAGATATATTGCAGGAAATAATAAATAAATCGGCACATGGCCATACTGATAAGATTCATCGGATAATTTAATCCAACTTGCAAAAGATGTCGTAATCGAATAAGAAGAATTCAGAGCAGGCATCAATTTTCCAAAGGAAAAATGAATAAAATGACAAAAACCAGAACTATTGAGTTGATTTCTTAGAAGATTTGGCCATTAAACATACTCACAAATCCTGATATCAAAAAAATGAGATAGACCTACCTCATCAAAACTGAAACCCTAAATGCAAAATGGATCTGGTTCTTCGGTCCGTGCTTGATCTTTCAAATTGAAACTCATCCGAGCTTGAACCTCTTCACCGTGACCTTGCTTAGACCTTCTCAACTAAGCATGAACTGCAAGAAGTGCCTCAGATTCGATTCTCAGGTGCACCGATACTACTCAGACGAAACTCCTTGGACCGATATTCCTTCATGCCGAAAAGAAATCCGACATACCCCTACCCACTATAAGATTTATTCATTCCTTATTTTTAATCTGTTTTATCAATTTTCTTTTTTTATATTTTATCATGATATATATATATATATAATATGTTTTATATTTAAATTAATATATATATATATACATATAATAACACCATTTTATATATTAAATAAGAATAATGTTAATGACACATTATCATATTATATATATATATATTCGAATATGAAATAATTATTTTTTTAGTTATAAAACAATTAATTTCATTTCATTATATATATATAATCCTCATATTAACGTATTAATAAGATATGGAATAGTAATATTTTCATCAATTTTCCAGAATATATGTATTCTAATATTTAAAACATTATTTACTCTTAGAGTAATTTATTAAATATTTTTAAACTTTTTTTATTGCATAACAATATTCAAATCAATATTGTTTCTATTTATTTATTTTATATCAATAGTTATCATAAGTCCTTTCACAATTTTTAATTTAAAAACTTATAACATATAGTTTTTATAACGGTTAGATAAACACACTATAAATACCAATGTCTAAGTGTCGCTCAAACACATAGGGAAAAAATACCGCGACGCTCACACCACTTTTTTCAGAGATGGTTTTATATGTTCCTCTTATTTTTAGTTTCATTGTTATTGTTATTTATTTAAAGTTTGTGCTTCTATCATATCCAAAAGATGATAACTACTCGATCGACATAGTTGTGTTTCTTGGTGGTCTTCCAATTGTTTTATTATCGATAGCAGTGGGGTTAATGGGTTAGTTTTTGTGTGTCAAGGATGTATTATGGTATTTGTATGAATAAGGTGCTCGCTACTTATATATTTACATTCAGAAATTTATATATATTTTTTCATCTTGGAAACATTGACAAAACATAAAACTTAATTTTAAACCTGGGGTGTTACATTCTACCCCCCTTAAAACGAATTTCGCCCTCGAAATTCATTTACACTTATCGCTCTTAATTATCATCTATTCTGAGTCTCTCATGATGTCCCCAAGGTCTGTACAGTTGTCTTCCATGGTTTCCATGTCCTCATACAAGTTTAAAGTTCAAATTGGCTTCAAAATCTTCCACTTCCTTCTCCCAAATGAAACTAGTGCAAGTGGGGTTGTATCAATGTAGGCACCAGAAGATAGTCCTCAAGGAATGATAGTCAAAATAGTATTTGAGAAGTTCTTTCTGAATTTGATTTCTATAAGAAAGTATCATTGCACCATCTTAAAATGTTTCCAAGTCATCGTAAATTCTTCCTGTGAAGCAAAAGCTTAAACGTTGACACATATAAGCTGTGTGATGATTCCCTTCTTCAGCTGCTCTATAAAAAGTTGAAATTGATTCTGGCTTCTCAAACATGGTAAAGCATCTAAAAAGTCCTTCATAATATGCCCCTTGGCTTCTATAGAAGTGATGTTGGATCTGTCAGATATATTCGAATACGAAACTAGAACCACGGGGAAAACAAAGTATATCAGGTGTGCCTAATATATTATAAATTCATTTACAGGAAAGCCGCATGGCTTAATAGGGCTCATATTCTTCTTTGTATGATTTTTCCATGATCATAGAAAGTCATTCATCCGGAAGGCCTAAGAGACTTGTTTGAGTTCTCTTTCCTTCCATCTGAAAATTAAAAAGAATAATGTTGACTGAGAAAGGACAGTCAATTTATCGAAGGGTTCTAAATTTCCAGAGTTATCTAGCCCCTCTGATACCAACTGTAACTCCCCAACCCCAGTTACCTAGATTCAGTGCATTATTACATAACATTGGCATGATCACAAAAGATCAAGTCTCGAAAGACTGATTAGTTTAGTATCCTTGGAATCACTAGATACATTCATAAGGTTTACATTACAAAATAAAGTAAAAACTACAACAACATCTTGTCTCCACACTCATATCCACATATACTATCCCTGTAGGTCATTCATAAAATACTGCTTCACATCCAGGGAAAAATAAAACATAGAAAGGGGTGAACTCAAATTCCCAGTAAGGATAACAATATAGTGGAAACATTCATAAATAAGCATAAACATTTAAGGCAATGTATAACTAAAACAAATGATTTTTAAACTTGAAATTCAGCATAATATGGCAGAAATAAAATGAAATAATTCCATTTACTTATTCACATCGATATTTTACTGGTTGAATAATCACATGCAATATCAATAACCACTTTCATAATGATGGAATGCATAATTCCAGACTATCATAACCACATAGTCAAGGCCTTGTGACCAGACTACAAATAAGATTTTGTCAAGGCCTTGTTCCAAGACACTAGTTTTCCTCATGAGACCTACTGATGCATTAAAGAGCTATAGCGGGCTCCACCCATCACTTATTAAGTCCAATGCATTCCTCACATGAATAGGTTTAAACATAACATAAACATTCGTATTAAAACAAGCATACGAGATTTCAATACTTTCTCCATAAACCATGAAGGGTATAAAAATAACACATACACAGTAAAAATATCACAAAACCTTCAATACAATATGGAAGTTTTGTATCATAATAAATCAACTTCAAATAAGTTTGAAATCCATCAAAGGATGTTGACATAGATGAAATCAAAACTATTTGAGAGAAATATCCCTTTTTTTGAAATCATTTAAAATTCACATAATTTTAAAAGAAAACATTTACTTTGAAAATGTTTTTATAAGATTTTAAGGGAAGCTTTGACGATTTCATAATGATGGAAAATAGACACACTCACCGTATATGTTAAAAAAAAGACATTCTTACCTCCTACAATGTCCCGAAGGCCTTCATTTTTTATTGAATTTTGATAATACACCTTTCAAGGGGTGAGGTGGAACCCTTAAAAGGCCTGTAGGAGAATGTATTACATGGCCTGTAGGCCTTAGAGGAATTCATTGCCTGTAGGATTCAAACATTACATACAACGCAGACAAATTACTTGGAACTGATCCTCCCCAGCATCTTCATCGTCAAATCAGCTCTCCACCTTCGCATGGCTGTTCGGCAAGGAATTCCCGTGCATGCACAGGCATGTCCCGATGGCAGGTGCCATACCCTCTCATTCTTGCAATCCATTTAGCTTCTATTATGGTGAAATCTCCTTGCTCATCCTTCCTTGTAGATCTTGTTCCTTGTAGGTTTTCTGAATTGCATCTGCACTTAAGGTGGCCCGAAGGCCTTGAGGTGGCCCAAAGGCCTTACTGACCCGAAGGCCTAGGTGGACCTAAGGCCTTACAGGACCCATGGACCAAATCGGTGGCCTGAAGGCCCAAACGAGGGCACATTCCTGGCTGCTACAGTTCCAAACAGTGCCTGCTACAGTAACTGCTATAGTATTGTACATTTCCTACTACAGTACCTGCTACAGTACTACTACAGTACCCCCATGAAATTATTCCTCCACCTGGAATTGATCCCTGGTCATTTGGATGCACTTATGGAGACCTTACCAACCGGACTAAGGCTCATGTGCGATATTCTTACCTTAATTCTGTCGAAAAGGTTAAAAAGGACCTTGTTTAGAAAACGACGGAAAGATTCCTTTATAAACATCTTATAAAAAGTCAAACAAGGGTATAAATGACTTTAACCCATAATCTATAAAATAGTAATAATGTTTTGAAATACATTTTTAAGAAACATAGATGTGGATGATAAAGAGGTCCCAGTAGATAATTATGTATAAACAACCTCAGATAATGAAGAGATTGTGAAATAAACCATTACCTTGTACTTTTGCTAGGTTGAGGGTAGTCTAACCTCCTGTATAATGGTGAAATAATTGTTATTAAATTATACAAGAATCATATACATTAATATGATATCATATATGATCTTTTAACATTACTTTGTTAATAATATCTTAGTGTTATCGTCGTTTTGGGTGTTAACTTACTCATTTTATTTTATATTTTTTGTTACATAAGTCATGTTTGTTATGGATATGTTGTATTTTATTTATATACATAATGATATCAAGTCCTTAAAAATTATTTTTAATCAACAAATGAGAATTATACTTTAATGGATACGATGAGAAATGAATCTCATCGCGTTCGTGGAGACGGCAGTCCGTACGTACGCACGAGCGACAATATCATTCTTTTGATATTAAAATAACATATAATTGGATGGTATATCATATATAAAGAATCATTATAATGTTATATTTATTATTTACATCAATAAAACATCATTATCCTACCCATACAAATAATAATGTTTTGAATAACAATTACACCATGACGTGGAGATGGTAAGCCATACGTACACACGTAGGGTGACGTGTCATTCAAAGGATGGATAGAATACTGAATATGGTTGTAGAATATTTATAATAAAATAAAATTATATAGAAGATACTGGAGTTATAATTTAAGAATGGAAATACCAAAGAAATAAGAATTTGAAGAAGAAAGGAACTTGAAAGAGGGTGGTGAAAACATTACCTCTTCTTTGAGTTCTTCCTTTTGATTTGATCAAAAGAGATCCTTAGGTTGGATTTATGATCAAAATAAGGCCTCTAGGTTGAATTTAGGGAATTTTAGAGAATATTTGGTGAGGTTTTGTCCAAGACAAAAGGCTTTGAATTTATTAATTTGAGATAAGGGGGAGTGCCCTTTTATAAGAGGGATGAGGGGCACCTTTGGAAAATCTAGAAATATTATTTTATAATAACTTCATATTCGATTTCTAATGGCTCAAAAGTGTATTATTTAAAAGTTAACGTGGGGATAGTTCAGAAACCACTCAACCAATAGATTTTTGACAGGATTGGGTCACTATATTAACCTTATATTTTAGTTGTAACTCTTAGTTAAATAGTTTGACATTTACCATGTCTCTTTGTATTTTTATATTATATAGTTAATAAACTTACTATATACATCCAAGAGACCCCCAAGTGGTCTATTAATGAAACAAATATAATTATATATGTCATTTTTCTGATCCTTAGATTTTTAGGAATAGAATATCAATTAATAATATAATATATTTTTTAAAAAACTCATTTTTGTCAATTTTGACACTATTTAATAATTGATTTTTCTTAAAGTCTTTAAAACTTTATTAATTCGAAAAAAATTCATTTAATAAATAATAACATGTCATAGTAACCTATAAAATTAGTGAAATTCATAAAAAGTCTCATATTACATTTATTTGGATATTTATAATATTAATTATTTTAATATTTCATTAATTACCTAATTACTGCGTCACCATTGTGTCATAAATAAATTAAATTATTTAATATCTAAAAATTATAAATAAAATACCATTATTTAGGAAATATGTTTATTTTACTAACTAATCTTTATAATCTAATTTATCTTATGTATAACCTTATATTAAAAATGTTGTAGTTATTAAACTTTGATTTTAACTCTTTTAACTCTTCTTCGAATTAAATAATAATAAATGTCCTAATCTAATCCAAGTGGACCAAATAGGTTCATATTTTTTTTCATAAGGTTGTTTTTGGTTGAATTATACTTATCCAATAGAATTATGACATGTGTTAGGGTAATAATAATATCATTTTTACCCTTAATTGCCCTATTTACTTTTAATCGTGGTAAATAAAAGTAAAAAGTTACGATTCACCAAAAAATATTTTGTCTTATTAAACCGCATTTCACTCCTTCATATTAACTATGTCTCTTGTATTTTTTAAATTCTACTCATATAATAGGTAAAATTATGTTTTATGTGAATTTGTAAATTCTCCAAGGAGATGTGTAAAAGACGGTGAAACGTTCAATAAAATTTTTATATATCTAAAATTATTATAAAATCACTAAAATAGATTACATTGAACTTATATAGGTATTATGTATCTATTTTTCCATAAAATAAATTTAAATAAATTAAATAATTATTTAAATAAAAATTTAGTTTCAAACTATAACTCAGTGTTTTTTCACTATTCATAAAAAATTGAACGTTTTCAGAAAAATACCAAAAATTCACCCTATGATAATTTAAATATTCTGAATCCAAAAATGGAGTCCATATTGAAAGATAAAATTTATAAAATTTTGAAAAGTGGGTATTAGTATTCATAACGGAAAGTTTGATTGGTTGTGGTGTGTGTTTAAACTCGAATTTGCGTACAACACATGCTACTATATTATTGAAAGAGAAGCGTACCATGGATGCTTGGGGTGTTACATAAAATATGTGAAAAAATCATGTTGGGGAGAAATTCAGCACAACATAGGGAAATATTGTAGTGTTTTTGGGTTGGGTTTTTGTTTCAAAAGCAATTTTATAAGGTAATTTGTGGAGTTACAAATATATTTTTGACATGATATGTTGAAACAGATACAAGTCAATGGAATGAATGCTTTGGAGTTGGTACAAAAATATGTGTAGACAAGGTGTCACCATTTCCCAGTGCTTTCTAAATTTTTGGAGTAAACATTTTGAAGGAAAGAAAAATGTTTTCTTTGGAAAAGTATATATTTTCAGGTAAATGAAAATGTTTTATGAAAGGTAGAAGGTGGACTTGAAATTTGTGCATAAGTGATTTTTTGAGAAATCTGAATCCAATTATATCTAAGGAAATATGTGTGTATAAGATCTTAATTTTCATGAAAGGAGGGTTTGTGTGAGACAAACGTTGTGCACTATATTAGGTGTGCATGAATCATACAAAAAAATACAACATCAAATCGTGAAGTTTAGTATCTGATGGATGTTATGCATAAGGTATGAGTTCTGCTACAAAACATATTTTTTTGAATGAATAATAAAGTTGGGTAAAGGGTCGGGCCTATATATAAATAGGTTGATACCCCTATCATTTTGGTAGCTCAATCCTTAGAGAATATCAAGGCTCTAAATCATGTAAGAGGTGTGCACATAGAATAAAATTTGTGTAGAATAAAATTTGTGTGAAGAAATGACTCAAATGTTTGTTTCACTCAGAAAAGAACTTGTGTCTACATGACCAAGGGAGTTGCACACAAAGTGTGAAATATGCATAAAATTTAGACATCCATGAAAAAGCATAAATGTTTCACACATGTTGGTAGAGTTGTGTAGATGAAATGGAAAGGTTGTGAGAAATCCAAAGTTGTGTAATTATATAATGAATTTCCCAATTGTTCTGTGGTAAAGAGTTATTCATCTAGTAGATGAAAGTGTAACTTAGTGGAATGTAATTATGTAATAAATGAGGTGTAAAACATATTGATTCAAGTAATCAAAGAAGGATATTTTGAAGGTGTAGTGAGAAAAATCTATGTGATATAGTAGTGAGATTTCAAGATATGATTGGTTGTAAACCAAGAGGGATAATGAGTTCTCTACAAAAATTGTAAGGGTATTGAGCCTAGGCCGGAGTGACCTAGAATAAATCAACAAGCAGTGATCTTAGTGATTTTGGTGCACCGACACATTGTTGGATGCATACTTCTTTGACTATATAATAGTGGTGAACTAAGTGAAAATATTTATTTCCTTGTTCTTTATTTATTTAATTACTTTTTATGAATCATCATTAGATAAATTTGGAAAGGATAAGATCAATATAAACATTGGAGAAAAAAAATGAAGTGACCCTTATAATAACAAAGTCAATATCCAATTGGGTTGGAATAATTTCGAAAATAATATCCATACCTTGATTCACCCCCTCTAAAAAAACCTAAAATCTTGTTCACATATAATACAAATAATCTCATGAGACAAATACCCAATGCATTGGAGGTCTATATAATTCATGTTCCATCCATCACAACATAATATTCACATAATCATTAATTCCACATAAAACATATAACAATCATTGTCATTAAATAACTCATGGAGATGAATGGTTTTCATAAGTATTTCATAAATCATACTTTAATGAATAAAAATTAAGGTTACCAAATGAACATGGGAAAAATATTTGGTATAAACATCACAATTCTTGTGAAAAGAACAAACAACTCAAGAGGAGTTATAGATGTGTTTTGGAATGAAAATTATTTTTTGAAAATAATTGTATTTGGATAAAAAATAAATGTGAAAAAATGTATACACCTAAAAAGAAAATGGAAGAATATTGAAATTATATTTAAGGAACATTAGAGGAATATACATATCAAATATTTCATGGAAGAGGGATAGACTAAAGAAAATGAGTTGGGTTTGATATTCTCCTTACCTTAAATCCCTCTTTATTTCATTGATTTTTTGCCTCTTGAATAATAAACACAGGTTTATTAAATCATGGAAATATATTTTAATTATATTAATTTATGGTAATATTTATTAATTATTATAATTAACTTAAATTACTTAATTTTTTTGATGTTGAAGCATTTTGATATCATGATTTCCTTAAAAAGTTCCTCTTTCTCAATAATTTAATTATTTTGTTCAAGGTTATTTATACATAATTAGAATAAATTATAGAATCATTAAATACATATATTTATACATTTATATGTCATAAGTAATTTATAATAACCATTAATAGGATTGTTGATAAGAAAATAATTGGAAACATCCTCAATGGCGATTAATTGACTGTTAATGAGATATTATCAAAAGAGAGGGAATGATAAGTATGAAAATTTAATATTTCATAAATATAATTACTCCAGTAATTAACTTCATTAATAAAATTTTATAATACTAATGAATTATCCATAAAATATTTGGGTTTAAAAGGGGTGGAGAAAAAGATAAATAGGTGAGGATAATGAGAGGAAGAATTGGTGAGAGCTTACCCTCTTCTTGGTGGTTCCTCTTCTCTACAGCTCTTTAATCATTGGATACATGGAGTTGGATGGATCTATAACTTACTTTGGTATTCTAATAGGATTAAGAGTTAATATTTCATCATTTATTTGTATTTTTAAAGTGAGTAAGGAGTTGTTTTCAAAGGGGAGTGATAGGGAATATTTATTCTTGGGGAGATGGGTATTTTTAGAATAAAGTATTAAATAAAATACTATATCAAAGGTAAAACATGTAATAGAGAATTTTTGACAATATAAATAATATATAAATATAATATATTGGTTTTAGGACTTTAAAAAAATTTATAATTTGGTTTCATTTAGTCTATTTAAAAGGATAGTGGGGATAAATTGTTATATTAAGGGAACGCTTTTGAATTTTATCTTTGGAAAATGTATTCTATGTTTTGAAATTTATTTTACGATATTATAATGAATTATTAATAAAATTTAGTATGTTTTGATCCATAAAAATGTTCTGAAAATTAATAGGTCCCAATAAGATCATAAATTATGTAATCTTAGATACACAGGTTATGAAAAAACTATAGTTTTACTATTCACCTGAAAATTGATGTAGTTTAGAAAATTACCAAAATATCACCCTTAGACAATTTTGATGTGAAAATTTAAAAAATGACATTCATTTTATCAAAATTATTTTATAACATATTATTATTTTTTAATATAAATATTATGATTTTTATGAAATACATTATAATACTATTTATTAAAAATGTGCATATATTTTATTTGATTTTTTAATCATGATATTTATTTTCTGGAATTAAAATATTTATGTTTACATAAATTACACATGTTAAATATTATTTATATCACAATTTATTATTTTCAGGTTAAATTACTATTCCAATAGTCATGTTACTATTTTCAACAGTCATGTTACTATTCCCAAGGGTTGGGTTACTATTACAATAGTAACATAACTTTTCCAATGGTCACATTACTATCCCAATGATCACATTAGCTACTATAAGTACCTATTTATTCCTTTATTCATTTTTCACCTCAATTCTTCTCAAGATTATACATTTTTATTTTCTAAAATGTCGATTGGTTTGTTGATATTTTATTACTTTTCCATAGTATTTTTTTTGTGGGAGGAATGATTCTAGTCTATTAGGTTGATCCAAAATTTTCCATTTTTGTATTTCTATTTTCTATATTTTTACCCCATGTAATAATGGTAATTCTAGTAGTTTTAGTCATTAATTAATGTAATGATTTTCATTAATGAATTAATGCATTGTTGGTGTCTCTATTCTCTCTATGTGTATGATATTATATAATATAACACACATTTATTTAGGAATCAATTATCATTTAAAAATTCTTGTTCCTTAAAGTCTTCTCCCCTTTCAAAATATTATCCCCAAAATTCCAACACATATTCTCATTTGAGAATAAATGACGTAAAATCTATTTAATTTTTTCTTCTAGTTCCCATGTCACTTCTTCATATGTATGGTTCCACCATAGTACTTTGACAAGGTTAGTTTTATTATTGCATTAAAATTTGGTTTATGGTCTATGATTTTCACTAGATCCTCCTCATATGAGAGGTAATTCTCCAATTGTACCACCTTCAGATTCGGTACATGTGAGGGTTCAGGTATGTACTTCCTTAAGAGTGATACAGGGATAACAAAATGAACTTGGGCCATGTTTGGTGGAAGTTCTAGCTGATATTCCAATGCACCTTTGAGAGAAAGGTTCTCAAAGTGGACAATGTACCTAGGGCTAAACTTCTCTTTCTTTCCAAACCACATGACATGCTTCAATAGTAAAATGTGAAAGAGAATATTTTCTATGACTTGAAACACCAAATATATTTGATGGCTATCAGCATAGCTCTTTGAATGACTTTGAGGATATTTTATATGTTTTTGGATGGTTTGTACCATATTTATCATCTCTTGCACAAGATCTGGTCCAAGTAGCTTTCGTTCTCCAACTTCATTTCAACAAGTAGGAGTTCGACATCACTTCCCATATATAGATTCATATAGATCCATTTGAATACATGAGTGGAAGTTATTATTATATGAAAACTTTACTAATTGTATATGTTGATCCCATACATCTTTAAATTCCATTGAGTAAGCTCTCAACATATACTTGAGAGTTTGAGTAGTATTTTCGAATTTTTTATCTGTTTAGGGGTGATATGTTGTAATAGAGTTCAATTTAGTACTCAAATAATTTTGAATAATTCTATATAATTTTGATGTGAATTGTTGGATCACAATCATAGATGATCAAAATTGGTACCCCATAAAGCCTCACCACTTCCATTACATATATCATGGAAAATTTTAAGGTGGTAAATATTCTTAAATAGAAATGGATTGTTGAGTCTTGGTGAGTTAATATAGCACAACCCATATCTCATTATTTACTTTGGATATCTTTAGGTGAATAGAGACAAATTCCATCATGATGGTCTCCGATTTCTATGTGGGTATAGGTAATGTTTACATCATCCCCTCAGGCTTATTTCATTATTATTTAACTTGCTAATATACCAAGAATCTTGAGATATACTTAGTAATCACCTTATTCATGTTGTCCCACCATAAGTGTTCTTGAAGATCACATAATATCATGGTACTTTGAGGATGGATGGATTAATATGAGATATGTGAATTATCGAATAGCTATTTCATTGTCTCAAGTAATGAATACACATAATGTCCAGTTCCAAATCGAATGAAACCATCCTTATTGATGGGTAACTCATGTAGATTCCCTTACTTTAATGATTTCACAATATTTTGAAGCTCCATATTATCCCTTTAATGCTCCCTCATCTTCTATTGGATAGATATTTTGAAAATCATTTGGGAAAGGCATGACGTATTCTCGGCCATTATGATTTCAAGATCCACCCTTTTAATATCCATGAAGATAATATCTTTCTCAATTTTTTTCATGGATAGATTATAAGGTTATTTTATTCTAAGAACATTATCTTCCTTATTCACATTTCTTAGATGGTAGTGAATATTGCAATAATAGTTTTATGATTATCTATAACAACATTATTTGACTCTTGTTGACCTCCTTTTGTTTGAATATATACATAAGACTCTAGTGAGCTGTATATATGTCACAATTATCTTTATAGAGGTAGTGTTGTAAAATATTCAAAGTGAATATCACAAATTCTAACTTCAGTTCATGCGTTGGGTAGTTCTACTGATGGATCTTCAACTGTTATGAGGAATATGCTATTAGTTTTTCATTCTACATGAGCATACAAGCCAAGCCTTTATTTAAATCATTATCATATATCACAAAAACACCTTCACTTATTAGTAGTGTCTGTACAATCTCAGATATTAGACTCTTCTTGAGCTTCTTAAATATTTCCTCACATTATTCTATATAGGCATAGTTTACCCCTTTTTAGGTTAACTTAGTTAGAGAGCTATAAAATAATTATAAATTTCTCACAAAAAAATGATAGTAACTATGTTAAGAGAGGAAAACTAATTATTTTTGTTACACTTAAGGGTCTGAGTTATTTTTCAATTTCTTTATCCTCTTAAGGGTCCACAGAAATCCCTCACTTTAGATCATTTGAAACAAGTACATGACTTGTTTCATCCAAAAGTCACACTTTCTGAACATATCTTACATTATATTCTTCCTTAATTTTTCTAGTACAATCCTTGGATTATCTTAATGTTCCTCCTTATTCTTGAAGTAAATGATAATATCATCAATAAAGACTAAAAAATATTGGTCGAGGTAGTCTCTAAAGACTCTATTCATTAAATCCATGAATATTAGAGGGGAATTGGTAAGACTGAAGGGAATAATTATGAAATCATAATTTCCATACCTTATACGAAAGGTGTTTTTCTAAATATCTTCACTATTCTCCTTTAGATAATGATATCAAGAATGAAGGTCCAACTTTGATAACTACTAATCTTTTAATAGATGATTGAATAAGTCATGAATCCTTTGTAAGGTTTACTTTTTATTTATGGAGAACTTGTTACGCTCCTTTTAATAAATACATATCCGCATTGATCCATATTTTTTCTTAAAAAAGAGCATTCGAAAACCTCAAGGAAATGCACAGGGGCATATGAACCCTTTTTTCAAAAAGTTCTTATAGCTTCTTATTTAACTCCACTGATTTGATTAGGTCCATCCTGTAGGGGAATTTGGAGATTGGAGTGAATCCAATTATATGTTTTATTGAGATCACTTCCTCACTATCTGTGGGAAGTATGGGTAAATCTTTGGGAAATATTTATTCCCTAACAATTAGCATTTTCTCCATATTGATACCTTCCTTTTAATAAACCATTTATAAAAGGAGATTCTTGATCTTACCAATATTTGTATAAGAGCATTTAATAGTTCAGAATATAGAAAGATATTTTCCTTTTTCCAACAATTTATGTGTTCTCTATATAACAAGAGTCAATAAATGCCTAATATAGCATCAAATTACACCAAGGGCAGGATTATAGGATTATATAGAAGAATCTTACCACATAAACTAACTATAGAATAGTAAAACACTTGGTTTCCAATGATCACATCCCTAGGTTTTTTATTGATATCTCTACTTTAAGGTTTCAGGGATTTGATTCAATTTTTCTATTAATATTGTAAAATATAAAAGAATGCGTAGAACTAGAAATAAATAAACAAATTTCATTCTTGAGTGAATAGAAATTTTAACTTGTATGAATTCCTTTTCATTCTCCACTTTGGAAGTAGTGATGTAATAAGATTTCCTTTACTCCTTTAGATTTGGTGGTTGCTGAAACTAATTATCCTCATGGACCCATGATTTAGTGCACTATATTTCATAATTCTTGTGCTTCTTAAAGTTAAATTATTGAACTATGGGTGGTTCATTAGTAAGTTCATTCATTTCCTCTATCATTTTGGGTGTCTTATTCATGTCTCTTTGACCTTCATGAGAATATTGTCCTTCTCTCCCACACTTGATGCATTTCCCCACGTTGAAAGGACCAATCTCAAAACATCATCTCAACTTTGAGATCAAATTGAACCACTTAATTATAAATAATAGAGTCTGGAATAACTAGATCCTTTTGAATTTGTGGTTTTAATCTAATAAATAATCTATCTATTTTCTATATTTGTTTATAACAAATCCAAAAGCAGATCTTTCTAGCCTTGTGAAGTTTTCCTTGTAAGTCATGATATATTCACATACCTTTTTGTTTAGCTCTAAGAATTTTCTCTATGTATTTTTTCAAAGAGTTTAAGGAAAATAATTGATCGTGATTATGCTCTTAATGTCTTCTCACTTCATCTCTCCCATTTCATCCTTCTATTTTGTGTTATTTATAAATTCCCACCATTGATAGGATTCTCCATCTAAAAGATATATGTCTAGAGTCACCTTATCCTTCTCAGAACAATGTAGCATAGAAAAGATATTCTATATTGAGTTAAATCAGTATTCCATGACAAGTGGATTTGAAGATCCACCAAATGTCTATGGTTGTTACTTAATAATGGGATAAATGAATAATTTATCCCTCTTGAGTAACTGCAGATTTTCCACATGGTCAGGTTATTGTTCATAGCCTGAGATAGCTGGGTAAACATCACCATAATGTTTTGAACTCCACCTCCCATATCATTGGAGATGTATTTCATCAAATTGTTGCATTGTACCTTTGATGGGTTATTGGTCTGGTTTCTCTTGGTTCCCATAACTTTCTAAAATAGAAAAGGTTTGAAAAAATGTATGTCAAAAAAGCATAAATAAATAATATTTTTTTATTTAGAAAAATCAAGTCTAAAATCGTATCTTATTAGATTACCTTTTTTAGACTTCTTCTAAAACAAATCATCTATGATTTTTACCTATACATAGACTTATCCTAATCGATTTCACCAACGTTCTATAATCCTAATTCTCAAATTAACAAAACCGTACCTCTGATACCAAATATAGTGACCCAACTTTTTCTGACATGACTATTACACCATTTTAAAGATATATGGAATAATTTTTATAAATTCATGGATCAAAAGGATTAGTATATTGAGAAAATTAGGATCATACATAACTTATACATAAAAAATAATCATTATTAAAATCCTTATTCTTTATCCACTTCAAATCTTTCATGCTTTCCTTAGTACATGTAGTTACCTAAGGATATACATAAAATAAAGGGATGAGCTAAAATCCCAATAAGGGGAAGAATAACATATCAAAAATAAGAGACACAAATCAATAGTACATGGGTGGGAATAATCATCATAATTATTTCATAAGAACAATATCATCATCATAAGAAAATGGAAGACATTTTAAAAGGAATATAATGTGGCAATTCATAACAATGAAACATCGTTTCATAGTGGTCAAATACCAAACATAGTTGTGAACAAAGCTAATATAATGTTCACACACAACATATGTGCATAAATCATAACATCATAATTGTTAACAAAGTTAGGATCATGTTCACACATAATACACATAATCTCATTAGATACATCACATTACCCAATACATTGGAGGGCTATATAATTTTTAACCCACCCATCACATCATAATATTTACATAATCATGCATTCCACATATAAATTATAACTACCATAGTCATGAAATAACTCATTGGAATGAATGGGTTTCATAATGATTTCATAATGAATAATTTCTTGAATAAAAATTGGGGTTTACAAATGAATAATTGAAAAATGTATTCGGTACAAACATCATTATTTTTGTTTGAATATGAAACAACTCAAGAGGATTCAAAGTTGTGTTTTGGAAAGAAAAGTTGTTTTAAAAAATATTTATATTTGGATAAAAAATCAAGGTTGAAAAATGTATATAAATGAAAAGAAAAGTAAATAATAGTGAAATGATATTTAAGTAACATTATAGGAATATTCATACCAAAGATGTCATGAATGAAGGATAACCAAAACAAAAGGAGTTGGGTTTGAGAACCACCTTACCTTAAATCCAATATTATTTCATTGATTTTCCAACATCAGAATAATAAATGTAGGTTTATTATAACATTGAAACATATGTTAATTTTGTTAATTTATGTGATTAATTATTAATTATAACAATTGAATTATATTTCTTAATTTTTGTTGTTGATGTTGAAGCACTTTGATATCATGCTTTCCTTAAAAAAATTATCATTTCGTTATTTTGTTAAAGGTCATTTATACATAAGTAGAATTAATTTTACAAGATTAAAATAGATATTTTAATAAATATATATCTATATCATCAATATTTTATTATAACAAGTCCTAGGGTTGGTGATAAGAAAATAATTTACAACATCCTCATTGGTAGTTAACTGACCTTTAACGAGACATTATTAAAAGAGTGGGAATGGGAAGCAGGACAATTTAATATGTCATAAATATATTACTTCCAATAAGTTAACATCACTAATATATTATTAAAATACTATTTAATTATCCTTATAATATTTTATTTTTAAAGGTTTGGAGAAAAAGAGAATGAGGAGAGGAAATGAGATGAAGAATTAGTGAGAGATTACTCTCTTCTTGATGTTGCTTCTTCTCTACAGCTCTAAAATCCTTTGTTTTTTAGAGTTGGATGGATCAAAAAAGTCAATAGGTATTCTAAGAGGCCTAATATATAGGATTTTAGTGGATATTTATCTATGGCATGCGAGGTAGGAGTATTTTTTCAGGGGGGAGATGGGTTATTTATACTTGAGGATATATGTATTTTTAGAAAAAACTATTAAATAAAATACTATATCAATAGTTAAACTTGTAATAGAGAATTTTGGAAAAAATAAATCATATATAAAGATAATATATTGGTTTTAGGACTTTAAACTACTTTATAATGTGACTTCAATTAATTAATTAATAATTTAAGTGGAAAAATTATTATTCTTAAGGGGACACTTTTGACTTTAAGCATTGGAAAATTATTTGTATTCTTGGAAATTAAGTTCATTACATTTTAATGAATCATTTATGAAGTTTAAAATATTTTATAGAAATTATTATTTCACTATTACACCATTAATGATGTAATTTGAGATACACCAGTTACAAAAAAACTATATTTTTACTATTCACTTGAAAATTGAAGTATTTCAAAAAACTACCAAAAAAACCATTAGAAAATTATGTTCTGATTATTTCAAAAATGAAATTCATTTTATCAAAATAATTTTCAATCATAATTATTTTTAATTTTTAATATAAAAATTATGTTTTTACAAAATACATTAAAATACAGTTTGTTAGAAATGTTGTTACATTTTCTTTAAGTTTTTTAATCATCATATTTATTTTTTTAAATTATAATATTTACGTTTATTTAAATTAATCATGATAAATATTATTTATATCACAATTTATTATTTTTACAATAAATTACTATTCTCAAATATCGTTTTACTATTCCAATATTCAAATTACCTCCTATAAATACCTCTTAATTCTATCAAAAATTATTCACCTCAACTCCTCACAAGGTTATACATTATGATTTTTAAAAATTATGACTGGATTAATAACATTTTTCCTATTTTACATAGTTTTTTTCATTTGTTCAATGATTCTATTTGACCAGGGTAATCAAATTTTCCCATTTTAATATTTCTATTTTTTATTTTTCCCCGTTGAAATATATGACATTTTAATGGGTTTAGTCATTGAATAATATAATAATTTTCATTAGTGAATTTCTGTTTTTTGGTTTCCCTATGTTCTCTATGTGTATACTAATATATAATATAAAAAACATTTATTCAGGAATCAATTATCATTTAACAATTCTGGGTAGTTACACCCAACCCTTGAGCGGGCACACTGGCCCCTGCAACCCCCACCTGGAGCCAAACTGTAGGAATTGTGGTTTGATATGTAGTCAGAGTAGCTATTAGTCATCCCAAATTTATCCAATGGATAAACCTATATCATATCAACATTCCTATAGAAGTCTCCAACCTAATTATTAAAAAAATTTTGGAATTTTACTTTGATTCACGTCTCAGATCTTCACTTATGATAACCACCTAATTTAGTCTTAAAAAATTGTTTGGGTGATGGTATCTAACTATCCTAACTGAATAGGATTCCTACACATGTATCTAGTTGAGCTCCATCTCATACACATCCTGGACACATTTCTTTTCCCAATTTAATCTCAGTTCAGGTACTTGGGAATCTTAGTTGAACATATCCTCGATATAGTACCTCACAATAAAAACCCAAACTAGTAAAAATAATGAAATGGAACTAAATTTCAGTTTATCTATATCACTGAGGTAACTTAAGAACAAAATATCCCACATATATCATCACAATTTAACTAAGATCGAGCAAAACAACTTAATTTCCACGAATCAAAAACCAAAGTAGCGACCCCACCTAAGCCATCTTGGATAACATCCAACTTGGTTCTAGCTCTATACAATAAAGCTCCATCATCAAACCAAAAAAATTTAGGGTACCAACCATTGAATAAATTTACGATACCAACCTTCAAGCCGAGAGTGAAATCAACAATGGAATCCATGCCTTCCAAATCCAAGCCTTATATGTGCATCATCCTCTTGAGAATTTTATGGTACCAACATTCGAACCATTTAGAACCATTTCACATGAGATATAGTCTGAATAGAAGAACCAAAAACATAAGCCAATAACAAAAACCATCCATCCCCTCACACCGGATTAGCTGAACATAGAACAACTGAATTGTGAAATGAAGTAGCAAAAAAAATCATTTTCTTCAAACAAATGAACATTTAATTGGGTTTATGGCCTATTCATTATTCTTGAATGAATTTTAATTTTTGTTTTTTGTATTTTACAATTAAACTATACTAGATGTTTTGGTATCTGCGAAACCACACAATGATGAATATAGGTGAAGAGCAGTGATTCCGAAGCAGTTTTGATAGAGGTGGCCTGATTCTAGTTTGTTTTATTAGTTTTTATTTCATAAATATCTAAAGAGTATATATTATTTAACCACCATAATTTAATACTCAAAATATTTAATGAAGAAACTCACACTATTTTGAAGTTTTAGAACCAGTCACTAAAATATCAGTTAGTGAAAGGTAGACACCGTATTCAACAAATTCCAAAAACAAAGATTAAATAGAATAACCAATACATTATTACTTATCTAAAAATTATCACCCCTAAATTATGTCAGTATAAGATTAAAAATCATGAATAAAAAACCTCACATGGTTACAATGGTTGAGAATCATTCATTGAAATCACTGTTAGTGATCTCTTCTAGTAAATATAGGCATTGTATTCAACAGTCACAAAAAATAGAGACTAAATTGAATAATCACTACATTATCAACACAAAATCCTAAAAATATAAATTTACACAGTGAAAATTTAATGGTTCGAACCTTCCCATCCCTTCATTTGTGTTTTGTCGTGGCTCTTTGATGCTAAGAGTATATTTACACATGTTCTAGAAGATATGGGAGTGATATTGGCCATTCTAGTGGTCACTGTGCCTTGCTATTGGGCATAATGAAATATTTTTTTGGATACCATGGTGTGAACTAGACATTTTGGTTGGGTCTTGTGGTACATAGTACACCACAGCCAACAAAATAGATTCTCAATCCATTTTTTGAAGTTGTGTTTCTTCGTGTGTCCCTCTATTTGAAACAACCAATGTGGAAACACCCAGGGAGGGTGTAGCACCAAGTGTGGCTCCTTGGGGGGACATATTTTCCAAAATGGAAGGAAAACATGACCTTACATCTGGTATTTGGCACAATTATGGAAAAACACCATGAATGTGGGAAATATGCCTTAGTAGAAGCTGTTTCAAGTATTAGTGTTTAATAGAAGCACAATCATGGCCATGCTATGGTGTCGATCAGACTTGTTTTGAAATGATTTTAATCACAATTATTCTTCATGTATCTTGAATGGTTTGAATGGAAAAATTAGTGTGACATAATGGGGGTTTATATTGGATTTTTATAAATTCTTCTCCTTAATTAGTTGATCCCTCTCATCCTTTGAATGTTGCTTATAATTCCAAATTCTCCAGAAGAACATAGGGTGTTTTTGAATTTTTAGTCACATTATGGATCTATTGAGAAAAATATTCACTGGGTAAGTGTTTTTTCTACCTCCTTTTGGATCCCTATGGTTGATTCATAGTGAATTCTAACTCGGCTCAATGAGAATAAAGTTATCTATAGCAAGGCACCCTTCCCTTCTCTTATCCATTAATTATTCCTTTACCCCAACTAATTACTATATAAATATCATTTGTTTTGGGTGTTTTATAAGCATGGTTTGATAGTGGTTTGCATATGTTAGGTTTTGACTATTATTTATTTATATTGGTGGTGTTTATTACAGTGGTGGTTGATCCTCGATCTCCTATTCTAGCACGAAGGACATCAAACTTATTAATCAAGGCAAGAGATTCATTGCTTCTCCTGTTTTATGTGAAATCTTAAATTTGTCATGTTTTAACATTCTGGGTAGTATTGGAATTAACCTTAAGGAGTATCAATAAGGAATATAGAAAATAATTTTTTTTGGTTGTATAAATAGTATGTTTTTATATTATGATTTTGGTTTGATTCTTGTTTTCCTTAATAGTGTGCTATTTATGTTTATTCCATAGATTAAGAATAAAGTGTCAATTTAATTGATTTTTTTCTTCCTTATAGTTTAATAAAACATTAAGTGAAGCTTGAAACCATGTTCTAATATCTTGAAAAATTTTATAGCTCATTCCTTAGGTTGTTTGTCGATGTAACATGTGAAAAATGAATCAGTTAATTCAAAATGGTAAAAAAATTGGTTATTTGATGATGATATTTTTTTTGGGGTTGTGTGGACCCATTTACTGATTAAGTATATGTGCCTTGATTTTAGTTTAGGTATGATCTATTGAATTTTTTATTTCCTTGACATCTTTTTTTATTTCTTTAGATGCGATCCCTATGATGTGACACGATGCAAGCCTAAGATGCCTAATGGTTTGGTGAGACATGGATGGGGGTGCATGTGTTTGTGGAAATTGTTGATGAATGGTATGGTCGAATCCATGGTGTCAGGGATGAAACCATAACTGATGTAATGGGTCCAATATGGTCTTTTCTAATATTGATGTGCTGAAATCTAGGATTCTTTGTTGATAATTAATCTGATCTAAAATTCTAATGGATGTGTTTGTTGAAATTTCATTCCTTTCCCACAACTTGTAGTAGCTAGTTTTTCATGGTTAACACATCTTTTGTCATAACTTAGGATGAGTCAGAGAGTACCTGGAATTTTAAAATGATAATTAATGTTAATTATTTTAACCTATTCCATGGGTTTGATGTTTGTTTTGGAATGCTAAATGATGATAACTCTCAAGTAACCATGAGATCAATTGGATTATGTCAGGAGGGTATAAAAATTGGCTGGTGATTAATGTAACTATGTAATTTTAAAAACAATAAATAAATTAAATATTTTTTAAAAGTATTTTGTGCTCATATGTTATTTTTTACTTAGCATTGGTCGCCTAGCAGAGAGATAGTAACTGTATTTGAGGTTATGTCTATTCAGTTACCCATTGTGTGGTTTTGAGATATATTTGCATTCATATGTTATATGATTTCATATGCTATCCCACCCATTCCATTATGGAAAATTAAACCCATTTGACTATGAGAGGTTACTTTACACAACATCTTGGTTGGTGAGAAATGGATGGTTGAATACCCCCTCTTTCCCCACTCTCTTCGCTCGATAATATTATGTGTTGGTATACACGATGGTTACCTTTACCATATATGTATATAGAGGGATGTAATGGATTGTGAATATTTAAGACATATGTATCCTTGGATATAATATCCTAAGGTTTATTATATTTTTGTCATGTATGGGTTGTAATAGATTAAGGTATAGTACACAATGTATGGGTTGTGGTGGATCCCAGAAACTACTCTATTACTCTATCGGGATATGATAATGATGGGACGATGTGATGAATGGGGTGGATGTTATGTGGTGAGATGATAGGAAACATGTGGTGTATGGTATGATACATCTCCCCATGTGTATTCAATCATGCTTACTTTATAGAGAAAGATGAATCAAGATGTGAAGTGTTGGGGGAGATCATAAAACCAGTGAGTATGTTTTTGAAATTATATTGGATATTATATGATTAATTTCATGTGATACCTAGAGAGAGAGTATTGGAAAGGTTGGGAAAATAGAATAACTTTTTAGCTGATGAGTTAGCTTCACTTGTTTGTTCACTGGGCTTTTGTATCATTTGTTTCACTTTTTCATGGGAGGTTCTTAGGAGGATCCTACTTATTATACATATTATGATCATCCTATATATATATAACTATTTTAAGTCCACATGAACTATCCATAGATCGGTCTGGACTTTACTAGCTCAAAATTTTGTTTATAATTTGTGTGGGATTTGTGATCGATGATGCGTTTTTTTGTTTAGTACTTGTAGTTAATTTTATAGTTGTTCAATTGTATGACTATATATCATGTACTTGGGATATTTTATCTTTATCCTGAGTAGGAGTTGTTTGGTGATTCTATCCTATCTCTCATTTCTCATGTTCTACAAAGAAGGTAATGCCTCCCATTTGTGTGTATGATATACCCTCATTGATTTTCACCAACTCATAACTTTTTGAAGGTGGAATTTGGGAATCAGTATCTCATTTATATCAATATCGTCCCATGAGTGGTATATTTGGTTGGAGGTGTTCGTGACAAAGTGGTATCAAAGGATCATGTTGAGAGATGCGATGGGGTTTCTAGATCGGCACTGGAGAGGAGTGCATGAGTTAGTAGGGTTTTGGGGTCAGTTGATTTTATCTTGTATTGTAATTAAAGGATATCATCTTGGACATGAGTATTTAAAGCCCCCTATAATCCAATTTGGGGAACTTTAAGATTACTAAGCCTATTAATCAAAGTGATACTAGTTGCAGGTAGAGACCAAGGAAATGATCATGCATTATTTTTTCCATTTTTATTTGAAATGGGTAGAAATTAATATTATGTTGGATGTTAATTTAATTATTATTATTAAATATTTTATATTTCAAATTTAGGAGTCCCTACATATTTTATATTTTTTAGGTCACTCCTGGTCAATATCCTCTCCAGCTTCATGCTAAATATATTCAATAGTCAACACTGGGTAGAGGGAAATGATGATGACAATTGGAGGAAAGGACTCTAATTTTTTTTAGTAGAAATGTATATATAAGTATGATGGATGTTTTAGACACAGTGGTAGAAGAATACTTAGAGTAGGTTGAGATATCCTTCAGTTTGAACTATGCTTGGGAAAAGCACTACGTTTCATTGGTGGTGATGTTGCTCTGTGGGGTAGTCCAATAGTGGTGGTTCCTCTTCCTTGGGGGCCAAGAGGCGTTAAATGTTTCAGGGGAGAAGTTCATAGAATAATTTTGAGCTGATTTTATTTCTTCAACCATAAAGGATTCTAGTTTCTATAAGTTTCGTACCCTTTAGTAGGGGAGTCATAGTTTGCAAGTGTTTGGTATCTATTTCAGTAACCTTCATCAATATTCTTTAGAATTTTTTCCTAATGAGGAGGCAAGAGAAGGGAATTTCAAGAATGTTTTCTATCCAATGATCTAGTATTAAGATACCTTATTTATGATATTGAAATCCCTCAAGGTGTTGGTGAGAGAAGTGGTCATAAAGAGGACATTGGAAAAGACTAAATCACCATTATAGTGAAGATGTCAGTATTATCATCTTATGAGAGGTGTTGTATGGGGCTCTTAGTTTCATGGACAAATAAGATGTTAGATATCAAGAAGTAGTTATCATCTATCTCCATCTTTTTACTCCTAGGGTAGTGGAAATTTGGTCCCTTATATAAGATCATATGTCTAGTTTTTCTATGAAGGCCCCAGTCATTAGTAGTGAGAGTGCCTAACCTTTTTGAGAAAGAATCACGTGACACATGTTTCATTTCAAGTTCTATCATGGTGATACTTCCATTCGAAGAATAAAAAGTAGGGTGATCTTTCATTTAATCAGAAGAAGGAATATTGGGTAAGTAGTGGAAAACCTAGAGATACTCATAATTCTCATCAAGTAGAGTGCAGATTTATATTTGGTCATCATCAGGGTTAGATAAATCCTAGAGAAAGTCATTGACAGTTTCATACATTGAAGTTGTCTGTGCTAGATGACATGAATATCATTTGAGGTACACTTTTTTTACCTGGACTCATGATTTAATTGATTTATGAGCTATCAAATCCATCATGTCACATTCCCTAGTCTCTAATTCAGAACATGAGGTGGATATACTTCTAGTTCACTTGACATTGACAATTCCAGTTAGAGGCCAATCTTATAATTGTGAATTATGTATTGATTTTGAGCTTCTTTTGGGGAAACACCCCTCTTGGGGAGAATTCCTATGTTTTTGGATAAAACCATACAATTACATTTTTGGAATAGAATTTCTAAATTCAGTGTAGGATATCATAGATTGATTAAAGAGGATGATTTTTCTCTATGATGATGATAAAGATTATATCATGTTCATTAGAAATAATGACCCTCAAATTGGCGGGAGGTGTGTTTAATTTTTTTCGTCCTTAAAGGACGATTTTATGTTTAGTTCATCAGAGTTTCATATGATTGTGTTTCTCCATGTTTTTTAATATTACTTTGATGTATTTTGTTAGGAGGTTGTGGCATTTTACTATCAATGAGAGATTGTGTTTGGGATAGAGCTATAGTTGTGCGTTTCTCCAATTTTTATGTCCCCATATAGGATGAATCCTCCTAAGCTGTGTGGGATTCATGTATAGATTGATGATCTTTTATAGTGAGGTTTTGTTTAGCTAAACACATAACCTTGGGATTCTCTGGTTATGTTTGTAGGGATGATCGATGGCAGTCAACATCTATGTATCGATTATCATCACTTGAATTAGGTGATACTAATGAACCACTAACCTATTATGTGGATTGATGATTTATTTTTTTTAACTAATTGGAACTCTTAGGTTCTTGAAGATGGATATGTGATTTTGATATCATCAGATGTAGGTAAAGAAAAAATATATAATGAATACCTGCTTTTTATGTCATTATGGGCATTATGAGTTTATTGTAATGATTTTTGGTATGAAAAAATATCCATCAATGTTCATGGGGGTGATGAATGTAGTGTTCCCTGATTTTCTGGACAAGTTCATGGTAGTTTTCATCAAAAAAATACTTGTGTAATTTGTGTCTAAGGAGGAACACATAGAGAAAATGTAGGCTATTTTGGTAGTTCTTTATCATAATATGCTATTTTAAAATATTTTTAAGTGTGATTTATAATATTGTGAAGTTTGTTTCTTAGGGAATGTTGTTTCCTAACATATATTAGTTATGGATACTTTAAAGATTGAGGATGTTGTTTCTTGGAAAGTCCCCAAGAATGTTGCAGAGGTGTGAAGATTACTTAGTATTGTAGGATATTATAGAATCTTTGTACCCGACTTCTATCAGATTATGACTCCTATCAAATCATTTAATAGGAAGGATTGAGCATTATTGTGGGTTGACCAGTGTTATGATACATTTGAGTATCTAATACAGAAGATAGTTAACACTCTGGTTCATCATTTTCTAGAATAGAGAGTTTAGTTTGAGGTATTTTGTGACACTTTTCACGTTATCTTGGGCAGTGTTTCGATATAGTAGAGGGTGGTATATTCTTATGAGTATAATATGTTATTCATCAATTAATGGAACTATGCCACCAATGATCTCAATGTTTCATTGGTTGTGTTTTCCTTGATTTTTTGGCTACATTATTTCTTCAGTAAGAATTTTTTGGTTTTCACCAATCATAAGAACCTAAGGTGTACATATTCTACCATCATGACATGAAATTATAACAATTAAGTTTTATGGAATTGTTATAGGATTATGACTTCAATATTTCTTATACCTCTAGAAATGGAAATGTTTTAGTAGATGAACCAACCAAGAAGTCATGTACTGATACCATGTGTGAATATAGAGATTCTTGGAGAGTAATTTAAAAGATCTCTAGGATGAAACATTATTTGGGAGAGGTTATATGAAGAGGATACATTTTTTAGATGAATTTACAGTTGTGTTTGGTGCAGTAGGTGAAGGAATCCTAGCTGGGGGATTTCGAGATGAATGTTTCATGGGATCATGTTTTCTATGGTGATGCTCCTGATAGTTGGATAAAAGATGATCAACACATAGTGTTGTTCAAAGAGAGGCTATTCCTTTATCTGATTATGGATGAGGCGTTTCTTTAATATTTTTACAACTTACCTTTAACAATTCTTCTAATTTTAATAATTATGTACCATTCCTTGAAAAGTTAGTTTTGGTGGGATGGGTTAAATTATTTATTTGCAGAGTTCATGTCCAAATTTTTAGCATGTTAAATGGTTATGTCTTAACATTATGTTCCTGGAGGTTTTCTCTATCCATTATATGTTCCTTTTTGGAAGTGGGAGGACATCTCGATACACTTATTCAGCGATTTACCTGGAGATCACGAAGACTATGATTCTATATGATTGATAATGGAATGTATGATGAAAATGACTCACTTATTAGGGATTAAAGAGTTTTTTTCATTGGTGGTTTTATAAAATCATTTCTTGAAGGTGTCAGTGAGGCTCCATGGAGTGTTGAGGATGATAATCTATGAGTATGATCATCATTTTACCTTTAGGGTGTGAAGATATCTCCAACATGATTTTGGATCACAATTCTTCCTTATCAATTCTTTTCACCAATAGACATATGGTTAGATAGAGTTGACTATCCAGACTCTTGAAGACATGTTACACTCTAATTTTGTGGATTTCGGAGGTCCATGGATGAGGTACCAACATTTGGTTGAGTTTTATTATATTAATAATTTTCACTCCACCATTGGGGTAAAAATATTTGAATCTTTGTATAAATGATATTTATATTATTTTTTATACTGGAATGAGGTCAGAGAGTTATAAATTATTAGGGTAGAACTAGTTAAAATCACAACAAAGATGGTTCATGTGATTTATGGGAGGATTAAGGTATCATAAGGTCTTTAGAAGTCCTATGTAGATCATACGAGGATACCTCTATAGTTTGATGTTGGAGATCATCTGTTCTTAAAGGTGACTCCTCATTGTGGGCAACAGAGGTTTGGTTATGTGAGTAAGTTTTATCTATAGTTCTTTGGGCCTTTCATGGTGTTATCTTGTGTTGGAGACATCTTATTTTAGATAAAAAATATCTAATAGATAAGAAGGATTCTTGATGTCTTTTATGTGTGTCATCTTCACAATTATCTTCATAATGATTCTCAAACCATCCATTAGGGTGTGATAAATATTCATGATGATGAAACATTTAAGGAACAAACTATAGAGATCCAGGACTGCAAGGAGAAGGTGTTTCATGAGTTTGATATTCCCTTAGTTCATGTCTTCTGGAGGAACTATGGAATGGAGAAGAACACTCGAGAACATGATCCACAAATATTTGTTTAGTATCCTAATTTTTTTTGATTCATAGTTTTTATTTTTTTAATGGTTCTTGTTAATTTTTAACTTTATCTGGATCATGAGATAGGTTTCCCATCCTTGATAACTTTTTTTGTGGTAATTCTATTTTTTGAGAGATAAATACCTCCTGGAGATTATTTGGAATTTGGTTTTTAGTGTTGTGTTGTTTTGAGACTTTTAACTATGAGAGATATTGTTGTGCTCATATTATGGAAATATTCTTAAGAGGTATCTCATGAAGCTTTTTAGATAACCCCATATATTTATTCTATTTGGTTTTTGTTTTAAATATCTATGAAGAAAATTACTTGAGAGGTATCTAATGTAATGGTTTGAACATTCCCAACCCTTCTCATGTGTTTTTTGGAGGCTCGATAGTTCCAAGAGGGAGTTAGGAGGAGTTACATGGTCTAGGGGAGTGGTCTTGGAATTTATGGGGGTCACCACTCCTTGGTAGTGGTCCTAATAAAGGTCGTTTTGGAGAAAAGGATGTAGACAATCAATTTTGGGAGGGTTGTGTGGTTTTTGGTGAACCATGTTTTTAAAAATAGCTTGTCAATCTATTTTGGAGGTTGTGTGGTCTAGTGGGTCCCTATTTTTAAAATTTACATAATAGAAACACCAAAGGAGGGCATAGGTCCTTGGGGGATTTCCAATGAAAATTATAAGATAACAACACCATGCCCATGGTGTTGGGTGAGGTAAACTAAAAACACCTAGAGTGTTGGAAACACACCATGGAAGAAGTTATTCCATGAAATAGTGTTGTGAAATGCCATGTCCATGGCCAGGTCATGTTAAGTTGGGGTGGTAGATGGGATTATTTGGAAACACTCTAAATCATCAAAAATTTCATGGATCTTGACCAGCTCGAAAGATTAAAAATGAATTCATTATTATGGGGGTTTTAAATGAAATTTTAAACCATTCTTATTTCTTGTTAGTTTATCCATGCTCCTCATTTGAAAATTCATTAGAATTGTAGATTATTTGGACATACATATGGTGTAGTTGAATCATTTCTCATGTTGAGGATCATTTTATAGAAATATTTTTTAGGTAAGTGGTAGTTCTACAACCCTTGGTTCCCTATGTTCGATTCGTTATGGATTCAAACTCAGATCTAGGTTAATTGAGTGCTCCTGATCAAGGTACCCATACCTTATCTTCTACAATAATTATTCTCTTATACTAGGTGATAACTTTTTTATATCCTATTTATTTTGGGTGTTTTCAAAGCATGTTTTGATTGTGGTTTTGGGATGTTAGGTTCTGGATAGTTGTTCTTTTGATTGGTGGTGTTTATTCTGATGGTGGTTAATCATCTATTATCCATTCTTATGCGAAGAATGTTGAAATTTTAAATAAAGGGAGGGGATTCACTAATACTGCTATTTTATATGAAATAATAAATCTATAATTGTTTATATATTTGGGTAATGGTGGAATTAATCTTAATGAATATTAAACAACAATAATAAAAATATTTTTTTTCTAGTTGTAACAATCACATGTGTTTATACAATGATAATGAGTTATCTCTTTTTTTTCTAAATAGTGTGTTATCTATGTTTATGGGATGATTTCGAATTTTGGATGTGTTTGGAAATATGTTAAATAATTAAAATACTATAAACCTTATCGTATAAATAAAAAATAATTCGGTAATTATTTTTGGATCAATATCAAAGAACATGGTAAGGCTTGTTTTCTTAATAGTAAAGAGGCATGTTAATTGATTTTTTTCTTCCTTAAAGTTTGATGAAATTGGAAGTGATATTTGAAATAATTTTTAATATGTTTTATTTATTTTATAGATTTTGACTTTAGGTGTCTTTGGATATAAAATTTGATAAATAAATTGAATATTAAAGATGATAAAAAATTATTCATTTTATAAAAATATTTATTTTGGGATGAGTGAGCCTATTTTCTTATGAAGTTTGTATGCCTTGTTTTTAGTGGCTAGATTCCCTCTTGACTTTGTTTTTTTCATTCTGACTTGTTTTATTTCTCTATATTTGATCTCTGTGATGTAACATGATTTGATCCTTGAATTAATTATTGTTTATAAAGACATAGGAATGGGTTCCAAAGTTTATGGTAGTTTTTAATTCTTAAGATGGAAGGATTCATGATGACACACTTGGTGGTGTATGGGATGGAACTGGGATTGGTGGAATGGGTTGAATTTAGGATTTCCAAAATCTTATATGATGAATTATATGATACTTTCTTGATAATGAATATATTACAAAGGCTATATGGAAGGGTTTCTGGTTTTTTCATTCCTTTCCCCACTACTTGAAGTAGTTGTAAGTACATGGTTATGGACCTTTTAGGATAGATTAAGATGATTAATATAGTAACTGAAATTATAGGTTGATTATGAATGTTAATTATCCTAATTCATGGTGTTGGGGCTTGTTCCAATGTCCAAATGATGATAAATCTAGAGGAATCGTGGTATTAGTTAGAATATTACCATAGGGCATAGAAATTGGCTAGTAATTAATGTAACTTTGTAATGTTAAAAGAAATAATTAAATGAAGTTATTTTTAAAATGTTTGTGTCTTATAGGATATCTAGTATTTAGTAATGAAAGTTGAGTGTCTAAGAGATTATAGCTACATTTTATGTTAAGGCTAGGTTCTTTGTCATAATGTGGTTTTGAGCTATATGTATTTTCCTAGGTTATTTTATTTCATACTCCACCCCACCCTTTTTGGTAAGGAAAATTACACCCAATTGACTCTAAGAGTGTGTTTTCTGCAAAATCCAAGTTGGTGAGGAATAGATGGCTGACTACACACTCTTTCTCTTCTCTCTTATCCTATTAGTTTTATCTACTAGTATGCATAGTGTTTAACTTTCCCATATTTGTGTGTATAGGGTTGTAAGGTCTTGTGGATATTTCATCTCATCACCGTAGCCTCCTTCCGTCTCGACCTAGCTCGGCGCTCCCCCTTGTTCTCAGTGATTTTGTGGTGGCAGTCCCCTGTTGTGGTGGGGTTGTTCTGGAGCTTGGATTGCACCATTAATGGCCTTTTCTCGTTCGATTACCTCTTCTATGGATAGGGCTCCCTTGGAGGCATGGTGATGGTTCACAGCCGGGTTTAAGCTTCTGTGACCTATGGGACGCCACCTCGACTCAGGTGGTTGTGTAGGGCAGTTCGTCGGGTTCTCTTCGAGCGTAATGGTTGGCGGCGATGGGTCTTGTTTGCATTTGGTCTTTTTCCCGGTGTGCTGGTGATGTTCTGTTTCCTTTTGTTTTCCTCATTTGTGTTTGGATTTGGATGCTGTTTGGGGTTCGTTCTTTCGCGATGGCATCAGCGTGGCTCCACCGGTGAGATTTGGTTATGGTGTCGAGTTGAACCTTTTGGGATATTCTGGCTCCTCTGCGATATCAGTGGTTTTTTTATGGTTGTTTTTTTAATGAATCATTGATATGTGAAGCTAGTGTGTTTTTTGGTTTGTTCTTGATTTGGAATTGTTGATTTCTTTGATTTCAGCTGGATGGAGGATGACGACAGTTGTTTGATGCCTCATTGTGATGTTTTTCTATTTGCTTTTGACAATGTAATTGAGCCCTTCCCGAGGGATTCAGTGTTACAGTGGCGATGGCGATGAGGGGTGGACTACAAATCTAAGAACGCGACTTGAGGAGGAGAAGTTGAAATCTGATTTTGTGTTTTGATGTTTTGGGGGTGGATTTTGGAGGCTGTTTGTGAAGTTTGAAATTTGGTCTTTTAGTGTTTGCAATTTGGCTTTTTTATTGTGAGGTTACCACTCACCCTTAAAGTGGTTTATTCAACAAATGAATAAAAAGGATTTGAGGAAATACTATCTAGAGATATGATGATGATATGGGGATTTAATTAATAAGGTGAATGGTATATGTTGAGATGATGTGATGCACTAGTTGCATGGTATAATACTATTGTCCATGTGTGTTCGAGCATGCTTACATTGGGAAGAGAGATGACTCAAGACATGAGATGTTGGGTAGGAGTGGAAAAACAGTGGGGAAGTGGTATCCTGACATCTTCATTTGATATTATGTTGGATATAATATGATTACTTTCATGCAAAAATTGATGAGAGAGACATTATAAGGATGAGAACTTAACATACATGTTTATATTCACTTGTTATTCACTGAGATTTAGTGTGATTTATTTATCTTTTTTATGAGACACTTTGGGAAGGATCTAAATGAGTATAACATTTATTCTCACCCTTTATATGTATGTAAATATTTTTAAGTTCATAAGAGCTTGTTGGAGATCAAATGAACTTTACTAGATGGTGGTCTTGTTCAGGATTTATTTAGGATTTGTGGTTACTGTTGAGTATTATTTTTAGTACTTGAAATTTCATTTATAGTGGTTTATATGTATGACTATACATTCATGTTTTTGGTATATTTTATATTTTATCTTAAGCATTTTTTGGTGTTTATATATTATCTCCCATTTATCATATTCTTTTTAGAGTGTAATTCCCTATATTTTTGCGTATTATATACCCTACGTGCTTTCCACTAACCCATTACATATTAGAGTTGGGATTTGGACATCATAATATCCTATCTATCGATATTGGTTATGTAGGGGTGCCTTTGGGGGAAGGGTTCAGGAAAAATAATTATATTTAAAGCACACTTAAACAACCTAACCTAACAAGATGCACTTGATTAATTAAATCATTCCATCATTTATGAAATAATAGATTAACAGAAAAGAAAATAGGAAATGAAAGATTTAATAATCTATCAATAAATGTTTATCATCCTTGAAATAATGAATATCTTCCAAATAAACCAACAATGGAGAGTAGAATGAAAATTGGAAATAATGAAGTCAGTAGAAGAACTCTATATATTTAACCACCAAGAATTTTAACCAGAATCGATTAGTCTATAAAAATTAAATATCCTCTAATTCATGGAAATCCTCTTAGAGTCATTTTTATTTCTAAAATATATCATGTCCAAAAATATATAAAAAACTATATAGACTCAACCTAATATTTTTTAAAGAAGAAAATGAATATCCAATCTTTAATCTCTCATAAATAAGACAGGTCCACCAGGATTCATCTCATTTTGAATTTTAGCTATATTTTAAAAGCATTAGCTTTATCATTTAACTGATTAGTTCCTTGCATATGAATTCATTTGTGCCACATCTAGACTTGATTCTTATCTAAATTCATCTCACTAAATCTATCATGTTGACTCTAGTTTGATCAAATACTGGTTTTTTTAAACACTAGTTTAGTTTAACAAGTGTTAAGTCTTTTATTCAATAAACAAAAATATTACAAACATAAAAAATTAGTGAGATCACAAAATAAAATCAAATATATCATCAGGAACATCTCATGAACATTTCACCCTTGGGATAGTAGCTAGAAATTTATTATGATAGATTCATATTTATATTGTATTCAATATTGAAGACCCCATCAAACGTAAGAACAATTATAGACGAATAATGACAGATCATTGAGCATTTTATTATAGTCAACATGAACCCTTCTCATTCAACCTAATAAATCCAGCATCTCCCCAAGCAATATAAATCTACCAGGTTAAATCTCCATCCAATGAAAACACAATCGAATGTTCTAAATTGTGAATCTTCTTAGACCCAAACCTAAATTATTCAAATATTGTAAAAAATTCAATGAGATAGGTCTCGAGATCTACAAACTTGTACCATCAAAATTCAAAACAAGAACCACATAATCCCTTTCATCTTTTCCAAGTACAAAAAAACATCTTCTCACCTCATTGGATACTTTACCTTAGGCTAAAATTGGAAACATGATAGAATATGAGCTAGATTGAATTCCCAAGACATGTAATTATTGACCTTCATTAGTCCTGAAATCTTAAGGCTTAGATCAACACTCCAAATAGAGTAGAGAACTGGTGACCCCCACTCTAGATTGGACTCTCGAGCTTCAAACAGAGTTAAATTTTGCACAAACCAAGAGGAAAATAACATAGTATTCATTATCCACATTTTAAAAAAATAGAATCAATATGTAGATACATGAAACAAGGAATGGGAAATCAAAATAACTAGTACCCTTAAGCCTATATCAAACCTATAATCAATTAAAACTCTCCCCAATGTGAAATAGTGTCGCTAGATATCACCATCCCTAGATTTTCTTGCCTTCAAAACCAACTTGATGGTTATCTCTATTAAATAATGATTGATTAAAAAAAGTCTTTATAAAGCTAAATCCACCACCATCTAATAATATGATACTCTAAAAGATTAATGACTAGGAATATCTATATTATAGTAATCCAATGACTATCATTCTATGTCCATATAACTACAAAACACCAAATCCGTCTCTTCTGGAGACTCCCAATTGAGTAGGGTCTATGAAGTGGGTTGAGGAATTCAACTTTTTTAGGGGAAACTTTGATGTGGTAGTACCTATGAAATATCTAATATCAAAAATCTTGGTATGAGGTTCCTAATTTAATATAAGAAAATCTAATTACAATTAAATATAAGGGTAAACTCATATTCAAGATGAATGCATTGAAGGAAAAGTAAAAACACATAGATATAACATGGTTCGGTCTACTATAGTCATGAGTTCAAGGTGATAACAACACCATAAGACATTATTACTAAGAAAGTGAACAATAACCATATTATAAGAAGCAGCAAAATCTAAGAACTAGAGACAGTTTCTGAGTATCTTCCAAGATGAAAATGATTCTATAAGTAAGTATAAAAGGATACAAAGTCATACATAGAATAATGAATTGAAAAATGGGAAGAATAAACTTCCTATATATTCCAGATTCAAATACTAGAATCTATAATAATATCTAATGGAGATCGAGCTATTGATGTATTCCTTCATGTGAAAATGACCCATGATAAAGGTCGAGGATCTCTACCACTCTCCATTGAAAACCTAGACAAGGATGGTGATGATGAAGATAATCTACTTCAGGAAATGTAAAGAACCATGCATATAATTTTATTTAATCACTGCTCTCAGTCTTTCTCACCATGATAATATGTTGAAAACATTTTCTCTCACAACACTAAATTAAAATCAACTTTTTATGATGATCATTGAGGTGAAATCATAATAGTAGTTGAGCCTGTGGTGAGTCAAGGAAAAATGATAGATGTAGACCATGTGGATGATCCATAAGTGAGATGTGGTTTGGTTGTTAAGAAAAATTTTATTAAAATTACGTGCATTTACTCTAGTGCATCATTACCTTTGTGTGTGATAGTTTTAAACTATACATGTGTAGGATACCCTTATGCTATCTAGGTGATGACCCCTATGAGAGCAGGCGAAGAACCTTACATGAGCATGCTTACCTTTACACAAAATGATAATACCCTTATGTATCTCGGTACTAATCTTATGTGAACTAGTGAATAACTTTGCATAGCTAAGGGATAACCCTTACATAATGATGAAGTACCCTTACATATCATGGAATTAACCTTACATAAGAGGGTATTACCCTTACATATCTAGGATTACTCTTACAATTTCATGGTATTACCCTTACGCATGTTGGGTATCAACCTTATACATGACAGACTACCTTTACACATGAGGAATGATACCTATATGCAAAATTATTATCCTTACATAAGATTTTAGGTTACCCTCACATATAAATGAGTACCCTTACACAAGGAGAAGTTAACATTACACAACTAGAGTTTACCTATACATGATATATGAGGTTACCCTTATGTGAATAGGAGTACCCTGAAGCAACATGTATGCTATCCTTATAAAAGCTATTATCTTTATAGAGAATTAAACTACAACGTATGTAAAACTTGTAAATAGAAAATTTTAATTAATAAATATCATCATTAATTTTTCATGAAATAAATAGAGGCACATAAAACATGGAACTAAACAATAATACATATTAATTCAATTTTATTTCAAATGAGAAAGTTCATACAATACAATATAAAAATCTACAACTTTTCAATAAAATAATTAAATAGTCTAGTGTTCTTGAAACATAGGTCATTGAAATTTGAAAACATTCATAAGGCCTAAATAATTCCTAAATTTGGAAAATTGAACAACCTTAATCAAACTATCTACTAGATTTTCTAATGTATATATCTTAGTGACACATACTACATAATTTTAAATGAAATCCCAAACAAAATGATATCATATATCTATAAGTTTTTATCAAAAAGGATTTTTTTAGAAATATGTAATGCAGAATGACTATAAACAAATATTCAAAATTACCAAAAAATAAATATAGTTCATTAAATATCCCTTTTATCTAAATTGATTATTTTATTGCATTAGTTAATTATATATACTCAGCCTTACTGGTGGAATGGGAAAAAATGGATTAAAAATTTCACTTCCAAGAAATAGGTCCACCACAAGCTAGGAATAACTAACTAGTAATTGATTTTCTAGTAACTATATTGACAACATAGATAGAATCAAAAAACCCGACAATATATTGAATACAAGAATCATTTTTACCAAAACAAATACACAAATCAGAATACAAAGAAATATAACTTAGTTACCACATTAACGCATTCCAAAGGGGATTTTTATGACTTCCCATAAAACTTCTAAAGATAAAAAAGAGAAAGGATATATCTTTCTGAAAATATATCATGGCATATATGAGGCTACCTATTATGTTTTCATAAGGTATTTTTCTCATAAAATCAATTTTATAATCAATTATTGGGGTTTGGGAGAATTACAAATTGGAGTTTTGACATAAAGACACATTAAAAGGTTTAAATTTTTCAATCAAATAATTTTTTCACCATATTAATATAAAAACATTAGGATAAATATGACACCATATAATTTATTTCATTAGATATTTCCAGACCAAGAATTTTATTTTCTTACCCTAAATCATTCATTTCAAAATTATGATGTAACTGGGTTTTTATTTGGTTTATCAACCTGATTTATTTAAAAATTAAAATCGTATTATCAATTTATTTATGTAAATAAATAAAAAAATTAATAGATTTAATCTAAAAATAAGACTCATATTTTCTTCAAGTAAAATCATTTTTAATTGTAAAAGAATCAAATACCTTATACCATTATCAAGACGATTGATTAAGTCTATAAATGGATTTTATTAAAAGTAACACTTGATTGATTTTAAAATATATTGAAAAAAATCAGGTGTTTGAATATAAATATGTTCATCCAACATACCAAGTTCAAAATTAAAATCATTTTAGGAAGTAAAGGATAAAAAAATTTAATGAATTAATTCTTGAAAATAAGTGAAAAATATCACTATAATCAATTAATTTATATTTGAGGAATCCATTTAGAACATGTATAAATTTTTATCTATTTTCTTTTTCAATAGTGTTGTATTATTTCTTCATAAAAACCCATTTATAATGTATAATTTTATAATTTTCAAGTTTGTTAATAAATATCCATGATTGGATTTTCAGAATAGAATCCATTTAATCTTTCATAGAAGATAGTCACTTCCCAGATTCATCTGATTTAAGATCTTGATTAATGATTTTTGGTTCATCATTACCTTAAGTCAAAGTGTATATTAATGGAAAAGGAACCATCATCAGCCTTAGTAAAATAGGATGGAGGAATAATGGTTCTTTTTGTCTTATAATGAGTTAATAGGTAGTATCTCAAGACACTATCTCTCTCATCCTTGAACTATGATTTAGATTCTCTAATAGATTCTGGTTCAATGTGTGTTTATACAGGTGGATTAATGGATATAACCTCGAGTTTGGGATACATTTAGGCTCTAAAATTAACTCAACACATACATGTTTAGATTATTTAGATAGAATAGTATCATATTACTTTTATTTAGTAGTATAATCCTCATAGAAACTACATCAAAACTAATTATACACTTATCAAAACTAGGACTATCTACCAAAATCCTATTAAATTTAACACCATGTCGGTATCCTACAAAAACACATTGAACAACCATGGGTCCGAGTTTAGCATACCATTTATAAGTATAGGAAATTCAAAAAAACGTGATGATATTCTAAATTAGGGGGAGAACCAGTCCAAATATCATTAGGGGTTTTTAAATCAATGGAAAAGGAGGGGAATTTTTTGATTAGATAGAAAATAGTATTAGGAGATTCTTCCCAAAAAGGACATATAAATAATAGAATATTAGATCATGCTTCCCACTCTTTCTAAAATATTTCTATTTTTCATCTCTACTAAGCCATTATGTTGTGGGATATCCACAAGAGTCCTACGTCAAAGATTACCTTCAGTTCTAGTGTAGTATATAAAGTCATTGGAAAAATACTATAGACTATTTTCTATCCAATGTTTTTTAAGTTTATTTACAGATTCAATTTCAACACTAGACTTCTAAATTTTTAAATGTTTAAAAGTTTCATAATTTTTCATGAATATGGAAATCCATAATTTCTGTGAAAGTCATTTATAAATTTCACATAGTAGTGACCTCCACTATGGGTGACATGCCTATAGGGGACCCACAAATCATAATTTACATATTCTAATGGGGTTTGAGCTTTAAAAGTAGATTTCTTAAAACTAACATGTTTTGATTTACCAAGAACACAATCTTCAAAAAAGGGATGGTTTTATGATGCTACATATTTTAAAATTTCTTATATTCGTAGTTCATTCAGGCATTTTGAGCTAACATTTCTTAATTTCAAGTTCTAGAACATAGAATTATTTATCATGGGGGTATGTGTTTCATTTAATTGTTTCATATGAGTGAAACTATCTAATAAATGCAGACCATTAGGGAGGCTTCCTCACCTAACAGTGAATGAACCCTTATATATTCTAATAGGGCATGAATCTAGACTAAATGGATACCAATTTTATTCTAAGAAACCTAGGGAAATAATGTTTCTATTCAAATTAGGCCCATGACTAACCTACTATAAGGATTTTTCCAACCCATCAAAAAATTATAGAGAAACTATCTTTTTTACTCATGATTTAGCAGCTTTTGTCATTTCTTATAAAAAACTCTCAACTCTAAATCTCTCTCAAGTTAGTTATTCACTCATGTTTTGGACACATGATATTACCATCATAAATCTAAGACCCATTTAATGAATATAAAATCAGAACAAAATTTTTTAACATGATAAGTATCAAAACCTTTCTCAATAAGTGTTTAATGGTCACTATTATTAGTGTTATTCCTAAATTTGACCCTTTAAGGACAATTCCATTTGATGATAGTAGTTTTTTAGGGATTGTTTTTATTTTTTTACCTAAAGGCATTGATCAGAAACTAGACTTACTCTTACCTCTTGTTTTTCCTCTCTACTTAGGCTTACCTCTAATATTCATCGCCTCAAATTCATGAGAAACAGAATTAGGATTCTTATTTTGGATTTCTTTAGACAGTACAGAAGAATTAACTTCCAATAGTTTTAAATAACCCCTACCATACAATGTTTATTCTTTAATTGAATTATTCGAATCATCTAAATAAGTCAATAATTTGATATCCATATCCTCCTTATCAAACACATCATCTATATTAGAAAAATCAAGAATTATTTTATTAAAATTATTTATATGAGTCCTAAATGAAGTTCTATGATGCATAAAAAAGTTATGCAACCACATATTTTTATGTAAATATACTACTAAGGCCTTTGTAATATATAAATTTAAATGTTTTGACCAAATTTGGGTAGTTTTGGATTCATAAGATTCTTTATGGAGGACCTTATCACCTAAAAATGGAATCATTAGCATATTGGACTTCCTAAGCACATCATAAGAGACATCTACATCAGTAGTAGAAGATAATACATCAATGGATAGGGTAAAAACATTCTTTTGAGGACCACACTGGGCATTGAGGATCTCATTATAGTCTTGCAGTGCATTCATCTTTATCCTCCCTAGATTGAAATCATTATCCACATCAAATATTTTTATATAAAATATCATTGATCCCATTATTCTATAATAGGTTGATCTGATACTAATTGTTATGTTCTAAATTGATGTGGTAGTCCCTATTCAACAGTCATGATCCAATAATCTAGGTACAAGGTTCACAATTTAATATAGGTAAATCAATTAACAATTAAACATAATGGAATTTTTGGATTCAAGATAATGCATTGGAAAAAAGTAAATACCCAGATATATAACATGCTTATGTCCACTATGGACCTATGTGATTGCAAAGAACACCACCATAAGAATTTATTAATAGGAATGAAAACAATATCTATATTATATGAAATTAAAACATCTATGAATTGAAGATACTATATAAGGATCTTCTTGTATAAAAATCACACTACAAGCAAGAATAAAAGTATACATCACCATACATGGAAGAAAGAACTAACATAAAAGGTAGAATTATATTTTTTCATGTTCCAGGTTCAAATACCAAAACCTATATGAATCTTTAATATATATCGTGCTACTGATGGATTCCATCATGTGAGGACACCCCTAAATGAAGGATGGGGATCTCCACTGCTCTCCATTAAAACCCTAGACTTGGTCAGTGATGATTAAGATGATCTAATACAGTGAACATTATAAACCTTAGATGGAATATCCTTCTTTCAATACTCTTGATCTTTCTAAGTATATGAATAAGAATAAAAAATTTTCCCTTGAAACAAAAATTCAAATAAATTGTCGATAATGATCCCGGAAGTGTAATCACAATAGCATTCAAAGGTAGAAATGTGTTATTGAAATATAAGGGATGCAAACTAAATGGATGGTCTATAAGATATATGTAGTTAGGATGTTTAAACAGATTATCTTACCCTTATATGGATTTAATATGACACAACATTACCTTTATGTGATCCAAGTATAAACCTTACGTGAGATGGTTACCCTTATGCAAGCTAGGTGAAGACCCATACACCGGTAGGAGAAGACCCTTACACAAGCATGTTTTAATTTATGAAAGATGAAAATACCCTTACATATCCAGGAATTACCTTTACAAGAACTAGAGGATACCTTTAAGTAGTCAGGGGCTAACCATTTTGCAACAAGACAATACCGTTATATAGTGGGTAATTACCCTTATTCAAATTGGAATTACACTTACATATCAAAGAGTAACCTTATGAATGTGATGTAATACCATTATAAAAATTTGTAATTTCTCTTACATATTCTAGGATACCTTTACCAAAGAGGAAAAATACTTTTTAAAAATGAGAACCCTTAAACAATTTAAGATGTTACCCTTTTATAGATAGAAGTTCCCTTACACAGGGAGAAATTTTCCTCTATGAAACATGAGTACCTTTACATGAAAAACAAGTTTACACTAACATGAACAAGATTACCCTTATTAAAAAGGTAAACTACCCTTATTCAAGAAGTTAACTTAATGGGTAATTCAACTATAGGGTAAATAAAACTTACAAATTCAAAATTTTAAATTAGAAATAGAGAGTTTAATTTTTCTTAATGTAAATATAGTCACATAAAACACTAAAAAAATAAGAATACTTATAAATTAAATTTTATTACAAATAAGAATGTTCACACATGAAAATTCAAAAAAGTTTATGTTCAAACCTTTCATTTAAAAACTCATATTCTAGAAATTATAATCAAAACCCTAAAAATCACTACATAATGTGATAATATCAGTTCATTTAAGAGAAATTTTTTGAAAATTTCATTCGTTCATAATTCCCTCACACTATCATTTTTATCTCTTAAGAAAAATCATCAAATAGAATAGTTAAAATCCAATCATTTCACCAAAATTAGTTCATATATTCAAAAAGACAAAAATTGAATAATAATGAATAAAATTTTGAATTTATTTCTGCCTTGAAATCTAACTAGTCTTAAAATTGATTATTTACCTCTAAAAGAAATGTTTTTTGGTGGAAATTAAACACCCATTTTAAAAATTTGATAAATTTTAATTTTATAATCTAAAAAAAGTAATCACCATTCTTACCCTTATCTATTCTTTGAAATTTAATATTTTTCTCAATTATTGAAATACACACAACCCAATAGTTTATCATAATTTATCACAAAGTTATGTTAATTAAATATCCCTCCTACAAGTTCAATATATGAGTTAATTCAAGCATCAACTAATATGTTAACATACAAAAAAAACTCATCCAACTCATTAAACACGACACAAATAAATCCATGGATTATGAGTTAAATTTTCATGTAGTTGAGAATATAATTTAAAAGTTTAATTCAAATAAAAAAAACTAGATGTAATTTAAAATTATTAAAATGATAAACCAGATTCAACCAAGGAAAAACAATTAAGAGTAATTTAAAAATCTATAACTAGAAGAATACATTGAAGGTATACGATATTAAAAAACCATGTAGATGTTTTAAAAATATCCCTATTAATTATGTAAAGTATATATGAAATATAATTTTATAGAAAATGTGGTTCATAGTTTCTCAAAAATCCTTCAAACACCCTTAAATTATCAAATATTTTATTATAAAAGTAGTTAATAAAAATAATTTAGCATTAATTAACAAACAGGAAGGGTTACAAATAGAATAAATCATTAATAATTTTTCCTAAATTTCAGAACACAATTGAAAATTTTTTAAGTAGAAGACAATGACTCAAGTTTAAGCTCAAATTTTTTTAAAAGAAAAAAAAATATGTAATTAAGTTACTCATTTTAATAGAAAAAATAATACTAATATAAGTATTGGATATCAACAAATCATTATAAATTTCATCATGTGAACAATTTAAATATAATGATAAGACACTCATTTCTGGTTGAAAAAGAATGATGAAAAACAATTCACAATATTATCTCTTCTCCATACTTAAATTTCATCATATGATAGGAAATTAAAATTTTCTATATTTTATAGTGGAATGATACAACCAAAATAATAAATTCCTAATGTGAATATTAGTTTGAGTTAAATTCCAAAATGGTGGAAAAGCCTACTCCATTTATTTTCATACAAAAAAAACAAAAAAATATTATTAAAATTTCAAAAAACTAAAAAAAACATATATGAATTTTATTTTGTAGAACATGAAATAAGTTCCTTGTATCTACATATAATTCCCTTTTGTTTACCTTAATGAAATATAAAGGAATAAAAAGAAAAAAAATATTAGTTCTAAATTGGTTATCCCTCCCTCCACACTTATTTTTAAAATGTAACCATTGTGTAGTGGGTTTACATGAGAAATAATAATTGAAATTAAAATAAAAAATAAATAATATTTAAGGGAAGATACAACATAGGGATCTCAGTGGCACTTAGCTTCATTCTGGTGGATCTCCTCTATAAGAGGATCTGGAATTTCCTCTCTAAAAAACTTCAAACTATGTCCATTATTTATGAATAAGGTAATTTTGATTAGATCTTTAATATGGATGTAACTAAAGGGAAATACATAAGTAACTATGAAAGGAACATCCCATTAGGAATGAAAATTAACGAGAATGTGTTTAGGTCTATAATTGTTCATTAAAAAATTTATCTCCTTTTAACTCTTTATTCTGAATCAAATCATTATATACATTCATTTTCTAATTATACTACCATTCATTCTCAGAGTATTTATTCCAAATATCATTTTACTCTTGAAAATAAAATTTCCACTCTCTTATAGCTGAAAAAATTGAAATTATATATTTTAATCACATAGAAACCCCAATGTTCTAACTCCATAGACATGTGATAAGCTCTCCCAAAAACTATATTATAGGATAACAATCTTATTGGAAATATTTTGGCTATCCTATATAACTATAGTGAATTATTATTACTCAACATATGATATTTTATATTTCTATAGAGATTTTTACAATAATATGTTTGATCTCTCTATTTGAAACTCTATTTATACATTGATGACTAGCTGTTGATATTTTATAGAATACTCCATACATTTTTAGAAAATATTCTAATTTTTTATTATAGAAATGGGTACTTCTATCCATGAGAATGAAACTAGGTAGCCCAAATCTACTAAAAAATTTATATTGACAAATTAAGAAACCAATTTTAACTCATTAGACCTAATAGAGATTTCCTTTAATTAACCTAGATACATAACTTTTCAAAAGAAGGATATATAGATTTGAAAATTAATTGGAAATAGTCCAATGAAGTCCATTTCCCATAAATCAAATAAATCAAAAGAAACAATGGTTATTATTACATTTCATCTATTTAGGAGATGGTTCACTAAAATTGAAATTATCTACAAGTCCTAAAATACTAAAAATAATCCTCAAAGAAGGCAGGAAAAAATAACCAAGAATAAAAAATTTCATTATTGTCCTTTATGTTCTAAAGTGTAGACCACAAGTCAACAAAGAGAATAATTTTAGCATCATAGTTATTTCTGAATTTTAAGAACAATTCCTAATGATTTTGTATTTCTTAAAGTGAAATAAGTAAAGATCATCCCATATATACTTCCGAGCATCCCTAAAACATGTGATAACCAACTACTTTGAGGAACCAATATGGTATTTTATTATCCTCTAAGTAATTAAATGAGTCTGAAAACCAAGGTTTTTTACTCACAGTAGTATAATACAAAACTTCCTCGTAGAAAAAATCTATAAAGGGCATTTAAATTGTGTTTTCTTCACCCAAATTAATAGGAAGTATACTCATGTGGTCTGCCTCTAAGTTTTCACGCTCTTTTCTATCTTAGATCACAATATAATCTATTATAGAATTACGAATAACTAAATAATCCATGTTTTTTCCTCTTTTTTCTTCATTAGATACCTAATGGATCGGTTTTGAGTGAAAAAAACTCCTTGGAGCCACATAGGTAACATATAGATTTCTAAAGAAGAAGGGAAATGAACAAACAATCATTTTACAATTGTTGTGTAATTAGTTTATGCCTGATTTATAGTTATAGGTGAAAAAGTCATAACAAAATATTTCATATCAACTTTATTTCTAAAACCTACCCCTAAAAAAATTAGAGGCATCGACCATCATATCAAATGGATGATATTGGATGGGCAGTTGTATAATAGGTGGGTACATAATATTTTTTTAAAATTAATTAAAATATTCTTTACACTTCTCATAAATGATAAATAGAGAATCATTTTGTAGAATTCTAGACAAAGTCAAAGTAATCTTACTAAATCCATTAAGGAATCATTTATATAATCGAGCATGGTAGAGGAAAGACTATATATCTTTAACTTTCCTTTCATAAGGCTATAAATAAATAATTCTAACCTTGGAATTACCAACATGTATCCCATTATTAGAAACCACATGACCAAGTACAATAACACTCTTAACCATGATATAACACTTTTATTAATTCAAGACGAAGTTATTCTCAATTAAAAATTCCTAGATATCTCTTAAATGATTAAAAATAACCTCAAAATATGATCTATACACATGGACATCATCCATGAAAATATCCATACACACCTTTATAAACTCATAAAAGATACTAAGTATGCATATTTGAAAGGTGGTAGGTCCTTTGAAAACACTAATTAGCATTATGCTATAAGAAATGATCCCAAAATGACTGCTAAAAGTGGTATTTTTTTATAATTCATTAGAGAAATATGGAATTGAATATAACTGGATAATCCAAATAGTAACTAATAATGGGGCTGATAAGACAAAATTTCTATGATTTGATGAAGGAATGACAAAGGAATGTTGTATTTTCTAGTCACTGAGATTAAATTCCTATAGTTAATGCACACCATCTATTTTTTGGGAATCCTAATAGGTTATAACTCACTAAAATTAGTCTTTTCTATAATGGAACCAATCATTCTAGAAAAAATATGGGCTGGACTTACTCACTGGCTATCTGAAACTATGAATATTATACCAAAAGCTAACAGGTTGGTAATATAACATGTCGTAACATTATAAACAAAAAATTACATGATTTATAACAAGGGTTTCATGTTAATACAATTATAATATAATTTTGATTTATAGTTTTAGAAATAAAGTAAAAACTCTATATAATAATTTGGATTATTTCACACAGTACACAATTTTCCAAAAAAAAAAACAGACCTTTATATTTACAACCCTATTTCATTAAAGACAATTTTTCTTCATTTAATATAAGGTAACATAGAAAAATTATTATCCTTGATAAAATTAATATTCATATCTTGATCCTATTATTTTTTTAAAAACATGGGATGATGAAAATAAACCTCAATGTGGGATAAAAAATGAAGCCTATCATTCTAGTGAAAGACATGAGAACCCATGAAGATATTTATTCTTTTTAGAATAAACCATCAAACTCATAAATAAAATATTTTCAAATTTAAAAAGAATTATTTTATTGATGAGAACATTCCAAACCATGATGTCATCTTTAGGAACCATAGAACTCATGAAAACAATCATTTTAAAAACAAACCTTTCACCCATAGTCTTTCCTAACCTATAAAATCCAAAGTTTTCCATAAAAAAATTTTTATTGATAGAATAATATTTTTATATTATATCACCATATTCATGTAATATGTTTAATCATTTTTAAGTTGTTTAATAATAGATGAATCCAAATTAATCTAATAGGATTAACCTACCAAGTAATCTTCATCATTTTTTTCCAATTAAGCATGTTCATTACCTAATGCACTAAAGAGATATATCAAGCTCACCCATCATCATGAGCTATATCAGGATCACCTTTAATCATCTATTATTCTCAAGATATCACTTCATTTTTTTTAATATTTAAATTTTTAATCATAATACATTTATAAAAACTCATTTCAACCATAAGAAAATCACTTTCTATTTTCAAATAAAATTATAGAGAAATATTTATTCCTTTAAAAAAACATGTATAAATTAAGAATTCCAAGAAGAGAAGTAATATGTTATTATTTTAAAACCATTTTATATTTTAGAGTAATATTTATAAATAATAACAAATATAATGATGAGAAATCTTGGTCAAGCCTCATACATTCAAAAGAATTCTTTTTTCACTTTTGAAAAAAGATAAAAATAAACCATATAGAAAACTTTAAAGAGATTCATTTTTAAACATTTGAAAAGAAAGTAAAAAATTATAAATGTTACCCTTATAAAATTTATAATCATAAATATGAACATTCATGTGACATTTAAAAGAAAATGCATATATTAGAGAAAGAGTTTAAAACATTTAAAATAATGTTTTAAAAGAAAATACATTACCTAAAGTTCCTTCTAGTTTTTTAAATTCTATAACTCCTGGACAATAAAATAATATATTTTTATAATTTATTAATATCATTATAAATTTTTTATTTATTTTTATTATTCAATTTATTTCACTCATTACAATGTTTTGTATAGTTACTAAAATGGTTAAGTTCACATTGGACGTCTTGGGGTTGTTCGGTTTATAACCTCAAAAAAATATCAATATGTAGACCATAGTTGAAAGGGTTATGGTTAAATTAAATAAATAATCTTAAATATATTATAATTATCATATTTATTCATTAAATATACTTTTTAAACCATCTATGTAAGTCAGTCATGAGAAAGGAAACATGTCATTTCATGTAGATGGTAGTTCGTACTTACAAATGAATGATATCATTATTTTTCAAACAGGTGGAAAAAAATTATATAATATTTTAATTTAATATAATCCCTAACATGCTATAAATTTAATATTTATTCATTACATACATACTTATTACTAGTATTGAAAGGTGGATATGAAAAATGAATCACATTGCTTCGTAGAGGTATTAGTCCACAAGTACACACACGATGTTATAATTTTCTAATAGATGACAAGGTAATTTGGTAAGTAATAGATTATATCTAAATAATAATAATTATTTCATATAAATTATATATATACATGGGTTCCTTCATTTTAGCAACCCATATAATATGGTGACAAAAAATTAAATACATCACTTTATAGAGGTGGTCATCCACATGTACACATGAGTGATGTTTTCATTTATCCTAGGATGGAAAAGGAGATAAAAAAGGTTGTGAAATAATAATAACAAAATTAAAATATATTTAATATACTGGGGTTATTATTTCATCATGTTTAATTAATATTTTAAGGAGGTAGAAGAAGAAATAAACATGAAACACTCATTTAGAAATTATACATCTTTTTTGGAATACCTCCTTTGGATAACACCTTAAGCCTTCTAGGTTTGGTATTACAGTGACACAAATACCTATAGTAAGTTGGGAGGAATTTTATAGAGATATTTCAGTTAGGATTTTCAGAAATATTGTGCTAAAAAGTTCAATAAAGGAAGGATAAAAGGTTCCCTTTTGTAAGTGATGGGAGTGGTAGACTTGTGATTTTTATAAACATATTACTCATGGTCACATGGCTCTATAAATATTAAATTTCAATGATAATTTGTTTATAATATTATTTTAATTATCCCATAATATTTAATATGATATTTTGTGGCATTATAATAATGTATTTATCTAAATTAACTTAATTTACCCTTTACGGTGCTGAAATATTTTTACTATGATTACTATTCAAAATGAGAAAATGAAATTGAAAACATTAATAATTTTGAAAATAATGATTCAAAATGTGGAATAAATTCTACACAAATAAATTTCTAGATATTAAAGAAATTAATTTTACTATAAGTTCACAAAACAAAATGAATAACATTATTTTAGAAAATTGTGTTTAAAAAAAAATAAACTTATACCAGAATGAAATATAATGTTAATTACTATGGAATTATTTATATTAATTTCAATTAAATGGTTCTTATGATAAATTAAAACCATATAAAAAATATAATCAAACTATTAAATTAATATATTTTAAGAGAAAATCATAGTCTTGAGAAAATAAAAAAATTTCACAATTCACTCAAAAATCAAACTTTTTAAAAAAAATTACAAAAATTCAGGTTAAGAAAAATTTTATAAAATGATATAAAAATTAAATTCCATTTTATAAATTCCAATTTAAAAAATTTATAAATTTATCTCTTAAATACAACCACGTAGTTGATCTAAAAACAATTTTGTTAAATAAAACTATTCCCTTTTCAACAAAAAACTGTTATAAAATTATTTATTAAACAATAATGATTAAAAATCCTTAAAATGAATGATTGTAGATTATAATATATTTTTATTTATATAATTACATTATTTAAAAAATTATTACTCCCTTTAAGATATTTTTTCCTCACAATTGTATTCATTAATTAAACAATTAAGAGTAGTTTTCCATCAAATCCTTTTCAGATTCTCATGTTAGTTCCTTAATCTTATGCTTTTATATAAAACATTAAACTATTGAATCCTTTTATTATAATTTTATTACTCTCTTTGATCTAAAATATGAACCAAAATTTCTTCATAAGAGATATTATCCTCTAATGGTACCAATTTGGGGCTCAGAATATGATATGCATTAAATATATATTTCTATATCAATAAAACTTGTAACACATCATGTAACTGATTAAAACTTATATGTAAGGATACATAGTAATAGAATGAACCCAATTTATTTATAATTTCATAGGGTATAATGAACTATGGAATTAACCTTCTATTTTTACCAAAACACACACCACTTTTCTAGGGATATACTTTAAGAAAAACATGATCACCCACAAAAAATGTAAGGTGTTTCCTCTTATTACCTACATAACTATTTTGTCTTGTCTGGGATTCCCTCATATGGTGATAAATTATCTTTAACATCTCAACTATATCTTCAAACAATTATAGTCCCAAAAAATTCTTTTCACTTACTTCATTGCAACATGATGGATTTTGACACCACATTCCATATAATTTTTCAAAAGGCTCCATCATCATACTATAATGGAAATAGTTATTATAAAAATATTTAGCTAATAAATGATGTTGATCCCACCATCCCTAGTAGTCCAAAGATAAATATTGAAGAATATTTTAAAAATTATGAATTTTATTCTTTGACTATATATCATATTGTGGATGAAAATATGTACTAAAATTTAATTCAGTACCCCATGAATTTTAAAGTCCATTCAAAAAATTTGAGGTAAATCTAGTATCATGATCATATATAATAGGGAGATGAAATATATGTAACTTAATTATTTCCTTAAATTAATAGAATCTATTATTATAAGAAAAATCATCTACTGAAATATGTTGATCCCATATTCCCTATTATTCCAAAGAGAATGCTCAAAGAATATGCACTAATGTCAAAATTTTCACTGTGACTATATTTCTGATTGTGGATGAAAAGCTATACTGAAATTTAATTTAGTACCCTAATATTTTTGATGTCCATTCCAAATATTTAAGGTAAATCTAGTACCATGATCATATATAATAGATAGAGGTACTCTATGTAACCTAATTATATCCTTAACATAAACTATAGAAATAAGATCAAATGTTTTAGTATATCAAAAAGGTAAAAAATGTATATATTTAGTCAAATGATAAAAAATAACAACAATTTAATTATTACAATGAGATATTTTTGGTAATACTACCATATAAACCATAGATATATTATCCCATTTCCATTAAATAACTAGATAATTTTGAAGAATCCCCTCAATAGTTATTTATCATCTTAAACCTATTGAAAAGTCAATCATTTCTTGGTAAATTCAGTAATATCATTCTTTATACCTTCCTAATAATAATAATCCTAAGGGTCTCTATAAATTTTATCATTTCATAGATAAATGAAAAATGGAGAGCTATGTGCTTTACATAAAAATCACTTCCGCAACTTGGAATCACTCGGAACACATAACCCTATTCCTAAATATAATAACCCTTTATCAATAATAAATGTAAAAAAATTTCCCTTGAAGACCATTTCAACTCTATTGAAAACTATGATATTCCATCTGAGCATTATTAATTCTTTCTACCAACTATGACTATACTAACATATGAACCAAAACTGAAGAAGTTTCTACATACAAAATTTCTAGGCCAACATTCATTAAATCATTAACCAAAGGATCGTGTTCCAAACATAGCATAGTTAGTGATGCATTATCTTTCTGACTCAATGAATCAAATTACTTTTTTTCTTTACCTGGATCATAGTGAAATATATTGTGATAATCCTTTATAATTTCAAACCATCTTCTCCACCTCATGTTCAACTCTTTTTAGATAATATATTATTTATAATTTTATGTCCAGTATACATTTCACATTTTTTACCATATACATGATTCCTCCAAATTTCTAAAGTAAAAATCACTTATAAAATATATTTATCATGTGTGTAGTAATTATTCTCATGGATATTAAATTAACATCAAGTAAATTCCATTACCTAATCATATTTTATTATTATACTACGAAATCCTTCCAATGAAGAATTGATTTAATAAAAAATTCACCATTTCTTTTTGGAATGGATAAAATTGGATCATCAACCTATATTATTTTCAATTCCTTACATCATTCATCACATTCCTTTTTCCAGATAAATTTTACTAAATTTTGAGTTAACATATTTATTTTTCTAGATAATCTAGATTTTTTTTCAAAAACCTATCAGTGATAACCCGTTAATCCAAGAAAACTTCAAATACATATGAAATTTTTAGGTCTTATCCATTCTTTAAAACGTCATATTTAAGAAGATCAATAGTTATTCCATCTTTAAATAAAATATTCCCATTAAAATAAATATGACCAAAGTAAAATAAACATTTACTAAATTTTCCATACATATTATTTTATTTTATGGTTTTAAAAAAATCCATAGAGGATTCTCATGTTTCTCATAACTATAAGAATAATCCAAAATGTCATTATTGAAAACACCAAAAAAATTATCCAAATAAAAATGGATTACTCTATTCATAAGATTTCTAAATAAAGTGGGTTCATATTTTAACCTTAATGGAATAAATAAAAACTTATAATCACTATACATAGTATGAAATGTTTTCTATAAAATGCATTCCTCATTAACCATCAGGTTATAATAACCAGACATGAGTTTAACCATTGAAAAATAATGATCTCTATAGAGTTGATTTAAAAAATAATATTTATAAAGAAAAAATACATATTCTTAATAGTTATTTTATCATGTTCTCTATAATCATATCATAACCCTATATAACCTTATTTTCTTTTGACAAAAAAATATGATCACCCCATATTGAAATACTAGGGAATGTGAAATCTTTATCAAGAAACTCCCATAAATTATTTTTTAATTTTAATAACCCATCTAAATATATTGAATACAGAGGTTTTAAAATTGAATTATCATCAAGAACTAATTCAAGAGTAAACTCAACCACCCAATCAGGAATAACACCAACCAAATCATGAATAAATACGTCATATATTCATTCACTACTGGAGATTCACTAATTAGTACAGTTTCTTTATTTTCAATAATATGTTCAAGATAAATTTTAGTTCCATATTTTATTAGTTTCTTAGTGTCTTGATATCATATAAAAGGAATGAATTCATTCTTATATACAAAATTACACTCATTATAAAAATTATGTTCTTTAGATATTAAATATATCTTTGAATGATAAGCTAAAATCCAATCCATACCAATAATGACATCAAAACACATAACGGGTAAGACAATTATGTTTTTAGGAAAACCAATCCACCGATGATAACACAAATATTTATATAAATTCATATTTCTTTAATATTAACCCAATCATTTTTACTAATGTTTTTGACTTCATTTCATAAGATTTTATTTCAATTTAACTTAGTAACTTTTTATATATAAAAGAATGTGTATACCTTGAATCAAATAGGGCATTGGAAAATATGAATATATAAGTAATTTACTTAAAACCACTTCATTTTATGGTCTATCATCTTCCATTGTAATAGAAAATGAAATTGATACACCATTCTACTTTCGATCTTGATGATTCCCACCATGGGTGACTCAACTGGAAAATAAATTACTCTAATTACTAACTAGTTATAACTAAAAAATCTCACTATCTTTTGACCATATTTTTTCCCATTATTATTTTGATTAGAACTATTTTCCTTACATTAAAAATATAAAACCACTAATCTTACCACATTAGTAAAACTTTCATGATCCCACCAAACATTCATTAAAATTTATTTTACCACATTGGGAAAATTTGGGGGTCTTACCTCTATATTTTGTGGTTGATCTATTCTCCATTGATATCCACCATGAACGCTTCTTACTATTTCTTTCATGAAGAATTTAAGTGACATAAAACTCCATATCATCTTTCTAATCATATTGAAAATTTTCATCACAACATTAAAATTCATGAGATTCTAACACTCCTTATAATCTTGGGTTTACACCTATATAAAATGTATCTATTTTTCTCTAATGATCTTCAATGAATTTTTTTTGGATACTGGACCAATCTGGTAAACTTTTTCTTAGAAGCAACTACCAAGCCTTCTTTTTTATTTTTTCCTCAAATCATTAAATTTTGTTTATATTATAAAATGAAGAATATTAGGAAAAAACTTCTAAAAAAAATCTTTAAATTCTATCTACTCCAGGACATCAATCAGTTATTTTTCCTTAGTTTATTTAATCAGAGCCTACCATTGATTAGATTCACATTAAAAAATACCAATAAAAATATTTAACTTTTATTATTTTGTACATTAAATAACCACAATTATATTCTCATGTTTATTTATCCATCCATCCTCTTTCACTAGTTCCAAGGATCCACAAAATATTATTGGGATCTATTTCATGGAATACTCCACTATAAAAATTAGTCTCTATCAATAATTTGATCACTCTATTTCATGGATTCTACTATTAAGAGACAAAATCAACTATGTTAAAACTATTAAAAACTATTATGTTCCAATATTTCTAGGTTTCTAATTTAGAAGGATGTTATCACATTGTTGTTTCTCTACCTTATCTACCATGTTTCTTTTGAAAAAATGATTCTGAACAGATATAAAATAGTTGAAGCAATACAAAAACATTAAAAATCAATTTCATGATAATATAACTCCAAATTAGAGTATCTTCATTGTGATTTTTTAATATACTTTTAACCTCTAAAGGTATCTAAACATTTCCCGTGATTTTAACTATAACATCCCATGAAATAATCAACCCATAATTATATGATTTACAAATATGGTTTCACCTTATTACATACATAGGATCTTTTCAGTTTATTATTTTATAGAATTGGGTAAAAAATTACATTAAAAATTGGACACTTTCACAAATTATATATTTTTCCACAAAAATAGAGTATTATATTGACGCACATGATTTATTTAAGACACATTTTATTCATATAAGATGATTCACCAAAGTATAAATCATGAACATTTAAAAAATTATACTCATCCTTAAATCCCATAAAAATCATTTTAAAACATGTGATAGAAAAAATAAATATCATTAAGGGATAAAAAAATTAATCATATTTATCTAGTGATAAATATGATAACCCATGAAGATGTTTACCCATTTCATAATAAATCATTGAGAATATAAATAAAATATTTACACTTTTGAAAATAAATATTTTCTCAAATAAAATAGTTGAAACCAATTATAAATAATAGGGAAAACCATTAAGGTATCTCATGGAATGGGGTAACTCATGAAAATATTTCTTTAAAAAACAATCCTTTTACATTTATGTTTTTATTACCTTAAGAAATCAAAATATTTATATATAAAAAATTTCCTTAAAATAATTATATTATTATATTAGATAAACATATTCATAACCTAAGTTCAATAATTTTTAACCAATGTTATAATAACTTAATCCCAGTAATTCCTATAGTATTAACCTACCGAGTTATCTCTCTCATTTTTCACCATCAAAGACAATTCATTACCTAATGCATTAGAGAGATATATCCGGATCAAACATCATCATGAGATATATAAGGTTTAATCATCATTATCTATAATTATAGTGTACTATATCATGAAAAAATAAATTTTTAATCTCCCACTTTTTCATCATAATACCCATGAAAATATCATTTCAACCCTTAAGAAAAGAACTTTCAATTTTCAATAAAAGCATTATAAAAATATCTCTTCCATTTAAAATTAAAATTAAAAATTAAAAATTCATAGAAGAGTATGAATAAGATATTATTTGAATAACCATGTTAACATATAGAGGAATATTGACAATGAATAATGACTATGTTGACAAGAAAATTCAGCCAAGCCACATAAGTTGAAAAACATCTGTTGGCGCCAAAATAAGGCCCGAAAGAACGGAACGAAAAAGGCTGGCACGCTGCCTCGTGAAGCACCGCCGCGAAGCACCGACGCAAAGCCCCTCCACGAAGCGCCCCGACCATCACAGCCTCACGAAGCTCCGGAGGCGGTAATGCTCCGCGAACGCATTTGACGTTCGTGAGCCGCCACGAATCTCTGGAGGCGGTGATGCTCCGCGAACGCATTTGGCGTTCGCGAGCCGCCGCGAAGCTCCGGAGGCGGTGATGCTCCGCGAATGCATTTGACGTTTGCGAGCCGCCACGAAGCTCCTGAGGCGGTGATGCTCCGCGAATGAATTTGATGTTCGCGAGCCGCCGCGAAGCTCCAGAGGCGGCGCGCGAGTTCTGCTTCGCGGCGCCCCTTCCCTATAAATACTGGACTCCCCCTGAGTCCTGAGGGCGGACAATCCGACCTTTCGGCTTCTCCTCTCCCGAATCGCGAAGCACCCTTTGCCCCGGGAATCATGAGCTCCGCGAGGTATTTCTACTTCACGAGACGCCTCTGTTTTGTCTCGTTTTGAGCCCCTCTTCCGAGAGAGATGCCCTTCGCAAAGCTCAAGGGCATTCACGAAGGAAGGGGATTCCCAAGGGAACCCGGGCAGCCGCGGAGCACTTATGCTTCGCAAAACACCCAACCCATACTAGTGATCCCTATGCTAAGGCAGGATCGCTTGACATCGTGAAGCACATTGCTTCGCAGGACCCTGCTTCGCGAGACACCCCTTCTTCGCGAAGCAGTGCTCCGCGAACACTGTTCCACTTCGCGAAGCACCTTCCACTCACACCTATGACCCATGCCAAGGCCCAGACACTTCACTTCACGAAGCACACTCCTTTTCTTAGCGATTCCTCTTCCCGTGAGACCCTCCAGGTTTGCATGATGTGATTTCAAAGTCCCATGGACAATACCACTCGTAGCGTTGCTTCGCCTAATGCTTCTTCGCATAGGCATGATAACGGCTATTGCTTCTTCGCATAGCCACGCTAACATGGACCCCCTTATGGTTCGTTCCACAACCCCCCATGACCATGACCTTACTGGTACCTTCCCATCCCTAAGGACCAGAGGGTACCGGTTATGTAAGTCCTAGGGGTGCAGAGTGAACCCACCTCATCCGAGCTGCAGGACGTTAAACTGCCAAGCACCGCGTCCTCGACACATGACGTTAAACTGTGACCCGACCTCATGCCTCTCATGAAGGGTCCCCCCAGCTCGAACATTCTTTACACCAGTCGTCTCCACGGGAATGGAATCACCCATCCACAAGGGAAGATATCCTCATTACAAGAGTGACGTATGTTCATGGGAGAAGGGCGACCCTAGTTCCCCAACGGATGACTGCACCTCTGCATCTCTGTACTTCCCCACTACCAAGGTCAGTGGAGGGCGTGATAGGGAACGAGGCACCCCCCTATGGGCCTCCATCCTGGAGTAAGTCCCAACACCATGGGCCGCCTAACGCGTAATCCCCTTTTCGCTTCTCACGGATGCACCCTTCGTGACGTGATCGTCAGGTCCTTGCAACCTCTTGTTTCTCACACCATGCATGATTCATGTGGGCTTAGAGTGAGCACCGACCCTGACCCCCCAATCCTTTGAACTCTGAGGTCTTTGATCCATGTCAAGGAATGGTACGTAGGAAGCCTCCATGAGGTTCAAGCCCACCCGTCATTCTTCCACGTCGGGTCTTATCCCCTTCCAGCATGACGTTAAACTGCACATTCCACCCGAAATACGAGGTCTTTGATCCATGTCAAGGCATGGTACGTAGGAAGCCTTCACGAGGTTCAAGCCCACCAATAGTGGACCCCCGGGTCTACTTTCACATCGGTTCACCGACAAACCCGTCCGAACTACGAGGACTTTGATCCATGTCAAGGAACGGTATGTAGGAAGCCTCCATGAGGTTCAAGCCCACCCATCATCCAATTCACGTCGAGTTCTACCTACGTCCAGCACGATGTTAAACTGCATTCTGGTCCTGTGGCAAGCCATTGCGATCCATTTCCACCTGAACTACGAGGACTTTGATCCATGTCAAGGCATGGTACGTAGGAATCCTCCATGAGGTTCAAGCCACATTGCTCGGTCGTTCATTCACGTCGAGTTTCTCCCTTGTCCAGCATGACGTTAAACTGTATGCCCCTCCCTTTGTCCCGCATGACATTAAACTGCACACCCAATCCCACCTGAACTACGAGGTCTTTGATCCATGTCAAGGCATGGTACGTAGGAAGCCTCCACGAGGTTCGAGTCCACCCACCATCCGGTCGTTCCGATCTCATTCATGTCGGTTCACCCCCGTCCCGCATGATGTTAAACTGTATTCCACAATCCGAACTACGAGGACTTTTATCCATGTCAAGGCATGGTACGTAGGAAACCTTCCCAAGGTTCAAGCCCATCTCCCATCGGACCAAGGTCCCTCATTTACGTCGGTTCGCTGACACCCAATGCCCGTCGTTTATTCACGTCAGGGTTTATTATCGTCCCGCATGACATTAAACTGTATTCCATCAATCCTTTGAACTACGAGGTCTTTGATCCATGTCAAGGCATGGTACGTAGGAAACCTTCCCATGGTTCAAGCCCACCACTAGTGGACCCACGGGTCTACTTTCACGTTGGTTCGTTGACGACGTCCATCGGACCAAGTTCCACCTTCACGTCGGTACGCTGATGATGTCCATCGGACCAAGGTCCACCTTCACGTTGGTTCGCCGACGCCTCCTGAACTACGCGGACTTTGATTCCCTGCCACGGGGATACGTAGGAAGCCCCTTCAAGGCTCAAGCCCAACTTCACTGTCGCCCCCTGCGATGGTCCCATTTCATTCCCCCTCCACTCTATTCATCCACCTATCACCAATCCTGATTCTCGCCCGGACCTCATGTCTCGGTGAGACCATGTCGGTATGCTCTTCTTCACAGCCGCCCATGGGCTGGCCTCGGTATCGGCATTCCTTCAAGGGAAATCCCTCAATCCGATCTACCCTAGCTAATGCTCTGGTTGGGTTGATCCGTCTCCACTGGACGTTAAACTCGCGGTGTACCCTGTGTTAAACACGGGAAGCTGAGGAAAACCTCAGATATGTGTCTATGATATATAATTCCCCGTGCTCGATGTGGGATGTCTCGGGCTTCCACGCCCTTGAGAAGCCCTGTGACCAGGGATAACAGACAGACATGCCAGGCCCCCAGCATCCAGACACGCTACTGATGCCTCAACGTGACTACTCCCCCAACTGAAGTTTGCTGCCCTGACCGGACCCTTTGGAATGTCCCGACAGAAGCAGTGTAATTAACCGGCGTCCATGGAAACATGGCACTGGGAAGAGTTTCATGAACTACATATGAAATATATGAGGGAGACCAGGACTAGGTGACGAGTTCTGAGGAGGAATCCCCAGAAGGAAGAACCGACATCCCATCATCCCGTTTCGATCAAGGAGCAGACGTACCTGAACAAGGAACGAATTCCGCCCGCCTTTGGAAAGCGGGATTGCGGGGCAACAGAGCCGCGCGTCCTCCTCCGCGTGACGGACGGATGCCCGCGCGCCCCAGCGAAAGCATCAGAAACAGAAATGGTGAACCCGACGTGAATGTCTTCTCCTCAATATGGAGATTAGTAGCGTTCGAGATATCAGTAGATTGACGTGTCACCGGATCCAGATATCCGGCGCCTGGTCCCGCAAAGCAAATAGCGGGCCTGTCGTGAAACTCACCGAAAGTCAGGGCAGTAGAACATGAGGCACTCCGTTCTGCAGCGTGTTGGCGTGGATCCTTCTTACCAACCTGGAGAATGGAAGGATGCTGGGGCACTGGTTGTCAATCCTTTTCCCTCTCAGTGCTGATGAGTTGATCCCTTCGTTTCTCAGGAACCAGGTTACTGTTACGAAGACGCGATCACCGCTCGCTAGCCTACGCAGGGGCAGGGGAAACGTTTCCACAACCACCCCACATGGCACCTCTACCGCCACAACGGCCGCCACATCGCGGAATATAGGGAGCCCACGCCCCCTTTCCCCATTAGAGGTCATCCAGCGAAGGGTTATCAACAAACTCGTGCGTAGGTACGAGGAGGAAGGGGTCATCCCAACCAGGGATATGGCCCTCCTGGACCTGGAGGCATCCAGGCCCCGCCATCAACGCCGCCCTAACATGCCGCGCAGGGAGCCCATGCTCCCCACCCCAACGTTCAACCGTTTCGGGAGCCTATCTCCGGAACTCCTTGACGACTCCTCGCCTTACGCTGATGAGGCGGGCGCCGTCCGGCTCAGCCCGCTCAGGGTCCCAACCCAAGGGCTCCAGGCGAGAGCTCCCACCCAGCTATGTCAGCTCCGCCGTCCGTCTCCGCAGGAAGAGCAGGCAGGCCATGCCCCTGCACCACCTGCACCAGCTCGCCTGACCCGACGTCAGCGCCGGGCCCGGGCTGAGGACGCTCGCCTAGGCGTGTCAACGTCGACAGCTACAGTGGCCCGAGCCACCGCCGACGTGCATCGTGAATCCCAAGCATACGCTGAGCAGGGGAACTCCTTCACCCAACCATGATCGAGACCCCAACCGCCCCACGGGCAGGCTGGGTTGACTCTCCAGGTTGCAGGCCCAAGTGGTGATCATTGCGAACTAACCAGTGGTGATGTCACCCCGTACGGAGGTCCTCCCCGTACCACTACTCCACAGAGCGCGGGCCTTCCCCGCTCCGAATTTCGTCATGGAGGCATGCCTCGTGCTACCCCCATCCCGAAGGAAGACCTGCCCCGCGGCAGTGACGCTCAGCGCGGAAATATTTCCCTTGCCCACTATACAAGGTATGGAGTCCATCCTCCTGCCCCTGACCGCCGATCTGAAGGAGCCATCCCTCTGGTCCTTCTCCAACGTGGTGGCCCTCCCTACGTCCTCTCTGCAATCGACGAAGGTCCTCCCCGCCCCAGCAACTCGAGGAGTGAAGGTCAGCCTCGCTCCACCCGCAGCGACCATGGAGGTCCTCCCCATGCTCCTGGCAATTCCAACAGAGGCCCCACCTATATGGGTGCTGTTCATGGAGGTCCTCCCCATGTACCCTTCGACATTTTCCCCGGTTCCCCTCGCACCTCGACCATCTCGAGTGGGGGCCCTCTCCGCCACGGCGCCAGCGCCGCCGCGAGACTCCATGATAGGGATCGACCCTGTCCCGAAGAGCCACCCCGGGGAAGGAGAGCAGGTCGTCGCCACCACAAGAAGAGTCCTGGGAAAGCCTGGGTGGAGATCAAACCCACCCGCTTCTCCGACTCTGAAGCGGAATGCGATTCAGCGATGGAACGTTCTCCCTGCTCCTCCGTATCAAGGACTCGGGCAGGAACCAGACGTGTTAGCCTCATTCTCCCGGAATATGAGGTCCACCAGATTCCCGTATCTCTCCGCAGGTACATCTACGAGGAAGAAATCTTGGGAATTCCGCAGGTCTCGACCGCGCAATCATCACCATCGTCACCAGAAGCGCCATCTACCTCTGCCAGAGATCACGAAGAGCTGTTTTGGGGGCCAGCGACGGTAGAACGACGACATGACCGGTCACCGGTAGCCGTGACTCCTGTGCCGGAAGCTGTGGCTATAAGCCCATCGTACCGTGACATCGTGGCCAGGTCACCTTGCTCTTCTGAGGATGGCCCGGAATTCGGCGGCCAGTCAGCTCGTTTGCCGTATTCTCCGCCGCCGAGTTTGCTATCCCAGAGGTCCGCCTCGGTACCGCTACCGGTCCCTCAGCCGCCCCCGGTTGACGAGTGGGGCAACACAGGGCCGGACCCCGAGTCCGAACCCAAGGGCTTCTGGAGTATTCTTGCAGCGGATTACATCCCGGAGACGTTCTGGCCGACGACATCGCTGAATTTTCGCGTACCAGAGTCTCTTACCCCTGAAGAAGAGGGGTGATTTTGTCGAACCCTATGGGCGACACACTTCCACCTCCGTTACGAACGGGTGGTGTACCCCAAAAGTTGAGAGCACTTCGAAGAAATTGGCGAGCAATGCCACCTGATCGATGCGGCCGCACTCCTTGTGGCCCAGCACCCTGAGTCGCCAGGCCGCCAGAGCACCCTTCAACGAAAATGCGTTCAGAGTTTTAAAGCACTCCGCAGGATCATCAGGGAATCCACCCCCATGTGCAAGTTCGTTGTTGGGGACACTATGCCGCTCTCCTCTTCGACCCTATCCGACAGCAGCCTGATTCATTATGTGATATCGAGGACATGCCCTCGAGAGGAGTCACGGTCCACATGGCCGACGTCGTGGACAATGAAGACGAGCTTGAATTCCTTGATGGAGACTTACCCCCTGAGGGCGGACCGCCACTGCTGGACCCATCAGGGAGAGTTACCCGTCAGCAGAGGAACCTGCTAGGCCTCCCCGTACCCACCGAATCGCTGGTGCTTGGTCGAAACACCGGCAAGGGTAAGGAGCACGTCAGAACTGTAAAGCACTCCGCCCCGTCTGCCTCTGTGTAGAAAACGGACGAGGATCCTGAGAAGGCCACGTTACGCCAACAGCTTGCTGAGCAGAAGAGGCTGGTTGACGAACTCTTGGCTGAGCGCGCCGCAGAGCGGCGACCCGACTATGGTGATCCCAGGCCGGGGCAGCAGGGGCAGGAACAATTTCCCCCTGGTGAGATGCCTCCGAGCAACCCTGATCATGCTACTTCCGCAGACAGGGTGGAAGCCGGAATGTATGGCAAGAGGGCGCGATACGTCTCGCCGAATCCCCCCGAGCGACGGGGCAATCTGAAGAATCCAGTCCGGGTTCCCCCAGTCGCCCCGCAGGTCATCCATCCAGTTGACCCACGAGCGGCCGAAGCTGTCTACCATGTTGAAGAACCTGGAAATGCACTTGTGGTTAGGTATCCCCGTCAAGACAGGGACCCCCGCCCGGATGATCTTATTGCAGCACACACAGCCCGCCTTGAAGCGTTAGAAACACGGCAGGTGGCGGTCCCACCGGATGGCAAGCCTTATCCCACGTGGGTGGATGATATGCCCGCACCTCTGGGTTTTGGGAACCCCACTTTTTCTCCCTTCAACGGGATAGGGGACCCGCCCCAGCACTTGGCTCATTTCTCTTCCAGGTGTGGCCCCATGCTGGGGACCCCGACTCAGCAAGAAGCCGCCAAGCTCCGATGTTTTGTACAGACATTGGAAGGTCCGGCGTTCGTCTGGTACAGCCAGCTCCCTATCGGATCGGTGACCGGTTGGGAGGACCTCCGACGACAGTTCCTGTACCAGTTCAGCTCCACCACGCGGAAGACCAGCATTGCGGACCTCTTCAAGTGCAAGCAGAGGCCTGATGAGCGAGTCGCAGATTTTATCGCCTGGTGGAAGGGACTTACGTATTCCCTCGATATGCCACTGACTCATGAGAAATTACTGACGATGTGTGTGGGGAACGTCAAGACAGAGATGATACCCTCCCTGATCACCTAGAACTAACCTAGAGGGTTCAGATATTTCTCAGATAAGGCTCAGCGCCTCGAGGAAGCCCTGCAACAGGCTAGTCAGGCACGTTTGTTGCCCCCTATGATCCCGGCCAGGAGGGCCGCCAGGGATGAACCCGCCGCGGTGGCCCAAATAGAAGCCCCCAGGAAGCTGGAGTTTCTGCCAGCGGCACCACCCCCACAACCCCACAGAGGTCCTCCACCTCAAGCACAGGCTCCTGCCCAGCAGCGACCGCCTCAGAACCGACAGGTTCCCCTGCGCAATGCGCCACCGCCACCTAGGCAAGACAATCAGGCGCCGCCTCCTCGGCAGGCCCCTCCGGCCCCTCGTTAGGGCCAGGCCCCCAGGGCCTCATACCTGGAAAGAAGGCACCAGACTTATTCGTTTAACGAAAATCAGGTCCCTGGCTATTTTCGAAGTGCTCTAGTGCAAGGGATTGTGTGCTTGCCCGAGTGCAGAAGGCCGACAGAGGAAAATCTCACCGATCACCCCAACTAATGCCCTTATCATCGGATTCTGGGGCACACCCTCAAGCAATGCTATGTGTTTAAAGACTGGATTCAAGACCAGGTCAATAACAACATAGTAAAGTTGGGCACGACACCAGCGCAAGTGGCAGGTGTCTTTGCAGGATCAGAGATCGGCAGCGACATCGAAGGCGAGTGGCAGCATGTCCCCAGCCGCGGATCCCGGAAATACGACGACTGGATGGCTCGAAAAACCATCGTCCGTGCCCAAGGTATCATCTGGGAACGCCTGAAGAAGTCGGAACCTTCAGAAGAAGTAGCCGGTGCCTCCGCATCATCTTTACAGTCGGCCTCTTCCCAAAAGGGCAAGCAGCGGTGACGCAAGAAGAAGCAACGCGCACCGCCGGTGCCGTCGTCATCCCGCACTCTCGGCGATTTTATGCCCCCTGAAATGGGGATTCCTCCCAGAATCCGCCCAGCGGTGGATGAATCCTCGAGCGACAGCCAGGGGTACGCTTCGGTTAACACCGTGGAGCTGGTAAAGCCTTATATGACCCCCGACGGGGGGGGGGGGGGAATTTCCGGAAGACCTCCCCAACATTCCCATCCGACATCAATGTCAGCGGAATCGCAACTGCGCCGGTCATCGAAATACGTCAGCAAGCACTTTTGGCCAAGCCGTTCATGCTACTAAGACCAGGCAGTAGGCTCAGCACAGATCTCAGCAGCGCAACCCCATCTAACACCCTCGGCTCTACCTCCACTGCAGTTCGTGCTATTGGATCAGGGAGAGCTGCCTCGTTCGCATCACAGTCAGTCTTGCCCGGCTACAGGCCAGCCTCCGCTGTCCAATCCTAGTTCGGTGACTACTCTCCAGGCTTCTACCAGTAGGCAGCAAGATGTGCCCAGTACTAGCCGATCGCCGGTTCAACCGGCAGGAACCGCTATGCCTCCAAATGCCGACCGACCTCCTGTAAGAAGAGGTTCGCGTTTGGCACGAAAGTATGATGTCCTGAAGCACCTGGCCAACATTCCAGTGAGGCTATCCATCCTTGAGGCCCTTCTCCTGTCATCCGAAATGCGCGAGGCACTTTCCGAAGCCCTAAGGAGCCCCCTCCAGTTTGAGACGGAGGTAGCAGTTGCAGAAGCCTTCCATACTGGGGCGATTGAAAATGCCGAATGTCAGGCGGTTATCTCATTCTCTGGTGTAGATGAGGACCCTCCTATATAGGGGCACATTCGACCATTGTACATCACTAGCCACTTCAATGGCGTGGAAATCCGCCGCTACCTCATTGACACGGGTTCCGGAATCAATCTAATTCCGACCCGGACGTTACGAAAGATGGGTCTGTCTGAAGGTGATTTAACTCCCTCTGACCTCAGGATCCAGGGGTACGACAATACCGAGCAAACCCCAGTTGGCAAGATCCGCCTGAAGACTCAGTTCGGTGGCTTAATTTCCAGCACCGAGTTCATGGTCGTCTCCCAGGACACCGCCTACAACGCGTTGATGGGTAGGCCATGGCTCCATCTGCACGTGGTGGTCCCTTCATCGTATCACCAGTGCCTCAAGTACTCGCTCAATGGTCGAGTATCCGTGCTCCAAGGAGACGCGTCCTCTTTTGCTTCTTGTGAGGCCCGCTACCTGGATGCGGGTTATTACAAAAGTAAAGATAAACAGATCCTAGTAACCGAGGATGAACCCGCCCCGGTCACAAGTGATCCCTGGGCAAGCATGGATGACGCCTACATCCTCCCGATACACCGGTTGGAGGCCATGACCCCCAACATGGGGCAATGTTTTGTTGTTTCAGGTACGCAAGGAAGGAATGTTCCCGTGTCCAAGCGACGGCGGAAAATCACCTCGTACTCCTACATCAACCAGGCCCAGGTGATCCCGGAATCTCCTACCCCTGTACGGTACCGGGACGTCAAGCTGATGACAACAGCGGTGCGCCATACGTGTCTCTTCCGCCGGGTTGGAATCCACCGACTCAGGCCGACACGCCACCACTACTTTGATATCATCAAACGGGGCCCCTTAGGCCGAAAGCTAGATGGGATAGGGTCGAATGCCTTCATTGTTGTGGTCTCGATGGCAAGTGAGTCTCCCGATGTGATGACCGCTGCTGCCCGAGCCGGCGCCAGCTGCCACACGGATTTTGATAGCCCAGAATTATCTTCCGTCATGGGAAGTCCCCCCACGGGTGGGGGGGAAGACCTGGAGGATGCCCCCCCCCCCCCCGCCATTGAAGAAGGCGTCTCTACCACGGTTGATGAAATGGTACAGGTGAACCTTGGCAGCAAGGCAGATCCAAGACCCACATTGATCAGTGAATCCATGTCCTTCAAGGAGCGGCAGCAGTACGTAGACTTCCTCAAACAGCACTGTGATGTGTTTTCCTGGAGTTACAACGAGATGCCAGGGCTAGATCCCCAGGTGGCCATTCACCGTTTGGGCCTCTCGGCAAAACATCGTGGGTTTAAGTAACCTCCCAGGAAGATGCACCCTTCTCATGGTGCTATGGTTGAGGCCGAAGTTGATAAGCTAATCAAATCCAACTTCGTTAAAGAGGTCCAGTACCCCAAGTGGATTTCCAACATTGTGCCAGTCAGGAAGAAGAATGGGAAGATCAGAGTTTGCATCGACTTCCGCGATCTTAATCGCCACTGCCCAAAGGATGACTTCCCACTCCCGGTGACGGAGTTATTGATTGATGCGACGACTGGGTTCCAAGCCCTCTCTTTCATGGATGGATACTCCGGGTACAACCAAATCCGGATGGCCCCCGAAGACGAGGAGTCCACTGCCTTCAGGGCTCCCCAAGGTACCTTTTGCTACCAGTTTATTCCATTCAGTTTGAAAAATGCAGATGCCACTTATCAGAGGGTCATGCATCGCATATTCAAACCGATCCTCAGGACATTGGTGGAGTGCTACGTGGATGACCTCGTAGTCAAATCATGTCAGTGCCATGACCATCTCAATGACCAAGAGAAAGTGTTCGGTTTCCTCCGTTCTCGTCACCTGAAGATGAACCCGCTGAAGTGTGCCTTCGGGGTCACCTCCGGGAAGTTTCTGGGCTTTGTTGTCAGATACCGAGGTATCAAGATCAACCCGGAGAAGATCAAGGCCATCAGCCAAATGCCTCCCCCGAGCAACATTCAAGAGATTCGAGGCCTTCAAGGCCACTTAGCCTATATACGCCGATTCATCGCAAATCTGGCTGGCAAGTGTAAGCCCTTTTCCCGGCTCATGAAGAAGGGAGCCGCTTACGAATGGGATGAGGAGTGCCGGACCACCTTCGAGGAAATCAAGCAGTATCTACTCCGACCTCTGGTCTTGATGCCACCCATCTCTGGAAAGCCGCTGGTCCTTTATGTGACCGCCCTGGAGAGATCCCTTGGTGCGCTGCTCGCCCAGAAGAATAACGAGGGTACTGAGAACAGTCTCTACTATCTCAGCTGCATGCTTCTCGATATGGAGGTCAGATACTCCCCCATCGAAAAGAGCTGCCTTGCGCTCGTATTCACAGTGCAGAATTTGCGACATTACCTGCAGCACCATGAGGTGCAATTGGTCTCCCGGGTGGACCCACTGAAGTACATCCTGAACCGCCCCATGCTGACTGGCCGACTAGCACGGTGGGCGGTGATTCTCCAGCAGTTTGATATCAGGTTTGTACCTCAGAAGGCCATTAAGGGACATGCATTGGAAGACTTTTTAGCTGCCCATCCAACCTCCGCGGATCAATCCCTGGACCTGGATTTCCCTGATGAGACGATCCTCTCAGTCGATCATGCTGTCCCGCACTGGAAAATGCATTTCGACGGCGCCTCCCGGAGCCCCACCGGTAGGAGGCTCAACGATCCCAAGCTCAACAGAGTGGGCTTGGGTATTGTCTTCATTACCCCATCACAGGCCATCCTACCATACTCATTCCTGTTGTTAGAAGGTTGTATGAACAACAAGGCAGAGTACCAGGCTCTCATCACCGGCCTCGAGTTGGCCCTTGAGATTCATGTTCCCCATCTACATGTGAAGGGAGATTCCGAGCTGGTAATCAAACAGGTTAATGGCGACTATGTAGTCAGGAAGCCAGAGCTTGTGCCGTTGCTGGAGTACACCCTCCTCCTAATGGACCAATTCTATTCTCGACCAGAGGTTACCCATATCCCACGGTCGCAGAACGGCCAAGCAGACGCCCTGGATGGTTTAGCCGCGTCGCTCGCAGAACCCGAGAAAGATGACTTGATCATACACGTGGCACACCGGAGAGTCATTGCCCCCGTCACCCAAGAGGACAATGATGGCCTGCGGGTGAGTCATCTCACTGCTGGACCCTCTACGTCAGGGGTCCTAGGTTCATTAGACATGGTGGTTGAAGCCACTCCCGACTAGAGGGCACCTTTTGTCGAGTATCTCTAAAATGGTCGCCTCTCGGATGACCGGGCCGAGCGCGAGCGAATCCGATGCCGCGCGCTGTAATTTACCCTCCAGAGAGGCCCCAGTCTTGAACAGATCCTTTATAAGTGGAGCTTCGATGGTGTCCTCCTCCGTTGCATTCAAGGAGTAGAGATACCTCAAGTTATGCAAGAGGTTCACGCCGGTTCTTGTGGCGCCCATCAAGCTGGGCCGAAGCTGTCCCATCGAATTCGGAGGTTAGGGTAATTTTGGCCCTCTATGATCCACGATTGTATTGAGTATGCCAAGAGATGCCACGCGTTCCAAGTTCACGCCAACTTCCTTCATCGGCCGCCGGAGCCCCTCCACCCCACCAAGTACTCTTGGCCATTTGCGGTATGGGGGCTTGATGTAGTGGGACCGTATCCACCGGCAACAGCCCGCCAGTGTAGGTTCATACTGACTGCTACAGATTTCTTATCCAAGTGGGCAGAGGCAGTTCCGCTCAAAGCGGTCAGGGCCCGTTCCATCGTTGACTTTGTGAGCTCCAATATTATCCACCGATTTGGGGTACCTCACGCCGTCCTCACCTATAACGGCACCAACTTCCGAGCAGCTGAATTAAAGAAATTGTACGCCAAGTACGACATCCAGTCGAACCATACCTCCCGCTACCATGCGCAGGCGAATGGACAGATCGAGGTGTTCAATAAGACCCTCTCTAACATTCTGCAGAAGATGGTTGGTCAGAACATGAAAAGTTGGCCGGACAAGCTCCCCAACGCCCTCTGGGCTTACCGGACGACGACTCGCAACTCTACCCAGGTGACCCCATATTCCCTGGTGTATGGAGCTGAGGTCATCCTACCCATTGAGATCCAGCTGCCATCACTACGCACTGCAGTTTATGATCACCCGACATCAGATGAGGTAGCCGAGATCCATCTAGCTGAATTGGAAGCACTGGACGAGAACCAGATTCGTGCCCTGCACAATCTAGAAAGGCATCAGGACAAGACAGAGAGGGCCTTCGACAAGAAGGTTCGTCTCTGCTCTTTTCTACAGGGCGACCTGGTACTGGCCCTTCGAGCGCCAATGATTCCCGGTAGGAAACCGCACAAATTAGAACCTAAATGGGAAGGGCCTTATATCATCCATAAGGTTTATCCCAATGGAGCATACTCCTTGGTGACCACAGATGGAGAGCGTATAACCCCCCCCACCAATGCCAATTTCCTCAAGCGATACTCTGCCTAGGGAAAAATGGTCCTGCACGACCCTAAACTGCGAAATGGTCCTGCACGACCCTAAACTGCGAAATGGTCCTGCACGACCCTAAACTGCGAAATGGTCCTGCATGACCCTAAACTGCGAAATGGTCCTGCACGACCCTAAACTGCGAAATGGTCCTTCACGACCCTAAAATGCGAAATGGTCCTGCATGACCCTAAACTGCGAAATGGTCATGCACGACCCTAAACTGTGAAATGGTACTGCACGACCCTAAACTGCGAAATGGTCCTGCACGACCCTAAACTGCAAAATGGTCCTGCATGACCCTAAACTGCGAAATGGTCCTGCACGACCCTAAACTGTGAAATGGTCCTGCACGACCCTAAACTGCGAAATGGTCCTGCATGACCCTAAACTGCGAAATGGTCCTGCAGGACCCTAAACTGCGAAATGGTCCTGCACGACCCTAAACTGCGACATGGTCCTGCACGACCCTAAACTGTGAAAGGGTCTTGCATGACCCTAAACTGCGACATGGTCCCGCATAACCTTTAAATGAACCCCCGTCCTTACTGCAAGACGTTAAACTGTAAGCCAGTCGGGCCTTCCTGACCGAGGCTCAGCCTCAGGCCCCTTGGCCTCCTTGAGCCCCTGGCCCCCCGTCCTTACTGTAAGACATTAAACTTCAAGCCAGTCATGCCTTCCTGACTGAGGCTCAGCCTTATGCCCCTTGGCCTCCTTGGTCCCCTAGCCCCCCGTCTTCACCGCGATTTCTTAAACTGCAAGCTGTTCAAGTCTCCCTGACCACGGTCTGGCCCCAGGCCCCCTTGGTTTTTTCCCCGACTTACCCTCTTACGGGATTGCATGGTGTGTTGTAGGACTACGTCCTCATTCACGTCGGATTACTTGCCGCACCGTACACATCCTCGAATTAGATTCCCCTCGTCCCGCATGACGTTAAACTACATGTCAAGAACTACGTGTGTCTTGATTCCCATCTTCATGGGATACGTAGGAACGCTCGGACCCCTCGTCTTGAGCCTAGCCCCAAGCATTTCTCTTCCACTATTCCCCCCTGGGGGTAGTTTCCTTGGAGGATCTTTGTGTAGCAGGGAGTAGGCTTTCTTAGCCCCGCTCATAAAACCCCACTCGCACAAGGATTGTAAGGGTCACACCATGTTCCCACTCCCGTTCTTCCATCCTCCCACGTCCTCACCGCACGACGCTAAACTGCATGGCCTTCAAGAACTACGTATGGCTTGATTCTCATCCTCATGAGATACGTAGGAACGCCCGAACATTTTTTCCGTTGGCCCAGCCCAAAAGCCAAAATCTTCCCCTCTGGTCAAGACATGGAAGGGTGCACACTTTTTCCCCAACTCACATCGAGCAAGCCTCGACCTGGCTGCACATCCCCCCTGGAGATGTTTGCCTCTTTCATGGATGGATACAGCTATGCTTCACCCACTCTTTGACTGGGATTCCATCATTTTTGCACACCCAGAGGGATCCCCAAGAACGGCCTGGATACTACGCCCAAGGGCTCTCCTACCGATACGGGCCAATGCCCCCGAGGGTTTTCAAGCAACGAGCCAATACAAGTCCCGCATTGCGAATTTGGTCAGCGGTCGACGCTCATTTGTTGTTCTCGTATCGGGTCACCATAGGAACGCTGTGTTTCGAACATGGTCAATAGTATCCTGGATCTTCGGGTCCACCCCCAGATGTCCCAGACATCGAGTGCAGTGATTCATTCTACCCCATCCCGAGGTGACAAACTTCTCCCCGGGTGGTGCTAGCGATCGGGCCCACAGCCCCAATTCCCTGTAGGGGTGTACGGTGTGGCGTAGGACTAGTCCTCATTCACGCCGGGATCATGTACCATGTCGTACGCCCCCCTTTACGAGGCCCGGCGTCAGGCCCCTTGGCCTCCTTGGGCCCCTGGCCCCTCGTCCTCTTTTCAAGACGTTAAACTGCAAGCCAGTCAGGCCTTCCTGACCGAGGCTCAGCCTCAGGCCCCTTGGCCTTTCCGGCCCACGGCCCAAGTCCTATCTTATAGGATCGTATGGTGTGACGTAGGACTACGTCCTCATTCACGACGACTTCTTCGCCATACCGTACACCTCCCTTGTTTAGGGGTATATTGCTCCCCTCCTCGTCCCGTATGACGTTAAACTACGTTTGGAGAACTACGTGTGGCTTGATTCCCATCCTAATGGGATACGTAGGACCACCTGAATGTCTAGGATTCGGGTCCAGCCCCATCCCTCGGGAATCTTCATTCCATCTTGGCCCCTTGGCCTACCCTTACTTCATGAGAGAATTATATGGTGTGGTGTAGGACTACGTCCTCATTCACGTCGGTCTTGTAATGACCATGCCATGTACCTCTCCCTCCTGAGCTGTTTCGTCGATCCCTTTTTCGGCGGTTCACCAATGTGCCTAAGATTACTCTGGTTTATTACCTGGAATGCTAAGCTTTACTCGGACACGTCCGCACTGCCTTCCAGGCTTTGTGTATCCCTGCATCAGGGCTTTCATCATCCTTCACACCCGGAGGGACCCCCAATAACGGCCTGGATACTATGCCCAAGGGATCTCCTACCGTTACGGGCCAACGCCCCCGAGGGTTTTGGACAGCAAATCGATAAAATCCCGCGTTGCGAATATGGTCAGCAGTCGATGCTCGTTTGCTGTTCCCACCTCAGGCTAGCGCGATATGGACGCTGCGTTTCCACCATGGTTAACAGTTTTCCTCTCTCACCATGCCAACCCATTAGGCCCAAAATGTTGGGTGCACAATTCACGCCCTTCATCACTTCATCGTGTCCAAGTAGAGTTTTGAAACTCTTGGTACTTTTCCTCCGTGCACGTCTGCATGTTTGGGAAACAAGCCATGTCGAAGGTGTCCTTCGGGGCTCTCTACCAACTCCCGTTTGACTCCCCCCAAGTATTGCGATGAGGATACCCCCCTTGTTTCCCACACCGAGTTTAGCTCACGTGGGCTTAGGGATCGGGTTGACATCTGTGCTTACTCGGGAAGTTGTCACCATTCATGGTCCGAGCTCTAAGACCATAAACTAAGATTCCCATCTGGAACTACGTTCAGCTTGATTCCTGTCTCGATAGGATACGTAGGAAAGCCCAGACCCCTTGTCTCTGGGCCCAGCTTGAGTTTAGCAAATTCACCTCTCTGGTCCTGCCTTCAGGACCCCGACTACGGGACCGCATGGCGTAGTGCGGGATTATGTCCCCATTCACGTCAGGTTTGCAAAGGCTGCACTACGCACACCCCCGTTCTGAGAGTTAGCCCTCCTATTCCTTGTCCAGCATGACATTAAAAGGCACCCTTTAGAACTAAGTGTGGCTTGATTCCCATCTTCATGGGATACGTAGGACCACCTGGACGCCCTGTCATCGGGTACAACCCATTTGGGGAACCAGTCTCCCCCCCTGTTTCACCTCTTACCTCTATAAAGGCCCCTCGGCCTGAGGTATCCCTCTTGGAGTGGCGTACGATTTGATGTGGGATCATGTCTCCATCAATTTTGTTTTATAACACTGCGCACATTTCCCACCTAGCATCGTCTCTGCTACGTCTGCGCTGCATGATGATAAAATGCATGCTTGGTCCTATCATACGACCCTAAACTGTGATATTATCGTCCTGGACGCACGATGAAAAAAGGAACTGTATTGTGATGACATCGTTGTAGAGGAAGTCATGTTGGGTATTGGTCACATGCCATGCCATTTGTCAAAGACAATCACGGCTTGATCCTTGTGGCGACATCACGGCCTACTATTCTAGGTCTGTCTCGTCACAAAAAAACCATTCACCTTAATGAACAAACAAGATTCATCAAATTCCGCTTCTTTTAGTGCAAGGGCCACGACCGCACTCCCCTTTTCCCCTGGCACTGGTACCCTACCGTTCCACCCTTCACAACTACATATGGCTTGATTCTCATTCTTATGAGATACATAGGAGTGCCCAGGCACTTCCCTGTGGGCCCAGCCTAACCTTCGTGTTCGGTCCCTCGACTCGAGCACTTCCCCAGAGAATGCATGGTAAGTAGGGCTTAGGTCCTCATTCACGTCGGGTTTTGTAACCACCTTGCCATGTATCCCCTGCTCCCCTTACCCATCCATGGTCCGAATTCTACGACCCTAAACTAAGATCTCCCCATGGGAAAGGAATCCTCTCCCTCTCTCTAATACGTCTCGTTGTCGTATTCAGATGTGTTTCAACAAAGAGCCCGAAATGTGGGATTTTCATGGGGACATTCCTCTCATCCCATGTCTAAGCTTCGTGAACTCGCTATTTGGATCCTCATATTCCTCCACATCCAAAAGGACCCTCAGACGACATGAATACTAGGATTAAGGGCTCTCCATGAATGTTGGACCTAAGGGCCCTCCAATCGTTTCGGGCCAACATCCCTATGGATATTTGACAACATTTGTGACATGGTCCCGTGTTTCGAACATGGTCAACGGTCAACCCTCATTTGTTTGTCCCCATTCTAGGCTAACGCGACAAGATGTTGTGTTGCAAACATGGTCAGCAGTTATCCTCCATAGTCACGCCGCCATCATAGTGGTCTGAATCGCAAGCACTATGATTCACACATTTCCACTTCCTCATGTTCAAGTGGAATTCCATCATACTCGGCTCTTTCTCTTCGCGCATCTAGGTGCGCTAAATGATCATGTTAGTGTCATTGGGCCGGTATTCACCGAGCATCCCTTTTCCCTATCATGCCCCATCTTGTGTTGGGAAATTCCCACCACGACTGCTTGTTTCCCACACCGAGCACGACTCACGTGGGCTTAGTAGTTTTGGAAGGATGTGTACCAACATGACCGGGCTTTTCATCGTCCCACATGACGTTAAACTGCGTTTCCAGAACTACGTATCGCTTGATTCCCATCCTCACGGGGTACGTAGGAATGCCCGACCACTCTGCTTCGGGCCCAGCCCAATCCTCACTCTTGGTCCCTCGACCTGAAGAGTTTCCTCCGGGGGTATGTGGTGTGATTTAGACTCCAAGTCCTCATTCACGACGGTTTCATATCTACCGCGCCACACGCTCCCTGGGATCTTTCCTTTTGCTCCACGTCCTATCGTATGACGTTAAACTACAGGAGTCTGTGTGTCCTCAACGCATGACACTAAACTGCGGTTCTACCCTGAACAAGTTCAGGATGCCCCAAGATCCCACTGGGAAGTGACAGATCCCCTCGTCAGAGAGGCCCTGTCCCATAGAAGGAATGATCCATGATCAGACCGATGCACCCATCTGGTGTGCTCCCACCACGGTGGTGTAACTACCTAAGTGTTGGATTCTGTTTGGAAAAACCATCACTCCATATTCCACACTTTGAGTACCCCTTATTCGGACCCTCGTCCCCTTTCATGTCTGAAGGAACCCCCTAACGGCCTGGTCTCATGCCGCATCGGCTCACCTACCGTCCTCGGCCAACGTTCCGGAAGACGGGTCATGTTTGGAAGGACCCCCTAACAGTATGGATGTCTGACCTATGGTCCGCCAACTGTCCTGGGCCAACGTCCTGAAGGATTGATCAACAACATTTGTGACATGGTCCCATGTTTCGAACATGGTCAACGGTCGACCCTCATTTGTTGTCCCCATTACAGGCTAACGCAGTAAGGGTACCGCTTCTCCTCAGAGGTTAACAGTTGTCCCTTATTGTCACGCCATCCCCACAGTGTTCTGGATTTTGGGTATCGTAATTCACACTTCCCATTTCCATCTGTCTGGATCGATTTCAGCGCCCCTGGCGTTGCCCCGTTCGTGCATAAGAGCACGCTGAAGAAGTGGTAATTCGGCTATCCTGGAAGTTCCTCCTCTGATAAAGCCTCCCCCATCTTTCGGGAATCTGGACCGACTTGGGGAATTGTCACCAAACATCCCGCAAACATTACAGGGATGTAACAAGGAAATTCAAATAGTGGAAATCGTGCGCGCTACGGCATTCAAAATAAAAAAAAAATGAAGCACGAAAGTACCAATAAAAGGGTTTTGGGTTTGTTACAATACTCGAGCGTTGACTCCCCCCATGGACGGGTTGACCCCGTCAAAAGAACGTTGCAGCTCCGCCACCCATTGACTTGCGGCATCCAAGGCTTGCTGCCGCTGAATCAGCTCCCGCTCCTCCTCAGCAGCGGTGGGGCACAGTTCGTCAGTTCTGGCTTTGGCCCTCTCTACGTCAGCTTGAATGGCAGCCATCTGTCCAGAGGTCTGCCTCATATTCTCTTCTGCCTCTACCAGATGGGCCTTCAACCGTGAGACCAGCTCAGATTGTGCATCAAGAGAGGCTGAAAGCTCGTCTTCCCGGGTCTGCATCTGTTGGACCTCACCTTCAGCCTCCTGGAGCTTCTTATTGCTGGTCACCTTCCTCCGCTGCCAGCCCACGCTAGGCCCACGATCATGCTCCCGGATCTTCTCAGCCATAAGATCTCGGATGAGTGCATGAGGACATTGGGAATCAACTCCCCCAGCACACAGTTCGCGCAATCGTGAGCAGAGTATATCCATTTTGGCCATCCATTGCGCTTGGGGGTGTCCTTGATAAAGAGCGCGATTAGCTTCCACGACCGGCAGCGGACTATGCTGTTGTCTTCCTCGTCAGAGGCCATTTCGTCCCAGTCTGCACGATTGGCAGGCTCGTACGCGGGGTACACCCGTAGGAAATCCTCGGCAGGATCTACATCTGGTGTTGAATCCAGTACGACACCTGGCGCCGAAGCAGGCGCGACAGGACTGGGACCGACCGGTTGATCCTCTTCCTCGGAGTCCACCTCAATGACTTCGGGTACAACCCTGCTGATGGTCCCGCCAGTGATGGTGTGCGTCGCAGCCTGAGGAGATGAGGGGACTATCACCACCATCACCGGCATGCCCCTAGGAGGGGCGCCACCAGACATCCCGACCAGTCTTTCCGCAGCGGCCCACGCCAGTCGAAGAACCGTACGACAGAGATGGACATAAACGTTAGTTGGCATGCCCTACATGTGACAAAGAGGAGACCGGTAGAGGAGACTTACGAAGATCAACCTCCTGGTGCTGCTCTTGAGCTGGTGCTAATGGGACCCCGAGACGAGGCCCTCCGTATACTGTTGGAAGGTCTGAAGGTTCCGGTGGAGCCACCTTGGGCACCCTGGTCCCACTAGATGCGGAACTGGACGTAGCCATAGGCGCGGGTTCTGAAGGTCCCGCATCATCACCCGCCAAGGAGCGAGAACGAGGCCTGCGAACAAGTTCCTCCTGCATGGATCAAACATTGGTGAGAAGTCCATAGAGACCCAAGAACAGATCGCAAGGAGAGAAGTTCGGAATGCTACCTCGAGAGACTCCGCGAAGTCGTCAGATTCTGAGCCTTGGTCTCCGACCTCGCCCTCCTCCAACAAACTCCCCCCTCCAACCTCATCCTCCCGAGAGGAGTCCTCTGATTCCTCCGGCAAGGGGAAGCGCTCCCTCAGATCGGCAGCCGATAACTGTGGGGGGGCAATCTGATTCAACAGTACCCTCACCCGGTCTGTCATTGGGTGAGGGACACCACTGGAGTGGACGTAATCCTCCAGCTCATCCAGGTACTGTTCTGCCTCCGCCGGAGATGCCATGAATCTAGCCCGAATTGGCCCTATACCCGGTAATTACATCCTGAGGCGATTCAGGTGGGCCCATATCTCAGGTGGGCTGAGGAATTGCCGGTTGACATCCCAAATGTCCCAAGCTTCCGGGAAGACGACATCCTCTGCCATGTCAATATGACGCAGACGCTTCCCTGGAGCCTGAGTGGATATCCTACGAAATCCCCTCGGTGGCTGCCCCTCTGGATGACCCTGCTCTTCCGGAATGACCGGGTCCACCGCTGCGGCCATACCCTCGGCCAGTGTGGGTCTCGCCGCCATGGAAGCCCCGCTACCGCGAGCGGCCCTAGCTGCCCTCCGACCCCGACCTCGAGATAGAGGAGGCCCACTATCACCGACCCAGATAGTTGATTGCTTCAGCATCTCCCCTGGGTAAGCAGCCTCCCAACTGAGGGCGTACTCCTTCACCAATCCGAAAGCGGCGGTGGATGGAGGCAATGAAATCCGCATCTTCCCATCTTCCCGTGTGAACATGAGCCACAGTTGCCTCATCACACATGGGTGCTCCTCATGACGCACCTCCCAGTAGACCTGCGGGGTCAGCCGCTGGATGCACCGGATCTGCGTCGCAAACCGATGTGGGGTGTACGGTTCGCAGAGCGGATCACGATCTATCCATGCCACCAAAACTCCACCTCGAAAGGCCAAGAGGTAAGCCCGATGTTCTTCCGTTCCCCGTCCTTCATCAGTAAGTATCCCCGTTGGCAAGGGGATGGGGTGAAAATTGAACTCGTCTTCCCTCCACACCCGATTCAGTACCATCGGAACGGCCAGTTTGAACGGGAAGCTCCCGACCGCGTTCAGGATGGAGGGGCGGAAGTTCGATCCTGGCGGCGAAATGGGGTTTGGATATTCGTAAATCCCCCTGATATGCGCTGCGATCCACCCATACAGGAGGTGGAAGGGCCCACATATCCTTGGTGGCTTCTTGCCCTCGCTAACATGCCGCAACATTCTGTACAATTTGGTGAGAATCGGAATCCCCAGATTGATCTGTTGCCCCATGGACAACATCGACGCCATGATAAACGAGCTGGGTCGCACCCCCATGCTTGTATCTCTCACCGGTAGGATCCAGCCACAGATGAGAGCCGCAATGAATGTCGTCAGCCTGACTATCGGCTGTTGTTCAGTGCTGACACTGAAACCCCAAGTCTTCCATTGGCTGTCCTCCAAGACCCACCAATACGAGTGCCCCTTACCCCATTGGGCCGCCCTTGGAAAAGTTCGAGGCCTCGGAGGGAACTCTCGATTCTCTGGTAAATTCAGGAAGCATTTGAACCATCTCCTAAAATGGACATCCCTCACTGCCTCCTTGTCCTCTCCAGGGACAAGTGCCATCAGCGCTGACGCCAGTTGCGGCATTTTCTCTGTATCCCCCCACGCGCTGACAACAAGGAGGAATTCGTCATACATGGCTCCCAAGATCGGAACCCCAGAAATCTGGTGGGCATCCCACAGGCTGATGCCCACCTCCCCGTGATGCAGGTGAAAAGTTTTGGTCCTAGACGACCATCTGCTCAGCAATTCTGGCATCAGTTGCTTGGGTTGTTAAATGTGGAATTGGGAGGCCCACGCCGCCTCATACAACCCCACTCTCCTCAGTTCGGCCCTGAACTCCTTGCATGAGGCGCCTACCCAGTAGGCCCAGGCCCAGTCATCAGTAAAGTTGCTGCCCTGGCGCAGGTCTCACTCATCAGACCATCCCTTCTTCGAATCTTTCAAGGCCGCCTTCAGCATGGTATGGTAGAGAGGAGGGGACGTCTCCAGTTTCAATGGCCTCACATCAATGTCGTTCACATGGTTGTAGAGACAATCAGTGGTGACGAGCGTGAAGTCCTCCCGTGCATGACCGTCGGCCGCCCTAAACCATTGGTGCTGGCACAGTGTGCTCCTGAACCAGCAAGCTGGTTCATCCCTACTCGCCTGAGGGATAAAGACGTCATCCCTCAGCCCGAAGCCATAAAATGGAAGCTTCTTGCACTGCGGATAATCCTTATGACCCTCCGATAGGAGATCTGTCAATGAAGTGTGGTCCGAGTGGCTTCAGACCATCTCCCCCAGGCCTGGACGGTAGGCCATCTCATCCCGACAAGCATCATCTGCAAGCACCCCCAATACAGCCTCTTGATGGTCCATTTTAACTCTGGCCCTCAGAAAAGAATTTTTTTCGGCTGGATCGCGAAGCTTGACCGTGAAGCTCGACTGCGAAGCTGAATCGCGAAGGTCGGTCGCGAGACCAATTCGCGAAGTCTGGCCAAGGACGACAAGCAGAGGTTCGCTTGGCGCGGATGCGGAGCCGGAGACCTGCGGTTCGCCGCGAAGCTCGATTCGCGGAGGGCTGTCGCGGAGTACGCGGAGCATTGCGAAGTCGAGAGCACAAAAAGACAAGGAAGGCACGTGAAGACAAAAGAGGTCGACCCCCCTATTTATAGGCGGTGACCCTGGAGCATCGCGGTGCGGCTCACCCGCGCGGAGCATCACGGAGCGCCCGGATCAGTGGCCCCGGTGAGCACCGCGGGGCCCCTTCTCGTAGCGGCATCGCGAACCACCGACAATTTTGGCGATTTTCCCTCAGACTTCGACCCTTCACCCTCCACGGCTCCAAGTCTGAGGGGGGCATTTGTTGGCGCCAAAATAAGGCCCGAAATAACGGAACGAAAAAGGCTGGCACGCTACCTCGCGAAGCACCGCCACGAAGCACCGACACGAAGCCCCGCCGCGAAGCGCCCCGACCATCGCAGCCTCGCGAAGCTCTGGAGGCAGTAATGGCCCGCGAACGCATTTGACGTTCGCGAGCCACCACGAAGCTCCGAAGGCGGTGATGCTCCGCGAACGCATTTGACGTTCGCGAGCCGCCGCGAAGCTCCGGAGGTGGTGATGCTCCGCGAACGCATTTGATGTTCGCAAGCCGCCGCAAAGCTCCCGAGGTGGTGATGCTCTGCGAATTCATTTGACGTTCGCGAGCCGCCGTGAATCTCCGGAGGCAGCGCGCGAGTTCTGCTTCGCGGTGCCCCTTCCCTATAAATACTGGACTCCCCCTAAGTCCCAAGGACGGACAATCCGACCTTTCGGCTTCTCCTCTCCCGAATCGCGAAGCACCCTTTGCCCCGGGAATCAGGACCTCTGCGAGGTATTTCTACTTCGCGAGACGCCTCTGTTTTGTCTCGTTTTGAGCCCCTCTTCCAAGAGAGATTCCCTTCGCGAAGTTCAAGGACATTCGCGAAGGAAGGGGATTCCCAAGGGAACCCGGGCAGCCGCGGAGCACTTATGCTTCATGAAACACCCAACCCATACTAGTGATCCCTATGCTAAGGCAGGATCGCTTCACATCGCGAAGCACACTGCTTCGTAGGACCCTGCTTCGCGAGACACCCCTTCTTCACGAGGCAGTTCTCTGTGAACACTGTTCCACTTCGTGAAGCACCTTCCACTCACACCTATTCCCCATGCCAAGGACAAGGCACTTCACTTCGTGAATCACACTCCTTTGCTTAGAGATTCCTCTTCCCGTGCGACCCTCCAGGTTTGCACGATGTGATTTCAAAGTCCCATGGACAATACCACTCGTAGCGTTGCTTCGCCAAATGCTTCTTCGCATAGGCACGCTAACGGATATTGCTTCTTCGCATAGCCACGCTAACATGGACCCCCTGATGGTTCGTTCCACAACCCCCCATGACAATGGCCTTACTGGTACCTTCCCTTCCCTAAGGACTAGAGGGTACCGGTTATGTAAGTCCTAGGGGCGTGGAGTGAACCCACCTCGTCCGAGCTGTAAAACGTTAAACTGCCAAGCATCGCGTCCTCGACACATGACGTTAAACTGTGACCTGACCTCGTGCCTCTCACGAAGGATCCCCCCATCTTGAACATTCTTTACACCACTCGTCTCCACGGTAATGGAATCACCCATCCACAAGGGATGATATCCTCCTTACTAGAGTGGTGTATGTTCATGGGAGAAGGGCGGCCCTAGTTCCCCAACGGATGACTGCACCTCTGCATCTCCGTACTTCCCCACTACCAAGGTCAGTGGAGGGCGTGATAGGGAACGAGGCACCCCCCTCTAGGCCTCCATCCTAAAGTAAGTCCCAACACCATGGGCCGCCTAACGCGTAAGCCCCTTTTCACTTCTCACGGACGCAACCTTCGCGACGTGATCTTCAGGTCCTTGCAACCTCTTGTTTCTCACACTGAGCATGACTCATGTGGGCTTAGAGTGAGAACCGACCCTGACCCCTCAATCCTTTTAACTACGAGGTCTTTGATCCATGTCAAGGCATGGTACGTAGGAAGCCTCCATGAGGTTCAAGCCCACCCGTCATTCTTCCACGTCGGGTCTTATCCCCGTCCAGCATGACGTTAAACTGCACATTCCACCCAAACTACGAGGTCTTTGATCCATGTCAAGGCGTGGTACGTAGGAAGCCTTCACGAGGTTCAATCCCACCAATAGTGGACCCCCGAGTCTAATTTCACGTCAGTTCACCAACAAACCCGTCCGAAATATGAGGAATTTGATCCATGTCAAGGCACGGTACGTAGGAAGCCTCCATGAGGTTCAATCCCACCCATCATCCAATTCACGTCGAGTTCTACCTACGTCCAGCATGACGTTAAACTGCATTCTGGTCCAGTGGAAAGCCATTGCGATCCATTTCCACCTGAACTACGAGGACTTTGATCCATGTCAAGGCATGGTACGTAGGAATCCTCCATGAGGTTCAAGCCACATTGCTTGGTCATTCATTCACGTCGAGTTTCACCCTCGTCCAGCATGACGTTAAACTGTATGCCCCTCCCTTTGTCCCGCATGACATTAAACTGCACACCCAATCCCACCTGAACTACAAGGTCTTTGATCCATGTCAAGGCGTGGTACGTAGGAAGCCTCCACGAGGTTCGAGTCCACCCACCATCCGGTCGTTCCGATCTCATTCATGTTAGTTCACCCCCGTCCCGCATGACGTTAAACTGTATTCTAAAATCCGAACTACGAGGACTTTGATCCATGTAAAGGCATGGTACGTAGGAAACCTTCCCAAGGTTCAAGCCCATCTCCCATCGGACCAAGGTCACTCATTTACGTCGGTTTGCCGACACCCAATACCCATCGTTTATTCACGTTAGTGTTCATTATCGTCTCGCGTGACATTAAACTGTATTCCATCAATCCTTTGAACTACGAGGTCTTTGATCCATGTCAAGGCATGGTACGTAGGAAACCTTCCCAAGGTTCAAGCCCACCACTAGTGGACCCACGGGTCTACATTCACGTCGGTTCATTGACGACGTCCATCGGATCAAGGTCCACCTTCACGTCGGTACGCTGATGATGTCCATCGGACCAAGGTCCACCTTCACGTTGGTTCACCGGCGCCTCCTGAACTACGCAGACTTTGATTCCCTGCCACGAGGATACGTAGGAAGCCCCTTCAAGGCTCAAGCCCAACTTCACTGTTTCCCCCCTGCGATGGTCCCATTTCATTCCCTCTCCACTCCATTCATCCACCTATCACCCATCCTAATTCTCGCCCGGACCTCATGTCTCGGTGAGACCATGTCGGTATGATCTTCTTCGCAGCCGCCCATGGGCTGGCCCCGGTATCGGCATTCTTTCAAGGGAAATCCCCCAATCCGATCTACCCTAGATAATGCTCTGGTTGGGTTGATCCATCTCCGCTGGACGTTAAACTCGCGGCGTACCCTGTGTTAAACACGAGAAGCTGAGGAAAACCTCAGATATGTGTCTATGAAATATAATTCCCCGCGCTCGATGTGGGATGCCTTGGGCTTCCACGCCCTCGAGAAGCCCTGTGACCAGGGATAACAGACAGACATGCCAGGCCCCCAGCATCCAGACAGGCTACTGATGCCTCAACGTGACTACTCCCCTGACTGAAGGTTGCTGCCCTGACCGGACCCTTTGGAATGTACCAACAGAAGTAGTTAATTAACAGGCGTCCATGGAAACATGGCACTGGGAAGAGTTTCATGAACTACGTATGAAATCTATGAGGGAGACCCGGACTAGGTGACGAGTTCTGAGGAGGAATCCGCAGAAGGAAGAACCAACATCCCATCATCCCGTTTCGATCAAGGAGCAGACGTACCTGAACAAGGAACGAATGCTGCCCGCCTTTGGAATGCGGGAATGCAGGGCAACAGAGCTGCACGTCCTCCTCCGCATGATGGAAGGATGCGCGCGCGCCCTGGCGAAAGCGTCGGAAACAACATCTGTTCTTCACTTTTTTAAATAATTAAATATAAACCATATGGAAAATGTTGAAAATATTCCATTTTAAACCATTATAAAGAAAAATATATATTCTAAAATGAACTTTAAAAAAAAATTAGTATAATTAAGAACCTTATTAAAACATTTAAATGAATATGGATATGAAAGAGAAATATTTTACAAAATTTAGAAAACAATTTAAAAAGAAAATATCTTACCTTTAGTCTCATCTAGCTTCATATATTCAATTAATTATGAATAAAAAAATTATATTTGTTTTATAATTGATTAATAACCTTTTTAATATTTATTTAATTATTATTATTTCCTTTATTTTATTTGTTAACATTTTTTATTTTGTTACGGAAATGGTTAAGTTCACGTTAGATGTTTTGGGATTGCTCTGTTTATAATCTCAAAAAAACATCAGTGTGTTGACCGTGGTAAAAGTGGTTATGGTAATGTTAAATAAATAATCTTAAAAATGATATAGTTAAAATATTTATTAATTAAAACCAATTTTACAACCAATTAGTTAATTCATTCTTGAAAAATGAATAACATAATTTCCTAGAGATAGTAGTCTGTATATACAAATGAATAACAATTTCATTTTCATAAAGGGTGGAAAAGAAATAAATTAGATAATATTTTTTTAAAGAATAATAATTATTTTATACATTTCATATCTACTCTTTAGTTATATCCTTATGTAAATCCATTCATTGTGGAGATGAAAAACAAATAGCATCACTTCATGGAGGTGGTAGTCCACATGTTCCCATGAGTGACATTATCATTTTAAAACAGATGACATGGTAAGAGGGAAAGTAATAAATTATCACTAAAGAATTATAATTTTATAATTAATATCATATAAATTTATTTTTTCCATCACATTCACCATCCATATAATCTAGTGATGAAAAATGAAACACGCCGCTTTGTAGAGGTGGTAGTGGACATGTACACATGAATGATGTTTTCATTTCCCATAAGGTGAAAAAGAAGAAAAAAAGGTTTTTACCATAATCATAATAATATTTTTTACATGGATGATATTTATTTTATTATTTAATCATGGATAAATAATATTTTAACATAGTATAAGAAAAAATAAACACAACACACTTTGATAAAAAATATTGCTATTCTTTGAAAACCCTCATTTAGCATACACCTTAATCCTTATAGGGTTTCCCTTTTAGTTAGAGAAATACCTCTAAGATATGGGGATTTATATTGGGGAGATATTTGAGATGTTAGTTTTTGAGCTATAGTTCTGAAAAGGTGTGAGTTGGAGGTGGGCTTTTATAAGTGAGGGGAGTAATGAATTTTTAATTTTTATAGACATTTAAATATTATAAATGTATTACTCAAGGTTGTGTGGATAAAAAATAATAAAACTTCCAATATAAGGTGCTAACAGCTGAAGTAAAATAATATAATAATATTTAATATGATTTTTTGACCTTATCATAAAGTATTTACCTTAATTAACCTGATTTATTCTTTACCGTGGTGACACATTTTTGACATGGTTACCATTCAAAATGAAAAAAATGAAATCAACATCAATAAATAATTTTAATATAATAATTATTAATATTTATTCCATTTGTCAAGATTCCATTTTTAGGAGTTAAAAAAAATCTTTTAATATAAGTGCACTAAATTCAATGAAAATTTGTTTTTTAGACAAAAATTGTTTGAAGCATAAAAAATAATATATTTCGAAATAAAGTAAAATATTGATTCCGATTGAATTATTTAGATTAATTTAAATAAAATGGATTTTATATTACTTTAAAACCAAATTCAATGTATAATAGGAATTTAAAATTGCAGTATTTACTGATAAAATGATTGATTTTCAAAACTCAATATTTTCACTATGCACTCACAAATCAATCACTTCAGAAAGAACCCCAAAAATACACATTAATAAAAATTTGATATGATGATATCAAAAATATGTTCCATTTATTAAAAATAAATTTATATAATTTATATAATATTCTTTTAATTTAAAATATATAGTTCATGGGAAAAAATTTTAGTTAAATAAAATTATTCCTTTTTTACTAAAAACTATTATAAAATCATTTATAAAAATGCTATGATATTAAAAACATTAAATTAATACTTATAAAAAATAATATTTATTTATTTATAAAATTACATGGGTTGTGACAAGAAACTTCCTTCTTATGAACATCATGAAGGGTATGTTTTAACCTTTTTTTGACATTGTTGATCTTGTTACTATCATAAGGCATGGTCAAACTAATTTTTTTCCCTAAACTAAATAATTAGGTAGCTAGAGTGTGTTGGGGTTGATCCTAGTAAAATACCATGTTGTAGCCCATTGTCAGTGTTTTTTAGTAAATTATCTTGGAAATGAAATGAATAAGGTAAAAATAAATGAAATAAAAAAAATAGAAGTAATTAAAAGAAAAGGAAGCAAAGAGAAAAGTGAAGGAACAATGAAAAAAATATATCGATGTTATAATTTCAATTGAGGTTTTATTTTGAAAATAAAAATCATAAATTTTAAATTATTAATGATTTGTTTTTAAAGTTTGGGGCCAAATCCTCATTTATTATTAAATCAATGAAAATACCTCTTTTAACTAGGTAGAGGGACACCCATTACATAGCCTGAAGGCCCAGTGGGCATTTATCCCATTACATTACCCGTATGCCCATATTTTTGGACCAATACCCATTCTGTGAATAGTACTACTATAGTACATGCCTACTACAGTACTGTACAGTATCTGCCACTGCTATAGTACCCTGCCACCGCTATAGTGAAATAGTCGCCACTATAGTACCCGCCATTCCTATAGTGTTGCCACTATTATAGTATGCTACTGTACTGCTACAGTGCCCTGCACCCAATGGGGTTTGAACCCCCATTTTCATGTAGGATTATGGGGTGCTTACCACTATGCCAAACCCCAACTAAATTTAAATTATTAATGATTTTTTTACCTTGGAAATTTAATTTTACCTTCATTTTGTAATCCAATAATGAATGGTTAAATTCCGTAATAGTTAATTTTTTAATCCTTTAATTATGTTATTTAAAAAAATATAACAAAAAAATTAAAATAGTATAAGTGGTCTCACCCAATGATCATGGGTTCTCCCTTTATAACTCCTTTAATTCATTATAGTTGTTCCATTTTTGGTCCTATATGACACCATTGGTGAATTTTGAATTATATTATCAATGAAATTATAAAACATAAATCACAATAAATAGAAACACACAAGATTTCAAATTTTAATGCATGCATTATATTATTATAACCCCAAAATTAAGTCCTAACCCTCTTAAAACCATGGTAATGGTGAAATCATAGTAGAAAATCAACCCTACCCTTGGTAGAAGAGGAATGACAAAGAAGAGGGGAAAGAGAATAAAAAATGGAAAAGAGGAAAAATGTCCACTATCTTTTGGGGAGGATTTAGTTGATGGAGTGGAAAAACATCTCCATGGAACCAAAACATCAAAATTGAATTCCAAACTCTATATTTATAGTAAAATATAGTACATGAAATATAGAATAAGTACATGATGTGCACTCTAGTAAAATGGATTTTTTTGGTTTCTCTATTGGTTGTTCATCTACTGCACGACCCACTGAAGTTTTGTGAAACGACGATCAGAAGCTCAAATGAAAATGGAATGTGATGCCAATATAAATTTATTTTAGTCTAATAATATGCATCAAACCCTTCTAGAATGGGCCCACACGACATTTCCAATAATGTACATTACATGTTCTTTAGTGAATGGGGCTTGGGTGTGTACTTTAGCTCGTTAATTCATGCATCATCCAAAAGTAACATGCATGTTCTTAATACATACATATCATTAAGTATTAAATATTGTTCCAAAAAATACTTGATCTATATATTCTACCATAAGAATATGATAATCATAATAGTATAATAAAATGAATAATTTCAACTTTATTGAAACATATATCAAGAATTTACTTTATAACTCAACAAAACACAAAAAGATACTATGCGTGAATCAGTTATATTAATCTCCCCCACACTTGATCATTTGCCTTTCCCTTAATAAAAATCAAAATATCAAATCAAAAATATTTCACACTTTATTAACGGATAAATTCAATTAATCATACTCGCAAATATAAATTCATATATGATAATTTAAAAAATAAAAAACATATTCAGTTTTAATTTATTATAATCATGTATCATGTATAATTATAATTCATTACATTTCCACTATTTTGTTCACATTTTTTAAAATTTCATTGTTAATCAAACCATTTATGATCTACCTCGCATTAAACGTAATTCACTCATCACTCAAGATCATTTAATTAGAGTAATGATCAATTGAAAATATATTCATTCTATATATAGGCTTGTAATTTATCTAAATAACCACATATAAATTATAACACAAAAATAAATATGAAATGGAATTTAGTATTAGATTAATATGAGGATAATGGTTGTTGGCTAATTATGTGAAAATTTATATCAATTTCTTGAAAAAAGAGGCTAAATTATATAAATATATAATATTATTTTCAAGAAAGTTATTTAAAAATTCATCTCTTAAACTCTCTTATAATAAATTCAACATCCATCTCCTTTATTTTAATCTCACGTGATTTCAAACCGATGTAAAAATACAATGCATTTTTTTATTCATCTTCACCTTTTCATTATTTTTTAAAATAGGAATACAGAACCAAAACATAATGAATGATGGTATTTGTAAAATTTTCAAATAAAAATAAACAACATAAATTTCTCTAACACACAACTCATGTTAATCTCACTAAACTATACAATGAATCACAAAGCACCCTATTTAAAATATCAAATTGAATAATCATCCAATAATATCAAACAATCAAGGTAGGATGGATAATTTGAATTGTGATGTTGCTTACTATTAGGGATGGTTATGTTTTTTAAGGGTATGAAAAGATATTTAATGTTAGTATGGTCTCAAGGTTAAATGAGTTGAAAATATAGTAGTAAACTACATCAATCATTTCAATATTGTACAAAATCAATATTTTTTGATACTAAAAACATGAAAAATTTATTAGTCATGCATATCCTAAAAATTTCTGAAAAAATACTGTATGATAAAGAGTATTTAAAAAAGTTACAAGATACCTTTTGAGAATGGGAATAAATATTTATTAAAAAATCAAGTCATGTTATAAGTTAAAAAATTATTTAAGTAACTAAAAATTTCTAATAATTAAAATAAAAAATAAAAAAAATATAGTCAATGATTTTAAAAAACATTAAGATTGAAATAAGAATAAAAATCTCAAAACATTCACCTATATTTATTATTTGTAATAATAATCAATCAAAATTTTCAAAAATGTTAAAATATTTATTCAAATTAATGACATCCCCAAGATTAATCTATGGTAAAATGACTAGTGTGGTGTCAAGATACCATCCCCCACACAAAATATTGTATATGGTCATCCATGTGCACAGACATGATGAAGAAAAGAGATTTTATGGAACACAAGACTAGATGAGACAATGGAAGTAATAAAATAATGAAATTAAGAAATTAATATATGAAAGAGATGATAAAAATAATACTCCTTTGGGAAAAGGGGATCAAAATTTAATATAATTTTCATAAAATATACACTCAATAAATATGTAATATTTGGTGAAGAACTCTCAAAAGTAAAACAACACTATTTATATATAGGTTAATAAATCTATAAGAAAGTCAATAATCATAGAAAAACACAATAGGATATATATATATAAAGATATAAAATAAAAATAATATGTTAGAAATAGTCTCTAAGTGGCCTCATGAGAGGTAGATTTTGGGATTGGGCGATCCTACACATGATGAGAAGGGTCCATCAGAACTTTGTTGGGGGTCATTATTCAACTACTGGTTAGAAGTTGAGCTATCTGGAAGGGGAGGTTACACTCATTCTCTAGTGTTAAAGGTTATTAGAATGCCCTCAGCTGTGGGGGTGATAATGAATATCGCGGTCGTAGATGGCTGCGGGTTCGGTTCAGCTATCATTAGTGGTTGAGTGATAAGGCCCGAATACTAAGTAATGAGGGCCACACATTCTTCATGATGTTGTAGCTATCCCTCAGTTCTCTTCATGCACAGATCTATAGAAACCTTCCATGAATGGGCTGATTAGTCTAAGGAGGATGGAGGGAGGGGGGATTTTGATGGGTTAGAAGGGGATGTTTCAGTGATGGGTGAAAGAACACATGGAAGTGGAAGAAGGGTTTGATGAAAGTTAATATTTATTTAAATTTATTTAAATGTTGTTAATTAATTCACCTCTTAAATATGTAGGTTAATATTTATTTAAATGTTGTTAACTAATTCACCCCATTTAGATCATTAAACTTGATCTATATTCTCCCATACAAAATTTTGAATATCTAATAATAAAATATATATTTGTTCGATAGAATAAATATTATATTCATATAAATTGATAGAAATAAACTTTTTAACATTTATATAACTCAAATAATTATTTATTTTATAAAATTCACCAAACTTGTGAGTAAATAAAAATATATTCATTAGCAAGTAAGTAATTAATCAAGAGATAAAATTCAACTCATATATTTTAAACTCTAACATCTTGTGCTTATATTTCTATGAGAAACATTTACATGAAAAAAATATTATCATTAAATATGGGAATAAATTTATTATTAAACATAAATTTGATTGTGTTTAATGAGATTATATATACACTTGGTGTGTGACCCTCTATTCCCATTTCTCAATAAAAATAGGTGGAACTACTTAAAATCCAATACCATTATCTAAAAACCCATCAAGGAACCCATATATAAGAACTAGATAAAGATACATATGTACACAATTATGTAATATAATTCATTTTCTAAAAGATATCTCATAAAGTTGGATACATTCTTGTGTCATCACCAAATATGTTCGATTTATATTTCTTTGAAATTTTGAAAATACTATATTCAATAAACTACCATGGCCATGTATTTTGTCAGATAGTTCTATTTAACTCAAAGGTATAGAGATATATTCTTTCATTAATATAGAATGGGAAAACAATTTTTAACCATTCAATTAATGTGATATCACTCACAATGCACCTAACACATGACACCTCACCACGATCATATATAATCACAATTTTCATTGATGAATCAAAGTTTGTGATTCATAATACACATTAATAATTACCTAAATTATAAATACCAATACACTTGTTCATATATGGGAATATTAAATGACACATAAATCATGTGGAATTATTACTCATGGGATTATCCTCATGCACTACCTTCTTAGAGATCTCTATGTGTGAACTTTATTAAAAGTGTTGATGCTTTAAGCCCCCAACACCTAATATTCAAGTGTCATTTTTTTCATATCAAACATATGTATCCTAAACATAGGACATATTGAACTAATAATATTTTAATTGCATCTCAAGGGTATCATTATAGTATATAAATTCTATAACCCTTTTATGTGATAAATATTACAAGTAAATTATCACATTAATGTAGTGAAAAATAATAATCATTATGTCATAATAGATTTATATTTTAGTAATCAAAAGAACAAAGTCTGTATGTTTTAGGGAACTAACTCAAATAAAATACCACTTTTACTGGATTCAATAGATAGAAAATATTAAACCACCATCTTTCATATGAAGTTTATATTTCTTCTAAGTTATGACTTTAGTTAATGGTTCATCCATTTTTTTCCGCTGGGGATACTCCACTAATTTCCCCTTCACAAATTTGACAAAAATAACCTTTGAGATGATATCGATGAGTATATTCATTTTTCTCCTCTGTCATAATCTTGACATCATGGATATTACAACTAATAAAATATCATTACTATATTCATTGAGATAATATTTTATATGGTCAATTCCATTCTATGAATTGGAACAAATCGGTGTAAATTTATACATCTTCTTTAATTGAACAAAAAGTTTCAACATACTAGGTATTTGTAGATATGGATACCAATAACTTCAATAAAATTCTATTTCTCATTTACATATCATAACTATGATATTATATCAAAAAGATATATATTAAGAATAGTTTTGTTTCCCCTTTATAACTTGCAACCCCAATTCTCTAAATCCAAAGAACTTATCCCTTGTACTTTCTATAATATTTTTGTACAATTTTGAATGAAATATTTTGTAGTAATTTTAGATTTATTTAACTCTTTCCATAACAATTTATTCTTAGGAAACCATTAAACTTAGTACAAATCTTTTTATACCTTGTATATTCCATTTCTAAAGCATATGGATTTCTACTCAGCATTTTAATATCCACCACATTTGACTCTTATTAAGGTACCTTTATGAAATTATGTACATGATACTCTTTTAGTACATTAAGGATGCACTTCACTCACTAAGAAGATAATGTATTCACATCATTAAGGTAAAGACCACACTTGTTAGCTCTATGTCACAAGCCACCTAATTATTCTTACATAGTCTTAAATTAATGGACTCAAAATTAATAACTTATAATATTTGCATCAGTATGAAACAAGTATTAGACCTAGAGACATTTTATTACACCTTATTCTTCAGTCCTTAGGAAATCAAAAAACTGGGGCATTAGTTAACCTCAACTTAAGCTCTTTATAAGATCTCTGAATTTTGTTTAATAAAATGAATGGTTTCCCCATTTGGGTAAGGGTATTCATTGGGGATATAATATTAGATAGGTATACCATTAATATTTAGTAATATCCCACCAATATAAAGAATATAAAAACCATGAACATTGCCTTGTATTCTTTCCAAGCAATCATAGTTTCAAACTTTGTGCGATCAACAACAACTCCACCCTATGATAATACATGCCCTAATAAATGAACTTCCTAAATATAAAACATCCAATTTAATCTATTTAAATATAGTTTATTATTACATAAAAATTAAAATAAAAGCTTCAAATTCTCAACATGATACTTATACGACTCAGATTAAATGAGGATATCATCGATTTAAACCACTATGAAGTGGTCTAAGTATGAATGAAGAATCTAGTTCATGATTACCGTGAACACTATAAGGGAAATCATAATAAAGAATATCCTCAATAAAAACTCATAGTGACCATAGAGACATTTGAAAACCATCTACGAGATATCCTCCATATGAAGATGAAGATGGTGATAACTAAACATGATATTAATATTTAAGAACTATCTTTATCCCTTTGGTTGGTCCAACGGGAACATATATTCTAAAAAAGGGTATTTTTTCTTGATTTTAACTTGATTCAAGTGGTGATAGTTAATATAAACCATCAAACTAAAATATAACTTCTTGTTGAATATAACAATTACTTTATGGGGACCAACCATGTCTAAATACTTTCTTCAAATTATCCTCCAGCTACACCCTTAGATTAATAAACTCAATCAGGTTCATTTGATATGCTGCTGAAGATATCAAAATGATCTTGAGGTGAAAGATGATATCAAATTAAACCTCTTGATACAGGAGAAAATCTATAACTTCTTCTTGGAAACTGTCTATATACTCTATTAATAATGTAGAAAAATTTTCACTTTATAGTATGGGTGGAACATTATGTCATTCTCCTAAAATGATTGGTAATTCGATGTTACCTTCTAAGGGATAAACATACTTATCATACCAGAGTATCACATTCACCAATAAAGGTTATAATCAAACTTTAAACTGATTGAAATATATCAATACACTAATAGCAATCTTCCTGATCCTAAACTATTGATAGAAATTCCTCTGATTCCCTAGACCCACACTACTAGAATATGATACTAATAAAAATATTCTTTATATATTGACCTTGAATCCATCTAATGTTTCTGAAACATATCCATATATAATGATATTATGACCCAAAAATATTGAGACCCTTACCCACTTATTCATGAACTATCTTAGATACCCTAGTACCATAATACCCGAGTCGACTCTAACATAAAATGAAGGGTATTCAAAATCTCTATAGGTTGGATACTAGCACTTGGAATCATACAAGATCAATGTGGGAACGATTTTTCCAAAAAAAAGAAGAAAAATAAAAATATACATGTAAGTATTGTTAAAACTCCAAAAAGAGAAAGTACAAAAAATAAATAGGTAAAAAAAACTAAAGTAAAACATCATCATGCTTCTTGACGAATAAAAAGAAAATAACTCACCCATCCCATGAAATAAGTGGATTCCATCTGCACCAGTCACCACCAAGACCCTGGATACAAATGACAAAGAAAATATGCCACATCTAAGTGGTGATTTCCATTTCCTTAGACCCATTAAAAGATAATATACAAACACCTGAAGGTAAAGTTAGGGTGTGAGATATAAATCCCATTAGGGTATCACCAAGTGTTCCATAATCAATACCATAACAATTATCCAATTATCCTATAAATTTAAATAAAAACAAGGAATGGAATTATAATTTTATATTTTAAAACAAAATACACTTTAATTATAATATATGGAAGATATGTGAAAAAAATTGAAACTGGATTAAATGAAAATTTTATATAAAAAGTATATATATATCAACTTGCATGAATAAAACAAGTCAAAAAATAAATGGAATGTGATATCAAATTAATAAAAGTAAGAACTATGAAAAATATCCTTATGATACATTAGTTTATTTGGTAATATGATCCCCACACTTCAAATTTAACAATATAGCTCAAAATTTGTGTGCAAACTCAGATAGTCACAACATTTAGGGCGACACAATGGGTAATCAATATGCCCCATTCAGGGAGCCACTATAGGTAGTCAAGATGAACTTAGTTTAGTTATTATTGTCATCATAAATCTAGTTCTAGGGTTTCAAGGTCTAAGAATGCTTATCCAAGTTTCTTAGTAACTACTCATGTGTATATGTGATTCAATCAATCGGTTAATCAATCTGTTAAATTAACAATCAATAATTTCAAATCATTTGAAAATATAATCCCCCAATATCACTTATTAACATGCCCTCTCATTTCAAAACCATATAATTGGTTTTATTCATTTCATTCCATTTTAATTAACTTCCAAATTTAATCAATTTTCAAATGATCAACAACAAATCGTTCAATAAACCTGATTTTTAAATCAAGACACATTTTTTCATAAATGCACCCTACAATTATAATTTCATTGAAATTGGGGATTTATTAATTTCTATACCCATTTCAAATTAAATATTGAATCATCTCAAACCCATATTTTTAAATAATTTAAAAACCCTTTCCAAATAAATCAAGAAATATTTATTTTCAATTGAATGGGAAAGACTTCTGGAACTATCTACATTTAAATAAAATATCCAGAGATCAATACCAGCAACATGATTCTCCAATTAAGAACAAAAAAGTCAGACGTCATGATGTAAATCCTAGAATCAAGATCCCATAAAATGGAGCCTAAATACATCAATTAAATGATCATATATCAAACTATAAGGATGATAGAAAGAGATATCATAAGCAACCACATAGTAGGAGATCCACTTACTTGGAGGAGATCAAACGAGATCAACACCACTTCAATCCACAAATAAATGGTGTTATAATTTCCAAAATCACCTCTTTTGAGCATTTAAAGATGAAAAAAAAACATTTTTGTGGTAACATAGGATGATTATAAACTTAAATATTGGGGTTGGTATTTTTTTTAAAATAGTGGAATTAAATCACGCACACACTGTTTACTGGGTTGGGTCACATGATTAGACAAACTGTGCACCCTAACCATGTTCCAAAATTGGTAGGGTGCATGTATTATCCTAGTATGTTTAATGGTTTGTCAAACCATGAACCAATGATTAAAACCCTCAATGATTGAGGTTGCCCGGTTCTAAGGGGTTGGCTGCATGGTTTAGACAAAGTGTGCACCCCCTTCAAGTAGATCACAACATGGTACATAGTTTGATAGGACAAAAAACATGGTTTTCCCAAACTACATGCCAACCATGCACATACCCTTGGGATTACAAAATATTCCAATTTATTTTTGAATTACCCAAAAAAACTATAATTAAATGAGATCAAAACAAGGATAAAAAAGTACCTAAATACAAGTAAAATGATGTTACACAATGAAGAAAGTTTACGTTTAGTGTTTTAGAGATGTATGAAAACATTAAACTAAAAAACCTATATTATACCCATCCAATTTTAATTTCTCCCGCTAAACTAAGTAATTATTGCTTTATCATAAGTTTCCATCACATCCCTAAAAATTATATACACATGAGACAGATTGAGATATTTCATAAATAAAAGTCTTGGTCATTACCTGGGGGAAAGGAAAACATAAGAAAGGTGATCTCAAAAGCTCAGTTAGGGGTAGCCTACAATAGAATCTATAATTTAATAAACATGGAATGAATAATATGTTTTGAATAATTAAAAATCAAATAATTCTATATAATTGATGACATGGGAATTTAAAATATACATGGATAATATATCAATAAATAAACACATGGATGATAATAACTGATTTCATGGGGATGAAATGTGTAATGGTAGAAATTATAATCATACCTTCAAGGACTCATGATAAGTAATCATATATAAATAGGCCAGGTTCACAGAAATCTCCCAAACTAGTTTTTTTGTGAGACCTACTCATGAAAAAATAGGTTACATAATTCTATGTTCAACCTTTCACTAAAAAATTACAATGAATTCATAATATCAGAGGAGAGAATAAATAATAAAATTTTTTAGCAATCAATAATTAAATATATTGAAATAACGTGTTTGGATATTGTCAATAATTTCCCAGTGAATAAATGGTATATCCTTATTGGTAAACAACCTTCAATTTTTAAGGTGTTCACACCTTATAGTGTAATGGGTATACGATTAAGTTAATAAAAAGAAAAAAATATACATAAATAGTGGAAGTGATACAGAAGTATATTCATAAAATTAAATAACATAGACATAAAAGGGAAAATTAAATTCAATAGAGAGATGTATAGGGTAAAGAACATAAACCATATAAACAAGGTGGGATATGAACTATAAATTCATAAGAGAATCAAGAGGATAACATAAGAAAAATATATCAATATGAGAGAGATATTTTGGAGTTAAATAGTATAATAAATGAGAAACACAAATAGATTTTTTAGTAATAATTTATTAACATTGTTTTAAAAAGATAAACATACAAGTCACTTTTAAAATGTCATTTTGGGTAGTTAACATTAATAAATTTTCAATCACTAAATATAATGAAATACCAATAATGGATCCAAGAAGAATAAATAATGGTTATATATGGAGAATGTGGAGTGGAAGATAAATTATATGATTATTAAAGGTAAAAAAGCATTATTTATATTTTAACTCAAATTTATTGAAACTGAAATCATTGAAAGGAGTAATAAATATTAATATTGAAAAGATACAAAGAGAAATACAAAGAGAGAAGGGATAATACAAATTATTATTTCAAAATAAGAAAAGAATTTTTTTAAGGAAATAATATAGTCATGGAGGGAAAACTATCATTAAAGATAATGTGAATTATTCTTAACAACTTTATTCATTTAGGTAAAATAAATTTATTAAGGAAGAATCATTGAATTAACAATTTCATTTTTAATTCCAAGTATTCCTAAAAATTTTCCATTGGGATTTTCCAATTCTTGTAAGAATCATGAGATTTTTTAAGGCCTTTTAAAATTTATATTTATATGATTTATGACATATTCACTTGACTGACTTTATGGACTCTTGACCATTCCTATGATTGGTTAGTTTCTTTTTTGTGGTTAGTTGTTTTCTTTATGTGGTTATTTTATTTATTCTTATGGTCAATTGGTTCCTTCATATGGTAAGTTGATTCTTTATTAGATTCAGTATGCCTCTTCAAATGGTTAGTTGATTTCATCATGTGGTAAGTTGGTTTGTTTAGGAGGTCAGTTGATTCCTTAGTACTAATAGTTGGTTTCTTCATATAGTTAGTTAGTTCATTCTTACGGTCAATTGGTTCCTTCCTACAGTTGGTTGGATTTTTTATTTGGATAGTTGGTTCCTTCATATAATTTGTTGGTTTATTTATTTGATTGGTTGGATTCTTACTATAGTCAGTTTTTTTCCTTAATGTGGTTAGTTTCTTGGCTATGTGTGTTCAGTCTATTCTCCAGGTTATTTCAATACTTAACAAAATTATATAGTTTTCAAAATACCCAAAGTATTCATAATGATGTAAAAATTATTTTAATATAAAATTTGTGATATAAATCTCAAATAAAAATTTTTATTTAATTTTTAGGATTAAATCCACTATTTTAATTCCTTAAAACCTACGGGTTTAAATGGGTCATTCCAAAAGTTTTAAATGAAACAGAATTAAATAAAAATTAAAATGTGAATTTGATTGTGATAATCTTCATATTTATTCTATGATTTTTATCTTGCATCTTAATTTACAAAAAAATATTCCATGATATTATTTTATTGTTTCTTTTGAGTTTGAATGAACAAAAACCATTATATTGGGCATTGGATTTATATATCTTTGACCTGAATCCTTCCTTCTTTAGATTCCATTCTTGATCGATATCTCATACCCCTCTATGTTTTCTAGAGTAGTGTTTATTGTTTGAGGTAGGATATTATTTCTAATTCATATTCCTCCCTTAAACTTTTTTTGGTATGATTGATCAAACCCTTACCAACATGATATCCATGTGGTGAAATCTTCATTGGCTTAATTTTTTATGCAATATCTTTTTGATATTTTTTCCAGGAAGGGGATCATTGTTTTCACATATTTTGTGCATCTATGAAATTTTTCAGATTTTTCCCTGATAGGTGGGTGGTATGGATTAAATAATAATTATAATGAACTAGATTAAATTTAATTGGAAAAGATGGGGTATAATCTCATGTGGTTATCTATTTCATTAATATTTATGACTGTTTTCTCTTAAAAAATATAACCTGTTGTGATGTGGATATTATGGTTGTTATGAATTTTAAACCACAATTTTGGAATTGACAACCCTTTATTGAAATTTTTTAAACACACCATTCATAAAATGATTAATATTTATATTTAGCTAATAATTTTTTCCCTTGAAAATCATAAACTGTGTGAAAATACCTATTCATGATTAGAGGATTTATCATGAAAACCCCTATAAATGTTTTTTTGTAAAATATGTGGGTTTAAAATATATTGTTTTGTACTTATAGTTTGTTTTTTGGCATAATTTTTTATTCCCTTTATGGGGATGTTTCCGCCAAAATCAAGGAAAAGTCAAGGACAAAGGAGAAGCATTAAGGGCTGCCTCGCGAAGTACGTTCATGAAGCCCCATCGCCTCGCAGCCGACACAGAGTTCCCCCTTCGCAGGACCGCCACGAATCAAGGAGGTGGGATGCTCTGTGAACCCCTTTGATGTTCGTGAACCCACCACAAAGCAAGAAGGCGGGATGCTTTGCTAACCCCTTTGACTATGGAAAACCTGCCGCGGAGTAAAGAGGAAAGATGCTCCACGAACCCATTTGACATTCTCAAACCCATTGCAGAGTAAAGAGGCGGGATGCTCTATGAACCCATTTGACATTCTCAAACCCACTGTGGAACAAGGAGGCATGATTCCTTGTGAACCCATTTGATTTTCACTAACCGGCCACCAAGCGAGGAGGTGGGATGCTCCATGAACCACTTTGATGTTCGCAAATCTGCCGCGGAGCAAGCTCCATATTCACGCCGAGCGAGCTCTACTTCGTGACACCTCTTGCCTATAAATATCGGGCTCCCCCCAATTCTAGAGGATGGATGCTCTAACCATTCTCCTTCTGATCTATCACATTACAAGGTAATTTCTACTATACAAACCATGAGATTTTCAAGGTACTTTTTCATCACTAAGTGCCTTCCCCTTTGCATGAATTCCACCTCTCTTTAATGAGTTATTCCCTTCACAGAGCCCACGGGCCTCCATGAAGGAAGGAGATACCCAAGGGGACTCGGGTCGTCATAGAGCATTTATGCTTCGTGAAGTACCCATCATGCACACATGACTCACAAGCTAAGGCGGGTTCACTGTGCTTCACGAAGCACATTTCTTCACAATATTATGCTTTGCAAGGAATAATGGCTTTACAAGGAAGTTATTCATGAATGAATTTCCACTTTGTGAAGAACCTTCCATATGCACCTATACATTATACCTAGGCTATGAGACTTCACTTCACAAAATACATCCCTTCACGAAGCCCCACCACTTCAGGGAGCACCAGAGCTTTACATGGATTCTACCTATGAACCCCTTTTCTCTACAACTCCTTTTTCCGTGTGGCCCATCTGGATTGCACAAAGAAATTTCAAGGTCCCTTCGGAGATGCTTCCTATTGTGTTGGTCCGCCTCATGATTCTTTGCATAGGTACGCTAACAACTATTTATTCTTTGCATAACCACACTAATGTGGATCCCCGAATGTATCACTCCATAACACCCCAACCATGGCATTGACAATGCGTTCCTTCCCTCAAGGACAGGAGGGTATTGGTTATATAATTCTAAGGGGTGTGGAGCGAACCCACCTCATCTGAGTTGCAAGAAATTAAAATACTAAGATCCATCATCATCAGTACCCGACGTTAAACTGTGACCTCACCCCATGCGTCGTACGTGGGGTTCCCCACCTTGGACATTATGCACTCCCACTGGTCTCGACGGGAGTGAAATCATTTCTCACATGTAATGAGATCCTCTTTATCAGAGCGGTGTCTGCCCATGGGGAAAGGGAAACCACCTTGGTATATGCCCCTAGCCTTTTTAGCAGGGGGCAGCATCCCTGCTCCTCCTTTCTTCTTCTATCTCATGGACTAGATGGGGGGGGATGGACACTAGACTCATCCTTTCTTCGGTGCCAAATCCCTCTCCCGCTGGGCTTTGTCACCATTGGGACTGCACCCTAGAATAGATTCTAATCTCTATCACCACGGGATGTTAACTACGCATAATCCCCTGTTTCCTCTTTGGGCTGCTAACCACATGTAAGCCCCCCCCCATTCCACTTCCCACTGACGTACCTTCTACGACTTGATCGTCAGGCCTTTGTTGCCTCTTATTTCTCACACTGAGCATGAATCACGTGATATTAGAGGAAGAATCTACCAAGAAATCCTCTATGGGAAACCTAGAGTGTCAGCCCCTCACTCCGACCCAAACTATGTGGACTTTGATCCTTGCCAAGGAAAGCTATGTAGGATGTCTCCCTGAGGTAAAATCCCAACACCCATTGGTCCCGACACTCTTCACATCCATTCACCAATACCTCTCCTGAACTACATGGAATTTGATCCTTTCTAAGTCAAGGTATGTGGGAACCCTCTCTGATGTTCAAGCCCAACACCCATTGGTCCCGATGCTCTTCACGTCTGTTCACCAACACCTCTCCTAAACTATGTGGAATTTGATCCTTGCCAAGGCAAGGTACGTAGGAAGCATCCCTGAGGTTCAAGCCTCACACCCATTGGTCCCGACACTCTTCACATCAGTTCACCAACACCTCTCTTGATGTATGAGGACTTTGATCCTTGAAAAGTCAAGGTACGTAGGAATCCTCCATGAGGTTCAAGCCCATCACCCTATTAGTTCCAACCCCCATTCACGTCGGGCAACCTACGTCATGCATGACGTTAAACTGCAAGCCCCCTTTTCATCCTGCATGACGTTAAACTGTATCCATCATCCTGAACTACATGGGATTTGAACCTTATCTCCTCGATAGGGTACGTAGGAAGCCTCCATGAGGTTCAACCCCATCCAACGGTAAGCCGTTGTGACCCCATCCAACGGTAAGCCCTTGTGACCCCATCCAACAGTAAGCTGTTGTGACCCCTTCATGTGGTATGCCATTATGACCCCATCCAGCGGTAATCCGTTGTGATCCCATCTAGAAGTAAGACATTGTAGTCCCATAAATTGGGACCCACGTTTCTGGTCTACCCCTCTGAAGTTAGACCAACTCTCTGGCCGCTAATCACGTGTAGGCCCCAACATGTCATCAGTTCACTGTCCTCCGCATGCACCCCAATTTCATGCCCCAACCTGGGGGTTACACTTCCTTCAGGTCCCATCCATATGGGTCTCCTGTTTAGGTGTCACATCAGTTCACTAACTACACAGACATTGATTCCCTACCATGGGGATACGTAGGAGGTCTCTTTGAGGCTCAAGCCCAACATCACCGTCATCCTCAAATCGATTCCATATCATTCTCCATACGCTTAATTTAACCTTACATCATCCATCCTGATTATTACTAGTGCCACCACATCCCAATGAGATCATGACAATTCACCTCCTAGAATTTGTGCTTCCTCTAGGGGTCACACCCATCTGATCCAGTCTTGATAGTGTTCTGATTAGTCTCATCCATCTCTGTTTAACGCTAAACTTGTGGCATACCCTATGTTAAACATAGTAAAATGAGGAAAAACTTAGATACATACCCACAAAATATGATTCCCCGCATTCGACGTGGGATGCCTTGGGATTCCATGCCCTAAAGAAGCCCTATAATAAGTGGAATAAATCCAGAAACACCAGTGTCCCAGCATCCAGACATGCCAGTGATGTCAAATGTGACTACTCCCCCGACTGATGGTTGCTACCCTAACCAGACCCCTTGGAATGTACTGATTGATGAAATGTAATTAACTGTTGTCCATGAAGATATGGAACTAGGAAGAATTTCACAAATGACATCTTAAGTCTATAAGGGAGTCCCAGACTAGGTGACAAGTTCTGAAGAGTAATTCGCAGAAGTAAGAACCAACATCCCATCATACCATTTCGATCAAGGAGAAAACATCTCTAAATAAGCGACAGAAGCCACCTGCCTTTGGAAAGTGGGAATGTGAGGCAACAACTATGCACCCTCGAACATATGGATGCATGTGCCCCGACGAAAGCATCGAAAATAGTAATGTTGATCCTGATGTGAAATTATTCTCCTCAATGTGGAAATTAGTAGCGTTCGAGACATCAATTGACTAGCATGTCACTAGATCCATCTATCTAGTGTCGGGTCCCACCAAGCAAGTAGTGGGCCTTGCATGAAATTCACCAGATGTTGGGGGCAGTCAAAACATTGGATGTCTAGGTCTGCGACGTTGTCAGCATGGATCCATCTTATTAGCCATGGAAGACGGAATGTCATTGGGGAACTGGTCATCAATTCCTTTCCTTTGGACACTAATGGGTTAACCTCCCTACTATTCGTGAACCAAGATACTGTAGGAATTTGATCACTGCCCGCCCACCGACGTAGGGGCATGGGCAATGCCAACTCGGTAGTACCACATAGCTCCACCGCTTTGGCAACAATATCCACACCCACAAAAGTAAGGCACCCATTCCCCATCTCCCTATCTGAATTCATTCATCGGAGAGTGATCAATGACCTCATAAGCCGGTATTATGAGGAGGGGATTATCCCAACCTAGGATATGGCCCTCCAGGATCTGGAGGTGTCTGTGCCTCATCACCACTGCTTCCCTAAGGGACCATGCAGGGAGCCCCTTCTCCCCACTCCGATTTACAATAGTTTCGGGAGCCTCTCCCCAGAAATCCTCAACGACTCTCTCCCCTACGCCGACAAGGTTGGGGATGTTTGGGCCAGCCTGGTCGGGATCCAATTTCAGGGTCCCCAAAGTAGGGATACCACTAGACTGTGCTAGTGCCACCATCTAGTCCCACGAGTCAATGAATAGGTAAGCCATGCGCCTGCACTGTGGGACCCGATCCAGTTGACCGATGCCAGCATCAGGCACATGCCAAGGAGGATGCCCACTAAGGGGTGTCAATGTCTTCAACTACAGTGGCTCAGGCCTCCATCGACCTATATCATGAACCCTATGTATATGCTGAGATGGGGGACTTGTATACCCAGCCCGGATCGTGGCCCCAACTACCCCATGGATAGGCTGGGTTGACACTCTCGACCGCCGGTGTAGGTAATGGCCGCTGCCAGTATGGAGGGCCTCCCCATACCTCCACCATGGAGAACGTGGGTCCTCCCCACTTTCGGGTTTAACAGGGAGGTCCGCCTCATGCTTACCTCATCCAAAATGAGGGACCTCCTCACGATGGTGACACCTAGCATGAAAGCCTCTCTCGTGCAAATTACATCGGGTATGGAGTCATCACTCCTGCCACAGACTGATGGTGTGCGGAAATTTTGAATCTGATCAATCTCCAGCATGGAGGGCCTCCCCACAACCTCACAACAACTAGAAAAGGTCCTCCTTTCCTCAGAAACTAGAGGGGTGAAGGCCGGCTTCACTTCACCAGTACCCAACATGGAGGTCCTACCCGTGTTCAGCTCGATCAATATAAGGACCTTCCTTGCACTGATGATGATAGGGGAAACAAGCATGGAGGTCCTACCTGTGCTCATATAAGCTCAAGCGAAGGTCTTACCTGCTCCATCACATCCCAAGGAGGTCCTCCCGATGCCCCCTTTGATATCTGTCCTAGTGCACCTCACACCCCAGTTTACTCAAGAGGGAATCCTCTCCGCCCCAACACTAGTATAGCCGAAGGACCTCCTCATGCAGGAAATCTACCCTATCAGAAAGAACTATCCCAGGGTAGGAGGGTGGGTCATCGCCACCGTAAAAAGAGAACTGAGAAGATTTAGACTCAGATCAAACCCGTTTTCTTCTCACACTCTAAGGCAGAGTATGACTCACCAATGGAGCCCTCGCTGAGATCCTCCATGTCGAGGGCTAAGGCAGGAACAAGGCACATTAACCTCATACTTCTAGAATGTGAGTTCCATCAGATTCCATACTCCCTCCACAGGTATATCCATGAAGATGAAAATCTTCTAACTCCATAGGTTACGGTAATGTAATCGCTACCATCATTACCAGAAGCACTCTCTACCTCGACTAGAGATCATATAGAGCTATTATAGGGACTAATAGAAGATGCGAAATAGTGTAGTCTACCACCAGTAGCCATATTCCGTGCACCAGAAACTGTGGTAGTTAGCCCCTCCCACCATGATGTCATGGCTAAGTCACTTCACTCTTTGCAGGATAGCCTGAGATGTGGCAGTTTTTCAACTCACTCGCCATATTCCCCACTAGCTAGCCTACTATCCCAATGGTCTGTTTGGGTACTACTACCGATACCCCAACTGCATATGGTTTATGAGTGGGGAAATGAATGGACAGACCTAGAATATGAGCCCACGAGCTTATGGGATATCCTCACAGCAGACCACATCCATGAGATGTTTTGACTTGTTGTAGCACCAAATATTTGTGCGCCAGAATCCCTCACCCAAGAGAAAGTCGAATATTTCTTTTAAACTCTATGGGTGAATCATTTCAATCATCATCATTAGTGAGTGGATTAACCTAAGAGCCATGCACATTTTGAAGATATTGGCGAACAATGCCGTCTGGTTGATTTGGTCGCACTCCCTGTGGCCCAGCACCCTGAGTCACTAGGTCATTGTAGGGACCTCCAGGAACAGTGCGTTCAGAGCTTCAGGGTGCTCCATAGGATTACCAAAGAGGCTTCTCCCCACATGCAGATCTATGGTTGGGGTTAGTATGCTGCCCTACACTTTAGTCCCATCCAGCGACAACCCTATTTTCCAAAAAATATAGAGGATATGCCTCTAGGAAGAGTTGCGGTCAATATGGATGATCTACCAGAGGGTGAGAATGAGCTAGAGATTCTTGGAGAGTACCTCCCCCCCGAGGGAGCTTCACACTTCTTGGATTCTTCATGAAGGATTACTTGTGAACAATGGAATCTACTGGGTCTTCCCATTCCCACTGAGGCATTAGTCCTCAGTCAAAATTCCAAAAAGGGCAATGAACCCCTTAGAGCCACCAAGCCATATGACCCGTCTGGCTTAGTGCAGAAGGTGGAAGATAACCCCAAAAATCCACTTTGTGTCAGCACCTCACTGAAAAGAAGATGTTGGTCGATGACCTCAATGATGATGACGACTACACTACGATGATCCTTGACCAAGGAACCAGGGGCAGGCACAACTTCCCTTAGTGAATTGCCTCCAGGTGACCCTGACCATCATACCCATGTAGACAGAGTTGTGGCTAGAACTTAAGGCAATATGGCATGGTATGTCTTGACCAATCCTCCTGAACGACAAGACAGTCCTCTAGACCCATCTCGAATCCCCCCAACTACCCCACAGTTTGTTCCACCAGCCGCTCCATGAGTCGTTGGGCCACCTTATCATGTTGAGGAACCTACCATTGCACTAGTATTCTGGGATCCCCATCAAGACAGAAACCCCCACCTATATGATCCAATGGCGGTACTAATTTCCCACCTCAACGCATTAGAAACACAACATGTGGTGCTCCCGCCCGATGGAAATCCTTATCCGGCATGGGTGGATGATATGCCAGCACCCCCGGGTTTTGGAAATACCACTTTACCCACTTCAATGGGATAGGGGACCCACTACAACACTTGGCCCACTTCACCTCACGATGTGGACCCATGTGGGGAAGTCCAGCGCAGCAGGAGGTTTCCAAACTCTGATGTTTCGTACAGACATTGGAAGGGCCTGCATTGGTCTGGTATATCCAACTCCCCATCGGATCAGTATCCACCTAGGAAGAGCTCAATAGGAGATTTCTCTACTAGTTCAATTTCACCACATAGAATAAGAGTATCATGGACGTCTTCAAGTGAAAGAAGAGGCCTGATGTGCATGTTGCTGACTTTGTCGCTCGGTGGAAAGGAATCACGTATTCCCTTGACATTCCACTGATTTAGGAGAAACTGCTGATGATGTGTATAGGGAATGTAAATATGGAAGTGGTCCCCTCTATGATCACCCATAACTATCCTGGGGGATTCTGAGGCTTCTCTCATAAGGCCCATCCCTTAGAGGAATCCTTACAACAAGCTAAGAAGGCACGTCCATTGCCTCCTGCATTCCCCGCAAGAAGGGCCTCCAGGGATGAGCCCCCCACAGTGGCCCAAATAGATGCCCCCAAGAGACTAGAGTTGTTTCCAGTGGAGCCACCTCTACAACCTCTCAGATGTCCACCACCTCAAGCGTAGCCACCAGCCCAATAGCGCCCACTATATAATCAACAGGTGCCCCCGCGCAATGTGTCGCCACCATCCAGGCGAGATAACCAAGTTCAACCCCTTTGACAGGCTCCTCTAGATCCTCGTCAGGGTCAAGATCCAAGGGCCCCATTTCTCGACAGGAGAAACTAGACCTACTCACTCAATGAGGCACAGGTCCCCAGTTACTTCCAGAGTGCCTTAATGTAGGGGATTCTACATCTTCCTGAGTGTAGAAGGCCAGAAGAGGTGAACCTCACTGATCACACAAATTATTTCCCCAATCACCGGATCCTAGGGAACACTTTCAAGAAGTGATATGTGTTAAAAGACCGTCTTGAAGGCTAGGTATATAACAACATAATCTTCTTAGGCCCAGCTTCGGCATAGGTGGCATGTGTCTTTGTGAGGTCAGACAGTAGCAGCAACAATGAGGGCCAGTGGCATCAGGTTTCCAGTCGCAGGTCCCAGAATTATGAGGACTATATGGCTCATAAAACAGTCACCCATGCAAAGGGTTCATCCGTGCACATCTGAATCGGCCAGATCCTTCAGAAGCCATAGAAACTACTTCATCATTGTCGTTTCATCCGGCCTCTTCTCAGAAGAGCAAACACTAGTGAAGTAAGGGAAAGCAAAGCCCCTCACCAATGCCATCATCATCACATAATCTCGGTGAATTCATTCCCCTGGAGATGGTAGTTCCTCACAGAATACGTCTAGTAGAGGAGGACTCTTCAAGTGACAGTCAATGGTATACCTCAGTTAATACCATAGAGTTGTTGAATCCCTACATGATTCCTAACGATGAAGAGTGCTAGGAAAATCCTACCTACATCCCCATCCATCATTAGCATCAACAGATCCATGGATATATGGGCTGTTAGAGTACCTAGGTCAGTACTTCCATCTAGTCTATGCATGCTACTGAAACCAGGCATTAGGCTCAGCGTAGAGCTCAGCATGCGCAACCTTCTCATCTGGTGGCATCAGCCCCTCATTCAACGTCTTTCATGTTGCTTGATCTGGTAGAGCCACCCCGACCATGTCATTACCAGCCATGCCCTACTACAGGCTGGTCTCAGTTGTCTGGACCTCATCTAATAGCCACTCTGCAGGCTTCGACTAGTGAGCAGCGGGATATTGCTAGTACCAGTCAGCCGTTGGTCCAGTCGGCAGGGCCCGCCATACCGATGGTCATAGAGTGACCTCTTGTAAGTATAAGTTCATGCCTTTCATGTATGTACAATGTTTTCAAGCCTCCTTCTAGGATTCCAATAAGTATCTCCATCCTTGAGACCCTTCGCATGTCGTCATATATGCGTGAGGCCCTCACTGAGGCATTAACAAGCCCCCTCCAATTCAAGACGGAGGTAGCAGCTGTAGAATCCTTTCCTGCTGAGGTGGTCGAGAATGCCGAATTCCAGGACATTGTCTTATTCTCTTAAGAAGATGAAGTCTCTCCCATATAGGGGAAAATTTTCCCACTGTACATCACTGGTCAGTTCAATGGAGAGGATGTTCGCCGCTGTCTTATTAACATGGGCTATAGGATTAACCTAATCCCAACTTGGACATTGAAAAAACTGGGATTGTCCGAAGATGAGTTGAGCCTCTCTGGCCTAAGAATATAAGGTAATGACAAGACAGAACAGACACCGGTCAGCAACATCTGCTTGAAGACCCAGTTCGGTGGTCTACTTTCAGCACCGAATTTATGGTTGTCTCCCAGGACACTACCTACAATGCATTGATGGGTAGGCCATGGATACACCTACATGAGGTGGTTCCCTCATCATACCACCAGTGCCTTAAGTACTCTCTTAATGGTTGAGTGGGTGTGCTTCAAGGTGACATTTCTCCCTTTTCCTTTTGAGAAGCCTGTTACATAGATTTCGACTACTATAAGAGAAAAGACAATCAGATTTAGACTAATGAGGTCAAGCATTCCGCGACTGCAACCAACCCGTGGAAAAATATAGACGATGCCTACGCCTTTCCCATCCTCCAATTGGAGGCTACAACCCCAGACATGGGACAATGCTTCATTGTTTCTGGGATGAGGGGGGAACACATTCCCAGGTCTAAGTGATGTTGAAAGATCACCTCGTACTCCTATAAAAATCATGATCAGGTGATCTCGAAGCCTCCTACTCCCATTAGATATCGGGATATCCTCCCCATGGCAATGACAATACGTCATACTTTCTTGTTTCACCTGGCTGAAATTAACCGGATCAAGTCGAAACGCCACTATTTCTTCGATATCCTCAGGCATGGACCCTTGGGCCGAAGGCCATATGGGATCGAATCGAAAGCCTTCATCGCTATGGTTGTGGTAGAATAGGAGTCCTATGATGTAGTGTCGAGTGTCGCTCAGGCGAGTACCAGCCTCCTGTCGGGATACTCTAACTCATAAGCAACTCCTCCCACCGAGGCTTCCCCCTCCATAAGTGGAGAAGAGGATTTAGAGGATGCTCCTCCCACCTTTGAAGAGGTCGTCTCTATAATAGTTAACGAGTCCATACATGTGAACCTCAGTAGCGTGGAAGACCCGATACCCACATTGATCAGTGCTGCCATGCCCCTCGAGGTGCAAAAAAAGTACATAGACTTCCTAAAACAACACTGTGATGTGTTAACCAGATGTTATGATGAGATGCTTGAACAAGATCTTCAGGTTTCCTTCCACCACCTCGGACTCTCGACAAATCATCACGAGTCCAAGTAGCCTCCTAGAAAGATGCACCCTTCTCACGGTGCCCAGGTTGAGGCAGAAGTTGATAAGCTCATTAGAGCCAATTTCTTTAAGGAGGTCCAATACCCCAAATGGAAAGACAAAATTGTTCCAGTTAGGAAAAAGAATGGATAGATCAGGGTATGAATCAACTTATGGTATCTCAACAGTTAATTTCCAAAGGATAATTTCCCCCTTCCTGTGATAGAATTTTTTATTAACGCTATAGCGAGGTTCCAAGCCCTCTCATTCATGGATGGGTACTCCAGGTATAACCTGATCCGAATGGCCCCGGAGGATGAAAAGTATACAGCCTTTAGGGCACAACTAGGTACTTTTTGTTACCATGTCATTCCATTCGGTTTTAAGAATGCAGGTGCCACCTACCAGTAGGCTATGTATCGCATATTTAATCTGATCCTCGGAACATCGGTGGAATATTATGTCGATGATCTGGTGGTCAAATCTCACTAGAGTTAGGACCATATCAAAGACCATGAGAAAGTTTTCGTCTTCCTCTTTTCCCATCACCTAAAGATGAACCTATTGAAGTGTGCCTTCAGTGTCACCTCTGGAAAGTTTCTTGGATTCATTTTCAAATACAGGGGTATTAAGATCGACCTAGAGAAGATCAAGGCCATTAGACAAATGTATCCTATAAGAAATATTAGATAAATTCGAGGCATCCAAGCCCACTTAGCCTACATACACCGATTCATCGTGAATTTTGTGGGAAATTGTAAGCACTTTTCTCAGCTCATGAAGAAAGGCATACTCTATTAGTGGGACGAAGAGTGTCAGACTGCTTTTGAGGAGATCAAGTAGTATTTGCTCAAAATTCTGGTCATAATGCCACATGTCTTTGGAAAACCACAAATCCTTTATGTTACCACCTTGGAACGATATCTCGACGCCCTTCTAGCCCAGAAGAACAAAAAGGAAACATATAACATACTTTACTACCTCATCCGCATGATCCTTGATACGGAAACCAGATACTCTCCATAAAAAAGATGTACCTTGAGATGGTATTTGCAGTACAAAAATTACAACATTACTTACAACACCACAAGGTATAGTTGGTGTCCTGAGTAGACCAACTAAATATATCATAATCCAACCCATGCGGACATGTCGACTAGCTCGGTGGGCGGTAATCCTCCAACAGTTCGACATCAGTTTTTTCCCTATGAATGCTATTAAGAGGCAAGAATTGGAAGACTTTATTTCCAACCATCCAGCTTTTGATTACTAGTTTCTAGATCTTGATTTCCCAAATTAGGCGATCCTATCAGTAGACCAAGCATCACCATGTTGGAAGATGCACTTTGATAGTTCTTCCCAGAGCCTCACTGGCAGAAGGCTCAATGATCCTTGAGCCAACAAAGTAGGTCTGGGTATCATCTTCATTACCCAACACAAGTCATTCTTCCTTATTCATTCCTATTGTCAGAAGGCTGCTCCAATAATGAGGTAGAGTATCAGGCTCTCATCACTGGCCTCGAGCTATCCCTCGAGATTGATGTGCCCCATTTGCATATGAAAGGGGACTTGGAACTAGTCATCAAGCAGATCAACGGTGACTACGTCGTCAAAAAACCAGAGCTTGTACCATTATTGGAATGCACTTTCTAGCTGATGGCCCAGTTCCCATCTCGTCCAGAACTTGCTCCTGTCTCCCGATCTCAAAATGGTCGAGCTAACACCCTGGACGGCCTGGTTTCATCACTCGCGAATCTTCAGTATGATGATCTGATTATCCACGTGGAACATCAGAGATTCATTGCTCTTGTCACCCCAGATGAAAACGATGGTCTGCAGATGAGACACCTTAATGCCAGAGCCTCCATGTCAGGATCCCCAGGTCCCCTAGATGCATTGATTGATGTGACTCCCGATTGGAGAGCCCCCTTGGTCAAGTATCTCCAAAATAGTTACCTCCCGGTTGATTGGGCCAAGCATGGGTGAATCCGATGTTACGCATTACATTTTACCCTCTAGGACGGTCGTAGCCCAGAGAAAATCCTCTACAAGCATGGGTTTAGTGAGGTTATCATTCATTGTATTCCAAGATTTGAGATTTCCCAAGTCATGCAGGAGGTTCACATTGGTTTCTGCAGGGTTCATCAGATCAGGTTGAAACTATCCCACCAGATCCAGAGACTAGGGTACATTTTCCCCTCCAGGATTCATGACTACATTGAGTTCTCCAAGTGATTCCATTCAGGCCAAATTCATGCTAACTTTATGCATTGGCCACCAGATCCTCTCCAATCCACCAAGTACTCTTGGCCATTTGCGATATGAGGAATCGATGTCATGGGACCATATCCACCGGCGATAGCTCACTATTGCAGGTTCATCGTGACAGCTACAGATTTCTTCTCCAAGTGGGTGGAGGCCGTTCTACTCAAGGGGTTCAAGGCCCATTCTATCATTGAATTTGTGAGCTCCAACATCATTTATGAATTTAGAGTCCCTCACACCATCCTCACTGATAACGATATGAAGTTCTGAGAAGTTGAGCTAAAGAAATTGTACGCTAAGTACAACATCCATTCTAACCACTCCCCTCACTATCATTCACAATCAAATGGACAGATTGAGGTGTTCAAAAAGACCCTATCTAACATTTTGCAGAAAATGGTTGGTCAGAATAAGAATAGTTGGTCGGAAAATCTTTCCAACACCCTCTGGGAATACCGGATCATAACTTGTAATTCCACCCAGGTGACCCCATATTCCCTAGTGTATGAGACATAGGCCTTCCTACCCATCAATATTCAATTTCCCTCTTTGCGCATAGCTGTATATGATCAGAAAGTGACAGATAAAGTAGCCAAAATCTGTCTGGATGAGTTGGAAGTGATCGACGAGAGCAGGCTTCGTGCCCTACACAATCTGGAAAGACATCAGAACAAGATAGATAGTGCTTTCAACAAGAGAGTTTTCCTCCACTCCTTCTTGAAAGGTGACTTGGTATTGTCCTTGAGGGCACCAATGATACCTAGAAGGAAACCACCCAAGTTGGAACCCAAATGATAAGGACCTTACATCATTCACAAGGTTTACTCCAATGGCGCGTACTCGCTGGTTACAATGGATGGTGAGTGTATACCTCCTTCCATTAATTCCAAGTTCATTAAGCAATACTTTTCCTAAGTCCTTATGGTCCTGCATGCCCCTAAACTACATTACTGTCCTACACGACATTAAACTGTATGGTTGCGTACGACCCTAAACTGCATTAAAGTCCTGCATGACCTTAAACTGTACGGTCCTGCATGACCCCAGACAATGTGATGGTCCCACACAACCCTAAACTACATTACAGTCCTGTATGACCTTAAACTGTTTGGTCTTACATGACCTTAAGCTGTGAAATGTCCCACATGAAATTAAATTGTGTTTCATCCTGCAAGATGTTAAACTGCAGCTCAAGAACTTCGTATGGCTTGATTCCCATCCTCATGGGATACATAGAAACACTTAAATGCACCATCTTGAGTCCATCCCCAGCTCCCTATTTGACTATCCCCTCCTGGGCATAGTTCGTTTGGAGGATCCTGCATGGAATCATATATGCTTATTTGGCCCCACCCATGTTAGGGTTATGATGATTGAACCATGTGCCCTCATTCGTTCTTCTAATCCTTCCATGTCCTTATTACATGACGCTAAACTGAATGGACTCTACTAGAACTATGGATGACTTGATTCACATCCTCCTGGGATATGTAGGACCACCCCGAAATTTCATCCGTAGGCCTAGCCCAAACTTTGGGACCTCCCATTGGCATGAAACACATGGTGTGGTGTTCGCTTTTTCCCTCATCCATGTCAAGTCTATCATGACCGTGCCTTGTATCCCGGTCTCCTGAACATGTCTATGTATTCTACTATCTAAAATTATTTAAAGTTTCATGGGAACATTTATGCTCCATAAAGACCATCACTTGGGTTCCCATTATCTTTCACATCCGAAGGGGCCCTCGAACGATAAGTATACTTAGCATAAGGGCTCTCCTATCATTTCAGGCCAATGTCCTTGAGGATTTAAGACAAAAAATTGTTACAAGTTTCACGTCGTGAATATGGTCAACGATTGATGCTCATTTATAGTTCCCATTTTAGGTCACATGATACAAATTTTGTGTTTCAAATTTGGTCAACAACTATCCTTTGTCATTTTCACCACCCCCATGTTTCCCAAACATGGAGTGTAATGGTTCATTTTTCCCGACCATCTCTCCAAATCTCAGTCTACCTCGAGCGAGAGGGTAATTCCTTCTATCAAACCCTCATGTGATAGGAAGAGCCAAGTACTACTCCTTGTTTCCCACACCGAGCATTTATCCCGTGGGATTAAGATCTACAAAGGAAATGCCCACATGAGAGGGAATATGGCTACAATTGGCTGGGACACCCAACCTCAGGTCCTTCGACCCCTTCAGAACCCTGGTCTAAGTTCTCAGTGAGGACTGTGATGTTCTCTATGGACTCATGTCCCCATTCACATCAGTATACTTTTCCACGCCACACATATCTGCTTGAAACATCCCTCCCTTCATTTATCATCTATCCCACGAGTACATGCCCCGTCATACTTTTCAAGCCCCATCATTTGGGTTTCCATCACATTCTATATCCAAAACAACCCCAAAATGGTATGGATGCTCGCCCCAAGGGCCCTACTACAATTACGGGATACCGTCCTCGAGGATTGCAGGCGGAAAATTGATACAAGTCCCATGCTACGAGTATGGTAAATAGACGACTCTAAATTGTTCTCCCCGAATTCTAGTCACACAAGGGTGGATACTATGTTACGAACTTGGTCAGAAGTGGTCATCTATCATCATTTCCACTTTGTGGTCTTCCATAGGCACAATTCTTCTCCCTCCCCATCCCATGTATATGATAATAAAATAGGAATATATGGTCCAAGATCTATGAACCTAAACTAAGATCACCTTATTCCTCACTACATGATGTTAAATTGCAAGCTAGCCATGACATTTTGTCTGCGGCCCAGCCTCAGGACCCTTGGCCTTTTCGGGCCCTTTTCCCAAGTTCTCACATAGTATTTTATAATGTGATCTGGGATTATGTCCTCATTCATGTCGGGTCACTCACCGTGCCATTCACATCCCTTGTTGAGATACCTTTCCCCTATCCTTGTCCTTACCGCATGACGTTCAACTACACGACACCCCCAGAACTACGTATGGCTTGATTCCCATCCTCATGTGATATGTAGGAATTCCCAAACATTTCGTCTTTGGGTGCATCCCCATCTCTTAGAAACCTCCCTATCATTTTATCCCATTGGACCATGTTCTTTCAGAAGAGGGGTATACAGTGTGGTATGAGCTTATGTCCCCATTCACGTCTGTTTTATAACAACCACGCCGCATAACTCTCTCTCCTAAGAGGACTTCGCTTCCTTTCCCTACTCTCATCTATTTGATTCGGCTGCCCTTAAGTCGGGCCCCTCGGCCCTCTCCGGTGATTCACCAATTGGCCCATGAGTACTCTGGTCTAGAACCAGGAGTGTCAGATTCTATTTGGACATGACTTCACCCATTTTTCAGGATTTTTTTCCCCTTCATTTGGGCTTCCATTATATTTCACATCTCAAGGGACCACCACATGCAATGGATGATAGGATTAAGGGCTATCTTACCATTATGGGACAATGATCATGAGGATTTCATACAATAAATAGATACAAGTCCCACATTGCGAATATGGTCAGTGGTTGATGTTCATTTTTTTTTCTCATTTCTGGTTAGGCGATCTGGATACTGTGTTTTGAACATGGTCAATAGATACCCTCCATCATCACACCAACCCCATCAATCCTTAAATGTCAGTTACCCGATTCACACCATTTTACACTCCATTATGTCCAAGTGGAATTTAAACCCTCCCATTACTATCCCTCAGTTCACATTTTCATGTTAGGAGAACAAGGCCATGGTAAGGCATCATTTGGGGCTCAGTACCGACTTCCATTTGGTGTGCGTTCCAGGTATTACAGAAACCTCTTCCTCCCTTGTTTCCCACACTGATTTTGACTCATGTGGGATTAAGAATTAGATTGAGGGATGCACCTACATAGAAGGATTCCTCCTCTCCATGGTCTGATATCTAAGGCCTTAAACTAAGATCTCTTTTAGAAATACGTGATTCTTGATTCCCATCATCATGGGATACATAGGAACACCCATACATCTCATCTTTGAGTCCAACTCAATTGAGAGTTGGCCTCTCCTGCTCTATATCCTCTAATCTCTTATGGCCCCTCGACCAGAGGTTTCTTCCTTGGAATAACACACGATATGATGTAGACCTCATCCTCATTCATGTCAGGTGTGCTTTATCATGTCATGCACATTCCCTTTTGGACCTCATATTTCTTGTATATGTATGAGCCATATGACTCTAGACTATGCTTCCTAGTCCCCCATGACTTTAAACTGTTACATCTATATCACACGACATTATTATGCATGGATGGTCCTATCACATGACCCTAAAACTGTGACATTATCATCCTGGATGCACGATGAAAAACAACACAACTTTTTTGTATCCTCACTCGAGGGGGCATGATGTTTGGTATCGGTCACACACAATACCATTTGTCAATACACGCATACAGCTTGATTCCTGTGGCGATGCTTGGACTTTCTATCCTAGGTCCATCGCTTCACAAAAAAACACATTCATCCTAAAGGAAAAACACGATCTATCAAATATTTCTTCATTCAGTGCAAAGGAAAAAACCCACACAACCTTATTATCTATGGAACTAGTATCCTACCGTTCCATCGTCAGAACTATGTGTGGCTTGATTTCCATCCCCATGGGATATGTATGAACGCCCGTGCACTTTTCCTTGGACCCATCCAAAGTTTCATTTTCGATCCATCGACCCAAAACCTCCCCAAGGAACACATAGTGATTAGGACTCAAAGTAATCATTCACACCAGGTTTCATAATGACCTCACCATGTGTCTCCCACATTCCCTACCATCTCTGGTTTGAGTTCTATGACCATAAACTAAGATAACTTTGCGTCCTCGCTGCAAGTCGTTAAACTACACAACATCTTTCAGAACTATGTACATCATGATTCCCATCCTCATAGGATATGTAGGAATACCCAGACACGTTGTATTTGGGTCCATCCCCAGGAATATAAAATCATGTCCCCTCTCTTTTGGCACCTAGACCCAAACCCCTTTTGAGAACATGTGGTGTGGCGAGTACCTCATGGGTTCTAATTCAGGTTAAGTTTGCAATGGCCGCACTATGTAACCTTCCCTCATATATTTTCCAAATATGGTCTGAGCTATATGAACATAAAATAAGATCTCTTTATGGGAGCTACGCATTAGGGTTTGGCTACTACACTGCCCTGTGCCCAGTCCATTAAACCAATCTCCCCTTAATGGACCATCCTATGACCATTAATTTGGGGAGCATGCAACCATAGGACCCTTGTCCTTTGAGGGGGATTCGACTCCCTCTATCTGATACGTCTTGTTGTTGTACATAGGTGCATATTCAATCACCCAAAGTGTGGAATTTTCATAGGTACATTCTATCGTTCCTTGTCCAAGATTTGTGAGCCCGTCATTTAGATCCTCATCCTCTTATATGTCTAAAGGGACCCCCTTTACGTCTTTGTCTCATGCCACACTAGTTTACCTACCATATCGGGTCAACGTCCATGAGTCCCTCAAACGACATTCGCGACAGGTCCCATGTTTCAAATATGGTCAATGATCGACCCTCCTTTGTCTGTCCCCATTCCAGGATAACACAGAACATATATTATGTTTTGAACATGGTCAACAGTATACCCCTATCATCACGCCACCATCATTGTGGTCCAGACCTTGAGCATCATGATTCACACATTTCCACTTCCTTATGTTCAAGTGGAATTCCATCATACTTGACTTTACTCCTTTGCACATCTAGGTGCGTTATATAGGCGGGTCAGTATCATTGAGACCACATTCACCTAGCATCCCATTTCCCCTAACATGTGCCTTCATATTATAGGAATGTCCCCTCACTACACCTTGTTTCCCACATTGAGTACGACTCACGTGGTCTTAGTAGTTCTGGTAGGATGTGTACTGGCGCAGCCATGCCACACATGCCTTTAATCGCCCTTCATGACGTTAAAATATGCTATCAAAACTATGTGCAGCTTGATTCCCATCCTCATGGGGTATATAGGAACGTCCAGACACCTGGCCTCAGGCCCAACCTAACTTTCAATTTTGGTCCCTTGATCTAAAGAACTTTCTACCGGGATACATGGTGTAGTGATGAATCCTTATGTCCTCATTCATGCTGGGTTTGCAATAGATGCACCACATACTGCCTTCCCAAAATCTTCCCTTTTATTCCACGTCCTATCGAATGACATTAAACTGCCTGAATCCATATGTCCCGAACACATGACACTAAAGTACGATTCTACCCTAAATAAGTTCAGGATGCCCTATGTCAATCATGGGATGCGTCATCTTCCTCTCTAAAGAGGGTTCACCCTACCAGGGTTGGTCTCTGACCATGTCGTGCCTCAAGAACTACGTTTGGATTGATTCTCATCCTTATGAGATATGTAGATACGCCCATGTATTTCACCTTGGGCCCAGACCCAGATTCATTAACCCTTCTGTACCCTCAGTCCCGATCTTGGTCCCGGAATTATAACCTTTAAACTATGTGCACCGTCCTATCATATGACGTTAAACTTCACGGGTCTATATGTCCTCAACGCATGAAATCAAACTATGATTCTACCCTGAAAAAGTTCTGGATGCCCCATGTTAATCATGGGATGCACTAGATCCCTTACCAAAGAGGTCTTAATCAGAAGTATGTTTGATCCATGATTAGATGGATACACCTACCTAATGTTCATTCATCACGGTGGCATGATTTCAAGGGTGTTGGACTCCATTCGAACAACACATCACTCCAACTCCACGATTTGCATGCCCTTCATTCGGACCCTTTTCCACTTTCACATCTAATAGAAACCCCTAATAGTATGGATGCTAATCTATGGCTCGCTTACTATCCTGGGCCAACGTTCTGGAAGACAAATGGATGAAATTTTGAGTCAGGCCCCATGTTTCGAACATGGTCAGTGGCCGACCCTCATTCGTTATCCCCATTTTTGGATAACGCAATAGGGATACTTTTCTTCGAACATAGTCAACAGTTATTCTTTATTGTCATCCCATCTTACAATGTTCCGAATTTTGGGTATTCTGATTCACACATTCCACTCCCCTATGTTCGGATTAATTCCAATGCCCCTGGAGTTACACCATTCGTGCACTAGTGCGCCCTGGGAAAGTGATGATCTGACTGTTTTGAGGTCCTCATCCTCCAGCTGGGCCTCTCCCTTTCTTAACAGAAATCCAAATTGGTTGTTCAAAACTCTTGGATTCTCGAGGCTTAGTTTTCACTCTTTCATTTTAGTAGAATAATAAGTTGGTCATCCCTTGTTTCTCACACTGATCCCGACCCACGTGAGGTTAGGGATTGATCACTGGATGCTCCATGAATATGACAGGAATGCAATAAACCAACACAAATAATGAAACTCATGAATGAATCTGGCATAAAACAATCAAATAATGAAATTAAGTTCAAGTTTTTGTTATAATTACACTACCTGAGGGTCTATCCCTCCCATGGAAAGGGTTAACCCCATAAAAGAGCATTGTAGCCCTGCCACCCTCTGGCTTGTGGCATCAATGATTTACTATCGCATATTAAGTTCCAACTCCTCCTCGAAATAGATGGGGCACACTTCGTCAGCCAAGATCCGGGACCACTCTACGTCGGTCTGGATGATGGTAATTTCTACAGAGGCCTGCATCATGCCCTTTTCGGCCTATGACAGCTAGGCCTTCAATCAAAATATTAGCTCTGATTGCACATTGAGGGAGGTTGAGTGCTCATCTGCTCAGACCTGTAGCTGTTGAACCCTGTTTCCAGCCACCTAGAGCCTCTTTATGTTCACTGCTTTCCTCCTCTTCCATCCCAAATGGAGGCCATAGTCATATTCCTGAATCTTCTCTTCCATAAGATCTCGAATGAACATGTGGGGATGTTGGGCATCTACTCCCCCAATACATAGTTCACTCAGCCGTGAACAAATTATTTCAATTTCATCAATCCAGTGCACTTTTGGGTTTCATTAATGAAGTGCTTGATCATCTTCCATGATCAGCGACAGACTATCTTTCTTTCCTATTCTTCAAAGGCCATCTCATCCTAGTTGGTGTGGTTAGTAGGCTCATACGTGGGGAACACCCCAAGGAACTCGTCATCAGGGTCCACATCTGTTGTTTGATCAGGTATGGTAGGGCATGGGCTATCAGATCGATCCTAATATTCAAATCTCATCTCAATGATCTCAAGTTCAGCCCCGCTAATGGTCCCACCAGTGATCGGGAGCGCCAGTGCTTGGTCAGTTTGGATCTCCGCCTCTAAGATCACTGGCATTCCCCTGGGAAAGGTACCTTCAGAAGTCCCGCCCAACCTTGGAAAGGGGGCCCACACTATTTAAATAATTGTGCATACCAAGAAGGGAACAAATGTCATTAGCCTGATCAATGAGTGGTAGTCATGAATTGTGTGAAGGAAACTTACAAAGGTTGAAATCTCAGTCTCACTCCTGGCCTGTTGCTATGGGGGTCCTGAGACGTGGCCCTCCGTATATTATAGAGAGGTTTGAAAACTCCCAGGGATCCATCTTGGGTGCCCTGGCCCCTCTAAGTACACTAATAGCCATAAATGTGGGCACAGATCCTGAAGGCCCTACATCTGCATCTTTTTTAGGGAGGGAGCGGGTTTAGTGTATGAGGTTCTCCTGCATAGTTCAGATATTGGTAAGGAATTCAAAATGACCTGGAAACAGACCCTTAGGAAGGGGCTTAGGACGATACCTCAAGGGCCTTTGCAAATTTCTCAAGATCTGAGCCTTGATCACCGACTTCTCCCTCCTCCAATGGGCTCCCTCTACTGGCCTCCTCCCCCCAGGAGGACTCTTCTGATTTTTTCGGTATAGGAAAGCACTCTCTCAGTTAGGCAACCGATAACTATGGAGGAGTAGTTAGATCTAATAACACCATCACCCGGCCTGTCATTGGACACGGGGCACCCCGGGAGTTGAAAAAATTGTCCAACTTGGTTAGGTATCACTCCACCTCCTCCTGGGTTACTGCAAAGCCAATACAGATATGGCCAATTCCTAGCAAGTCCATCCTGATATGGTTCAATTGTTGCCACATCTCGGATGGTCTGAGGAATTTCTTGTTGACATCTCCAATTTCCTAGGCCTCTAGGAAGGTATAATTATCTAATATGTCTTTGTGGCGCTGCCACCTCCCTGGAGCCTGAGTGGATATTCTACAGAATCCTCTCAGTGGCCTCCCCTCTGAATAACTTTATTCTTTCGGAACTGCTGGATCCGCTATCTTTTCTAGATCCACTGTTGATGTCTCCCCCTAAAATGGTATGGGTCTCACCCCCATTGAAGACCCTCTACCACGAGATGTCCTTGTCACCTTCCGACCCCAGCCTCGAGGTTGGGGAAGCACGCCATCAACAACCCAAATGGTTGGCTGCTTCCGCATCTCCCTTGGTTAGGCCACCTCCTAGCTTTTGGCATACTCATTCAACAACCTGAAGAAGGATGTGGGTGGAAGTATCTCGTTCTGCATCTTTCCATCCTCCCACGTGAACATGAGCCACATCTTCCTCATCACACATGGATTTTTCTTGTGGCACACCTCTAAATAGACCTGTGGGGTTAGCCGTCGCGTACACTGAAATTGCCTGGAGAATCAGTGCGGGATGTATGGATTGCAGAGAGGTTCACGGTTCACTCTTTCCACCAGGACTCCACCTCAAAAGGACAGGAGATAGGACCAGTTCTCATCTATTCCTTGACCATCATCAGTAAAAGCACCGGTTTTTAGTGGGAACAGATGAAAGTTGAATTCGTTTATCTTCTAGATGTGGTTCAATACCACTTTCACAGTCAGTTTGGCTCAAATGCTCCCCAATTAATTCAAAATGGATGAGTGGAAGTTCAATCCTATAGGGGAAATGGGGTTCAGATACTCATATACCCCTAGACGTGCACCACAATCCAGCCATACTTTAGGTGGAATGACCCACATATCCTCTATGGCCTCATCCCCTCCCTGATATGCAACAAAATATTGTACAACTTGGTGAGCATTGGGATTTTGAGGTTCACCTGCCCTCCTATCGCCAACAAGGATTCCATGATAAATGTGCTTGGTCTTACACCCATGTTCATATCCTGCACTGACAAGATCCAGTCAAAGATGAGAGCAACGATGAATTCTACTAGCCTAACTACAAGTTGCTACTCAGTGTGGACATTGAACCCCTAGGTTTTCCACTGGCTGTCCTCCATGAGCCACCTGTATGAGTTATCCTTTACCTATTGATCCCCCTTCATGAAAATACGAGGACTCATCGAAAACTATCTATTTTCCAGGAAGTTCAAAAACTGTTTTAACCACCATCTAAAGTGGACGTCCCTTACTACTTCATTGTCCTCTACCAACACTATATCTATCAGCGCCATCGCCAACGATGACATTTTCTCTAGATCCTCCCACGCACCCATAACTGGGATTAATTAATCATACATCGCCCCAGTATCAGGATCCTTGAGATCTAGTACACATCCCATAAACTAATTCCAATGTCCCTATGGTGCAAGTGGAAGGTATTGGTCCTCGATGAACACCTTCTCAGAAACTCTGGAATTGGATACTTTGGTTGGTAGATATGGATTTGTGATGCACCAACCGCCTTGTACAGGCCCACTCTCCTCAGATCTTCCCAAAAATCTTCACACAAGGCACAACCCAATAGGCCCAGGCCCAGTCATTGGTGAAGTTTCCGCCCTAGCATAAATCCCACCCGTCAGACCATCCATTCCCCAAGTTCCTTAGGGCTGCCTTCAAGATCATCTGGTACAAAGGGGGGGGGGGGATGTCTCCAGATGCAATTCCTTGCCATCAACATTTTTCAGATAATTTTATAGGTAATTAGTATTAATAGGTGTGAAGTCCTCCAAGGCATGGCCGTCAGCTGCCCTGAACTACATGCGCTGGAATGGCGTGCTCCTAAACCAGAATGCTGGATTGTTCCAACATGCTCTAGGGATGAAGAAGTTGTCCCTCAGTCCAAAGCCATACAACGACAACCTCTTACATAGAGGATAGTTCCTCTGTATTTCTGTTAGCATCTCCACCATTGAATTGTGGTATGAGTGGCTCTATATTAACTCCCCTATACCCAAGAAATTCTCCATCTCATCCCTTTGGGCAGCATCCGCAAGGACCCCCTAATAGCCTCATGGTGAGCCATTCAGTTTTGAAGTTTAGGCATTCTTTTGGTTTGGCTCCTGAATCTCTTTCATGGAGTAAGCTCGTGGAGACCATTCTCGAAGGCTGTTCACGGAGCCCTACCCCATCCTTCTGACATAGTTTGTAAAGCACACTGGCACAAAGTCAAAGACCCATTGTGTGCTGCAAATCAGAAGGCCCGATTCGTGGAGTGAAATCACATAGTATGCGGAGCTTTGCAAATCGAGAGCGCTACAATCCAAAAACATGGAGAAGATAAAGGACAAAAGAGGGTTAAACCTCCACTATTTATAGGTGAGGACCCCAGGTGCTTCGTGGTGCATCCGATCCATAGTTAGATTCACGGAACACCAGCCTACACCCAACAGTCTGCCTCGCAAGCCCCCTTCGCGAGTCACCTTCGTGACTAACTGAGGAATTTTGGTGGTTGACCCTTCGACTTTGACCCTCGTTTTCTCCTCAACTCGAAGTCTGAGGGGGGGGGGGGGGATTGGTTGACTCCAAAATCATGGAAAAGCAAGGAAAAAAGAAAATAATTAGGGGATTCCTCACGAAGATAGTTTACGGAGCTCCCGGGGATGGTGTAGAGCTCCCCCTTCATGAGCCTGTTACGATGCAAGGAGGTAGGATGCTCCATGAACCCCATTTAAGTTTGCGAACTCACCGTGAAGGAAGGAGTTGGGATGCTTCGTGAACCCCTTTGAGGTTCGTGAACTCGCCACAGAGAAAGGAGGTGGGGTGCTCCGAAAACCCATTTAACATCACAAACCCACCGCGGAGCAAGGAGGCGGGATGGTACGTGAACCCATTTGACATTAATGAACCTACCACAGAGCAAGGAGGCAGGATACTCTGTGAACTTGTTTGATTTTCATGAACCCACCATGAAGCATGATCCATCTCTACGCTGAGCGAGCATTGCTTTGCGATGCCTCTTTCCTATAAATACCAGGCTCCCCTCGAGCCCAAAGGATGGCTCCTCTGACCTTTCACCTTCTGATTTCTCACATCATGAAGCAATTTTTTCTCTGTGAACCATGATCTTTTCAAGGTACTTTTTCATCTTGAAGTGCCTTCCCTATGCATGAATTTCGCCCCTCTTCAAAGAGGGATGCCCTTCCCAGAGCCCACAAGCCTTCGTGAAGGGTGGAGATTCCCAAGGGGAATCAGGTCATCACAGAGCATTTATGCTTCGCAAAGTACCCTTCATTCACATGTGACTCGCATGCTAAGGCAGGGTAACTTTACATTGTGAATCACATTGCATCATAATGTTATACTTAACAGGGAACCCTAGCTTTATGAGGCAGTGCTCCACGAATGAATTTCCACTTCCAAAGCACCTTCCTTATGCACCTATACACTATGAATAGGCTAGGTGACTTCACTTCACGAAGCACATCCCTTCATGAATCACCTCAACTTCATGGAGCAACAGAGTTTCACAGGGCTTCTATCTATGAACCCCTTTTCTCTGCAACTCATATTACTGTGCGGCCCATCTAGTTTTCATAAAGAAATTTAAAGGTCCCATGGGTGATGCTTTCCGTTGAATTTCTTTGCCTCATGCTTCATCGCTTAGGCACGATAACATCTATTTCTACTTTGCATAGCCACACTAACGTGGACCCCCAAATGGATAGCTCTATAACACCCCCAACCCTGGAATTGTCGATTCCTTCCATCCCTCAAGGGTGGGCATGCATCAGTTATGTAGGTCCTAGGAGTGCGAAGTGCACCCAACCCGTCTGAGCTGCAGGACATTAAACTGCTAAGCGCCATCGTCCTCACCACACGATGTTAAACTGTGACCTCTCCCTGTGCGTCGTACGCGGGGTGCCCCACCTTGGACATTCTGCACACCCTCTAGTATCCACAGGAGTGAAATCATTCCTCACTTGGAATGAGATCCTCTTTATTGGAGTGGCATTTGTTCGCAGGGAAAGGGAAACCAACTTGGAATAAGCCCCAAGCCTTTCTTCCAGGAGTAAGCATCCTTGATCCTCCTTTATTCTTCGGTCTCAAGGAATAGAGGGGGGATGGACATTGGAATCCTTATTTATTCGGTTCCAAATCCCTCTCCCATTGGTATTTGTCGCCACTGGGACTCCACCTTGGAGCAAGTCCCAATATCCATCACCTTGGGCTGCTAACCACGCGTAAGCCCCTGTTTCCTCTTTGGGATGCTAACAACATGTAAGACCCCCAATTCCACTTCTGATGGACGAACCTTTTGCGATGTGATCGTCAGGACTTTACTGCCTCTTGTTTCTCACACCAAGAATGACTCACGTGAGCTTAGAGTAAGCATCGACCATGACATGCTCTGTGGGAAGCCTATAGTGTAAGCCCCACACTCCATCCCGAACTACATGGACTTTGATCCTTTCCATGGAAAGATACGTATGAAGCCTCCTTAAGGTTCAAGCCCAAAACCCATTGGTCTCGACTCACTTCATATCGGTTCACTAACACCTCTCTTGAACTACAAGGACTTTGATCCTTGCCAGGGCAAGGTACGTAGGAAGCTTCTCTGAGGTTCAAGCCCAACACCCATTGGTCCTGATGCTCTTCACGTCAGTTCACCAACACTTCTCCGTAACTATGTGGACTTTGATCCTTGCCAAGGCAAGGTATGTTGGAATCCTCCCTAGGGTTCAAGCCCAACACCCATTGGTCCCAACGATCTTCACGTCGGTTCCCCATCACCTCTTTTGATCTACGTGGACTTTGATCATTTCCAAGGAAAGGTACGTATGAAGCCTCCCTGTGGTTGAAGACCAACACCCTATTGGTTCCAACCCCCTTTCATGTCGGTACACCTTCATCCCACATGAAATTAAACTACATGACCCCTTTTCGGCCTGCACGACATTAAATTGGATCCACCATCCCGAACTACATGGGATTTGATCCTTATCTCCTAGACATGGTATGTAGGAAGCCTCCACGAGGTTCAACCCCATCTAGTGATAATCCGTTGTGACCCCATCAAGCGGTAAGCCGTTGTGACACCATCTAGAGGTAAGCCATTGTAGTCCCCTCAATTGGGAACCGCATTTATTTTCTACCCCTCTAGCGTCAGACCAACTATCGGGCCGCTAATCACATGTAAGCCCCGTCATGTAATTAGGTAGCTGTCCTGTGCACACACTCCAATTTCATTCCCCAACCTAGAGGTTCCACTTACTTCAGGTCCCATCCATACAGGCTGCCACTTTAGGTGTCCCATTGCTTCACAAACTACGCAGACTTTGATTCCCTGCCACAGAGATACGTAGGAGGCCTCTTTGAGGCTCAATCCCATCATCATAATTGTCCTCAAGTCGACTCCATCCCATTCTCCATCAGGTTTATTTATCCATCCATCATCCATCCTAATTAATACTAGGGCCACAAAATCCTGGTGAGATCATGCTAATTCACCTCCAAGCATCAGTGTTTCCTCAAGGGGTCACACCCATCTGATCCACTCTAGACTATGTTCCAATCAGTTTGATCCCTCTCCGCTAGACATTAAACCTACAACAAACCATGTGTTAATCATAGAAAGATGAGGAAAACATCATATAAATTCCCACAACATATAATTCCCCGCATTTGAAATGGGATGCCTCGGGATTCCACACCCTCGAGAGGCCCTATAATAAGGGAAAGAAATCCTGATGTTCTAGTGTCCCAGCGTCGAGACATGCCAGTGATGTCCAACGTGAATACTACCCTGATCAAAGGTTTCAACCTTGAACAGAATCCTTGGAATGTCCCAATAGATTAAGTGTAATTAATTTGTGTCAATGAAGATATGGGATTGGGAAGAGTTTTACGAAAAAACGTTTTAAGTCTATAAGAGAAACCCATACTAGGTTATGAGTTCCGTAGAGGTATCTGCAGAAGGAAGAACTAACATCCCATCATCCCATTTTGATCAAGGAGCAAACATCCCTGAATAAGTGATGGATGCCACCCGCCTTGGGAAAGTGGGAATGTGAGGAAACAGTTGCGCACCCTTTAACAAACGGATGCGCGCACCCCAGCAAAAGTGTTGAAAATAAGGGTTTATATGATATTGTATGTAACTGGTTCATATGTGGGATCTGTTATAGGAAGTGGATGTGTGGTGGTAAATATGTTGTTACTGTTGTGAGGAAATTGGTATGTTTTGTGGTAAATTTTAATTGTATCCTGTTTGGGATGTAATATGAGGTTAGTAATAAAAAATGGAAATGGTGTGGACTATAATTTAGATGTGGTAACTTATTTACCAATGTGAGTAATTATAAAATAACTACAATTAAACAAGAATTTAAATACAGTTATTGTCTTTAGTGGTTGTGTTCAAATATGATGTTAAATGGGATTTTATGTAATAATATTGAGATGTGTATTAATTAGTAATTGAAACAAAGTAAAATATGGAATTTTTGGGGGTGTTCTATGTGGTGGGTTGCATATAGTTGGTGGCAGTATGTGGTAATGTTAGTATGGTGTTAGTGATATGGTGAATGTGATGATGTTTGGATATAAAATCATTAGGCTGGGATTGTGTGATATCTAAATAAATATTTATATATTATTTTATATTCATATTATTATATACACAACCCACCCAAATTTAGTACCATATACTGACACATAGATGTTACATGGGTGTTTTCCCTCACATCCAGAGGCAAGGAATGGATGGGTGATCACCCCGTTTTCACCACTCTTTAATTAAAATTAATTTCAAAAAATTGAGTAGTTAGTGGTAGATCATATCCCTTGATGATGACATGGTTGTTGATAATGACCAATTATTAGTGGATGTGATATATTGTGAAGGTCATGCATGGTAGGAGGATGGAATAAGGTTGAAGTTGATCACATTCAGGGCAGCCTACTACAATGGTTGTGATGTTACAGATGGATTTTTTGTAATGAATTAGTGGCACAAGATACATGGATGATGAAATTAATTCCATAATAGGATTTTTGGAACAATAGGAGGCTAGGGTTGGTAGGGTTGTTACCTTACCCATATTAGAGATAGTTTCATATGTGGTAATTAGATTGCATGGAAGGGATGAGGCACAACACATTTAATGTTTGGGTGTGAGAGTGAAACTCTGTTGGAATGGGTATTTAGAGAAAATTTATCTACTCTTTCATGATATTATATTACTAAATGTTTTAGTTATTTGGTGAGTGGTACCTAATTAGGTTAGGGTGGACATATTACCTTTCTAGCTATATGTTGGTTTTGTTGGTTGTTTACTAGTGAAATCATATTCTCTTCACATTTTCACAAGAGACATTGGGTTTGATCCTTATAAGAATTCATATTTTTATCTCCATATATATAAATAAATATTTTCAAATTTATAATAAGTTTATGGGGACTGTGTTGTTCATTACTATCTTAAATCTTAGAGCTACAGTAGAGTCACTACCTTTGTTTTCTTTTTGGTATTAACTTTGGTGACCTTATTTGTATTTCCTAACACACATGGTTTGAGGTTTAAATTTATTTTTTGATATGTGAGGGATTTGGTTGGTGGGTTTCTATCTTTTATCTTTATCCTTTTCATTTATTTATGATAATTTATTCCATTTGAGTGTTTTACACCCTGGATGTTAGTCACCAACCTGGAGCCCGTAGAAGGCAAGAATCATGGGTCACTCCTCTTCACTATCGGCCTAAAAGGGGTATTGGTGAAAGGCAGAGGGGGTCATGAAATTATTTTACATATATAGAGAATATGAAATATCATATGAAATATGAAATGAAAAAATACAGGTAACTTAGATGAATGGAGTTCTAGATTAAACTTATATAAAAAATAAATAAAGTTGAGTTAGAAAAATCCATTTCAACTTGGGTAGTATATGAATTAAAAGAACATGAAAGTGATATTTTTTAAAGGAATTTAAAATTACACGATTAAAGGTTATTTATAATGAAATAATTCAACTAGTTAATAATTAAACCATGTTAAATAAGTATAGGTTCAAATTTTAAAATCATGCCATAATGAAGTGGGTTTCAGAGGAAAAATGATTACCTTTCTTCTAGAATTCCAAGAAATTGATTTCAAATATTATATAACAACCATAAATATCTTAATAACTTATTTTATAACCTTATTCAAATATTTTAATTTTTATAATCTTCAATTATCATAATTTATTACATATTTATTAGTTACTTATTTCATCATCAGATGTTAGTAAGTTTTATTGATTTGTATAACATTCATAATGATGACTTCGATCCACATTATTAGATACTAAGTTAATATTTTTTATATTATCCATGGTTTTAGAATAATATTTAAATGTAGTATTCATTATTTCTTTCATTTTATGGATGAAATGAGTTCATTTTATAGGAATGTAATCCCCGATGAACATATTTAGAGTAATTTAATGATAAGAATGATTTATTTTATATTGATCATTAAATTTTTTGTTACACTTATTGAACCATATTTGTAACATAAAATAAAATTCAATTTAATAGAATAGAAGTTACATAATTATTTATAAATTTCAAAATCCATTACATGATATTTTTTGTAATGATTCATGAAGATGAAATAGGTGACAAGATTAATTCCGTTATTTTTAATGAACAAAAGGTGGTATATTAATTAAATTATAGATATTAACAAAATGAATAATTTAAATTTCTATAATATTAATTACATCATAAATATCATTGTTCTTCATTAAATACCTTCATATAACCATCCATGTATGGATGTGATAAAAAATAAAATACATCATTCATGGAGGTGGAAATCGGCACATTACACGAGTGACACTTTCATTTTCCAATGGGTTGGAGGGAGATAGATATGGGTTTGAACATAAAAAAAATTATATCATAAAAATGATACATATTTTATTATTTAATTATGGTTAAAATAGATTAGGATGGGGTTGGATGAGAAATATAAAGAAGAAAATGCTAGGGAGTAAATAGTACTCATGTTGAGGACTTAAATCTTCTATTTAAGGACCTCTTAGAAATGGATTACTTGGGACACATTATTGTAACCAAGGGATTCCCAAAATGGAAGTTATTTCTAGGGAAGATAAAATGGGAAGTTATTCAATGTATTTTTTTAAAATGAATGATAGATAGATGTGGGTGGAACGAATATCCTTTTATAGGTGACCAAGAGGGGAATTTCATTGGAAACTAATGTTTAGTTAATTGTAGAGATAGAAACACATGTGATTTAGGTGAGTTGGGTAATATAATTTTGGTGAGGCATGTGGGATTGCATTTTATATCTTACCAAGGTATTCTATAACATCTTAATGTGAATTTAATTTACAAACATTCATACAAAATTTGATTACTTCATTTTTACCCTTCAAAATTTATTTAATATTTACTATGGTAATTATATTTTTACAAAAAAATATAAGATAAAACTCATTACCATATTTCTACTTGAAAATGCCAAATTTGGACTCCATTTAATTTAATTCAGTTTTTAAATGTTAGAAAATTATCTTTTAATTTGAAACACATGATTGTAGACAACATGAAATGTATTCCATGCACTTTTCAGTAAAATTTCCTCAATCGGGCTCAAAAATTTCGCAGAACGACTCATAATTTTTCAGGGGGAGTTAGTAATGGTAGAAAAGGCACTCGCTTGAAGCACCAGGATAGCCAGCTGGCTCTGATCCCATGAAAATCTGTGGGGGTTCATTCCCCATGGTACGAGGCAATTAATTTGGCTAAGTCCCCAAAGAGGATCCCAAGGTACCGTCAGTGCACAAGGCTACTTGAGTGCCACTAATCTGGCACACAACCACTTGCGCACCATAATTCTAGTGTGCAACAAACTTGGATGCCCAATCTCAATTTATCTAGTTTCTCATATTTTCCTATAAATGGACCATTTGGGTCTTCATTTCTATGGACGTATTTCCCGAAATCCCAATTGCGACTTTATTCTCCCTAGTACTTCTTCCTAGTCTTCTGACACCTTCAAGGTAGTTCATTAACACCAAAAGCAAAGGAATTTAAGGAGGATCATAGGATGTAAGTCCCTTTAGTGTTTTAAATACATAACACTTGTGCGCCTAAAAATCCAAACCTCCACAAATCATAAAAACCTACGCACCACCCATTTCACTCAAAGGAACTTAATCTCCCCACTTCTGGGAATACTTGGGAATACTTTTGAAGTCTTCAGTCAAGTCTCAACCTAGTACTAACATCCAAGTTTTTCATCACTAAAGTAAACATCAGGTCACCCAATCCTACTTGTATTCCTATACATGCATGATAGATATATACTTGTGAGACCTTATTTGATTCACCCTATCCCTTAAGCCTACGCATGCCTTACATCAATCCTTCTTCAAAGTCATTCATGGAAAGGCTTCTTCTTCATTGGATACCTTCTCTGAAAGGGATTATGTTGAATCCTTTACAAAAACCACATGACAAATCAAACCTTTTGGAAGGGCACATCATCATGTCTCCTATTTGGGTTCCCTTATCCACAGTCATAGGTTTCCCACATTTTCTTTATAATGGGGTTCAGATTCGCAGAGTGTCTATGGGTTTTTATATCTATAGTCACATTGACCTTTCTCCGAAGAAAAGAGTTGGGGAGTTCCTCGTTTGGAAGATTTGGGTTTGGGCCATGCCCGTCCCTTATCATCTCAATAACTTGGAGCCTTAGGTCCCTGGTAGGAGAGGTACATGTTACACCTACTTTTCCTTTTGACTTAGGAGATGTATCCCTCTCATACTAGGACCAATTTTAGGGCATCCATCATGCTGTAAGCCCCTATCTTTTCATGGATCATGTTGATATCTCACTGTTTTCTACTTCCTTCACCTTCACTCCTTCCTTACATTGAACCCTCATCTAATGTAAATTTAAGAGGGTGAAGGTTCATTTCCCTGACATCATCCACCGTCGCCGCCATAGGCCCATCCTATTCCACTAGAAGAGGAGGAAAAGTGTGTGTGACTTTTTTTTAATATTTCACATTTTTTTTTCAGACCCAGCATGACTCATGTGGTCTTAGATATTTGTAATGATCACAAAATATTCACAAACACATCACTGAATGAACTACAAGAACTCTAATTCCCATCGAAATAAGGATACGTAGGAAGCCATCCTAAGGCCCTCCATATTATTTCATCCATAAAAGGAATCATTTTTAGGAAGTAAGCCCAAACTAATTTCTCCCAAAGGAATACACTCTCCTATGAGACTCATAAAACTATGTGGGCTTTGATTCCCATCCAAGTGGGATACGTAGGAAGCCTCCCTGAGGTTCAAACCTAATACATTAAATCAACCCTATTATTCTTGGTCCATATTCCCAACCAGGTCTAATCAAACTTGGAAACTCATATATTTTCCATGTTCATTGGTCCGATTAGGCATAAGTCCCACAAAAAGATATGACTGAGAACCTTTATCTTAGATTTCCTAACCACATGACATTCAACTCTACATCTATGACCTTATCACATAACCTTAAAAGGCATGATGTGTCCCATTAAGTGGTACCGAAGTATGAGGGTTCTAATTCATTTCACAAAGATACATAGGTAGCCCATTTACGGGTACGATCCCAACATCAAAACAAAATTTCATCTCCATGGAAAATAATAAATTCCATAGTTCCCCACTGAGTGTTTTAAAAACAAGTATTATCATAAATAGTGGTTAAAAAAATCTCTAAGTAGTACATGAGATGATACTATTAATGGATAACCTCTAATACATATGGATCTATCCATTAATGAAAAAACCTTGAATACATACAGATGATTCTAAATTTCACACATGATAATAATTGATTGAAAATTTTAAGGGAAAACTATGTTATACTTGGAAAATTAATAAGGAATAAAACAAAATATCTTAAATCTATAAGATAGTCCTGGAGTAGGCAATAATTCCCCCCCTAAATAGTGTGATGAGGCCGACCTCCCATCCTCTAGACAAATGTATGTTCTTAAGTATAGTAGGTCTAAACCAAATGAATGACAGCCTTTGGGAAGTAGGTCCCTTCTGGATAAAGAACCATTGCATGTTTCTGGTTCTATAAACAAATCCAATGGAAACCACATGGAAGTAGTGATTCCTAACCAAAACACACGTTCTGAGGGAGGTGAAACAAAAATGGTGAACCCGATGTGAGTCCTTAACAAGGTTAATAGTGTTACCTATATTCTAGGCCCCTATAAATTGTTAAAGTAAGGATAGACAAAAGAACAAATCATGTCTGTGTCCATATGAAAGATTTTTCTTTAATGGAGTTTATTGTTGGTATTTATCAGTTTTCTCAAAACTCCCTTCAATCCAAATGGATTCCTTAAAATATGCACTCATGAATGTCCGTGCCACTATTCAGGCAAGATCCTCATTCGCTGGAAGGACATCATCACCAAATCAGAATCTTCAACACTAGGTATCAAATGTATTGGTATAAGAATACCATCAGTATGGTAATATCCCACCCTGGAGGCAACCCAAAAGGATCTCCATGTTAATAACAACACTAGATCCTCCATCCAGTAATGACCGGTGGTCAAGAAGTTGATGGTGAAAACCATTGTACATAACATTTTTGGGTCTTTATCACTAGAACGTAATAACTAGTCCCTACAATACTATAGGGAGGTGGATAAAGTGGTCACTGATAGCCTCAACTCAATGTTATAGGGGGCCCTCCCAAGGGTTCCGACCAACAATTTCCTCTAATGGAATCATATGGCAGTGAACCCCCAATATGATGGGGTATTGCCTTCGGTTGTTCGACCCAGGTCCCTCTGACCTGAGCATGCAAGAAGAACCACCGGGGACTATATCTGGCCAACATGGAGGAGTTTCTTATCTTTTTCCCCTCAAAATAAGTCCATCTACATTACTTAGTGGAAAAAAATGAATGGGCACATACACCCATCTACACTAATTCTGTTGGCTAGTAGACTCGTCTGCCGGTGCTTAACCAATACCTCCATTTAAACCCAGTGGAGTACCATGAGTAGGTACAAAAACCTACTTAAAAACTATTAGCCAGTCATTAGACACTTCTGATTACATTAAAAGAAGCTCACCAATCAAATATGTTGTTAACTGGTAAGAAGGAACATACACCTACCTACACTCACCAATCCTGCCAATAGTCTTTTTTGTCAGTATTTAAAGAGATTCATCATCCATGCTTAGAAGAAAACCTCCAGAAGACACTTACAACAATCATCATTCATCGAGCCTACCAGCAGTCTCATTTGGAAGCACCCATAGAAGTCAGTCAGAAAGCTTCAACGAGAAACCTGGGGCAGACTCAACCCTATTCCCCTATAAATGAGTACTGTTAGTATCTACTAATTGAAAAGGGAGGACATGATCAGGAACATACACCTACTCTAGTTTCAGAATGAAAGTATATTCCCATTCTGGTGGCTGATGTTACCAAACACATTTTAGCAATGGTGATAGGTCATACACAAATTCCTACCCATATTCTGGAAGCCTTCCAGAATATCATAACGGAAAATTCAGAAGTACCAGGGTGATAGAAACATAATTTTGTCCTCATATTTGGGATAACTTGCAAGAATTCCATCCAAGAGTAGATACATACCTATGTTCCAGTCTAGGAGGGTTATGGGGCATATTCCCCCATGTCATATGGACAACTGGATCAGGAAGATACACCCATTCAAATTAGAGATAATCAACCCATTTTGATAACCACTCTAAGGAAGGAATATACACCTGCCCATGATAACCAAATCTCCTAGCAAGGGGCCCCAACTATGTGTAAAAGATCATCTAATAAGAAGTCTCACCAAACACATTTGAAAAAACAAGAGTCAATTTGTGGTCAAGATCCTCTTAATGCTGGAGTTGTTGAAGCCCTCATACATTTATCTGTTGCAACTGAAGATCTTACTCCCCCATTACCAAATTATGGGATTAGTAGCAGTAATTATAAATTTACCTATTAGACACTTCATCATGAGGGCTTTCTTTATGAAAATTCGCTCAATCTGGAGAATCTATCTCCAGATGAGAGTCATTACAACCCTCTGTTTGGCCAGAAGACCAAGGAGAAAAGAGATTCATCCCTTTTTAATCCACTATCTTGGTCCTCCCCATGATGGCATTCTCTATGAAAGTTCTCTCTACAGTAGTGTTTCACATTGTCAAGATAAATCTATAATTGAAAATATTGTAATGAGAAATCCCTCTTATCTTGAGGCACTTACCAACATAAGGTCAGTCATGTCTGATGCCTTGTTACTAAAAGGTGAAATAATTTCTCAACCACAAGACACACCAAGGCGATGGTCAATCTCCAAACCTCCCTCGGGTCATTTTTCTTCTAATATAGCAGAGGAAAAAACGACAACTCCAAATGTTTATTATAAAATAGTTGAGAAATATCCACTCTAGTCGAACCAAGTTGAGAAAACTTTAGGAATAGATGATGATGACATGTTTAATATGACAAAACTACAGGCTATGTTTGAAATACCAGTTATGTTCGGGCCTTTAGAAAACTCGTAATACAATGTTCCAGAATTGATGGCAGAATTTTTCAATCATGATATCCGCCTAAACAAATAGAATACTCTTCATCATCTGAAAGCCAAAGTATTACCATATTATGAATATAAAATTCATGAAAAGGTAATAGAATGGTTTAAATTCCAAATTTACTTGGCATATCTCTCCTTTTCTTGACATACAAAGGATGAAAAGAAAAAGATAACCCTTTAGCATGCATGCCTTCATGAAATAAAGAGCCCACACTAGTTAATTTTTGATGGGTGTTCATATTAGAGGATGGGTGAACACATATCATCGTATTTCACTACGCTCAAAAATTAGAAAATCCCGCCAAAAGTGATCTATGGTAATGTTATTGTCCATGGCCAGCTACAATCAACATATTTTATCTGTAATAAAAGATATGCTGAAGAATAGGCCTCGAATAGCTCTAATCAAAGTCAGGCCCAAAGAGATCATGCCATTGATATATTTTTGAATTAAGAATATGAGAAAATTAATTAGCCCCCCCCTAGAGGATTTCAGCAATCAAATTGCAAAAATTTCTAAAATAACACAACGATCATCCGAAATACGTGATCAAAGTGGTTTTTAGATAATGCATCCATCCAATTATTGGACCAGAATTTGAAAAATCAGAAGACCAGCTGCACTAATCTCATCCATAGCAGTTCAAGAACCACACCAGCCAATAGTTATGGGGCCTTGTTTAAATAAACCATCAAATTCATTGAAAAAGTTCAAATGTTTGAATAAGAAAAATAGGAATATCCCTAGCTTGTAGGGATAGATGTTTTTTGACATCTACAATCCCATGCTCAACATAAGTCAGTTTTCTCCCAATAAGGGAAGAAGCCACAAAGTGGATGCACAAATAAACTATCCAAGTATTCCATTGAGGTTACAATCAATAAAAATGTTCCTAGGAATTCATCATATAGTATAAAAAAGTCTCATAGTGGATACAAAAAGAGAAGGTCTTACAAAGATACTAATAGAATTCCATTAATGCATTATGCATCCCTAAATTCCACTAATACTACTAATTCCATTACAAAAGCTCCTATAGAAAATGGGTATAGTTCCAAGGAATCAAATGATGAAGTTATTATCCTTAATACGGTACTCACTGAAACAAATGAAGGAGGTGTGCGTGCTCGAAATTGGAGGCTTACCTAGAATTTAGGTATTCCATCATGTAAGCAACCCCCACCTCTTTGAAAGTCATCTATCAAGGGGAATGGTTAAGGTCAGATCATGTATCTCTTTTCCACAAGAGAAGTTCAATTTATTTCACTTGAATAAATAATTTCCTAGTAAGAATAGGTGATAAAGGAGTTGAAAAGACTAAAAGTAGAGTTACTTAGAAGCAACATTTTTCACAGACATGCTTCAGAACCAGATCTTCAACTTGCACAGCCTATAGGAACTCCTCGGAAAAAAGGATTTGTTGTAACTACAGATATAGATAATGAATTACCTCTACTGGGTACACAAACAAGAGAGGATAAAACACATCCTTATAGGAATTCCCCCATGGGTTATCGAAGATAAATACCAATAGTACCACCACTAGTGTTTTTTCAGGTCATCGTTCTAGTTCAAGCTCCAGCTGCTGTACCTGTACAGGTCTTAGCTCAACCAGACATTACCCAAATTCTCATGAATACAATTGTGTCATTAAAAGCATGATTAGAAACTTTGAATGAATTGTGTTCACCAGTACAATTAGAAAATAAATATTACCCCAAATGGGTAGATCCAATCCCTCCCCCACCAATCTTTGTGAATACCAAATTTCCATTCATTAATGGTTTGGGAGATCTAGAGAATCACTTAACATATTTTGTTTCTCATTATGATCCAATGATGGGGACCCCTCAACCATAAGAATTAGTAAAGCTCAGATGCTTTGTGAAATCATTATAGGGTCCAGCCTTTGTCTGGTATACAAGTTTACAGTCTCGATCAATTACTAGATGGGAAGACCTCCGTTAGAAATTCCTTCTCCAATTAAGCTCAATGCTGCCAAAAAACAACCATTTTTTATCTTACAAATTGTAAACAAAGGGAAAATGAAAGAGTTTTATATTTCATTACTCAATGGAAAGGATAAAAATATTCGTTAAATCTACCACTCCCTCAAGAAGAGTTTCTACCAATTTTTTTTGAAAATATTTGTGATGAATTATGCACTCCATTGATCATTGTGAAATACATAAGAGGGTTTTGATACCTTTATTAGATCTCCCAACAAGTAGAGGATTCAATTGTAGAAACTAAAGATATATCTTGTTTAATCCCATCAGCTCTGGGAAGGATAATAGAGAAAGAAGAGTCTATGACAGTCACACTCAAACAAGCACATGTACTAGCTTCTACTTCAAAACCTTCATCATACCAAAGGGATATACCTCCCAGGATTTAGCAGCAATGAATTCCTTACCAAGATGATCAAAAGGATAAAATGCAGAGATATTTTGAGGAATTAAAGAAAAAAATTTATTCTTCTTGGAATGAATAGGTTCCCAGTTAAATCATTTCAAATTCGGAAAACAATTTGCTTCAATTTCCAAGGTCGAAGAAACTGAATAAAGAAGGATACAAAGATCACCCAAATTATTTCCCCTGTTATCAATGTTAGAGAATCCAATTCAGGATTGTTTAATTTTCAAATATCTCCTACAAAATTTGGTAGAATATGGACAAGTGAAACTAAAAAGTTCATCAGTCTAAGTAGCATGTGTTACAGCTACTGATCTAGAGAATGAAGGAAAATAGAAGGATGTCAAAAGAAAAAAATGCATTGAAGTACGATGAATGGATGGTCCAAAAAATGGTCAACCAAACTCATTCTATTCTACAAACATAGTTGAAATAAAAGACTATGACTTCTACTACATTTTCTACAGATAATCCATCTTCATCAAAAGATCAGTCCTATGAAGGTCAATCCTAAAAGAAGTGATATGATAAAAAAGATAAAGATAATCCATAGGAGGATGAGCTCGTGTCAAATAAAAACTTTTCCTTGAATTTGGTAGATTTCATGACATTTGTCTCAAAAGCACGGGCACTGCCCTGCTAAACGACACAACCAGAACCAACCTATCAAGAATAATCGTCATCAGATTAATAATTGATCTTTTATTTCATTAACATCATCCAATTAATGGATCCCTATGAAAATTTTGATTCTGGTTGTGATGAGCATGAATTCCCTCTACCTAACTTGGGAACTTGAGGAAGAATCTAAGGATGAGGATGTTCTATAAACCACAATTTTTAAATATTCCCCTTCCCAAACCTTTTATGCAGCGGATACTAGTGGGAGAGCCATTCAGTGGTCTAAACAAGAACTGGGAAATTATCCCACACATGACAGGATCAGTCCAAACCTGATTATCTTGGATGAATGATTAGAGGTTATGACATAATTATCTCGACAAATAGATGGAACTAATATGTTTAATATATAAAGAACAAAAGTATTTCTAGCTTCTACCCGAAGACATGGTACGTCTACCTCAAGAGAATCAAATTCCAAGGAACCTAAAAAATCACATCTCCATGCTTGAAAATGTAGACCTCTAGATCCAAATTATGATTTTTTGAAATATTTATCCCATGTACTATCCAATTTGTCAATCTTGGATTATTTTAATTTTCCAAAATATCTTTAAGAAACACTTACTGAGGCTTTGTCAAGTCCTCAAGATTTTGAAACTGAAGTTGTTACAACTGAGGTTTACAGTATAAAAATGATCATGTAAAATGTCATGCAGTTATATATTTCACAGATGAAGATGAGAATGATGTTGTACATGGACACATCATGCCCATGTATCTTTCTGGAAAGGTTAATGATACATACATGAAACGAACCTTAATTAATAATGGATCATGTGTCAACCTCATTCCCATATGTACACTTAATCGATTGGTCTTTACTAAATTAGAATTATCTCATTCCACTTTTATGTTGCAAAGTTCTGAAAATAATGAACAAGAACCTCTAAGTGAGATTACACTCAGAACTGAGTTTTTGGATCTTGTGTCTAATTCATATTTCATGGTTGTTCGATAGCACACAACCTTCAACATTCTTCTTAGAAGGCCTTGGTTACATCAAAATATGGTTATTCCTTCCTCATGTCACCAATGTCTCAAGTATGGCATCAATGGTCAAATTGGGACACTGTATGGTGAAAAGGATCCATTAAAAATGTGTGAATCTTAGTATATTGAGGGATAATTCTATCACACAGAGAGAATAAGGTCTGTGACAAAAGATTTAACAATAATCAATGCTCCAAATAGTATGAAAAAGATCTCAGATAACCCATTCAAACAACTACATATAGATTACTTGTCTCCTATCAATCAAATTGAAAGGATAGAACCAAATCTAAGCACTTTTGTAGTGACTTTCATAGTGTCAGTTATAGAAATTGAGCCTAAAAACAATGGAGAAGTTTTTAATAGTGAAATCTGAAATGGATGTGTCTTTATTTCATCCACCGAACATCAGAAAGTATTTCTTCATGAATCAGGCTAATTTTTTTTTGCATTAATAAAGGAAGATAAGGATGTTAATTAAAAACCCATAATTCTCTCTTTAATGCTCCAGGAAGACCCCTCATAATTAGTATGTACAGAACTGGTTTTCTCTTCTTCAAGATGTTCAAATACTGAATCCTCTCATATCTCGGAAAGTATTTCTTTATCACATACTCTTTAAGTAGAAACAAAATATGTGACACATGAGGAAGAAGAAGAAGATCATAAATATTCCCCTCCAACATTTGAGGAAGGTGTCTCTACCACTATATATGAGCTCATAGAAATAAATATGGGTATAGAAGAAGATCCACACCTCACTTTAATTAGTAAAACCAAGACTTCTAAAGAGAAAGAGATTTATAATACATGTCTAAATAAACATTGAGATATATTTTCTTAGAAGTATAAATAAATTCCAGGCTTTGATCCTGATGTGGAAACTCATCATTTGGGTTTTCTAGAAGAGCATATAGGATTTATGCAAGTCACAAGAAGAACACACCTAACACATGCCTCTAAAATTGAAGCTGAAGTCAAAAAGATTATAAAATCTAACTCTGTTGGGGAAGTGAAATATCCCAAATGGAAATCCAAAATTTTCCCAATGAAAATGAAGAATGGGAAAATAAGATTTTGAATTGATTTTAGATATCTTAATTAGTATTATCCCAAAGATGACTTTCCAGTTCCGATCAATGAAATTTTGATTGATACTACAACTAGCTATGAAGTTATATCCTTCATGTATTTCTACTCTGGGTATATAAAAATTCAAATAGCCGTATAATATGATGAGTCTACAACCTTTAGATACCCTCAAGGTGTTTTTTATATCAGGTAATGACATTTGGATTAAATAATGTAGGTGAAACATATCAAAGTGCCAGGAACAATATCTTCAAACCATTTCTAGAAAATTTTTTGGAATGTTCTGTGGATGATCTAGTTGTTAAATATAGAAAACATTATGATCACTTGAATGATCTAAAGACCATATTAAATAAACATTTACAACAAATTTTGATGATTAATCCATTGAAATTTGCTTTTGGGGTAACCTTGGGAAAATTATTTTTCTTAGTTGTATACAATTATGGCAACGAAGTTGATCTTGATATGGAAAAAGAAATCCATGTTATGCCACTGCCTTGAAATTTAAAGGAATTAAGAGGACTTCATGGAAACTTGGCCTATATTCAGCGCTTTATCACAAATTTGGAAGGCATGTGTTTACCCTTCACAAGATTAATGAAGAACGAAGTTACTTATCAATGGACTGAAGAATTACAAGATGCATTTGATACCCTTAAGAAACATCTCTTGAGTCCACTGGTATTGATGTCACATGTTGAAGGAAATCCACTTAATCTCTATGTGATAGTTTTAAAGCGATCAATGGGTGCCTTCCTTTCCCAAAAGAATGATGTTGGGAATGAAAATATCATTTATTATATCAGTCAAACAATTATTAACACAATGACTCGATATTCATGTATCGAGAAGTGTTGTCTGGCATTGATCTTTTCAATTCAGAAGATGATACACAACCTAGAACATCATGAGGTTCACTTGGTATCTCTAAATAACCCACTCAAATTTATCCTCAATCATTCTATGCTTACAGGACTTTTGGCACAGTTGGAAGTTATTTTGAAACTATTCAATATCCATTTTGAGCCTAAGAAAGAAATAAAAGGCCAAGCCTTGGTATACTTCCTTGCTGCACACCCATTAATAAAAGATACATAATTGAATACAGATCTTTTTGATGAAGAAATATTTTCTATTCATGATAATCCCCAAACATTGGAAATTTACTTTGACGGTTCTTCCAGAAGTCAAACAGGGAAGAGAATGGAAAAACCTAAACACAACAATCTTTGTTTAGGAATTGTTCTTATCTCCATAGAAAAGGAAGTGTATCTATATTAATTTTTTATTAGAAAGTTGTACCTACAATGAGGGAAAATATCAAGCTGTCATTGTCGGCCTGGAATTAGTGATCTAGGTATAAGTTAACCACCTAAAAGTGAAAGGATATTTAGAATTGGTAATCAAATAGATCAATGGGGATTACGATATTAGAAAAGAAGAGCTAATCCCTTTGTGTGATTATGTCAGATGATTAATGACTGAATTCTCCTCAGATACAACATTTTCATATATCCCATGATCATAAAATGCCCATGATGATGCATTGGATAATGTAGCCCTGAACCTATAAGATCCATATATAGATGAGATAATCATCAGCATTTCTCATCATCATGTGGTTTCACCATTCGTTGAAACTGGAATGGAGGAAATTAATGAAACCATCCCTATTTCTGATCTGCGTGGTCATATTATAGGATAGATGAAACCTATCATGGAATACCTTCAGAATAGAATACTTCCACCAAATATAGTTAGGAAAGAGAAAATACAGTGATGAGTGGTCAATTTCACTATTTATGATGGACCAGATAACTAGAATATCCTCTACAAACGAGGCTTCGATGGATTCCTCTTCAGATGTATTGATGGAGAAGAAACTGCAACTGTCATGAAAGAAGTCCATACAAAAGATTGTGGTGCTCACCAGTCAGGGTATATTCTTTATAATACAATCTGAAGGTTGGGATACTTTTGGACATCAATGACGCATGATTGCACTGATTTCACCAATAAATGTCGTCATTTACAAATGAATGAAAACTTTATTCATCAACCCCTGGAGTCTCTACATACAGCTAAATATTCATGTCCATTTTTCACATATGGAATGGATGTAGTAGGAACTTATCCTACAGCTAAAACTAATCAGTTGAATTATATTCTTACTGTTACTGATTTCTTCTCCAAATGGGCTAAGGCAATACCTCTCAGAGAAATCAGAGTCAAAATCATTGTTATCATTTTCTAAGCTAACATCATTACCAGATTTGGTGTCCCTCAAACCATATTGGTAGATAATGGAACCAATTGCTATTCTGTTGAGGTAAAGAAGTTATATTAGGAACAAAATATCTAATCGAACCATTCATCTCGCTATCATGCAGTATCCAATGGAAACATAGTGGATTTCAACAAGACCCTATCAAATATACTCTTGAAAATTGTGGATGAAGATTATAAATCTTGGCCTGATAAACTTTTTCATGATTTATGGTCTTATCAAACTACTACTTGTACTGCCACTTAGGAAACTCCATATTAATATGCATATGGAATAGAAGTAGTTTATTCAATTGAAACTCAATTTCCATCACTATGAGATGAAATTTGTGATCAGTTATCTATAGATGAACAATATCAAAAGTGATTTGATGAGCTAGAATGATTTGATGAAAATAGATTTCATAATTTTCATCATTTGTAAGTCTATCAGAACAAAATAGAATGACATTTTGACAAGAAAGTTCTCTTCCTATCATTTCTTCTAGGATAATTGGTATTAGTTCTTATGACTCCAATGATACCAGGAAAGAATCCTCCAAAACTTAAGCCAAAGTGGGAAGGAACTTACTATATACATAAGGTCAGCTTTAATGGATCTTATACCCTAATATAAATGGATGGAGAACATATTATAACTCCAACCTATGAAATATTCTTGAATAAGTACTTCATGTAATTTCACATCATTTCATGTCCTTCCTGCATGACTCTAAACTACACATCATAATGTCCTAGTGGAAAGACATTAAATTGTATAACAACCATATGCATCCATGATTTATGACATTAAAATTCATAGCCTATTTTTCCATGTCACATGACATTAAACTAAATGGCATCATTTTTCCATGCTACATGACATTAAACTGTATGGTTAATGTCCTCTTTATTTGACGTTAATAAATCCCATAAGATACCGCAAATTGGTATTCCTTGTAATTATTTAAAAAAAATGATTAGCTTTCATGCGTAAGCATAACTCACATCATTGACATTCATTAGTGGAACATGAGTTCCATTTCTCCCTATGTTTGAATCAGATCTGCATACAGACCTCATTTTAAGAACTACATGTCACTTGATTCTCATTCCAATGGGATATGTAGAGACACCGGGATCTCCAATTTTGGGACCAACCACATCCACAAAAAACTTATTTCCCTTTTCTCTTATTGTATATGAACCAGATCTATACAGAGTACTCTATCAGGATAAATGGTTTGATCTTCATACCATATTGTGTGTTAGTTTTAACCATTCTTCCAGAATGTGTTAAAAACACCTGTCACTCACAATAAACTCAATTGGTGTGGGAAATGATTGTTTCAAGAACTACGTTTGGGTTTATTATCATTTCAATGGGATATATAGAGATTCCTAGATATCTAATCATATACCTAGCCACAATATAACCCCACCTTCATTCCCGATGTGTATGAATACAACCTACATAGTAAATGTTTTAAGAACTATGTGTTTCTCGATTCTCATTCATATGAGATATGTAGTGGCACCCAGTTTCAATTATTTAGTCTAGCCACAATATTCTTTTTTCACATCAAAATCACTTCAAGTCCTTACTGTAAAAACTAAATAGCACAGTACTCAAAGTAATACATATGGATTGATTATCACCCCAATGAGATACATAGTGAAGATTAGTCCTTAACCCTTAGTCACAACCATGAGATAAAAGAAAATTTTCCCTCTCCTACATACAATTTAAAATCTATGTAGGAGCTCTTCATTGAGGGTCCTCTCCTTGGAGATCCCACCAAGGAAACAAGAAATGTCCCCATTTTACATATGATGCAGATCTATGTGAGGATCTCAAAACTCATGGCCAATATTGATTCAAATATTTCTCCTATGCATTAAGAAATTCCCCCATTCATATTTCATACTCTTAATTCTTAATATTTTTAGATCTTCATAATATTTCTTATGGTTTTTGGTGGCAGAGTTTTTTATATCAGAGAACTCTTTTTTTTACTATGTAGTATGTTCTCCGAGGCGACCATGCGAATGTTTCGTACACAATAGGCCTATCAATAAAAAGATGCTATTGTTTGGATATGCAGCATATTCCCTAGTTGGCCCTATATAATATAGCCCCAATAACAGGTTTCATTAACTAATGGTAACTCCATTCGTGGTAAAAGAATATTTTATACCATTCAAACCTTTATGACAATATACGAGAATAGGTATCTTAAAGCGGCCATCCTTGTATATTTGTCCCATTACTTTTCTCTTGATCTGAAAGTCTCCAAGACCATGGTTTACACATTTCCCATTCTATGTGTTCAAAGAATACTGAAATAACCTTATATCATTTGACCACATATCATATTCTGTTTCAATTATATTTTGGTCCTTCTTGTATGACCTAAAAATATAGATACCATACTTCCTATGTTTGGTTCAAACCTTCATAGAAATCATATTCCTCTAATTATTTGGAAATAATAATTGGAAATACTCTTTCAGTATTCAGGTACCTTTCTCCATAAACTAAACTCTCTGTTGTGGAAAATCTGAATCTCTATAAACCTTCTTCGGCCTTTTAGAAATAGAATGTCAAATTTTAAGATCTCTTTTTTTTGACTATGCAGTATGTGCCCCCAGTGGCCTTATATAAAATTTTCCTAGATAACATGAGTTTCAGTCAAAATATGCCACTATTTGGCTATACAACATATGCCATAGTCATCCCTCCATAATAAAACCCATATAATAGGTCTGTCAAATAATGGTAACTTTGTTATTAGAAAAGACTTTCTCTAATGCCTTTATCCCTTTTCCCATATCATTATTTTGATCTAGAAATTACCAAATCACAGTTTAATATTCTTTATTTAAATACTTGAACATGGAAGTATGTTTCCAGACAAATTATCACAAAATTAGAGACACATGAATCTTTGGACAAAGCTAAAGACCTTAAATTAAAGACACCTAATGTCCTCACTACATGACTTAAAATTGCATAGTATAATGAACTCACTACATGACTTGAAATTGAACAATATAGTATCCTTACTGCATGAATTTAAAACTACACTATATAATGTCCTTGCTATATATATTTAAAAATGCATAGCAAGATATCATAAATCCCCCTTTCTAACAAATTTTAACCATTCCTCACACAAGAAATTTTTTTCAAAGTGGTTTCCCCATTCCTGACCAATGTTGGCATATAAGGCCATTTATTATTAAAATCTATTCCCTTGAAAAAACCACCCAATGTGGTCTTGAACCATCCAAACCTTATTTTCCCTTGTATATCAACAATAAAATGTTAATTTTTTTAAATCTCTTTTTCTTGACTATGTAGTATGTTCCCCTAGGTGGCCTTGCATAAGTTTCCTACATAACAGTCCGGTCAGTCAAAAGATGCCACTATTTGGATATGTAGCATACGCGCTAGTTATCCCTACATAATACAACCCTCATAACAAGTTTTTCAAGTAATGGTAACATCATTATTGGAAAATACATCCTCTAGGTTTATAAAAGTTTTATATTTGGTGACTATAAAAATCATGACTCATGATTCCCCAAGGAAGTATCTAAAGAATATTAGAGCAATTCATAGCCACTTAGCCTTGTTTGGGATATAATTTCAAAATTCATGGTCAAAGCTATTCAACCTTAAACACTAGCCTTATTAGTTAGACATGGATAACTCTAAACTGCCAATAACAAGAGACACGATACACACCTGATTGAAAAACCGCAAAAGGTACCCTGAAAAAATATCAAGTCTCATCTCACTAAACCTACATTTTGTATGGTTTAGGAAATGTTGAGAAATATAAATACAAAAATATTCAAAGCTTTTGGGGTTTTTTATATAACCCTAGTAAAAATAAATTTAATCACTCTAGGCCCCATGGCTTAGAAAAAAATAGAGCATCTTTCAAAACCTGACGTAGCTCCAAATCTAACCAGATGATGTTGGAATGCATTATAGAGACCTAATTTTACCTTAGAACAAGATTATTATTTTTCCAAATGAATCACATTCTAAGGGTGGGGGGTTTATTTTTTGACACTATGAAATGTATTCTATGCACTTTTCCAAAAAATTTCTTCAATCGGGTTAAAAAAGATCATGATGCAACTTGGCATTTTTCATGGGGGTCAGTGACAGTAGTGATGGAACCGACCCAAAGGGCTAGGAACATAGGCCAAAACTAATCCCAAGAAGGGGTACAGGGGCGCAAATCCCATGGTATGGAGTAATTAATTTGTATAAGTCCCAAAACAGGCACCCAAGGTATCGTCGGTGCACAATCCTACTTAAGTGCCACTAATCTGGCGCACAACCACTTGCACGCCACAATTATGTCACAAAACATACTTGTGCAGCAAGTATCAATTCACCAAGGGTATACTATTTCCTATAAATAGACCCTTGGGGTCTTCATTTTTATGGAAAACTTTCCCTGAAGCCCAATTTCAAATCTGGTCTCCCTAGTGCTTCTCCCAAGTCTTCTGAAAACTTCAAGGTATTTCTTTAACACCTAGAGAAGAGGAATTGAAGGAGGATCATAGGACTTAAGTCCCTTTAGTGTTTGAAATACATAAAAATTGTGTTCCTAAAGAGTGTAACCTATTATAATGAGAAAGACTTGAATGTAACCCATTCGTCTCAAAGGAACTTGAGCACCCCACTTCTTGGAATACCTGTGAATACTCTTGGTGTCTTGAGTCAAGTATCGCCCAAGTATGAACATCCAGGTTGTTTGTAACTTAAGTAAATATCAGGCTACCCAAGCCTACTTGACACCCATACCCGCGTTCCAAATACTTACTTGGGTTCCCTTATTTGATTCACCTTATCCCTTCAGCATATTCAATCCTTTCATCAATCCATTTTAATAGTCATTCATAGAAGGGATTCTTCTTCATTGGATTCCATATCTAAAAGGAATTATGTATAAAACACCACAAAAACATCCTCACTTATCAAACCATTGGAAAGAGAATATCAGAATGTCTCTTATTTGGGTTAGTATAACCTTTGTCAGAGGTTTCCAACATTTTTTTGCAATGGGTTTTGGATTCAGGGAGTATATGTGGGTTTGTATATCTGTAGTCACATGGACTTTTCTCACAAGAACTATTTTGGGGAGCTTCTGGTTTAGAGTATTAGGCTTTGGTCCATTCCCATTCCTTATCATCTCTAAAACCTAAAGCCTTAGGTCCCTATAAGGAATGGTATGGTTCACACATACTTTTCATTTTTATCAAAGGATATGTCTCCTTTCCCTACCAGAACCAATTTTAGGGAAACCATCCTAGTGTAAGCCCCTTAAATTTATTGATGGAGGTCGTAGTCTTGCTCCTCTATACTTCATCCACCTTTACTCATTTCTTACATTGGACCCTCCTCTTTAGTAAATTGAAGTGGGGGAAAGTTTGTTACCGCAAAAGTTTCCACCATCATCACCATAGGCCCGTCCTCTTCCACTAGCGGAGGAGGAAAAGTGTGTGTACCTTTGATGAATCTTTCACATCCTCTTGTTTCTCACACCGAACATGATTATCATTGGCTTAGATATTTGTGATGATCACAACACATTCCCAAACACCTCATTGAATGAACTATGAGAAATGTATTTTCCATCCAAACTAGGATATTTAGGAAGCCTTCCAAAGGCCCAAGCTCGATCTCATTTCATCCAAAAAAGGAAAATATTTAATCACAAACTCATTTCTCTAAAAATAATACACTCTCCTCTAAGACTCATCGAACTATGTGGGATTTGATTCCCATCCAAGTGGGATACGTAAGAAGCCTCCCTGAGGTTCAAACCCAACACTTCAAATCAACCATGTTCTTCCTAGGCAATATTCGAAATAGGTTCTAATCCAACTTGGAAACACATATTTTTTCCATGTTCCTTGGGATTCCTTGACATAAGTCTCAAAAAAAAAACATGGACTAAGCACCTTATTATTAGATTTTCTTTATCGTATGACATTAAACTGTATGTATAGACCTTTATCACATAACCTTAAAGGGTATGATGTGTCCCATTAAGCAACATTGAACAATGAGGGTTCTGATTCCTTTCACAAGGATACCTAGGTATCCCATTTATTGGTATGATCCCAACATCAAAACAAACTTTTGTCTCCATGGATGACAATAAATTCTAGAGTGCCCCATTGAGTGGCTTAAAAACCAGTATTATCGTAAACAATGGTTAAAAGAATATCTAAATAGTGTATTAGGGGATACCATTGATGGAAAACCTCGAATACATACAGATGTATCCATTAATGAAAAATCCTAGAATATATATAGGTGATTCTAAATTTCACAAATCATAATAATTGATTTCAAATATCAAGGGAAATATATGTTATACATGGTAAATTAAATAAGGATTAATAAGAAATATCTTAAATCTATAAGTGTGTTTTTGAGTAGGAAATAATTCCCCCTAAATGCTGCGATGAGTCCGACCTCCCATCCTCTCAACCAATGTTTGTTCGTAAGTATTGTAGGTCTAAACCTAATGAACATCGTACTTTGGAAAGCAGGTCCCTTTGTATTAAGAATCGTTAGATGTTTTTGGTTCTATAAATAAATCCAATGGAAATTTCCTAGAAGTAGTGATTCCTAACCGGAACACACATTCCATGGGAGGCAAAACAATGATATATAATAAAAATTATTTTTTAGAAAAATTTCTCTTAAAATATTAACTGTACTTGTTATTATTTCTTATAAATTACAAATTAAATGAGTGGTAATATATTTTTTATACTAGTACTATATTTTATTCACAACATCATTTAATGATAAAATTTTATTTTATTAAAATAATAATTTCATATCTTATAAAAAGTTATTTTTTATTAAAATACAATTTTATAGAAAAAATGATTATTTTAGTTTTATCTATACATTAGTTTTAAACTATTTTTCCTTTTTATTTAAAAATTGAAATGTGAAATGTATAAAACTACACATGATATTTATATAATTTATTACATGGTTAAATACATGTTTACATCATCCTAAATTCTACATAAAAAACCCCTTAATATATCTACATAATACTTATGGATAATATAATAAATGGTGGTTATAGTGGATGCTGATTCATCTAAACCAAATTATCTAGGGATTTCCACAATATTCTACTTCTCTAAATGTAAATTCACTCAAGCCACACATGGTTAAGTTTTTCTTGGGATTTTTCTATGGGAAATTATTGTGAAGCTACCTCCTTTACAATCATAGAAAAATGAGTATCATAAGGAAGGATCCCATTGATTGATTTAATTATTTTTTCTTTACATAGAGAGTTATTAATGTAGTTATTACTTCTAATTATAATCTACAATTCAATGATTTTTTTATAACAATTATATTTATTTATTTAAATTTTATTATTAATATTTCATGGTTCATTTTAATTTTCTGTTGCATGTGATATAATATTTTAAAGATAATATTTATTTAAAGGACATCACTTACTAAAATATCAAGGAGTTACATCCTACACACTTATATAAATTTACTCCTCAAAAATATTAATTTATATGATCAAAAAATAGATATGTTTTTTATTAATACAATAATGAACTATGATATAAAAATATATTCTCATGCTTCATAATTTTTCATAATGAGAATACGAATCGTCCAAATAATAATATTTTAGAGTGTCAAACTAGGTGTATAGTTAATAAAAATTTTTATACACTGAGTAAAGGTCAAGTTAATATAAAATAATCATTTTTCATGGATATTACCCTTAGGTTCATCTGATCCAGTGCCAATATCCACTTATTTCTATCTAGATAGCGACTTCGTTTATACAAAACCACACACACTACACTTTACCAAAATTTTAGGATGTTTTTCTATATTTAGATTTATCCTTAGGGTTTCCAATGATTTATTATATTATAAATTTATAATAATAACTATATCAATATATTTATTACTATATCATATGACTAAAATTTATTTAAGAACATGATCTAAGAATTCAACTTAAACTATAGCCCAAAATAAAATAAAATCACTCATGAGTGAATATATACCTTAATAATGTACACTCCCAAAATATATTAAAATTTTCTTTAAATAACCTAAATTTCCTTATTATAAAATGACATAAAAACACTTCGGGATATATATACCTCAATAATATATTCTTCATAATCTACAAAGTTATCTAAACCCAATATTTATACCAATAGTGATGCCCAGGACCTGCACTCTTGAAATCTAGTTCTAATAAACATAATATTCATGTATTAGCTTTGAAACCAATCGAAGAAACCCAAACATAACCATCCCTAATTAAAATATAAAAAATAAATATTTATATACATAAAATATTAAGACCATTTAGTTTTAGTGTTTTATAGGGTTATGTAAAAAATTTATCAAACAAAAGTTACCTCTTTCCCATCCTATGATAATTATTATCACTAAACAAGAAATTTATTAGTGTATAATTAGTCTTTAATATAGGTGAAATAAAAATATAAGAAGTGTGATAAAATATTATAAGTAATGGATAGTGTACAATAACATCTATCATGGAATAAATTAGGAAAGAATTATATGACTGTAACAAATAATAATCAAATAATGACATATAACCGATAACATGGACAAATAATATATCCATAGTTAATATAAAAATAAATAATCACATAGATGACAATAACTGAAATCATAGTAATATAATTCATAATTAAATTCATTATAAATATACCATCAAGGTCTCATGACAAAACATCATAAATAAATAGGTATGGTTTACACCAAATACCAAAAAACCAGTCTCATGGGACTTATGATGCCTTGAGGGGATATACAACATTGGTCACTAAACATCAATAAATACGTACAATGCATTCATTATATGAAATAAAATAATATAAAATCAACATGTCTTATATATTAATATTTATCCTTATTTAAATAACATGTATGCGAATTTTCAATAATTTCCCTCTCAATAAGAAAAATTAATGCCTTGATAGAAACCATTCAATTTGTGAGGTGATCAAACCATATATTGTAATGGTTTTATGGAGAATTTTATACTACATAACTGAATAAAACAATATTATAAGTGATATAGAATTATATTAACTAAATTAAGAATATGGACATGAAGGACTAGAATAAAGTCAATAGAGAGATGATGAGTGATAGAGAACATAACCCTTATGAACAAGGTGGAGTATGAAATAAGAATTAATTAGATAATTTAGAAGTTAATAAATGAAAAATATATCTAAATGAGATATATATTTTATAATTAAAGAGGAAAAGAGAGTTGAAACACAAATATAGTTTTTATAAAATACTTCATAACATTGTTGTAAAAAAGAAAAAGTTACGAGTCACATTGAAAATAATATTTTGAGAATTTGAAATGAAGTAATGTATGATCATTATTTATAAATAAATCCTAGTAATAGAGCCTTTAAAAATATATAATGAATATCCAAGGTAATGTGGATTGGAAGATATAATATATGATTATGAAAGGGAAATCCATTTTAATATTTTGAAATACCTTGATGGAAACCCACATAATTTTAAAGAGTAATAAATATTCATTTTGAAAAGATTTAAATAGAAATATAAATATCAAAATAGATAATAAATATTTTTATTTCAAAATATGAATAATTTTTTTGGAAAGAATTAATATGGACATGGATAAAAAATAGTCATTAAAGAGGATGAGAATTATTCATCACAACATTATACTTTTATGAGAAAGAAATTCATCAGGGAAGAAGCTTCGAATTAAAATTTAAAATTTTCATATATATATAGGATATAATATCTTATGAAATAGGTAATGGAAGAGTATAGGGAACATAGAATAATAAATCTCAAGAATAAACCTTATAACTCAATGTAATGAAGTTCATATAGTATAATACTTTAATACATTGGTAGTATATGAATTAAAAGAATATGAAAGAGTGATTTATAAATGAGATTTAAATCATATGATTAAATGAGACTTATGATGAATTATTTAAATGGGTACTAATTACACCATCTCAAATAAGACTAGGTGAAAATGTTAAATTATGACTCAATGGAAGTTGCTTGAGATGAAAAAACCTTACTTTTGTTCCCGACATCCATGAATGAAATTTAACCTCCTATATAATAATAATAAAACTCTTAATAGATTATTTTATAATCGTATTCAAATATATTTAATTTTATATTCTTTAATTATAGTCATTTATTATAAATTTATGAGTTAGTTGTTATTTATTTTTATCATGATATGTTAGTAACTTTGATCGATTTATAAGTCGATGTCAATCCTTGTTCTTTGTGTTGCAACCATGACGATTGTTTTAGATTTATTGAAAATATGAATTGAATAATTATAGGAATTATTATTTTATTTTAATATTCATAAAGTATTTGTTAGAGTTATGATAATGATATGGGTGAATAAACATTGGATCTCATGCATGAAATTTTGGAATTAGTGAATAAGCATTGCATTTTATGATTGAAGGTGATTTTTTTATATTAATGGATTATCATTTAAGAACGAACATATTGATAATATGGTAGGTTGAAATAAATCTGTTGGAGTTTGGATTCTAATGGGGGTGTTTTGATTTAGATAATTGTTGATCGTTGTAGGTTAGATATTCTTGCGCTAGAAGAAATGTTGAAGAGGTTTGAATAATGTTACATATTGAATAAAGTTATTTTATAAAAGATAATTAAAGTGTTTAGAGAGGTTTTATTTATGTAAGATATTGGAGAAAGTAGTTCTATGGATGTTAACATGGAAGATAATTCACAGTTAATCAATTGAAGATATGATGATGCTAGAGGTTCCTAGAACGTTTAAATTAGAATATAATAAAATATTTGTAATTTTTTTTAAGATGGTGATGTTGTTGATGAATGTTTTTCATAATATTTCCCATATATTTAGGTGGAAATTAGAGAATGGGATGTGATGTTCATTTGATACCATTATAGAAGTTATTTAATCTTAATTTAGAGGTAGCATGAAAATTATTCACTATAACATGAGAGGCTACACCATAGTACTCAACATGGGAATTATTATTGCACTACAAAATTAGAGATGCTCACACCATAGTATTCAGCTATGATAAAGAATGAATATTATACATGGATCCATGTAATAGAATCTTATTTCACCATATAGGCTATGGATTTAACATATTAGAGGAAATCCATGAGTTTTTTAATTTTGAATTCTTACATGGGTTGGTTCCATAGATTAATGTTACACATTAGAAGAATGAAAACAAATATCAACTGAGATTTCATGGTTTTAGAGAATTAATTAGCTTCACAATATAATTCTTAGACTAAACCATAAGTTATCAAGAAATTTTAGAATAATATCTAGAAATCAATTGTCTATATTGATGAACATGGTGCCACTCTAATTTTTTTGAAATTCAGGAATATCAAATATAATTGATGAATTATCTATATCTGGTGAGTTAGGTAGTTATTATAATATATGGTAACTACCCTTTCAATTAATTATGGGGAGTATTAAATGGAAAAATATCTAAAAGATGAAATTAATGGGGGTAGATGTTAGATTTAAATTATAGTTTGAATTTAAAATTTAAATTTATAACAATTTCCTAAGTATATAGCGATTATCTTTATAGAATTAAATGAAAATGTGAAGAATAGAGAGAGAATTATTAAGTAAATGGAGAAAATGAGTTTTAGGAGAATAAATTGAACTATGTGTTTATTAATATAAGAAAGATAAGGAAAACAACAAGGGAATTATTGGAGAAAAATTGAAGTTGTATAAAATTTCTAGATGGTTTTATATTGAGGAAGATATTTCAATGTTGATGACTATTGTGTTAATATTTGGAAAGATTCAAAGTTGTCAAATATATTTGATGAATCTGGTTTTCTAAAGAAAGAGGAAATTTATTTTCATATAGTTGATACATGTGGCCTATTGTAGTGAATAAGATATAATGAATTAATGAATAATTCCTTTGGAACAATTGTCATTATGAGGATTTATATGAATTTATATGAAGTTATATTAATGTTCAAAGACACAACAGTAATTATAAAGAGTTTTCTATATATGGAGGAGGAATAGAGTGAAAAATTGGAATTCACTATAGAATCAAAAAATATAAATTATGATTCATATTTCAAGTACCATTATTGAAGTGACCTTCATGTCATTTAATTGAGAAGAGACTTACAATTCTATAAACTGAAACCGTTAATAAATTAGTTCACATAGGAGAATAATATGGAGTAACCCTTGGAATAATGTGTTCTATTCATGATCATTAAACTATTTTGAAAGTGGTGAGTGGAAGAGTGGAAGATGCAGTTAGACTTGGGGAGTAGTTCCCATACTGAAATATTGTATCCATAAAAATAGTCATTTATAGTTGATTTGGTAGTCTAACACAACTATGAGTATATGATCCTTAGAGTATCCAATTATTGGTGAACCATGTATAAACTATGGATTCCATGAATTTATATATAGAGTCTCATTCCTTTGGATTGGTTGTATTTTCTGAGGGAATTTGAATTTTGGTGATTACTGGATGGGCTGTATTGCAAAATGAGATTTGGAATATAATTTCAAGATTTGGAACACTTAAATGTGTTGTTTTTAGACTTGGATGAAGTTCTAAGAGGTCCCTTGGAGGTCTCATTGAGTTTCGGGAGCACCGATCTCTAAAATCGTAAGTTTGGGTGGCATGATAGTGGTGTATAGTTTGTCTGAAACCATACTAACTCTAGTGGAAAACCATTTGGCCCTGGCTAGAGGTGAAAATTTTACCCACACGGGCTACACATGGGTTTTCCACACATTTCACCCATCCCTCATGGTTAGTGTCACTAATTAAGTACTCTCACACTATTCATTTCATTGTTTATGCATGGTTAGGCTAACCATGTGGGACAAACTATGCAATATTGTTTCTTAAACATTGGATGCCACACAGTCAGTGAACGGTTTGGCCAAGACATGAGGACAATCCATACGACTTGTTTGGGGGGGGGGGTAAAATGACTAAAATACAGTTAATGTGTTTTGAACCTCATTTACTTATTCCCAATCCTTCAGTACACATGTGAGACATCCTCCCTGGATCCTTGGACTCCCCCTCAAACCTAATCGAGGAATGAAGATAACCTCTCCACCGGTCATCATTTTTTAGCACCATCTGACTCTATGGATAAACATTGGTAAGATCTGCTTTCCTTTTTATTCATTCCTCATTTAGGTTAGTATCAACTAAACTATATAGGTGAAATATCTTTTCCCCTATTTTTAGGCTCTTTATCCATTCTTCAATTTTATCATGATCTGAGTCAAATCATGAGTTGATATAGGATGAACTATCCACTATGGGCCTATGGTATGTGGTCTCATAATTTTCGTTTAAAGGAGATTGATTTATATATGTCCCATTATTATGTGCTCCCAATTATCTAACAATGCCATAAATTGGATTTTTATCCTTAAATTAAACTTTTAATCATGTCTTTTTAATTAAAGAGGCGCATCATTGTATGTTATATGTTATGGACCCTAAAAGTGGAACCACCCCTTTGGGTGTATTATTTATTTAAATGGAAATTATGATGGAATATAATTTTTGATTCCTTTGAGGTGTCCCCTTCACCCCTTTCTAAGGGACGTTTAACATTGTAATTCAAACGGTGAGTTGATATGTGAATTAAATTTATGAATTAAAATGTAAATTGGAATACGAGATGAATTATGAATTGTATTTTTAATTGAATTATTTAATGAGAAGGGATTAATGACCATGATCTATGGCTTCAACAATAAAAAATTATGATTATGATTTAGTTTATTGTTTAAAATAAATTCCCATGTGAGTTGAATAGAGGTTTTGTTGTGCGATAGGTTGTTTAAGAATGAGAATCTTGGTAAAAAAAATTTCTGACATGAGTATTTGGAAGCCATGCCTTCTAATCTTAACCAATAGCTTGATTCACCTTTTGAGGTGATTTCTAGGTTAGATGTTCTTGGTTTTAAAATTTTCATGTTAAATGATATTGACTAAATGGTATATAATTATTTAAGTATAGTTTAAATTAAATATACATAGTATTTTTATTTCAAGTGTGAATTGAATGGGAAAATGAAGGGAATGGATGACATGTCCCTAGTCTATGTCATGTAGTTTCTTTTTATGAATGAATTTATTTTATAATGTTTTCCCCATGTGAGTTAAATTAAAGGGAACCATTCAATGGTTGGAAAATGTTTGGGCCACCTTTTAGTTGAGATTGTATTGAGTTGGTTAGGGTGATGGACCTTACCATAATTGAATTGATTAAATTGTTTTAAATTTGTTAAATGATTATATTCCTTGGGTGACACATGGGTTCATATGAGAATTCCATGGATAGAAAAAATTGCCTCTCACCTTTTTTATGCATAAGTGATACTTGGACTCCTTAGTGGAATACCGCAAATGGACTCTAATACTTGAATGTTATACGCCCAAGTAATAATTGGATTGTGAAGGATGTACTCATAGTGGATGACTATTATATGTTAAGTGATACTTGGAATCCATAGGGATTTAAAATGACAGACTCAAAGGGAATTGATCATAATTCTATGTTTGATAATTGGGATCCCATAGTAGACCGTCAAGGATGGACTTGATTGACAGGGATGTTAACCAAACCTAGAGTGATACCTGGGTCCTCGAGGACCACCATGGATAGGCTCATAAGCTATTGGGTTATATTATACGAGGAATGATACCTGGATTACAACTTAGGAATTATATGGAACGACTCAGGTCCATAATTGATTAATGGATGAAAGGAATATTATGATGTGTCTTCCAAGCCAATGCACAAGTATGGATTCAGTCTTTATTATTACGTTATGGATGTTTGTTTAGGAATCCTTAGATATACGTTCTCACTGGGGATGTCAGGTTACAAATCGGGTCTTAAGGCTTATAAATTAAATGAGTTGAATGGTTGATTGAACTTGATTAAAAGATACATGCATGACTGTTAAATAATATACTTATTCTTAAATAACACATATAAATGAATTGGTTATAAATTGAGAAAATGGTATTACAGGATGTTTACTTTTGAGTACTTCCTTACCTATTATATTTCTTCCTGCTCACTGTTGTTATATATACTCACAAACTGGATGGCATAGATCTTGTGTGGCTGCATACTAGAATTATTTCCCACACTTAGTTCATGTCACCTTGGGTACCCAAATAGATTATATGGTTTCATGTATTGAGAAATTAAAGCAACCTACTCCATGTACTTTATTTATACTTAAGAGTGAGGGAGCATGGGACCAAGAAAAGGCTCATGATGTTAGTTGGGATAATTTTTTTTCACTTTTTATACTTTTGTTACATGTATTATAAATCTACCTTGTGAATAAGTATTGGCTTCTTTATTAAAGGCATATATCATGTTTATCATTTTAAATATGAGATGACTTATGGTATTTTTTACTTATCAGCATTCCATTGTTTACTTCTTACCTGTTATTATATTGCTTCTTCTACTTGTTTGTTCTTAATTTGTCTGTGTTACACTATGGTAATGAGAGAATAGTCTCCACATAGACACAACAAGGACCATGCTACTAGTTAGTAGACTATAGTGTTTGGGGAGATGCGCTTGAGACATTTTGACCCACCAGTCTGACAACCAGTTTAGTGGTAAGTTTGGTTGGGATGTTACAAATTGTTATCAATGATATTTTTTATTTTGTTACTATTTTGGGTTGGTATAAAGGATTATACGAATATATTGGAACTTGTTAAATATTAGTTTCTTGGACTGATCATCCCACCCATGGGGAAATGACCAAGCGTCCAGGGCGGGGATTATTATTTGTTCTATTTTACATTATAGTTGATTCTAATATAACCTAGAGTGATTGGTGTATCTAATTCTACTTATTAATTTATGATTTTTGGGTATTTTACCCTTGGCATGGTAATGAAATGATAAATCATAACATGCATCATGTTAGGAATATTGAAAGTCATATTCCATGTATATTTCATGCCATGTAGTTTCATTTTGGGCTATATACTAATTTGATTCTCTTCTTTGAGTGTGATGCCATGCTTTGGTTTCCTTTAGCATACCTATTATAGAATTTTTTTTGGTGATTAATATATATCATGTAATTTTATTCCATGTTTAGGTAACGGTATACCATTAATCCTTTATATTTAGTATGTCTCTCTGGGTTTAATTATTTTAATAACATGCTTGGTATTATTTTCATTATGTACTAGGTTTCATGGGATGAAATTTATTGGTCATGAATTAAATGGGATCTGGTTTTCAATTTTATGGAGTATGGATGCATTATAATTAGGAAAGGGTAACCTATATACTCAAACCATCCTTAATATTGATATATATTTATATTTAGAGACCATTGATAAAATTTTGAGGCTGATAAAGATGATATGTTATGGTGGAATGATTTTAATTAATGGGAGCCAAATGCCAATCTGTAAAGTGTATGATTGATTTATGGATTGGTAGATGGCCACACATATGACCTAGCCATTTTATATTACCATAGTATATTTTGAAATTGTTAAAAATGTAAAATCTATTTAATTTTTATCCAAAATGAATTTTTTGCCTCTATATGGTCTTTTGATTACCTTTCTAAATGTGAAACTGGACACAAGTAGGTCATTTGCAGCATGTTTCCTATGATATAACATAGTACATGTGTTTAAAATATTAATAATTAAAATTTTTATTAGGTTTCATTTTCATGAACCCATGTTGGTTTAAATGGAACCCTCATAGATCACCTTATCTATTAAAAAGAACATTTTTTGATGAATTTCCTAATTTTTTTTGGAATGTCGATAATTTTAAAATGATTTACAAAATTATATATATGAGACTTGATTATTTTTCCTTGGGATATTAGTAAAATCAAGTGCTTGTAATTTTGTTTTAAAAAGGGGTAATTTATGTTTTATTTTAAATCATTAAGTGTTAAATTTTAAATCTGAATTAATGTATTGAAATTAAAATGGAACCAGATGTTGTGTCCTTATTTAAACCCTTATGTAAGGTATGTTAAAATCTCTTGTTGAGTTTCCTTCGAATAGAAATGAGAGTGTTTTCCATAGACCATTATTTTTTTTATAAATGGATTGAATGATCTGCCTTTTATCCTAGCAACATTCCTTTTGGCGTGACCTAGGGATTGGGTCGACACTCATGCCTTTGTATGTGGATATCATGTGGTAGGTAGATCCATTAGAGGTTATATCCCTAACTAAATTCTATGTGTTCTATAATGTTTGGTTTTTTTTAGGTGCCATTGTCCCCATTATTACATTTTTATTTTAAATGGCACCCATTTTTAGATGGGTGGTCATTATTTTCTGGATTATTATTATAGATGTGATCATCAATTAGTGCTCTATTTTAGTACGTTAGAAATTATTATGGCATGGTCAGCCACTTTTTAGGTCTCTAGAACCTATTTCTTTTTTCCTTGGGTGACTCGAAAGGTCGTCAGTTGTTTCATTGTCATATGGGAAATAATAATTTGGACTATATCTTTTGTTTAATACATATTATACTTTAATTGATAGAGTTTATTTCCTATGTATAGTATTCAAGATGTGTTGTTTTTCTTCTGATCATCAGTGTAGCATACATTCATGTATTCAATTCCAATCAAGTGACAATTGTTATGATGAACCAGTAGAGTTCAGTGAAATAATTGAGCCTTGTTCTATTAAGAAACTTCTTAGGTCATATTCGGAGTAGAGTATCATGGGATTTAAATGAATCAAGTTCATCCTAATCCTCTAGAGGAATTCCTTAATATTTAGGTGTTTTGACATGTCGGTTGGTATTGTTTTTGGATTTCCTTGTATGTTTTGATATGTGTGGTCATGAATCAGAGGAGTATCACACACATGTCTGAGGTAAATCTGATCTAGTGTGATTGTGATCGTCTAGTTTATCATTATATTGGAATCAAGGAGTACATTAATGGATGACCGTTAGAAAATAGTTGGTCTTACTAGAATTCCTTTGGGGCCTGCATGCTTATTTTTGTGGTTGGATAAATATGAAATCATTGAGAAATACTGACGATCTTGTATGGACTTTAGTGTTCAAGTTTGAGTGATCGTGATATATCTTAAGTGGTAAAGGCAATGGGATATATTAAATGATGATGTGTTAGCTAGTAAAGTCAAGATCCTTTCAAGATGTTGACCAGTAGTGTTTTAAATACTCTTTTTTTGCATTTCATGGAAACCCTGTTAGTTTATTATACTTAGATATGAGCATTTAGCCTATCTTGAAATCATCTTTGATGCACTAAAAGAGCATCAGACCTATGGAACACTAATTTTTTATAATATGTTTGTCTTTTTTGGGTGCCTTATCAGTGTTACATGCTAGACGCATTGTTTCTAACGAGTATTTCTTAGTTCAGCATTGGAAAGAATATTGAGAACTAGGAATCTTCTTCTGACCAGACCACCAGGATGATTCTACTCTGAGCTCAGTCAATGTTATGATATGGATGTGTGTTCTTTATACCAATGTCTCACATGTGAATAAAGAATATGTACTACCTTGAGTTAGCTCAATGGACTATGGTATGATGAATATTAGGTTATCCAAGACTTGTTTTCACAAATGGATGTAATGTTTAGTAGGGTGAAGATTCCATTGGGCTAGATGTGGGTACACCCTTGTTCATACTGAGGTACAAATAATTAAATGATCAGGTGATGGGTTGAGATAAAAAATTCCTCGGAAGTCAGGTATGAGATTCAATGGATTCATTTGTTGTATGTGAATATTTCCTTGGAAGAAGGAATTGTAGTTCTATTCTAATATTATGGAAATCTAAGAGGAGCTTTTCAGAATAGTCAGTCATAGTGTCTCAACATATTACACTTATTTCTAATGTATATGGCCACAGGAAATAGTTTTAAATCATGTTGACAGGTTAAGTAGGGTGTGGTTTATCAGTTGACCGTTTTATTCAAGGAAATAATGCACGTTTATTTTTAGTTTGTTCAATCTATATTCAACCATTTATTTAGGATGAGGTCCCTATTATAAACTCAGATATCATTGGGTTCAACAGGTTACAAAAATCAATCTAGAGCATTGTTAGAACATTGGGGAGAATGATTTGTAGGATGTTTTGATGGAGGAGGTATCATGTCTTAGAATAGGCCCCTTTATATTTTTAAGACCTTTGGTGGGGTGAACTATCTTCTAGATGTTTAAAGATATAATGATGTGATCATGTCTCTATCTAAACGGGCTCTAGTAAGTTCTATTCTGTGTTTTGTAACATCCCACGTAAAAAAATAATATGAAATTTTTCATATTTATTAATATTTGTGAAATAAATATTAATTTTAATTTAAAGGGGATTCTATTTTCGATGGAGTACCAGATACACAACAACATGTTTCCTTGAAATCTTACGTCGTACACAATGTTGAGTTTTACCGAAAAATAATAATATAACATTATTTTAAATGCTAGTAAATACCTAGTCATTGTATTGGAGGGAATGAATAGAACTAACTAAAATATGATTATACATGTTTATTAAATGTTTTTAAATTTATCCATTAAATGTCAGATGCTTAAAATGTGAATGAATCCAATTTGAAGCCTAAATACTCTAATATTCTTTAAAAGGACGATTTACTGCCTTTGATAGAGAACCATTTTTAAATCTAGTTTTTGTCACTTTTATAAGTTCCATTTGAGAAAATAAAATTCTTATTTATAATCGAGACATCAAAATTTACTTTGGATGATGTTTTGGTATTTTTTTGATAAAGTTCATTTTTAATGAATAGTGAGAAATACTGCATTTTAAGTCAAAAATGTCATTTCATATGATTTATTTATATAGTTAAATTATCCTTTTAATTGGTTTTAAAGTTTAATTGGATTATATGTTTACCATTTAATCCAATTTTGGTCATTTTAAGTAATTTAAATTTTAAATTGGACATAAACAAATGTCAATCTTTTGATAGTTATTATTTCTTAAAAACACGCTTTTTGGTTTTGACAATGGGAATTAATTTTAAATTAATATCTTTAACTTCTGTATTTTGAATATGGAAAAATGGATTCCATATTTTGAATTAAGAGGTAAAAACTGTGAAAATAGGTAACTTTTAATTTTAGACATTATGTATAGAAACTTCAGTAAATATTTTATTTACCATGGTTAAAGGGTTAATATGGTAAATAAGGGTAAAAAATAATATTATAATAATATTAAATTACCATAATACGTGTCCTAAAACTATTTGATGATACATATCTGACCATGGGAATCCTTGGGTTGACTTTGGGGCCCCATGAAGCCACCTGTAAGTCAAAATGACACTTTATAAAATTTAATTTAAAGATAAGCAAATCGTAACATAAACATATATCTCTTTGTAAATTTTTTTTATATGGGGTTATATAAGTTATACTTTAGACTATAAATATTCTTTATTAATATAAAAATATTTCCTAAATTCTGCTATTTTATTTATAATTTTTAGACATTAAATAAATAAATTTAATTATGACACAATGTTGATGTAGTAATTGATTCATTTATAATGGATTAAAATAAATGATACTATAAATATTAAAATAAATTTATTTTGAAATTTTTTATTCCATACATAAATTTTAGGGATAATAATAACTTTATATAGTTTAATTAATAATTGGTTTTTGAATGAATGAAGTTATTATATATTTTTTAAATGTTTTGATATGAATGGTTTATAAATTGACATAAGTAAGTTTTCAAAACAATTAATATTTTATTGAATGCTAAAATAATCCTAAAAACCTAATATTCGTCCAAATGACATATATGATATTAAAAATGACATTAATTATCCATTTTGAGACACATTACATTTTATTGTAAATATATTAACTATATAGTATGAATATATAAGAGGACATGGTAAAAGTTAAATAATTTAAGAAAGGATTAAATAAAAAAAGATAAGGATTAAAAAATATCCTAAAATGGTCCAATTATTATTGGATCATTTTATTTCAATTTATATGCACCTTATTTTTGAGTTAAATGTGTTTGGAAAAATTTTAAACAGAAATTTTGTTTATAATAAAATAATATTTTCAAACATTCTTAAAGAGCCCCTACTCCCCCTTATGAAAGGCCATCACCTCTAAACCATTAATCACACCTATCATGACCCTTGGATCATCATAACTATTCTCAAATAAGCTCACCAAATCCTTCTATTCCACCTAGAAGTCTTACTTTGGGTAGATGAAAATTCACGAAATCCTTTTGGTTCAAACCAAAGGGAGTTACCCGATTTAAAGGTAATGTCTTCTCTCAAGTTATTTTATTTTATTTTCATTATCTAACCCTATAAACTCACTTTATTACATTATTTTATAAACAAATAAGTATCTTCAATATACTAGGTTGTTTTTATGAGTATTATTATAACTACACATCCACACACCTCTATTTAATGGATACAAACACACTGTTTCTGTGGATGGTGAACTCCTGCCTCACAAAGCGATGATTGTTCAATTATCCCCTACCGCCTCTCATGGTGGCCATTATGATGGTAATGTATTTTAATGTGATATATATTATACACATTTTTTCTCTATTCTTCTTTATTTTTCATTTATGCAATACCTTTATGGTTTCCAAAATGGGTAAATATGATATTTTCATTCGAGGATTGTGCAGACTACCACCCCTCAAAGTGATATGACTCATTAATGCCATATGTGGAATGTATAAAGGATAGAATTAATGAAATTATTTATGATATTATACTAAAATTATAATATATCTATGTAACATTGTGTTTTCCTTCCATTAAATATGAAATAGAAATTAAAGTATCATTCATGCATATGTACAGCTTACCGTCTCCATGAACATTGCGTTTCATTTCTTATCTCCAAATGTTAAGTACTATTATAAATACATATATATAATGGATATATATGATATATATGATATCTAAATCCTGAATATCATTATGTAGATAATGTAATTTTGACTACATGGACAACTTGTAATTATAAGAAGTTCATTTTTGACTCATGTACCAAATGTCGACAAAACAACTATTATTAACTTAAATTATTATGTAATGTTTATAACATGGTAATAAGTGATATAAAGCGAATAATAGACTTCAAAAAGGTTCTGATGCAAGTAAAAATTAACTTTAGATTATTATTTTGAAGATTAAGGAACATACGAGTGAATTCCAACATGAGTTAAGGGACTTCGTCTCAATCTCCTTTCACTGAGGCATACTTCAATTTATACACAACATTATTTTATACACTATATAATAAACTCATTTGAATTTTACTTTCATTCAAAGGGAATATTATTTACGTGTCATTTTACTAAACTAGAAAGTGAATATTTCTTTTCGACATACGCGGTGACAACGACCTTTCAGCCGCCACGAGCATTATTTGATATTTAGCTTCCTTAACAAGCCATAATGTTTTTAAAAGAAAAATAAATACCATATACCCTTTTTACGTATTTTGGTATTGAAAATGGTTTTGATAATTCATTTATTATGTCAATATCTTAAAATTATATATTTTTATTGTGATGTGGAAATTTTATCTTTCCTTTATTCTTGGTTTATGATTAAGTTATGGTTCTTAGGAATTGTTTACATATACATGTGGGTCCATGACAAACCAAGGGCGGGTGAGACCGAGATAGATCTCCAATGCATTGGGTATTATGACAGAGGTAAACATTAATGTTTCTCCTAATATATTTTGGGAATATACTATGATGGGTATTCCAAACTTAACTCCCTATTTAGATGTGAAATCTACAAGTATGTATGTTATAGATGCCATAAGTTACCTGTATGATTTGTGATTTCTCTGTGTTATTAATAAATCTTATTATTTCATGAGGTATGAGCTTATTTTTTCTATATATTAATTTACTAATGTTTACTTCCCTTATTTTATACCCCTTACTAAGATTTTTATGCTCATCCTAAGTTTTTTAGTTGTTTTTCACAGGGTATAAGGTAGGGTAAGAGAAAGAAGAATTCAGGAATATTTATATCATGAAACTAATTCTTGTTTTATTTTAAGAGTTTTTATTTTAAAAAAATGGACACTGAGTAGAAGTGTCTACTTTGTAATATTTGAGATGTATTGTAATAGTTATGGACTAATTTTATAAAAATCTAAACATGAAAAGATCCTCAATGTGTGTTATTAAATTAATTCAAGATTATTTAATGTTTAAGGACATGTTCTTATAGTGTGTTTCAGAGGTCTATTTAGAAAAATCTAGAAGTTATGATATATTTAAATTAATGTCTATAAATTAATTTATGGTAATATTGAAATGATATATCATTTAAAAATTACCTTGTTTCTTTGGATAAAATATTTTTGTGTTTAGAATAGTTTTCCACATTGGAAAAAGGGCAACTATGATGGGATGACATCAAGAAGAAAACAACCTTCCAAATCACCAACCTGAGATGGTTAGAATCAGAACTGAATATTTTTTTATAGTGATGGAACAATTGACTCAATATAGAAATGGTGGTGGTATCCATGCATGAGATCAGCTAGATCAACCATAGTGGAACATGTCAATAGTGGATCATTTCATGAGGCAACATCCCCAATCATTCAAAGGATCATATAACCCTGTCCAAGAAGAAGAGTGGATCAAATCACTGGAAAAGATTATTTATGTCATGGGGTGTTTATAACATTAAAGTATTAGTCTTTTTTTATCATTTTAAAGGTGAAGTCGATCAGTGGTGGTTGATGGTGAAAAATAGTAGGGATAATGAGGAGATTGATGCTATTGATTGAGATGATTTCAAAGTTATGTTTCTTGATAAATATTTTCCTAAGGTGGTTCGTCTTAGGATGGAAAAAAAATTCCTAGATTTGAGGAAGGAGGATGACTCAGTGGATATTTATGAAGAAAAGTTCTCTTGATTAGCAAGGTATGATCTAAATTTCATACGAGATCTTGATAGTAAAATCAATCATTTTTACTCAAAATTAATCCCAAACTATCAAAGCGTTTTAGCTTCCTATGAGTTCAAATGTTATAAAAAACCCATTCATTGTGCAAAGGAGGTAGAAATGGAGATTTATAATGATCATGTGTTCTTTGAAAAACAACAAAATAAGAGGTCGAGGTGGTAGACAAAAGGGAAGAACTCTTCAAAAAGTCTGATGGTAAGAAAATTATGTTTACAATTTTTGAGAATTTTGGTAAAAAACACATAGGGGAATTTCTTGAATTTTGGAAAGTGCTATAGATGTGGTAAAATGGGACTTAAGGATCATAATTTCACTGAAAAAGCTCAGAGTAATGGTAAGATAAAATCTGATTTACAACCAGTAAAATGTTTTAAGTGCAATGAAATGGGTCATTAAGCAAATGAGTGTCCAAAAAAGAACTCAACTGAGGGAAATCAGCTGGACTACAAGAAGAAAGGGGTGGTAAAATCCTCGGAAATTACTTCAGTAGAGGTTGGGCCATCGAATTAAGTAGTATTAGGTATATTTTTTATTTATTCATATTATGCCAATGTTATTTTTTGATTCAGGGTCTACAAATTAATTCATTTTTGAGAAATTTTCTAGTAAATTGGGAATTCCACATCATGATAATAATCCTGAACATATGGTAAAAACATTAGGAGGAAATGTTGAGATAAAATAAATTATAAGAACCATCTTTTCCTTTTGTGTAAACAGTATGTACTTGAAAACATTATTGTTTTTTCCCTGGTAGATTTTGATGTTATTTAGGGTATGGATTGGATTTCATTTTATCATGCTAAAATTGACATTAGAGTTAAAGATGTTTCCTTTCAAAAAGTATTTCAGTTTGTGTACAATAATTAACCCTAACTTTTGATAACATATCCAGAAGCTGAGAAACTAGTAAAAGATGGAAATGAATTTTACTGTGCACATATTGTTGAAAACAAAGGAACGGTTCAAATTAATTATGTGCCAGTGGTAAATGAGTATTTGTATGATTTTCTTGATGAGTTTCCTAGTATAATACCTGATAGATAAGTTTAATTTACTATTGACTTCGTTATTGATGCTAAGACAATTTCAAAACCCCCTTATTTAATGGCTAAAATTGAACTATTAGAGTTAAAGAAGCAATTGCAGGAGTTATTAAATAAAGGTTTTATTTGAACCATCACATCACCATGGGGTTCTTCTGTCTTGTTTATTAAAAATAAATATGGTTCAATGATATTTGCATTTATTATAGGGAATTGAATAACATCACAGTTAAGAACATGTATCCTTTACCTCATATCGATGATTTGTTTGATCTACTCCCAGGAGCTCAGTAATTTTAGAATATTGAATTGAGGTTGGGGTTCTATCAATTGAAAGTAAAGGAAGAAGACATTCTGAATACCACATTTCATACTATATATGTTCATCATGAATTTTTTGTTATTCATTTTCGGTTTACCAATGCACCTACTGTATTCATCGATCTTATGAATAGAATTTTCCGTGAGTTCTTGGATAAGTTTGTGGTTGTGTTTATTGATGATATTTTGGTTTATTTGAAAAGTAAATAGGAACATGAAAGTCATTTAATGGTTTTCTTGCAAACCATTAATGAAAATAAACTGAATGGAAAATTCATAATGTGTGAGTTTTGGTTACAAAATATTTCATTCTTTGGTCACATTATTTCAAAAAATGGCATAATTGTTGATCCCTCTATAAAAAGGTAGTTGAATAATGGCCAAGACACACAAATATAACTGAGATCTGTAGTTTTATTGGTTTATCAGGTTACTACCAGAGGTTTGCTGAAAATTTTGAATGGTTTTCTAGCCCATGGATGAAGTTAACTTGAAAAGGTGTTATGTTCATTTGGAAAAAAAGAATGTGATGATTGTTTTCAGGAATTGAAAAGAAGATTGGTGAATGCTCTAGTTTTGGGATAGCCTTCCAGAAATTTTGAGTTTGTTATCTATAAGGATACTTTGTTTAAAGGACTTGGTTTTGTCCTTATGAAGAATGATTAGGTAATTGCTTATGCTTCACGTTAGTTGAAAACTCATGATTAAAATTTCCCTACACATGATTTGGAAGTAGTTTATGTCGTTCTTTCTTTAAAAATTTAGAGGCATCATCTGTATGGAGTAATATGTGAAATATATACTGAAAAAAAAAGTTTGAAGTATATATTCACTCAGAAATAATTGAATATGAGATAGAGGGATGACTAGAAATAATCAAGGATTTTGATTTCACTATTAATTACCATCTAGGAAAAGAAAATAAAGTGGATAATGCATTGAGTCGAAAAATTAATGCTACATTAACCTTTTTAAATTTGAAACAAGATTTATTGATTAATAATTTGATGAATTTTGGCATAAAAGTTATTGGTGCAAGAAATTACTCTATTTTGTTTCAGGTTTCAGTATAATCATCCCTAGTAGAAAGAATAAAGTAAGAACATAAAGATGAAAGTGAGTAGCATAAGAAGGTATATTTGGTTTAGAAGTGTACATTACCTGAATTTAACATTGATAAATACTTTGTTTTGAGGTTTCTAAAGATATGATATGTGCCTTGGGATTCACAGTTGAAGAACGAGTTATTATGTGAAACTCATAGTTCTCTGTTTTCAGTTCATTCTTGAAGTACTATGATCTACAAAGATCTTTATGAGTATTACTGGTTGGATGGAATGAAAAGAGATATTGATAAATTTTCTATTATGTGTTTTAATTATCAACAGGTTAAAGCGGAGCGTCAATTACTGAAATTGATGTTTCAGCCTTTACTGATGCCAGAGTGGAAATGGGAAAATATATCCATAGAATTCATTTTAAGATTACCAAAAACATCTCTAGGTAATAATGCAATCTGGGTTATTGTTGATCGATTGAATAAATATTACCATTTCATACCTATTCAAGATATTTTTCTATAGATCAACTTTTTCGGTTGTATGTTAAAAAGATAGCCAGGTTTCACAGAGTTCCCCTCTCCATTTATCTGATCATGATCTTAGGTTTACTTCAAACTTTTGGAAAGGCCTTCAAAAGTCATTGGGTACTCAATTATATTTTAATACATCTTTTCATCCTCAATCAGGTGGTTAGCCAGAACAAAAAATTCATATATTGGAAGATATGCTATGTTTTTTCTTAATGGATTACCATGAATGTTGGAATCAATGTTTTTCTTTGGTTGAATTTTCATAAAATAACATTTTTCATTCCAGTATATATATGGATTTATTTGAGGAATTATATGGAAAGCGGTGTCGAACTCCAGATTTTTGGGATGAAGTAGGTTAATGTAAGTTGATGGGACTAGAATTGGTAGAAGAGATGGTAAAAAGGTTCAACTGATTCAGAATAACATGAGAATATCTTAGATCGGGCAGAAATGTTATACAAATAACCGAAGGAAGGATCTTTTTTTTGAGGTTGGTGATCATGTCTTTCTTAATGTTTCTCTATGGAAAAGTGTGATGCATTTTGTTAAGAAGGGAAATATGAGTTTGAGGTTCACTGGACCCTCTGAAATTATGGCTAAATTTAGATTAGTTATGTACATAGTGGTTTTACCTCCATGTTTATCCCAGGAACACAATGTGTTTCATGTTTTAATGTGGAAAAAGTATATGTCAGATCCATCTCATGTTTTGAGTCCATAGGTAGTTCAGTTGGAAGAGAATATTTCTTATGAAGAACAACTAGTCCATATTCTTGACCACAAAGGCCACGTGTTGTGGAATAAGGTAATTCATCATGTAAAAGTTTTATGAAAAAACCATACATTTGAAGAGGAAAAGTGAGAATCTGAAAATTCTATAATGGATAAATACCCCCATTTAATTGTTAAGTGAATAAAATTATAAGGACACAATTTCAAAAAGGGGGAAAGTATGTAATGTAGGGTTGAAATAATGATGTATATGCTCAATATACAAGATTGGGGTGAATTATATACTTTAAAAATTCTTTTGAAACCATTATAGATGGTATAAACCTACCTATTGTTTAACAATGTTAAACAAGGTAAATTTACAAGATCTCTTAGTTTTACAAACTTCCGAGATTCTAGAAATATGGTTCCAGAAATGAAACATAAGAAAAGTTTACAAGGAGGAAGATTCTACATTAAAGTGTATAGAATCTTACTAATTAGATTTCAAGTACAAGAAAGTATAAGATACTTATACATTTCTTATTAATAAGAATGCAGTGGAAAACAAACTTGAAACAATACAAGTAACAAGTAAGAAATATTTTAACCCAAAGAGTAGGGTATCCAACAACCTTGGATAAATTTCCCTTGATTTATACTTTCAAGAAATTATGTCTTACCCACACTAGGGTAAGCCCTCGATAAGAATATCGAAGTCTGTGTTGCTATCCCCACAAGCCTTTGAACTTCAAGGTAGTTGGCACCTCTGTATTCCTTATCAAGGAATCCCTCGAACATTAAGGTAGTTGGAACCTTTGTCTTCCCATCCCAAGAATCCATATATTATACACATCATCAATCAGAGTCACGCAAAGTAATCTTAACAAGATTTTCCGTATGCACAAATCATGAGAGTCTCTCTTTCTAGAAATCACTTTTGCAACATGTAATCTCTAGATTGATCAACATGTGTTGAGCTTGTTCAAATGAGCTCTTATTTATAGGCATATTTCCAACGGTCGGTTCCCTCCTCCAATAGTCATATTTTTCTTTAAATTATGGAGGGACCTATACACATATCACTCAAACAACGGTAAGTTATAAGCAGAATGCATGATATCATTTTATAACTATAATAAGAGTAAGTAAAATATGGTTGCTCTACCAAATCCATTTTTTAGAGTCTAAGGAAAAATAAAATTTAGAGTCCAAGTAAGTAATCATTCAGAGTCAATATTCCAAGTATATTTAGATTCTATTTTTAAAGGAATTCAGAATCAGAATTATGTAGACTCTAGAATTATAATTCTAAGGATTTTGGAACCATAATTCTCAGGAATTCAGAGTCTTAATTCTAAAGAATTTAAAACCTGAATTATATGGAATTCAGAGTCTGAATTATAAGGAATTCGGAGTCTGAATTCTATGGAATTCAAATTATGGATTCTAAGGAATTTGGAGTCTAAATTCAAAGGAATTTAGAGTCTCAATTCTATGGAATTAAGAGTCTTAATTTTAAGGAATTCATAGTCTAAATTATAAGGAATTCAGAACCTGAATTCTAAGAAATTCGGAACTTGAATATAAGAGAATTTGGATTCTGGATTTCTAAGAATTCAGAGTCTAAATTTTTGAGAAATTAGAGTTTGAATTTCTGAGAATTCAGAGTTAGAATTTCAGAGAATTTGAAATCTGAATTCAGATCCTAAAAATAGAGTACGCTATATCTATGTAGTTATATAATTCTGAGGTTTAATATGTGAAAGAGAATTTTTCACTTAGGAATAAAAAGTGTTATTTTTAGGAAAACAAAAATATGAACAATGAAAAATAGGTAAGCATAAATTTTCATTGGGGAAGGAAAATTTACCTTATTAAGAAAAATTTTAGGGAAAAAGAAATTTTCTTTAAGATAGGGTGTTTGTCATTTTCAAAACATTAAGGAATGGAAAAGTCATAAGGAAACCTTATTGACTCAATAATCTCCCCCTTTTTGGAAAGCACAAACATCCTTATGAAAAAGAATATAAGGACTTAGAAATTTTATAGCCTTGTAACTAAAAAATTATCTCCCTTTACTTATGGATCAAATGGAAAACAACTAACTCACCCTTTATCTTTGGAAACACTAAGGATTGTCTTCTAAATTTCTTGAATAAGATTTTTCATTTTCTTTCATACAAAAATCTTCGGGATGAAAAATCCCCCTTATATGAACTCCCCATTACTTAGAGAAATTTATTCTTTACTAAGTATTATTTTTTGACATTCCTTTCTCCCACATTGTGATTTTCAAAAATAAATACAGGGAATGGAAAGGAAAATATGGTACCTGAAATATTAGTACTGAACAACCAAAAAATATGAAGAAAAGTTAAAAAACTATTATGTTCAAATCAATTTGTACAAGGAAAGAAATACAAAAAAAGATCGGATTTGGAAAAGATTATCCTTCCTTATCCTTTGGCATCAGCTTATTCAATATGGTTTTTATCTTCTTGAGCTCCTTGTGATCCTCTTCTGCATGCTTGAGAAATCGATCCTTATCTTTTGTTTTCTTCTCTAAGACTTTAATTTTCTCTTCCTGACCCTTAAGAGATTCTACTTGGGCCTTCAGAACTTCCTCTTGCTTTGAAATCTTCTCTCTAATCTCAATTCTGAGATCCCTTTCCCTCTACCAACTCTGAGAAACTAGAAACAATTTACCATTCAAATATTTCACTTCTTGCGTCTGAGTAGTTTCATCAAGAGATAGCTTTTCTTCAAAAGTATTGGTAAGATATTTGATCTTCACATCTTTGGTGTCAAAAGTATCCTTAAAACTATCATGAAATTCATCAAATATTCTCATTTCTTCTATGTTCTTCCTTGACCATCTTGTCATATTCTTGCATGATCTTTTATGTGCCTCGTAACCAATGAGAAAGGTCTTGAAGTCTACATTAAGACTGACACATTTATCCATCACCATGGATACTGAATCATATTTTTGATTTAATGTTTGCTGAAGAATCTGAAATCCTTACTATATACTAGGGAATATTGGAATAGTCCCAATAAGCTTCTTCAAGGACTGAAAAACAAAGTCATGGCCAAGAAAAGATGATTCAGAATCCGAGACTTTGGTTGGTGAACATTATTTTTCAATCTCAGCTGCCTTAATTTTTGATGAAGCACCAACTTCTTTCTTCTTTACCAATGTTTTCTAGGTGTATCAAATATCACCTATTTTCCCTTATCAACTATTATAATGGGTTCTTTTTGATTAGGTGATTCATGTTCACTATCTGATAAATGAACAATTTTATCTTCATCAACTTCTTCCTTCTCATCTCCTGCCTCAACAACCCCTGGGTGAAGTAAATCATGATTGTTACTTTTATTTTCAGACAAATTATTCACTTCTTCCTCACCCTTCTCATCTTTTCATGGGGTACAAAGTTTTGAAGATTAGGCTTCATATGTTCAGATTGATAACTTCTCAGAAGGACTCTCCTTATCATGATATTCTTCTACTTTCTTTATCATATCATCTATATCACCACTATTTTCTTACTATTCTTCTTCCACTTATTCTTCTTGCACTATTTATTCTACTTGATCTTGTTTCGGAATCACTAACTTCTTTCCTGGAGTCTCTGGTAATGGTTCTATCAAAAAATATTCTCGTACTAGAATTTGTTCAGAGACTTTTTCAAAATCCTTAAAAAGGGATTGGACTATCTCAACCTCATACATCTTCTTCTTTTTCTTTTTCTCTTTTTCTTGCTTCTCAAGATCTTCAACAACCTTTATATTCAAGGCTTTTGCCTCAACAGGATCAAAATAGAAACTATGCTCCCCTGATTTCTTGTTCTTATTGTCCTCTCTCTATTTAGCATCCACTTCATCAATATACATATTTGGCTTATTAGGTTTTGAGGGTGTGGATTGAGTTTCCTTCTCCACATGGGTTTTTTTCTTTTCCTTCGGGTTCCTTCACCTTCCTCTTCCTTCCACCCTTTTTAGACGTTTCAGCCACCTCTTGTTTTTTTAAAATAGATTCAACTTCTTTTTCAGATAGATCGTAAAATTCTCCAGATTGACTATTAAATCCAATCTTAAAACTCCTTAGATTATCATCAATTAAAAGCATCACCTTGAAATTTCGTGGCTTATAACTGTAAGGAATCTTGAAAGATAGAAGAAAAAGAACAATAATTTTTGAAATAATGGTTGGATACATGATAATCAGAGACGTCCGATTTCTATTCTTTATATTCTCAATCATAAACACGATATTCTTAACTATATTTATCTTTCTTATGTTCACCAGGAAATCTAGAATATTAATATAACTTTTATTTAGGGTATTCATGTCCCATTTTCTTGGAATGAGAAAAACATGAAACTATAGCTGAAGAATCCAATGATTTGTAAAGAGATGAATAATTTTCAGAGTCTTCAATTCCATCAACCCAAGATAGTAAAAAGCCTTTTCCTAGTCAAAATATCCTATTACATCATGTAGCTTGTGTGAGAAAAACCCTACCTCTCCCTCATAACGAATTCCTATCTGATTTTGCTACCATGTTATAATAAAGAGAGTATGTATTTCCATAGCTATTGAATGAAAATTTATCTCTTCCTCCTTTATTAAAAAAACTAACTATCTCACAGAATTCAACTAGAAATTCGGATACACTGGATCATATGCTCTTGGTTTAGATATACTTATACTCTCATAACAATTCATCTTGATATTCTTAGAAACAATGGAATCATACTTGGCATAAAACTTCGGATCAACTAACCTTTATCGGTAGATCTGACACTCGGAGATTTCTTTAATAGTTTTCATTTATTTATGAGAAGAGGCATCAGTAGACATTTAGAAGTAGGGAAACTTTATAGATCCAAAATTACTTTAAAAAGAGAGGTAGATCTTTAGCACGCGAATGCATGAGATTCGATGTGGGATGGCTATTGAGGGTCCTTTATATAGGAAATTGAAGCGACAATTATATTTCCCTAATTGATCCAATGGTTGAAATCTTCTTGGAAGGATATTATGTTTGATATGATAGCTGAAGAAGGATTTTGATAGATTTTGATATTTTTTGATTTTTAAGAAGAACAATCGGATTTAAGGAAAACTAAATCTGAAAATTTTAAAAACCAAAATAGAATTCCAGCAAGTAAAAGATGATTATGAAAACTTATAAAAGGAAACATACCTTTCATATTTCCAGGTAGATTATTCGTAATGAGGAAAAATTCTTTTTGAATAACATTAGATTCCAAAATTTTGATTACAAAAAATTTTAGACTACGAAAATTTTGACTACGAACATTTTAGATTATGAAAAAAATTTAACTACGAAAAAATTTGACTATGAAAATTTTTATTACAAATTTTTTTGACTAAGAATATTTGAATATGAAAATTTTTTGGCTTAAAATATTAGATTACGAAAAATTTTAACTAACAAGAAAATGTACACCCAATAAAAAAGAGTTTCTTACTGTAAGAAGATGGGTTTCGAGAAGAAGTTAATAAAGAAGATTATCTTATAGTTAGCATTCCTAACTTCTGTTTAATGTTTTCAAATCTATCGGATGGTAATTATTTTGTGAAAATATCAACAATTTGATATTTTTTTCCGATAAATTAAAGAATGATATCTCCTTTTTGTGTGTGATCCCTAAGAAAGTGAGGCCTAATATCTATGTGTTTTTCACGAGAGTGATGTGCAGGGCTTTTACTTAAGAAAATGAAACTAGTATTATCACACAATATTATTGTTTTGGTAAAACTAATACCATGGTCTGTGAGTGTGTGTTACATCCACAAAACTTGAGAATAACTTCCAGCTGCTATGTATTCAACTACAGTAGTGGAAAGTGCTACTCAGTGTTGCTTTTTCCACAACCAAGAAACTAATGAATCTACAAATAAATGAAAAGTTCTAGATTTACTTTTCCTATCCATTCTACATACACCAAAGTCATAATCCAAAAATATTTTTAAAACAAAATCATTTCCAGAAGTATAAAAGATTCATAGATACATGGTTCCCTTTCTGTAGCGAAAAATACTTTTCACTGCCTTTAAATGAGATTCCTTAGGATTAGATTGATATGTCGCACTTAACCATATTGAAAAAATTAAGTCTGGACGACTAGCTGTCAAGTAATGTAGACTTCCTATCATACCTCTAAAAGATGTTTGATACACTGGTTTCCCAACATCATCAAGATTAAGTGAATTTGAGATACCAATGGGAATACTTATACTCTTAGTGTTTTCATATCAATAATTTTAAAAAAGATATTTAATATACTTATGTTTGGATATATAGATTCCTTCTAGTTTTTGAGAAATTTGAAAACAAATAAAAAGTGTTAACTCACCCATCATTCTCATTTCAAACTTAGATTTCATTATATCCACAAAGGAATCCATTAAAGATTGATGAGTTGAACCAAATATAATGTAATCAACATAAATTTTTACAATCAAAATATTTTCCTTATGTTTCTTTATAAAAAGGGTTGGATCAACATTTACCTTAAGATTATTATTTTGAAGCAAACAACCTATAAGTCTATCATACCAGGCTCTGGGGGCTTGTTTAAATCCTTATAAAGCTTTGGTAAGTTTTAAATCATGTTCAGGATGTTTTGTATCTTCAAAACCAGGCGGTTGTTCAACAAAAAATTCTTCCTGAACATATCGATTAAGGAAAGTGCATTTAACATCTATTGGAAATTTTTTGACATTAAGGAATGCTACAAAGGCAAGTAGAATACAAATGGATTCAAGTCTAGCTACTGGTGCTTAGGTTTCTTCATAGTTTATTCCTTCTTTTTGATTATAGCATTTAGAAACCGATGTTGATTTATTTATTACTATGATTCCATTTTCATCACACTTATTTATGAAGACAAATTTTACTCCAATAACAGAAGTTTTGTTAGGTATTTTAACCAAGGTTCTGACTTTATTCCTTTTGAATTCATTTATCACATCTTGCATAACTTTTATCCAATCATCATCAGCTAAAGTTTCATCAATGCTTTTTGGTTCTAATTGAGAAAGGAAAGCTAGATGTTCTATTTCAATTCTTAAGGAAATTCTAGTCCTTATAGGTTGATTTACATCACCAATTATATTTTCACTAGGATGATTCTTAAGAAACAACTGATTTGGGTTTTGTGAAACCTGTTCATAAATGTATGGTAGGAAGTCTTCTGAGGTAAAATCTTTATAAACATTTTCTTGAACATTTTCCTTATCAGAAGGATCTCTTATTAAGGGTTGATAATCAGTTTTTGAAAACAGATCTAAAGATGTAGTTTGAGGATGTCTAAAAATAAAAGGATCAGTTTCATCGAATTTATCATGTATTTTTTCTTCAACAGCACAAGTATTTTTATTGAAAACACTATAATCCTTAGAAGTTTTAGAGTAGCCTAAGAAAATTCCTTTATGAGATTTTGGTGCAATTTTTTGTAGATTATATTTAATATTCAGAATGAATACCATGAAACCAAAAACCTTGAAGTAGTAAAGTCTAGTATTTATACCATTCCATAACTCATAACATGTTTTATTAAGAAAATGTCTAAACAAAGCAAAATTTATAGTATAGAAAGCAGTACTTACAACTTTAGCCCAAAAACTTTTGTCTACTGAATATTCACTCAACATGGTTCTTGTTACCTCTTGAATAATTCTATTTCTTCTTTCAACAACACCATTTTTTTGAGGTGTTCTTGGTTCTTAGAAGTTATTTGTTCTACTACAAAAAGTTTCAAAATTATAATTTTTAAATTCTCCTCCATGATCACTATGAATAATTATCAATGGAAGGTTTTTATCATTTTTAACTTGGGCTCTAAAACTTTTGAAATAAGAAAAAGATTCATATTTCTTTTCTAGAAAATATACCCATGAAAATATAGTGTAATCATCAACTAAGACAAATACATAATATTTTCCTCTAATGCTTCCAGTTTGTGTTAGACCAAAAAGATCCATATGCACTAACTGTAATTCATCATTAGTTTATAATTCACCGATTGATTTAAAAAATTTATTTATGCTTCTTTCCATATTGACAAGGATCACAAACTTTTGAAGAATCAAATCTAAGCTCTAGTAGATCCTTAAAAAGTCTTTTCTTAGAGAGATTTCATAGGTTCTTAAGGTTATAGTGTTTTAAACTTCTATTCCATAACCAAGAATGATCTTCTATTACACTAAGACAAGGTTGATCTTGGATCCTAAGATCTTCTAAGTTTAGTGTGTACACATTCTCCTGCCTATGGGAAGAAAGTATAAACTCTTCCTTAGAATTATGTACTAAACACTCATCATTCCTAAAATTCACAAGTTAACCTTCATAACAAAATTAACTTATGAAAATAAGGCTGTTCTTAAAACTCTTAATTAATATAACATTTGAAATCAATGTTTTTCCAAGAAGAACAATGTTTCCTATACCAATAATTTATCCTAGAGAATTATCTCTGAAAGTTACATTCCCTCCCTTCGTCTTGATAATATTTTCAAAAATGTTTTTGTTACCAATCATATTCCAGGAACATACACTGTCCATGTACCATGTATTTTTGTTGGTACTTTCTTTACATTCCTGAAAATAAGAGAGTTAGACTTTCAGAACCCAAACTTTCTTGGATCTGGAAACTTCAGAAAGAAAATTTTTAGGAATCCACATTTTCATTGAAAAATAAGATTTATGAAAACCTAAAGAATGATTTTTGTTTAAGGAATAATTTTTTTCCCAATGCCCACAACACTAACACTTAGTGCAGAATGAAGAACTTTGTGGAATAAAATAATTGTTACTAAAAACGGTTTTAAATGAGTATAACCAAATCCAGAATTATTCCTTAGAGGTCGAATTTGAGAATACATCTTGTCAATATTTTCTTTACCTAAGGTAATGTTTGAAAAAATCTTACTTGAGGAAACTATTTATAACTTTAACCTATGAAATATGTTTTTATCCTAAAAAACGTTAGTTTTAGCACTAGAGTTAGGCTCGGAAACATTTTTCTTTGAAATTACTTTTTCTAGATCCTTAGAAAGTTTATTCTTATCAGAATTAACTTCCTCAAGGGTTTTTGAAATACTTTCAAAATCAAGGGTTTTCATATCAAGATCTTTAGAAAGATATGATATTTCCTTAGTAAGAATAGAAATCCTAGAATTTTCTTTATCAATCTTTTTCTTTACTTTATAATTTTCATCCTCAAGGAGCTTAGCGGACCAAGAATCTTATTCATAAGTAGGTTAAGTATTATCTTCATCAGAAGAAGATTCTTCATCTTAAGATTCATAATATTTACTATCACTATAATTATCATTCAAGGATACATTGTTTATAGATTCATCATTGTGTACCTTGTCCATTAGAGAATGATTTTCAATAGGTATCTTAGGAAGTAAACCAAGATTCTTATATCCAAAATATTCGTACTCTAAGGATTCATCAGAAGAGTCACCACCATTGGTACTCAAGGTGTCATTGGATTTCAAAACTTTCTTAGATTTAGCCATGTAGTACTTATTTCTATTCCTCTCAGAATTATTTTCCTTTATGTCTTTTCTTTAAATCATGGGACAATCCGGCATTATATGCCCTACTCTATTGCATTCAAAGCAAGTGACTTCAGAGTCTTTCTTATCCTTTAATTTTTTCTTCTTATATCTATACTAAAAGCCTTTCTTCTAAACTATCTTGCTCATCCTTTCAGCAATATTAGCTAGTTCATTCTCAGAATGTTCACTTTCACTTGATTCAGATAACATAGTGACCTTCTTCGATTTGAATCTTATAACTCTCTCAGGAGTCCTGGATTTCATATGATTTGAAGTAGTTGTAAAAGAAACACTTCCATTTCCATTCTTCTTCTTATTTAGATCAGCATCTCTTTTCATTCTAGTCTCATGTTGAAGAATAATTCCAAAAATCTCATCAAGAGTAATCTGTTAGACTTTCCTATTCTCATAAATAACTGTTCTTATAGATTCCCACTCATTAGGCATGATATCTATAATCCTTTCTAGAAGTGCCTCGTAATCCAATCCCTTTTCACCCATGGATTGTAGACTCTTAATAATGGTCATAAACCTACATTGTACCTTACCCACTGGTTCTCCATAAGGAATGAAAAAACCATGATATTCAGCTCTGAGCATAGCTCTTCAAGTTTCGATAACATTGGAAGTTCCAAAATGTGCAACCTCCAATTTCTTCTAAATAAAATTTCTACCTTCTCAAGAACAAATATGGATATATATATTCCTGGTAATGGAACAAAACAAATAATTTAAAACATTTTAGTTTAGTTGATATTCTAACTTTTCTTGATTAGTAAAAGTTCTAACTTTTTTATCAGGAATCTTGTAATATCTAGAAAGAAAGACAAAGTTTTCCACTCTAGTGTTAATGAAAAATGTATTCATATGATCTCACCAATATTCATAATAATTCACATCAAATATAAGTGGTCTAGTAGGATTAAGACTATCAATCGTACCAAAATTCGTTTCTTCCATCTTAAAGAAAATATCTTTCCACAAATACTTGTTAGTAATAAAAAGTGTGTAAAATAGGATAAAAATATCCTAAGCAAGGAAAATATAGAATAATGGAAACTTGATCAAGAAAAATTATTTGAAAATATAAGTATTTCATTGACCTGATCTGATACCAATTGTAGGATCAAAATAATGATATTGAAACTTAATATATAGGGTGGGGGTGAATTGTATCCTTTAAAAATTCATTTGGAACTTTTAAAGATGGTATAAACCTTCATATTTTTTAATAATGTTAAACAAGGTAAATTCACAAGACCACTTAGTACTACAAACTTACTAGATTTCGGAAATATGGTTTCGGAAATGAAACTTATGAAAAGATTACAAGGAAAAATATTCTACCTTAAAGTATATATAATCTTACTAATCAGAGTACAAGTACACGAAAGTATAAGATAGTTATACTTTCATTATTAATCAAAACTCAGCGGAAAACAAAATTGAAACAATACAAGTAATAAGTAATAAATATTTGAACCCAAAGAGTAGGGTATCCAATAACCTTGGATAAAGGTCCCTTGGTTTATACTTTCAAGAAAGTCTTTCTTACCCACACCAGGGTAAGCCCTCAAAAAGAATATCGGATTCTATTCTTCTATCCCCGCAAGCCCTCAAACATCAAGGTAGTCGGAACCTCTATATTTCTTATCAAGGAAGTTCTCAAACATTAAGGTAGTCGAGAGCTCTATCTTCCTATCCACGAAAGACCTCGATTTTATACAGCAATAATCAGATTCTCAAAAAGCAATCTGAACAAGATGTTCAATACACACAAATCATGAGATTCTCTCTCTCTCTAAAAATTACTTCAGCAGTATGTAATCTGTAGATTGATCAATGTGTTTTGAGCTCGTTCAAATGAGATTTTATTTATAGGAACATTTCCAACAGTCAGCTCCCTCCTCAAACGGTCATATTTTTCCATTAATTTCAAAAGGACATATACACGTGTCACTCAAAAAATGGTTAGTTAGAAATAGAATACATGGAATCATTTTATAACTATAACAAGAGTATGTAAAATATGGTTGCTCAAACAAATCCATTTTTCAGAGTCTAAGGAAAAATAAAATTCTATGTATAAGAAAGTAAACCATCAGAGTCTATATTACAGGGATATTTAGATTCTTTTTTTTTTCAGGGAATTTTGAATCAAAATTCTGTAGGCTTTGAAATCTGAATTCTAAGGAATTTGGAACCTAAATTCTAGGAATTCGGAGTCAGAATTCTAAGGAATTCAGAACCTGAATTTTAATGAATTCAGAAACTAAATTATAAATAATTCGGATTCTGAATTATATGGAATTCAGAGTCAAGATTATAAGGAATTTAGAGTCTGACTTCTAATGAATTTTGTGTCTGAATTCTAAGGAATTCAGATTCTGAATTCAAAGGAATTTGGAACCTGAATTCTATGTAATTTGGAACCCGAATTTTAGAGAATTGGGAGTCTGAGTTTCAGAGAATTCGGAGTCTGAATTTCAAAGAAATAAGAGTCTGAATTTCAGAGAATATAGAGTCTAAATTTCGAAGAATTCAGAGTCTGAATTTTGGAGAATTAGGACTCTGAATTTAGACCCTAAAAATAGAATATGTTATATCTAAGTACTTATAGAAATGTGAGGTTTTAAATGCGAAACTGAATTTTTCAATTAGGAATAAAAAGTGTTAGATTTTGATAAACTAAAATATAAACAATGAAAAATAGGTAAGGGTAAATTTTCCTTAGGGAAGGAAAATTTTTCTTATTAAGAAAAATCTTAGGGAAAATGAAATTTTCTTTATGATAGGGTGTTTGTGATTTTCAAAACATGAAGGAATGGAAAAGTCTTAGGAAAACCATATTGACTCAACATGTAACATCTCAGGTAAATTAAGAATATAAAAATTTTCATATTTATTAATATTTGTGAATTAAATATTAATTTTACTTTAAATGGGATTCTATGTTTTATGGGATACTTAATACGCAATAACGCGTCTCTTTGAAATCTTACATTGCACAAAATGATGAGTTATACCAAAAAATATTGATATAGTATTATTTTATATGGTACTAAATTACTTTTCATTGTACTAGATGGAATGAATATAAGTAAATAAAATATGATTATATAGGTTTTTAAATGTTTTTACTCTTATCCAATAAAATTTAGAGGCTTAAAATGTGAATGAATCCAATTATAAGCATAAGTACTCTAATATTATTTAAAAGGTTAATTTACTGCCTTTGATGGAGAACCCTTTTTAAATATAGTATTGTCACTATTATATATACTATTTGAAAAAATAAAATTCTTCATTATAATTGGGACATCAAAATTTACTTTGGATGAATTTTTGGTATTTTTTTGATAATGTTATTTTAATGAATAATGAAAAATACTGCATTTTAAGTCAAAACTGTCATTTCATCTGATGTATTTATATAGTTAGATTTCCCTTTTAATTGTTTTGAAAGTGTAACTGGATTATATTTTTCTATTTAATCAAATTTTGGTCATTGGAATTAATTTCACATTGAAATTAGACATAAAAAAGGTCAATCTTTTTATTATTATTATTTATTAAAAAACACGCTTTTTTGATTTGACAACGAGAATTAATTTTAAATTAATTTCTGAAAATTCTAATTTTTGAATTTGAAAAAATGGATTCCATATTTGGAATCATGAGGTCTAAATTTTGTAAATAGGTAACTTTTAATTTTAGACATTAGGAATAGTAACTTCAGTAAATTTAATATTTACCATGGTTAAAGGGTTAATCTGGTAAATATATATAAAAGTAATATTATAATAATGTTAAATTACCTTGAAACATGTCCTAAAACCATTTGATGATACATATCTGACCATCGGAATCCTTGGGTTGATTTTGGGACCCCATAGAGCCACTTGTAACTGAAGACGACACTTTATAAAAATTAATTTAATGTTTAGAAAAATGTAACATAAACATATATCTCTTAGAAAAATAATTTTTCTATGTGTTTATATAAGTTATATTCTAGAATATAAATATTAATTAGATATATAATAATATTTCCTAAATCATTGTATTTTATTTATAATTTTTTGACATTAAATATATAAATTTAATTATGACACAATAGTGAAGCAGTAATTGCATCATTAATAATGAATACAAGTAAATGATATTATAAATATTAAAATAAATTTAATTGTAAAATTTTTATTCAATCAACAAATTTTAGGGAAAAAATGACTTCTTATATTTGAATTAATGATGATTTTTTGAAATAATTAAGTTTTTATAGATTTTTTAAAAGTCTTGATATGAATAGTTTATAAATTGACATAAGTAAGATTATAAAACAATTAATATTTTATAAAATTATAAAATAATCTTCAAAATATTTGATTCCAACAAATGACATATATAATGTTCTAAATTTCATTAATTATCCATTTTGGGACTCTTTTCATTTAATAGTAAATATATTACCCATATAGTATGAATATATAAGAAGACATGGTAAAAGTTAAATAAGTTAACAAAGGGTAAAATAAAAGAAGATAAGAATTAAAAAAATATCAAAAACCTGACCAATTATTATTGGATTATTTTATTTCGACATATATTCACCTTTTATTTGAATTAAATGAGTTTTTGACCTTTAAAAATCGAAATTATGTATATAATAAAATAATATTTTCAAACTTTCTTAAAGAGCCCCTCCTCCCCCTTATAAAAGGCCATAACATCTAACCCATTACTGACACCTCTAAATCCCATTGGCTAATCCAAACTCTTCTCCAATAAGATCCCAACGTCTCTATGTTCTATCTAGAAGCCCTACTTTGGGGAGAACAAAATTCAAGAAATCCTTTTGGTTCAAACCAAAGGGATTTTCTCGATTTAAAGGTAACATCTTCTCTCATGTTCTTTTATTTTATTTTCCATATACAACCCCCTAAAAACTCTTTATTACAAACTTTTATAAAAAAATTAGTATCTTCAATATTCTTGGATGCTTTTATGGGGATTATTCAAACTACAGATCCACACACCTCCTTCTAATGGATACAAAAATTCTGTCTCTGTGGAGGACGAACTACTGCCTCATGAAACGATAACTGTTCAATTATCTCCTACCACCTCTCATGGTGGAAATTATAAAGGCACTGTATTTATATGTGATATATATTATACTTATATTGTCTCTATTCTTCTTTATTTTTCATTTATATCATACCTTTATGGTTTCCATAATGGGTAAATACGATAATTTCATTTGAGGATTTGCGGACTACCACCCCTCAATGTGATATCACTCGTTCATGCCATACATGGAATGTATAAAGGATAGAATTAATAAAATTATATATTATATTATACTATAATTATAATATACCTATGTATTATTATGTTTTAATTTCATTAAATATGAAATATAAATGAAAGTACCGTTCTTGCATACGTACGACTTACCGTCTCCATGAACAATGCATTTCCTCTCATATCTCCAAATGTTATGTACTATTATAAAAACATATATATACAGAATATATATGATATCTATTTTATTAATATATTTCTCTAGATAATGTACTTTTGACTACATGGAAAACATATAATTATAAGAAGTTTATTTTTGACTCAAGTTCCAAATATCGACAAAACAACTATTATTAACATAAATGATTATGTAGTGTTTATAACATGGTAATAAGTTATATAAAAGGTATAATAAACTTGAAAAAGGTTCTTAATAAATTATAAATTAACTTTATTTTATTATTCCGGAGATTATAGAACGTACAAGTCAAGTCAGACATGGGGTAAGGGACTTCGTCTCAATCTCCATTCATTGAGGCATACTTCGATTTGTACATGAATTTCTTTTATAAACTGTATAATAAACCCATTTTCTTTTAATTTCATTCAAATGGAATCTGTTTTCCACATAGAATTTTACTAAATGAAAAAGGGAATTTTTTTTCAACATACGTGGTGAAAAAGGAATTTCCACCGTCGCGAGCATTATTTGATATTTGGATTCCTTAACAAGCTATAATGTTTTTGACAGGAAAATAAATACCATATTCCCTTTTTATGTATTTTGGTATTTAAAATGGTTTTGAGAATACATTTATTATTTAAATATCTTAAAATTATATATTATGATTGTGATGTGGAAAATCTATCTTTCTTTTATCTTTTTTTATGATTAACTTATGGTTCTTGGAAATTGTTTACATATACAGGTGGTTCCATGATAAACCAAGGGTAGGTGAGCCCAATATAGATCTATAATGCACTAGGAAAATACAGAGGTAAACATTATTATTTCTCCTAAGAGATTTAGGGAGTATATTATGATGGTTATTCCAAACATTACTCACTAAGTTGCTGTAAAAGCTACAACGTAAGTATGTTATGGATTCATCAAGTTACATTTATGATTTATGATTTCTATGTGTTATTCATAAATCTTATGATTTCATGAGGTATGAGATTATGTTTTTTATATATTCATGGAATAATATTTCCTTCCCATATTTTATATCCCTTAATGAGATTTTTATACTCTTCCCATGTATTTGAAAATTTTTTCATAGGGTATAAGGCATGGTAAGAGAAAAGAAGAATTTTGGAAGATTAATATCAAGAAAATAATTGTTGTTTTGTTTTAAGAGTTTTTATTTTTTGAAAAAACGGATACTGAGTTGAAGTGTCTACTTTTTAATATTTGAGATGTAATTATATATTTATGGCCTAATTCTCTAAAACTCTAAACCTAGAAAGATCCTAAATTTTAATTATTAACTTAATTTAAGATTATGTAATGTTTAAGGCTAAATCATTATAGTTTTAATCAGAAAACGATCATTGTCTTGTGTTTTTATGTCATAAGTTCCATGTGCTTAATAAATGACTTCAGGGGAATTTAGTGTTTGAAAATGTAACGTGACTATTTGAACATGACTTCACATCCCTTGTAGGTATGGTGACGTTTTTTTTGTTTCCCCAAGGCTTAACATGGATGAGGTGTTCTAATGTGGGGAGTTTTTAGGTTGTTGTGTTTTTTGATTGGGTGGATTATCTGATGGAATTTCAATTTTGGTGATTGTTGTAGGGGTCATATTATGAACTGATATTTGTAACTTAATTCTAAAATTTGGAACAATAATGTGTTTTTTTGACTTGGCTAAAGGACTGAGAGGTCCCTTGGAGGTCTCTTTGAGTTTGGGGAGCACTGGGTGCCAAAATATCATGTATGGATTGCTTGATAGAGGCACATAGTTTGTGTAAAACCATGCAACCTCCATTAGCAAACCATGCGGCCCAGGTGAAAGGTGCAGATGTGCACCGCACGGGCTCTTCATGGTTTTTCCAAACCATTCACCTAGTCCACCTAGTTAGTTACACTTAGGAAGTACCCTTTCATTATTAATCACATGATTTGAATATTTTTAGGCTAACCGTTTGGGAAAATCCATGTGAGATGTTTTATTAATTAGTGGTTGCCGCACGATTGGGGCACAATTTGGAAAATCCATGGTAAAACTATGCGACTTGGGTTTTGGGGGTAAAATGGCGAAAATACACATATTGAGGTTTAAACATAATTTCATTATTTCTTCTCTTCCAAAACCAGCATGATAACTCCTCTTTGTTCCATTACTTCCTTCTCAAGCATAATCTATTAATGGAGATAAATTCTTCATTCGTTGTTGGATTCAAGATCCATCATTCATTACAAATCCGCATCTGTAAGATATTCTTTCCTTTGGTGGAATTACTCACTCAGTTTTGTATCGACTGTTCTATTTAGGTTAAAATTATTTTTCCCTATTTTTAGGGTCTTTGTTCGTTCTTTGATTTTCTCATGATGTGATTATAATCAAGTGCTAATATTGGACGATCTATACACCATGAACCTATGGTTGGTGGTATCATGATTTTCATTTTAAGTTGAGTGATTTATATATGAGTTGTTGTTCCGTATGCCCAGATCTTAAGAAACACCTTAAATTGTATTTTGATACTTCAATTAATGACATAATCATGGCCTATTTGAATAAAGAGGTATGTAATTGAATGTTAAAAGATATGGACCTTGAATGTGGAACCACCACTTTGGGTGTGTTGTTTATTTAAAAAGCCTTTATGATGGAATATGATTTTGGATTCCATTTAGGTGTGCCCTTTTCCCCTTTCCGAGGGATGTTTAATATTTTAATTTTAATGGTGAATTCATATGTGAATTATATTCATGAATTAAAAAGTAAATTAGATTGTGAGATGAATTGTGAATTATAATTTCCATTGAATTTTTTAATGAGAAGGGATGGATGGTCAATAACCTTGACTTTTTCAATGTAAAAGCTGGTTTAAGAATGAGTTTCTTATTTAAATGAAATGACCATGTGATTTTAATAGAAGATATTATATTTGATAGGTTTTTTAAGTATGAAAAGATTGTTATAATTTTTTTACCATGTGAGTATTTGGAATCCATGCCTTCTAATCTTGGACAATTCCTTGATTCACCTTTTGAGGTAAGGTATAGGTTGTATTTTCTTAGTTTTGACTTGGAATGTTAATTGATTTTGGTAAAATGACTGATTAAATGTTATTTAATTATTGTAGTATAGTTGATATAAATTATGAATGATTTTTTTATATAAATTATATATTGAATGGACTATATAAGGGGATGTTTTAATTGTCCCTAGGATATTACGTTATATTTCTTGTTAAGATTTAATTGCTTTTATAACAATTTTTCCCTTGTGAGTTAAATTAATGGGAATACTTATAAGCATGAAATATTCTTGATTCACCTTTGAGGTGATATTGAGTTTAGTGTTTTAGGGTGTTAAACCATACAATTATTTAATTTATTAAATTGTTTTGAGTTGGTTAAATTTTTATATACCTTGTGTGACATATGGATTCATTTGGAAATTCCATGGAAGGAATCAATTGGATATTACCCTATTTGTGCCTATGTGGTACTTAGACCCCTTATTAGACTGCCAAGGATAGACTCTGAGTCTTTAATATTATACACCTGAGTGATACTTGTACTACCAAGGATGAACTCATAGGGGATGACTATTACATGTCTATTGATACTTGGAATCCTTAGGGATTTAAAAAGATAGACTCAAATGGAATTTATCGTAATGTCATGGGGTGATACATGGGATCCCTTAAAGGACTACCAATTGATAGACTCGATTGTCAAGGATGTTATACCATACCTATAATGATACCTAGGTTCTTGTGGATCACCATAAAAGGGATCATATGGTGTTGTGTTATATTATACAAAGAGTGATACCTGGATTACAACTTATGAATACCATGGATGGAATTAGGTTCATAATTTATTATTGGATGAAAATAATTTATATGACACATCATCCAAGACAAATCACAAGACTACATTAAGTCATTATTATTACATTATGGATGACTGTTTAGGCATCCTTAGAGATATGTGCTCATGGGGGATGCCAAGCTACACACCAAGTCTAGAGGATTATAAAATAAAAGTGATTAATGGTTGATTGAACTTGATTAAAATGATTCAATCCTGACTGCTAAATTAGTGACTTATTCATAAATGAAATTAATAAATAAATTAGTTATAAAATGATAAAATAGTATTATAGGATGTTTTCTTTTGGGTAATTCCTTTCCTGTTATATTTCATCATGCACACTGTTGTTATATCACTAACTAGATGGCATAATCCTTGGGTGGTTTCCTACTGGGATTATGTATGACACCATCTTTTAGCTGCATTGGGTACCCAAAAAAATTATATTGTTAAAGGTATTGAGAAGGGAAATAACCATACTACAGGTACTTGATTTCTGCTTAGGAGAAAGGGAAAATAGGACAGAGATGAGGCTCATTATGCTAGCTGGGATACCTTTTCACTTTTTCATAATTTTATTACCAGTATTTTATATCTTCCTTGTGAACATGTATTAAATTATTTATATTAGGAAAATTTCATGTTCATCATTTTGTTTATGAGATGACTTCTAATATTTTTTACTTATCAGTATTCTTCTATTTACTTGTCATTTGGTTATTTTATATCTTTTTCTACTTGTATGTTCTTAATTATATTGTGTTTCACATAGAAAATGAGGTAACAATATCCCCATATATACACCAAGGACCTAGATTCTAGTAAGTAGCCTCTATAATTTGGGGAGATGCGGTTTATGACATATGACCCACCGGTCCGACTACCATTTTAGTGGAAAATCATTCTAGGACATTACATTTTGTTTTTATATATGTGTAATTATGGGAAAAAAGAACCAATGTGTTTAATATTGTTCCTTGTAACAAATGAATAAGAACCATAAGTAAAAATTATAATGGGAAAAGGTGAAAATAAGTTAAAATATACTATCAAAATGATTAACCCCACTCACAGGGTATACGAGGTCCTTACACTTTGATACAAAGTTCATTATTCCTAGATTATTCAAGGTAATGGAATCATTTTGTTTTAATGGTTTATGAATTCCACAATTCATATAATTGAATAAATGTGTATGATTTGTGAGATTAGAATCTATAATGAACACATTTCTACTAATTTAATTATATCAATGAGTTATTTTATATTAATCATTAAATTTTGTCTCCTCCTTCCATAACAATATTTGAAACAGAAATTAATATTCAAGGTACTATATTATAATATCCATAATGATATGTAAATTTCATTTTCCATTCCATGAGTATTTTAGTTATGATTCATGATGTTAAAATTGGTGATGAACTTGTTTTATAAATTTTTAATAAACAAAAGGTGGTATATTAATAATGTATTTAATATTAATACAATGCAGAAATTTTCTTGATATTATATTAATAATTTATTAAATAAGATTTTATTCTTTAAATAATACATTTGAACCATCCATTTATGCTATTGATTAATCATTAAATAGGTTTTAATTTAATAATATGGTAAGGTGCATGAATCTGTAATAGAAAGAAAGGAAACTATGGGTTATGTGTGGTAGTTCTATGTGATGGGTTGCATCTAGTTAGTGGTAGAGTGTGGTAATGTTAGTACGATGTTGATGATAAGGGAAAGGTGAGGATGTTTTGATATGAAATAATTAGGTTAGGATTGTTTGTGACAACCCATAATTTTATGTAATATTTTTTAAAAATAAATTTAATTTCTTCGACAACATGCGTTATACAAAACATTGAGTTTTAATAAACAGTGATAAATAATAAATATTACTATTTAAACTTGACCGTTATAACTTAATAGTTAAAATCTGTAGTATGAATATGGATATATAAATTTTTAAAATTAAAAATAATGGTTCTAGATAAATAAAACATATTTATAAATGAGTACTTACATATTAGTAAAGTCTTCAAATTCTTTGAAAAAAAAAATTTCTCAAAAAAGGAAATGTATTTATTTTATTGAATTAATAATAAAATTTGTTTTTAAATCTTTTAGAGAATTTATTTTAAAAAATTAAATTCAGTTTTGAAAAAAGTTCCAAATTATCTTGGGTTTAATTTTTTATATGTTTCTAAAAAGCTTAATTATTAAATTATTAGTGAAAAATATTGTTTTTTTATTAAAATCCTCCTTTTAATTTAATGCATTTACAATGATAAATATTTTTTAAATATGTTTTGAATGTTAAATTTTTTCATTTAAATTATTATTATATCAATTTGGGTCTTTGGAATAAAATTCATAGTTACTTTTTACATTAAAACATTCTATACCTAATAAAAGTCTCTCTTTGGAAAATAGCATTTTTATCATGTTTGTGGATTTAATTTGAAATTAAAAATTTTCTAATTATTTCAATGGAATTTGAAAAAATGTATTAAATTTTTTGAATCATAATTATTAATACTAATTAACATGTTCTACATAATTTTTGGTCAAAATTAATTATAGAAATAGAAAAAAATTAATTACCACATTTAATGTTAAAATGAGTTTACCATGGGTTAATCTAAAAAGATAAGGGGTAAAATAACCTGTAAAATTTTAAAAATCCCATTTTATAGTAATATTTATTTCTTATCTCATATAAGGTTTGTGAAATATCCATTTTTTATCATTTTGTAACATTTAAAATGTGGGTACTCCTTTTTCGTTACAAAAATTACAAGTGTATCCTCTCCCCCACTTATAAAATGATACCCCCTCTCCACTCATCCCCAATCTTCAAAAACCATTAATTTTAGTCAATAAATTCCAAAATATATTTATTAATTCCATAAACAAATACTATGTTAATTTTTTTATTATTTAACCCTTCTAATAAGGCTTAATGTATAAACCTAAAGAGGATCTCCTAAGAAGAAGTAAAATTCATAAACATTCATTTTTATTCTATTTATAATTCCACCGATTTCAAATATTATTAAAATATTATGACATAATAACACCAGTATTAATAATATATTTATATTTACTTATGTTAATTTGATAAATCATGTGCATGTCCTCTTCAATAAAATGTGAAATGAAATTATCAATCGTGTGTATAATGACCTATCACCTCACGAATTGATGTAATTCATTTTCGATAAAATCCTCTCACAAATATATATAATGATGGGTTTAATAATTATATTTTACATTGATAACATAATTAAACCTTTGAAATTATAATATATTATATACCTTCTTACTTTACATTCCTTAGGAATATGATAACGTCGCTCGTGTGTACGGCAGGCTACCACCTTACAGAGTGTTGTGATTCATTTTTCACCTACAATTTAAATGGATAGTAATAAGGATTAATTTAATAAAAATATGTGATATATATGAGATAAATACTACATTTTAATGGTGATATATTATTTACTTTCTTACTATTCCTTCCACTGAGAAAATGTAACCAACGTTCATGCGTACATATGATCCACTGTCTCCCTAAACGATGTAATTAATTTCTTATATCTAAAATAAATGGATTAATATAAATAAATATTTAATGAATATAGTTTATATTAATATCATCAATAATATTCTATATATTATGGAACCATTATCAAAATAGAAGGACTGAAAATACCCAAACAAAACATACGTGAAAAACAAAGCAGTTATTACACAAAACACGATTTTAACATAGAACTGTTAATAAATAGGTAAAAAAAGATTATATGTAAAAAATATATGGTATTATAAATATGATTATGGTTATTTAATAGATTTATAATAGTACTATAGTTATTATTCATGTTTTTCTAACACATATTATGGAAGTTGAGACTTAAGGTAAGTGAATTTCATCTCAAATGGGCTCTTTTGGGTCAAATGTTATGTTATGCACCTATCATATTTTATGAGGGGTATATACAGAACCGTTAACATGATATATGATTAATTTATTTATTCCCATGATATTTAATGTTTCATTTAATGTTATTCTTTCATGGGGATTAATATTCAAAAGATACCAAAGACGTAATTGTTTTATGGTACATTCTCATTATTTATTAAGGTTATTTATGATTATGATTCCGATGACGAAATATTATGATATATATAAATTAAATAATTAATTTTATTCTAATATGGTTATTTTTATAAAATACATGTGTTCTTTTACTTTTCCACTATTTATGTACTCTGGTGTTGAAAATATGTTTTTAGAAAAATAAACTTTATTTCTCTATTCGATCGAAAATACTTTCCTTCTACATCCATATTTTATAAATAAGATATAGAAACAAGTTTTTTATAAAATATAATCTTATTTTAAATCATTTTTACCCATGTTTTATTTTTTTAAATTTTTTAATGGAATATTCTTTTTATTTTTCGAAAGAGTTACTTTTATCTTTTATCAAAATATAAAAGGAATCAATATTTTAACGTATATGGCATGAACAATATTTTTTCCATCATGAACACTCAATGGTATAAATATTAATTTATAATTTTTAAATATTACTTTTAATGAAATAGATTTTTTTGAGGTTTTGAGAATTTTTAGATTGAAAAAGGTTGTTTTCAATGTGAAAAGGGTGTTTTTCTCAATAATTGTCCCATGTAAACTTTAAAAATAATTTACCTTATAATATTACATTATTTGATGTTGTATAATATTTACTAGGGATATGACCCAATGATACCATATTTAGTATTTCTCTGTGTGTTTAATGTTTATGATGAAAATATGTTCACAAAACCAATTTTTCCACATTTTATTCTATGATTAAATATTTATGAAACCCATTTCTTTTCATGGGTTCTGATATGATAAATTTTATATGATCTTATGTAACAACTATTCATTGTTTTAATAATGTTATATTGGAAATTTTTTTAATAATTACATGGGATAATTTATAATCAAGGATAGTGGTTACGTTATAACCAAGTATGGTGGTTGTATTATAACCAACGATGGTGGTGACGTTATAACCTTGGAAGGGTGTGAACTATTTATACTTATAATTAATTGAGTAATTATTGATATATCATGATATAAATTGGACTATAATATGGAATGAACCGAGTCCCAAGGTAAAGTTTCCACTTTGATAGTCTTGGGAGTGAATAATGAGTACTACGATTGTTTAGGGAGTGAACCCATTCCACTTTGGTAGCCTTGGTGGTAAGATTTCACTACAAAAGAAATTATATTCTATGTTTATGTGTATAAAAATAATCTATGTTTTATACCAATTTTGTGATATAAGGGATTATATTCTTTGATTCCTTTATGATTCATGTATTATATATGAACTTCCAATCATTATTCGATGACTGAAGATTATGATCTTTGATATATAGGGTATGATTTTAAAATATTATGGTCATGTTCTCATACCCATATGATAATGTTTTGATTATTTGATCTTTATATCTCCCTTTTTTACCCTTACTAATGATCTTAGATCACCCTTTATTGTGTTTCATTTTACTAAGTTACGAAGAAATGTATTACATATGATATTTCAATGAAGTTTGATAGTTACGAGGAACTAAGTAGGTAAAAATTTATAAGACTTATGAATCAATAACTTTTATAAACAAGTTCCCAAAGGCACTATACCTATATAATTTTTTCATAAATCATAATGTTAAGAAATGAATATTCATCTATTAAGATGTAATATATATGTATGAGAAGTATGGTTCATTACAGTTGGTATTAGATAATTTTTCATTAAACCATTGTAACACAGGGTGATAAAACTTTCGTGAGAACACTAAGGATAATCCTAATTATATGAGAACATCCTTAGTTATGGTAAATAAAAGAGTGTTGATTTACTAGAAAAACATACCTAAATGGATACTACCATTGGATGTGGCTCTGGAATAATTATACCTAGGGTTCATAACATTGAATGGGGTCCATTGTTCTTGACACGATCGTCACCTTGTGCTTTGAAACATGCCTTGATATAGACTTGGTTTTAGACTACCAGGGGATATAATATATCAATTAACAATCTCTTCATAAACCATAATGAAGGATTGATATAAATAATGACCATGAATGACCTTGGTTACACCATAGGTGCTATATATTATTAATAAGGTGTCATGATTTAGAAATAATATTAACTATTTTTCATGATTATATAGTTTCCAACAATTATTAGTCTTTATTAAACTGTTTTTTGCTTTTAGCCAATGGATATAACCTGAAAGAATCATGTTAATTATTAGTGAAATGAAAATTGATTTTTTTTCCTCCTATGTAACCAATCATTATGGGATTTGGAATGAGAAAATATCATTTCCATTCCCACACAACATTCTCTATCTATGAATCATGATGAACTTCCAAACATGCAAAAGAAGTAATAATATTATATTGAGTGGTTCAGGAGGTAATTTCCCCCTTTTTTTAGTGGTTACACTGATACACTAGTTTCTAACAAATAGATCAATACCATTGAAAATAAATTTTCTATTATCTAGGGGTTGATGCATGAAAAAGTTATTTTGGTTGTCTATAGTTTAGAAGGAGAAGTAGATCATTGGAGGGATCTTATCAAGAATATGAGTCAACGATATGAAATTTACTCCATGGAATGAGATGATTTTATGAAATTATTTTCCAATAATTAAATTCTTTGTATTATTCAAATAAAAATTGAGAATGAATTCATTGAGTTAATGATGTCGGATGATGAATCCATTAGTACCTATGAGGTGAATTTTAAAATACATGTAATCTACGCTTATGGTATTATCATATAACCTAAAATTAATGATGATTGATTATTTAGTGGAATAAAAGTAATTCTATGAAGGGAATTGCCCAAAAGGGACCTTATTATTTATAAATGATTTTTTTCAATGTGTTAATAAGTTAAAAATAGAGGTTGTAGTTACCCATCAATTTAATTGTTTTGATAAAAAAGATGGAATTCAAAGAAATATCTAAACACTACAAAGAAATGAAAATTTTATTTTCTTAGTTCTCAATGTATTGGAGGAAACATTGAAGAATTTTTTAGGGTGATTTGTTAATTTTTTACATGTGGGAGGTAAGGTCATTAGATAATTGATTTCATAAGAAATGTGAATAAGTAATCTAATAATACATATAGAGAGGCATCTCACTAGAATGAACCGCCCACACACTAGTGTTTTAGATGGAAGGAGTATGGGAGTTTTGATAACCAATTCCCATATATGAAGGTTAATTAAGATGATCAACTTTTGAAATCTATTATGTCGAGAGAAAAAAGGAAATATCCTCTGATCACTATTTATTATTAGAGGTACAATAATTATGTGGTGATAAGTATGTTTACCATCTACTCTAGTACTTCTAATGTATTATTTTAATCTAGATCTACCAATTATTTTATATCATTGGAATTTTATAAGGGTTTAAAAATACTACCCCAATGATTATATATTGAATTAGAAGTGAAAACACCTAATGATATAATGATCATATCTCATGTATATAATTTTTCAATATTTTATGTTTGTGGGAATGTGATTCCTGAAAACCTCATTATTCACCATCTAGCTGAATATAATAGAATCTTAGGCAAGGATCGACTTTCACTACATAAATACCACATCAATTTCCATGTAAGGGAAGTCACATATTATAATCTAAACAAACATATGATAGTCTATCAGTGCGATGATTGATATGAAATTAAAATAGAGATAAAATCCATTATATGGGTATTGATTCACATTCAATAGTGGTATATATCATTGATGGTTAGGGAGAAAAATAACATGGATAATATGCCTATAGTGTGTGAGTTTTTTTATTTCATTATATAATATTTTTCAAGTCTTCCACTAAAACATGATCTTGAGTTATCAATAGAACTCATACCTAGTGCCACACATATTTCAATGAATTCTTATAGAATGACCCTGAACGAGTTATAATAATTCAAAATGAAATTCTAGGAGAATATTGAATAGGGATTAATTAGGAAAAGTGTGTCACCTAGGGGTGAAAGCACTCTTTTTTTAAGAGTAAATATGGATCAATGTTTCTTTGAATTGATTAATTTTAACTATACAAGATCACAATCAATAACGAGTATCATCTACCCCATATTGGTGACTTTTTTTGATATACTTTTAAGTGATCTATATTTTTATATGTTTTACTATCATTATGGATATCATATATTGAGGTTAAATAAAGGGTATATACCCAAGATAGTGTTCCATACAATGTTTAGTCACTATGATTATATATTGATTCTAGTTGGTCTAACTAATTCCCCTAATTTTTTCATGTATTTAATGAATATAGTCTTTAGAGATTACCTTGATTAGTTTGTGGAAGTTTTTATATAAAATATTATTATATATTTAAAGAGAAAGTAAGTAGATTAAGATCACCTTAGAATTGTAATAAAGACATTAAGAAAGGAGAAAATGTATGAAAATTTTTCGAAGTGTGACTTTTGTCACGAAAATGTTTTATTATTGGATCATATAATCTCAAACGAGGGTATATCAGTGGATCCATCAAAGGCAGAGGCTACTGAACACTGGACTAGACTAACAATGATAATTGAGATATGATATTTTCTTAGTGTGGATTTATATTATTAATGGTTTTTGGATATTTCATCATGAATATCTAGTCAAATCACCAAGATAACTAAAATGGAAGACAAATTCCTCAACATAGATAAATGTGAGAAAAAATTTAGGGAACTGAAGAGAAAATAATTCAGTACACCTATTCTTAAATTACCCTATAGTAGATAAGGGTTTATAATCCATAATGATGTATCCATAAAGGGATTTCGATGATATATCATGAAGAATTTCATTTTTATAGATTATGCCTCATGAAAATTTATGGTACTTGAGAAAAACTACCCAACTCTTGAATTGGAGTTATAACTCACTGAGTTTTTTTTGAATTAATTTTTCTCTTCGAAGAAATAAAATTTATTTGATGGATTTCATTGCATGCTAAAAAATTTAATCTTACTTCATATACTAAACCAAGTTAATCTCAAAATATATGAAACACTGATTTTAGATTTAGAAACACACAATACAATGTTTAGATTTTGTTACAGATAATACCTAATTTCTTTGATTATTTTTGTTATATGCAAGATTGAGTTTTACAAAACTACAATACACTTTTAATATTATTATTGAATATGATGGTTATAGGCTATCTACTGGAATGGAGTAACTGAATATTATTAAACAAAATATTAAAATATATAGTTTTCACATGCTTATTATTTTTATATTGAGTTTAAATAAAATTAGAATCATTTAAAAGAAAATGAAATGTTCTAGGAAAAATATTATCTTTTTTGAAATATGGTTTAACCGTGATTGGAGTACATAATTTAAAATTCAAATTTACCACTTTTATAAAATTTATTATAAAAAATAAAAATAATTTTTGAAAATAAAATATAAAATTATATTAGGGTGAATTTCTAGTATTTTTCTGAGAAGTTTCATTTTTTCCTGAATAGTGAATAAATGCTAATTTTTTTATTGAAAATTTCATTTTTTATTTACTTAATTAACTTATTTGAATTATATATTAAATTAGTATTAAAGTATAATTAGTTAAATTATACATATATTAATCTAATTTAAGTCATTATAAATTGTTTCATATTTACATTTGATATAAAAACTTTGTAAACATTGGAATATTTTCACTTTAAAAACAAGCATTCTCTACACGTCAATATGATTAATTTGAAATTAATTGATTTTCTACCTGTATGAATGTAATTGGGAAAAATGGATTCCATATATGGAATAATTATAATATATAATGTATAATAAGGCCAAATTAATTTTTTTTTCCAAAATGATTTTGAAAAAATTTATAATCAATCATGATGATTAAGGGAAAATGAGTTTACCAAGGGGACAAACATGAAACTTAAGTGGAAAATTACCTTGAAAATCGTAAAAAATACCCTTGGATATCTATATTTTCACCGTATAACATTTATTATAGATATTTTTCTATTATTTAATTCATTATACAAAGAAAAAACGTGGGTGAAACTCTCTCTTTAAAAAATTTACAAGTTTGTAAATCACCTCCCTTAGAAAAGGCCACCTGGTCTACCCCTCTATCCACACCATCAAAACTAGTTGGTTAGGAAAATACTAATCCAAATAAATTATAAAATTACCCACTCTTATTCTAGAATACATACTTTGGAAAAAATCAATCCAAGTAAGGCCTTTGGTTCAAACCAAAAGAAGATACCCGAAGAAGAGGTAATGTTCATTAACAAATGTTTTTCTCATTTCTTCCCCACACCCTTTAATTTTTTCATATATCATGCTCATATAATAAAATAAGTATTTAAAATATACTTAGTTGTTGTTATTTTATGGTTTTGAGAAAAACCACACACACTTCCATAAAATTGGTTACGAAATCATCATTTATCTGTACAATGGACTACCACCTCACGAGCCGACACAATTCGTTTTTTCATTACCACCTTTAAAGGTTGGGAATAAGGATATAAATACTATTTTTATATGATACATATAATCTTTTTGATTTATTTATTATTCTGGAATTATTATATAATATATACCTTCATGCTTGCTATTTTGTGGGAATACAATAATGTCGTTCATGTGTACGAAGAACTACCACCATATGAAGCGATATGATTCATTCAAACATTACATGGAATGTATTAAGGATGGGTTAAAAAGAAATATGTGATATATATGAAATAAAAATTCTACTATAATTACAATATAAATATATATATATCATTTACTTTTATTTGGTTTAATATGATTAGAAAATGGAAACAATGTACAAATGTATGTATGACCTACCATCTTCATGAACAATGTATTTCAGTCCCTATCACTATATTTAATGAATTAATCAAAATAATCATATACTAAATATATATAATATTAATTTAATGCCATAAATTCTAGATATGATGAAATAATAATCATATTTGGAGGCCAAATAATATAAAAAATTAAAACTTATACAAAAACAATGTTTTTATTACCTGAAACATATATTTAACATGGAATTGTTAATAAACTGGTAATAAAAGATATTAAAAAAATTAATATATGGTATGATATATATAATTATGTTTCTGCAAATAGATGTATAAGAATATTATATTTTAAATAAAGTAATTTTGAAAGAGTATGATGAGTTTTTGGACTTATGGAAGGTGATTTCCTTCTCACTTTACTTTCTATGAGATAAATGACATATTCAACACATATTTATTTTATGTGATTTATAAAATGACAATAAATGTATATTATTTTTCTTATAATAAAATTAATTTTTGTTTAAACATACATTTTGGTGTCTCTATTTCTTGGGGTTTATGATTCAAAAGTTACCAAATTGATATATGATTTTTGTCTCAATATTTCTTCTTTGAGACATATGTTGTGATATGCACATATATTATTTCATGAGATTTATATAAAACCCATTTTACATGTAATATCATGAATTTATATATACTCATTAAATTCTATGTTCTATTTTTTATTCCATAATGTGTATTATGATTATAGAATACTAAATTGGTAGTGATTTTATGATACAATCTCACCATTTAGTGGGATTTTATATGATAATGCTTCCAATGATAAAATATCATGATCTAAATATCAAGAATTATCATGAATTTTATTCTCTTATGGTTATTAATGATATATTCAAGTAATGGATCCATTTTCCCACACTATGGTACTTACTATAATCAATAAAATACTTTTATGAAAACCCAAATTTGTTTCCCTCTTCAATCAAAAATCTATTTTCCTTCAAACCATGCTTTTTTCAAAAATGTTTTCAAAAATGTTTTCAAATGATATTTTACATTCATTTTAAAAGAAAAATATTTTTAAAATCTTTTATATTTTAAAAAGTGTTTAAAATTATTTTCAAATATTCCTTTTTATGTTTTAAAGTATATTAAAATAAGGGTTTCCAAAGGTTTTACATTTTAAAAATCATTTTTAAAGAGGAAAATATATTTTCAATAATAAATGTTTTAAATAAAATTTTTATGTTTTATTTATAAGTTTTAGATGTTAATTTCATAAAAACAGATTTTTAAAATGTGTTTTAAAATTATGTTCAAGGAAAAGTTATTCTCTTTTAGAAATTTTACAAGTGATCTTTCAAAATCCTTCTTTAAATAAGATGAAATCTTTGATATAATTTATTATTTAATAGGGATATCATCCAAGGATACCAATCATATTATTTTTGTGTATTTTATATTTTTTTATTTATAATTTTTATGAAACCATTTCACTTCCACAGGAAATACCATGATAAACGTCTTATGAAACCTGATTATTTTTATGGTTTATGCTACAATGAAATTATTATGAAACCTATATCTTCTCCATAGGTTAGGATGTGATCAAATGTTTATAAAACCCATTCCATTTATTGGGTTATTATATGATTAATTTTTATGATCTTGTGTTGCACATAAATATGGTTTTAATTATTTTATAGTTGAGACCTATCTCTCTCTCTAATGTATTGGGTATTTCTTTTTATATCTCACAAGATATAAATGACTTGAATAAGGAGTGAACCTGGTATAATAAAATAGGGTTTCCATTGGGGATGATGTTGTGTCCTACCCAGGAGGTGTATTCACCTATGTGTGAACCTAATTACATGTTCATAATGTTATACATGAACCTGATTACATGTTCATAATGTTATGCATGAACCAGATTACATGTTCAAAATGACCTAGGGACTAAAATGCGCTTAACAAGGGACATAAATTTATTCATAAGAGAAACAAATGACCTAGAAACTTTCCCAAAACCCATTTTATCAAAATATTTTGACTATATACCATCTAGGATTGATATGTTTCCATTATTGAATCCAATTTTCATTGAAAAAATATTGGTGCAATTCTCTCTTTCCAAAAGTTACAAGTTTTCCACTCACCTCCCTTATAAAAGGTCACCCCAATCTCCACCTCTATCCACACATTAAAAACCAATTGTTTTGGAAAATAAATTATGAAATAAATTATAAAATTCCATCATACTATCCTATAATCTATAATTTTTATAGAAATCCAACGAAGTATTGCCTTTAGTGAAAACCAAAAGGAGATAGCCGAGGAAGAGGCAACGTTCATCAACAAATGTTTTTGTTTAATTTCTTCCTAAAACAACTTTCATTATTTTTATATCATTATTATATAATAACAAAATTATATTCCATTTACTAATATTTTTATATGTTAATTCTATAACCTAAAATCACACACACTTCGATCAAATGGGTTTTAAAATCATCATTCGGGTGCATGGAGAACTATAGCCTCACAAACCGATGCCAATCTTTTTTCCATTACCACCTTTTATGGTTAATAATAATGATGAAAATACTATTTATATATTATATTTATGATATTTATTTTTTATTTATAATTATTTAATAGTTATATTACAGAGACCTCCATTTTTTTCATTTTGTGGGAATATGATAACATCATTCTTGTGTATGGCGGACTAAAGCCTCACGAAGCGATGTGATTTGTTCAAACATCACATGGAATGTATAGGTAATATATATGACATAAAAATGATATTATAATGATAATATATATATATATATATATCATTATGTTTTATTTATTTTAAAAAGACTAGAAAATGGAAACCACGTTCATGAGTATGTACGACCTGCCGTCTCCATGACCGGTTTATTTCACTTACTATCACTAAATTTTTTGAATTATTATATATAAATATATAATAAATATATATTATATTAAAATAATGATATATATTCTGTATATTATGAAATCATGATCAAAATATGAGGGAAAAAATATATCAAATAAAAACTTATATGAAAAAAACCAGTTATTATCCAAAACGTAACATTATCATGGAATTGTTAATAAATAGGTAATACAATCTCATAATAAAGTAATATATAATATGATATATATAATTATATTTCTATAATATATTTATAATATATTTATAATTATTATACAATATTTTTTAATGAGTTTGATTAGAGTCAATACATAAGTTAGGGGATTTTCATCTCACTTTTACTTTATGTGAGACAAATGCCATATTCCACAGATGTTTATTTTATGTGGTGTATATACTTCCTAGGAATGTATTTTATGATGATTATACTAAAATTTATCTTCATTTACATATCCATTTCAGGATCTCTCATTCATGGGGTTTATAGTTCATAATTTACGATACTGGAAAATGATTTTTGTCTCAATTTTGTTTTGTTGAAATGTATGTTATGACATGCACCTATATTCTTTCATGAGGTGTATATAAAAACACATTGAACTTTAATATCATTAATTTATTTATTCTAATGATATTTATGTTACATTTTATATTATTCCTTCATGGGGCTTATGATTCAAGGTTACTAAATTGGTAATGTTCTTTTATTACAATTTAATCATTTATCAAGATTGTTTAAGATTACAATTCAAATATTGAAATCTCACGATCTTCCTATAAATAATTATCCTTAATTTTACCCCTATTGTTATTTATGATATCTTAATGTAATTGTACCATTTCACCTCTTTTTTACCTATGTTATTTAAGAAAATTGTTTTAATAAAATTCAACTTTATTTATGTCTTCTGTTAGAAATCTGTTTTCTTTTAGAAAAAATTATTTCAGAAAATGGTTTATCATATGTTTTTAAATTATATTTTCTACTCATTTTCAAATAAAATAATTTATAAAATATTTTATGTTTTAAAAGTATTTATAAATTATTTTTAATGCTTACATTATATGAGGTCAAGGTTAATTTAAAAGAAAAATGTTTTGAAATGGTTTTTTATTTTAAAAAGTTTTTTTTAATGATAAAATGATATTTTCCTCAAGAAATGTCGCAAATTAATTTTCAAATCATTATTTATAAGTTCAAAATATAATTTTAAATGAACATGGATTTAAAAATGTTTTATAAAAGTTATTTTCCAAGAAATGGTATTTCCCGTAATAAATATTCCAAGCGATCTTTAAAAATCATTCTCTATCTAGGATTACATACTTTGATATAATTTATGGTTTACTCGGGATATGTTCCATGGATACAATTCATCTTATTTATATGAATGGTTTATTTTTTGATTGCATGGTGTTTATGAAACATGTTTCCCTTCCATAGGTATACAATAAAAAAATTCTTATTAAACCGTATTCTATTCACGGGTTATACTAATAAAATCATTATCAAACCTATCAATTATCCTTAGGTTATGATATAATGAAATGTTTATAATACCCATTTTATTTAATAGGTTATGATATGAGGAATGTTTATGATATTTTGGAACACATTAATATATTTTCCACTCTATGATGGGTGGGACCTATATCTCCCTCAAATACATTGGGTAAATATTTATATATCTAAGGGGATTAAAATGTCTAGAGTGGGGCGTGAACCTAGTACAGTATAACTGGGATGCCACTAGGGATGGTGTTTTGTACAACCCAATAGGTATACCCCCATATGCGTGAACCTGATTACAAGTTCAATATGTTATATATAAACCTGATCACATGTTCACAATGTTATTCATAAACCTGATTACATGTTCAAAATGTTATGTATGGATCTGGTTACATGTCCATAAGTTCATGCGAGGGAATAATTTCACATCATAACATTAATGAGTGAATTTTATTCTAATTAACATGTCAACAATGTTATAATATGATGTGTATTCCATGAGTCTTTGTCTTATGCCAATTTTATGATCTCATGACTCGTGTTATCTGATTTCCTTATGATACATGTCTTATGGACTTCCCATATTTATGACTTGATTCATGTTTATATTCTTTTATATGAATTGAATGGATTTACAATGTTATTATCATGTTCACATACCTTGATGCTTATGTAATGCTCACATATCTTTCTTTTTGCCTCTTACTGATCATTTGATATCACACTTTCTTATGTTTCCCCTTATTATGATGAAAGTTGTTAAATAGGGTACACTTGTGAAGAGTAATAAAGTGTATTATCTTTATTATAGATATTAAAAACCATTCACCATGTTAAGAGATTATATTTCCATGTTTCCAATGGCACTAAAATATTATGGTCTTCAGGAATATGTTTGTATAATGTAATGAATATTCATCTAAAAAGATATAATATCCCTATATGAGAATCTTGGCCTCTATAGGAGTAAACTATAGTAATTTTTTCATTAAAGATATAGAGGCACTAACTTTATAGATAAAAGTTTGATATATATAATGATCAAAGCATATTATAGTACATATTCACAAACAATGAATTGCCCATGTTCTAGAGAAGACGGTTCGAACTGATTAAATATTATTACTATTTGATATATTCCTAACTTGGGAAAGTGAAAATAGTGGTCGATGCTTTGAGTCGAAAGGGGAATGAAAGATTATATATGATAAAGATCACAAAATAACCACTATTTATGGATTTCAAAAATATGGATTTGGATATATGGATGGAAGGGGAGAAATAATATCTTTCCCCAATGAGTGTTCAACCGTCTATCTAATTAAAGATTAAAGTGATAGAGAAGGATGGTGTGGAGCAACAGAAGATGGTAAAAAAATTTCCTTAGTTTTAAATTGGTTGTGATAGATTAATAAGCATTATGAATGATGATTTTATCCCCTTAATACCATTTTATAAGAAGGAGCTATTAAAGGAGGCTCAGAGTTCTTCATTATCTATTTGTCATGTAATTATGATTAAGTATAAAGATATAAGAGTATTTCAGGAGGGATGTCATGCATAGAGATATCACAAAGTTTGTATCTTGATACATCGTATCTCATTATGTTAATGTCCAGATAAAAAAATAAAATGTAATGTTATAACCAATATCCACACTACAATGGAAATGATAAAACATCACCATGTATTCTGTCATTGGAATCCCCAAAACATCGAAAGAGAATAATACTATATGAGTTGTAGTTGATCATATTGAAAACATAGAAATCCAAGTCAAAATTAAAGAAGATTAATATTTATATATTCTTGTCTAGATATACCTTAAGGATGTGGTAATTTGGAATGAAGTAACACATTCCATTATATCTGACAAGGATTTGAGGTTTACATTGAAGTTATGGAAAATTATATAACAAGATTTGGATATTATGTTATGATTTAGCACTGCATATCATCCTCGGATAAGTGGATAGTCTAATAAAATAGTTTAAATCCTATATAATATGATTATATCTTGATCTATGTATTTTAAAGAAGGTTTGGATCAAAACCCTCATATAGTTGAGTTTTCTTATAATAAAAGCTTGCAATCAAGCATTTAGATAGATCGTTATGAATCTATTTATGGAAGGAAGTGTAGAATGCCAATGTGTTGAGATAATATTGGATTAATAAAGCTATTGAGACCTAATCTAGCTAAAGAAATGGTTGATAAAGTTATAGCCATTCATCAATGTACAAGGGCAGTACAACGTTTTCAAAGAATATATTCTGATAATCATTGATGTTATTAGGAATTTGATGTTGGTGATAATTTTTTGATAATAATTTCTCTGTGGAATAAGGTAATGAAATTTTCAAATAAGGGAAAAATATTCACTAATTATATCAATAACTTATAATTTTTTGATTGTATCATGATGGTATCTTATTTATTAGCACTTCCACTAAACCTCTTTCAAGTATACAAAGTGTTCTATGTATCTCTCCTAAGGAAGTACACACCTAATCCTTCACATGTACTTAAATCAGTGTTACAAATACAATGAAATGATATTTATTATAAGGAAAAAATGGTTGATATTCTATTTATAAAAAGAATGTTCTTTAAAACAAGACCACTCTCCCAGTCAATGATTTTTTGTGAAACTACCTGATTAAGGAAGCTACATGGGAACCTAGGGATGTAATGAGGCATAAGTTTCCTCGATTGTTTGTACTAAAGTGATGGAATTTAGAGGGAGAAATTATGTTTAATTATGTTGTAGTTTAACACCCAATGATTGTATTATATATTTCTTTCAAATAAATTTAATTTCATTAATACGTTGTATTACACTCAAAACCAAGATTTAATGAATTGTGATATACTATTAATTTTATTATTCTTTAATATTGATCATTATAACTTAAAATTTAAATTTTATTGTATGAATATGAATAATTTTTTAAGAAATTAATTATAATGATTTAAGATAAATAAAATATATTTATAAATAAGTATTTAATTTTTAGAAAAGTATTTATATTCTTTAAAAATGATTTTTTTCTTTAAAAATGATTTGTGTATTTTTTCTGAATAAATAATAAGATGACAATTTTCAACTTTTAGTGAATTTATTTGAAAAACATAACTTCATTTTTATAATCAACAAGTAAAAATTTTCTTAGGATTAATTTTCTATAATTTTTTAAAAAGATTAATATTTCATTAAATCATTAAAAATACTATTTTTTATTAAAAACTTTATTTTATTTTAAATAATTTACAAATTAAAATATTTTTTAAAATAGTTGAAAATTAATATTACTTTAATAATTTATTATGAAACCAATTTATTTATTTTTATTAAATTCATATTTAATATTTATACTAAAACCTTCTATACTTATGAAACTATTCCCTTTGGAAAAAAACTTTTTTGTCATATTTACAGGTATAATTTTAAAATAAAATTTTCCAATTTTATGAAAATAATTTTTAAAAATAGATTAAATATCTAGAATAATAATAATTAATATTATCTAAAAATTTCAACTTAATTTTTGGTCAAGAATAATATTTAAAACAGTAAAAACTAATTGTCACAGTTAAAGATAAAATAGGTTTACTGGGGGATAAACTAAATTAGATAAATTGTGAGATGACCTATAAAAATGAAATAAATAAAATTTTATATCTATATTTAAAACTTATATCTTCTAATTTTCTAGAATTAATAATTTTGGGGACATGTGGCATGTTTAAAACATGGGTACACCTTTTTCACAACAAAAATTTCATGTGTGTGTCATCTCCCCCACTTATAATTAGGAACCCCCTCTCCCCTCCTCAATAAAATTTCAAAACCGTTTTTTGTACAATAACTGGCCTAATATCTTCGTTAATTTTTTAAAAACATCATTTAGTACTCATTTTTATTAGTGAACCCTCCAAATAAGGCATTAAATATAAACCTAAATAGGTTCTCCAAAGAAGATTTATAATTATTAAACTTTCTTTTTTTATTTAATTTCTTCTCACATATACATAAAATATTATTCAAATATTGTGAGAAAATAAAAATAATATCTCCCATATATTTACATGTAATTATTTTAATATAATAATCTATATTTATGCTTTCTTTTATTAAATGGGAAACGAAACTGTCGATCGTCTATACTGCAGACTACCACCTCGCGAATCGATATAATTTATTTTTGATCACCACCTATCACAGATAGAGATAAAGTGGTATTTAATATTTATATACATTATTTTTATAAAATTATTTTACTTATTTAATTATAATATAATATATATCTTTTTTACTTTCTATTCCTTGGGAATACAAAAACATCACTCATGTGTACAATAGACTACCGCCTTGTGAAGTGATATGATTAGTTTTTCACTTACACTTTAAATGAAAGCTAATAAAGATGAATTTTATAAAAATATATTATATATATGAAATAAAAATTAATCTTTAATGGTGATATTTTATTTACCTTCTCATTTTCTTTTCTTTGAGAAATGGAAATGTCATTCATACGTACGTATGACCTACCATCTCCATGAATAGTATAATTAATTTTATATCTTTAAATATAGTGGATTACTCTAAATAAACTTTTAATTAATATATATGATATTGATATCATGGTTAATATAATTAATATGATGTAACTATGATAATATTAAAGGGCCTAAAAATACCAAATCTAAACATACATGAAAAATAAAGAAATTACTACGTGATACATGATTTTAACAAGGACCTATTAATAAACTGGTAATAAAAGGTTATAATTAAATAATATATGGTATGATACATGTGAATATGATTCTATATAATATATATATATATAATATTTAATATAGGATTTTCTAACATCAATGACGTAAATTAGGACTTAAGTTGAAGGAATTTCGTCTCAAATTGGTCATTTGGGATATATGTCATGTTATGCACCTATAATCCTTTATGAGGCATATATAAAACCCATTTTACTTATTTTATCAAGAATTTATTTATCCTCATGACATTTAAATTTTTATTTGATATTATTTTTCATGGGGATTATTATTCAAAAGATACCAAAGTGATATAAGTGTTATGTAATAATCTAATTGTTTATTAGGATTGTTTATTATTATGCTTCCTATGATGAAATATTATTAAATATATCTTAATAATATCATTAATTTTATTATCCTATGGTCATTTCCTTAAAAATAAATGTTTTCCATTAATTTTCACATTTTATGTAATCAAGTGTTCAAAACAATTTCATAATTTAAATCTACTTTGTATCTCTATTCAACCGAAATTCCGTTTTCCTCTATGTCTATATTTTCTAAAAATATTCAATTTTTTTATTCTGCCAAAAATTTTAAAATTAATTTTTATCCATGTTTAATTTTTTTTAAATAATTAATGTAATATTATTTTCATTTTTTAAATGATGTATTATTATCTTTTATCACAAATTTAAAAGGAATATTTATTTTAAAATTTATATAATGAATGGTATTTTCTACTATCGTGATCATTTAATTTTTTAATGACTAAATCTTATGTTTCAAATATTATTTTTAATGAATTTTTTTTTCATATTTTTTTGTGAATGTTTGTTTTTAAGAAGTTTATTTTCAAAGTAAAAGATTATTTTCTTCAAGAAATGACCCAAGTGAACATTCAAAATCATATTACATCTAAGATGACATCCTCAAATATTAATTATGAATTAATAGTGATATAAACCAAGGATACCATCCTTACTCTTTATCTATATTTTTTATGTTTATGATGAAAAGATGTTTACGAAACCCATTTATTTTCAACTAGTTTTTCTATGATTAAATGTTTATAAAACCCATTTTTATGGGGTCTAATGAGATGTATATTTAATTATCTTATGGAAAACATATGAATTGTTTTTATTATGCGATGGTAGTTATATTATAACCATGGATGATGGTTGTTTTGTAACCAAGGATTGTGGTTACGTTTTAACAAATGATAGTGGTTACTTTGTAACCAAGGATGGTGGTCACGTTATAATCAAGGATGGGTGGGACCTATATCTACCTCCAATTCAATAGGTAAATATTGATATATTATAAGATAAATATTATTGGAATGTAAAGTAATCCATGTTTAATAAGGGACTTTATCCACTATGAATGTCCTGTGAGTGAACCTTGACTACTAGTTTTGGGGAGTGAACTTATTCCAGTATGATAACATTGGATATATGACATAACTACTAAGTGGAAAATTTTATATGACTATTTTATGGAAATAGTCTATTTGTTATGACAATGTTATGATCTCATGGAAAATTTTATTTATTAATTTAGGCTTAATGTTTTATTAATTTCTAATCATTATTAAATGAATCAAGATTATGTTCTTTGATTTGTAGCATATGGTTTCCAAATGTTACGTTCATGTTCATGTAAAATTATTATCATGTTTTCATTATAAAATCATTGATATATCCATTTTTTACCCTTACATAGCATTCTATCTCACCCTTTATTATGTTTTCTTTCCCCAAGTTATGAATAATGGTATTTTGTATGATGTGTCTAAGAATGCTTCTAGTTATGAAGAACTAAGTTGGATATGACATAAACCCAATAATAACTAGTAATTTATGGATCCATGTTTCCAAATTCACTAGACCTATATGATTATGGCATAGATCATTATGTTATTTAATTAATATTCATCTATTAATTTGTATTACATAGCATGAGATGTTTGGGTATTGACGTTGTGTGTGGTTTATGTGTGTGTGTGTGTGTGTATTTTGGTATTTTAATGTTACTTTTATAAATAAATTACCCACTTTGATTACCATGTACTGACCCCCATATGTTTTGGGGGTTGTTTTCCCCAATATCCATATAGTGGGGAATATATAGATGATTACCCCATCTTCTCTACTCTTTCTAAAGTAGTTATATCGGGAAATGGTTCATACGGTTAAAGTTCTTATCCCTTGATGAGAACAATGTTAGTGGAGACCTGAGATGATGAGAGGATGATATATATTGTGAGGGCCATGCATGGCCGGATTAGGGAATGATGTTAATGTTATTTATGTTCATGATATACAACTACACTGGTTGTGATGTTGTAAATGGTTTTATGAGGATGAAACATTGGAATAATTTATGAACAAGATGAAATAGATACCATCAATAGATATTGGGCCCTATAGGAGGTTGTGGTAGGTAGGGTTATGACCTAACCTACATTAGACATGGGTGGATATGTGGTGATGATATGGAATGGAAGGGGTGGGAGAAAATAATGTTTTACATTGATGAGAAAGAGTGGTAACTTAGGGTGAAGTGGATGTAGGTAATCTTTATTGATTATTTCTTGATACTGTATTACTACTTTCATGAATTATTTTGTGTGTGACACCTTGTGTGGATTGTTTTTTATATTCTATCTCAATATTTTTCATTTATTTATGTAATTACCAACCATTGGATTGTTTACACCCTTGATGCTAGTCGATAACCTGAGGCCTACTGGAGGTTGGACTCGGGAATCAAAAATTATCTTCACTATCATCCTAGGAGGGGTATTAGTAGAGTGGGGGTGGATTATGATAGAGTGGTATTAAAGGTTTTGTATGAGTGTTAACATGGAGTTTGGAGTTTTAAATTAGTGAGGCATACATGGGAATGGTAGGGAAATAATGTTAGTCATACATAGTGTGTTATTTAATAAAGGAGACCAGTTTGGACACATGCATTTAGAGCCCTAGTGATAAAAATCAAGGAAATTAAGATTACTAAACATACTTTGGGAGATAATGCTAAATGTCGGGTAGATACCTAAGAGTTTTTTATCCATCACACTTGTTTTCATTGGTGTTTGGATAATATGTATTTGGGAATTAAAATGGATTCAATTTATTAACTAAAATAAATTTCATCCTACCATTCTTATTATTCCATGACATTTTATTACATAGATGTATTTGATAATTTTTTGAATATAGTTTATGAGGTAGGGTTTTAGAATAATGATATAGTCATTTTTTGGAGAATAAATCTCATAGAGGAAGAAGATATGTGGGAGAGGGCGTTGTGTACTTTCTATCATTAGATTATATAATTGTATGAGGAGATTGTCTTCGATCATGAGACATAGCATTGGATAGTGGAGTTTGATATTTAATTTTGTTTAATTTGGGCCTAATATGTGTACTAGGTTCTACTGGTATTCAATTTTATGTGGGGAGCGGTGTTCTAGTGGTAGAAATTTGTCCTTTGAAACCAGAAGGAGGAGGATGTTTTTTAGGATGAATTTTAGAAAGAGTTTATTATGGAGTTTTTGTTATTGATGAAAAATAAAAAATGTAATACAAGATTCTATCCCTTCATCATAGGAGCCTCAGCATGTGCGAACTCATGTTCAGGTTTAAGGACCTCTTTTTTTTCTCATGATTACTATGCATACAAGTATTATAGAGAATAATGTCTTAAGGAGGTGATGTACCATGTGTTCAGATATACAGTCACCCCATTATACTTCTTATGTATCTGTCAGTGTAGAAGAATTTTTAATTGATGGAGTTTATGTACTATTAATGAGGAGTGCCTCAAGAGGGAGGCTGACAGTGCATCTTGAGGGGTAGAGCATTAGGGGGGATCATATATTCCCGAGAAATCAAGGTTCTAATCATTAGGGAGTTGATTACAATATCCTACTTCATGAATTGTTAGGGTTAGTGTTTCTTTATTATCATCCATGGAATTCAACAAGATTTTAATATATATATATATATATATATATATATCTTACCTTAAGGTTAATATAATTTTTTTGATACAATTATCCTCATGCATAACAAAATTAAAACAAACACAAAAATCTTAAAATAAAATTAAAATAATAGTTATATAGTTTCCTTAGGATTGGAATTTGTAAATAAGGGTAACCATATTATTAAATTTCTATATAATATAAAATAATGAAAATTCAATAATAAATTAAATTTGAATAAATAATTTTATGGATAAAATATATTTTCTTTAAAATATTCTATTTTATACACCGTTATTTTTATAATTTTATAGTTAAATAATATTTTTAATGGAATTTATGGATAATATATACAATTAAATATTTCAACATCCATCCAATATTTTTTACTAGTAATGTAGTAAATTTATTTTATTCTTATAAGATACATGTTTCATAATTGTTTTATGTGATATGCTTTATTATATTAAATTTTTATTTATCAATTTTAGAAATTGAATCATATAATTTTTTTTGAAAATTTTATAATACTATGAACAAAATAATTAATGGGTTAATTTCATTTTTAGGCATATAATTATGTTACCACATTAAATATGAGTTACCATGGTAAAATAGTTAGTTTTCATTGAATTCTAAATTTCAAAATATTGTGATTTTAAATTGAGATGATCTATTTTAAATTAAAGGATATAATATTTTTTAAACATGTATTTAAATAAAATAACATTATTTTAATTGGTAATCAATGTTAAATAATATTAAGAATACATAATGATAAAAAATTCATTTTTATATAGAAACAGTTTTCCAACACATTATATGTTTTAATTTAATTTTTTTTTCATATTTAGTAAGAGAATTAGATTAAATAGTTTCCAAAATAAGATTCATCACGACAAAATATGTTATGTAGGGTCATCTTAAATTTTAATTATTATTAAAACTTTGATGGTTAAATTTTAATCAAGATTACCAAGTGTTAAAATTACAAATCTAATATGGATCAAATTTTACTAAATAAATTTGATACATAAACCTTATAAAATAAAATTTATTGGTTATAAAATAATAGGTACATATCTCATCATCATTTCCCCTCTTAATTCACCAAACACACTAAACCCACCTAACCCCCATGTGATATTATTCTTACTCCTTAAAAAAGTTTTGTTTCCATGAAAAAGACCATTTTTCACTAATTAAATGATCTCACTACCATAAATTACCTCATTCCTCTCCAAAATAAAAAAATTATCATGAATTTTCTTTCTATATCACTCTCTAAATCACTCCCAAGTAGCTTCTATAGTTATAATGATTCCTCCTAATCTTTCCGAAGCTACTAAGTAAAGTAAGGGTTCTCCTCCACCACCTCCTTTTGATTCAAGTAATTATTTTGTGATAAGAAACTTTTATTTTAATAATATTATATATCAATGTGTTTTTAATAATTCCAGTAATATAAAAATTATGAACTATGAATGTGAAAATACCATTATCTATCATTAAATCCATTTTATAATCCCTTTTGGATAGTCATCACACTACTGAAATCACTCCATGATAATTTCCATCCTCTTTTAAATTCAATAATTTCCATTGTTATAATCCATTTAATTTCCATTTGAATATGATTAAACATATAAATAATCAATATTTTACTTTCTAAATTATTTCCTATTAATGAGATAACACCCTTATCACTCATTATACCAGTTTCATAACCCATTTTGTATACTCCTCATGTTGCTAAAGTCACTCACCGATTTTCTATGCCACACTTTCATTTTGTAGAACTTTTTATTTTCATGCTATTATTAAAAAATGTGGTTATAAAGAAAAATATTTTTCTACATTATTACTTATTTATGATATAATACCATTCCCTCTCACTAAACCCATTATATAATCCATTTTTATACCCATCGTGCTATATAAATCACTCCTTGGTTTTCTATGTCAGTTTTTCATATTTTAACAACATAAATATTATATAATTAATGGTTATAAAATTTAATATGTATGAATATGTTTCTAAAATATATTATTAATAATGTTTTTTTGGTTATAATAGATTTTAGGGTGTGTCTGAAGAAATGGGAAACAAAGGTATTTGTTTCTTGTTCTCAATTAAGACTCTTTGTGACATTATATTTCTTCACAATTTCTCCATGTATGTTTTTTTATTTTGAGTTACATATCATGAATTTATTTGAATATACAATAATGAAACACATATGATATAAAAATCCCAACCAATATCATTTATTCATTATTATTTTGATTCAGGTAATACCCAAATTGTATGTTTTTTGATTAATCAAACTCCCTTTCTGAGTTATAATGTTTCATGTTGAACTTATTACATGTATACTTATATTATTCTACCTTAATATTTTATATTGTAAATTATATTTTTATTTTTGTTTAATGAAACTTTTTATTTAAATATTCTCCCTATATGAATTTAATCCCTATAAAATCAATACATTGTTAATAATAATTTACATTCTTTTTAACACTGATTTACCTCCATGTCCTTGTTTTACCTTCTTATCAATGTTATTCTTTCCTATTTGGGAACCCAATTATGTTTTAGATCATATAATCCTCATAATTAGCCATAAATAGTTTTAAAATAATTTTTTATACTTTTTTGATGATTTGGTCTTCAACAAAGGTATTTTAGAATATAAAAAGGGATCTTCTAGACCGCCCACATTAGTCATTACTTATAAATTTTCTTTCTTTTTATCAAATTTTCAATATCTCATTATTATGTATTTATTCAATATTATATGTGTATGTATCTTAAATATATACATATTTTACTATATCTTTCTTTATTGGGGATAATATATATTTATAGTTCCCTTTGAAATTCCCACTTTTATGTAACCTCGACATAAGGGAACATTCAGATTTCATATTTCATGAAAAGTGACACCTCCATATTTTTTTAACATGAATAGATTTTGAAAATCATCATTATTTTTTGTAAAACCATTGTTTTCTAATTATTTTCTATTGTTAAATAGTAACCTATTTTTTTCCTTAAAATCTCATACGATAATTTCAAAAATAATCACTTATATGATTAATTTTTATTCTTATTTATCCTTAAAACTTCTCATGAATTTTCCTACACTAGAAAATAATGTTAAAAAAATCTATTTATTTTTTAAAACATGAACATAAAAAATTATTTAATCCCTTTTTCTGTTGAGAACGCTTACGATATTTCCTTCAGTTATGTTAGGAGACATTATTTTAGCACCACTAATTTTTTGATTTTACAAAATAAATAACTTTGAGGCAAAGTGAGAACCAACAAAAATACAATGCCATGAGAAGGAACCATTGGTGGGCTGGGCAAAGAACCCTATCTAGGACCAGCCTCACCCACAAAACACCACTAAGCAGCCCATGAAAACAACAAGAAAACCAAAAATGGGCAGCCCAAGGAGGACCGACCTCACCTTTCCTCGAATGTAGTGCCACTGCACCAGGGACCGTCCATCCATGATCGCCGGACCACTGACTCCGAGAGCAAGAGGAGGACCACCCGAGATGAAATGAAACTCAAGTAGGCAATATTGAACCATATAAAACAAAAAAATAACATCAAACCACACCAAAACCACTATAGAGGATGACCGATGAGAAGATCATCATGAGCAACACTCAAGTACCGCAAATCATCTGAAACCAAGCCAAAATCGGAGATCAGATCCAACCGTCGCACCACTGAGAAAGCCATAATTAAAGGAACAATGTTGGAGTAGGTATACAGAAAAACCATAACATGGAGCCCCTCTAACGCAGAATAGATAAACCGAGAAACCTGTAAGATGCACGCTTCTGGGCCCGAAAATCTAACACAAATACCATGAAGAAAACCTGAAAGATTGGGAGGAGAACTGTGAAAGGAATGCGGCCAAATCTGGGCTTTCATGAGTTCGCCACCTGCGACCTCGTAGTGAAACATGTATTAATATACATATTTTTATTTTCATTATTTGATGTGTAGGAATAGAATTATATGGATCTAGAATTAATTTTCTAGAGGATTAATCTTATGTGATACCATATATGTTTCATTGGAGGTTATCCTAAGCCCACTATCTTATGTGGAGTGTGGCCTCAAAATCATACAACCCAAAAATTTATTATGTAAATATTTACATATGATCATATAATATTAAAGGGAATGGAGAGTAAAACCAATCTTCCAAGGGACTCTATCCACTTTGTATATATGAATGAGGAGTGCACCCAATCCTCTCTGGGACATTGTCCACTATGTGATGATGGTATTGGGACCTTTGATCGTGAGGGAATTTTTTATGCTGATTAAACATAATTATGATTACTTGATCATTTTATATTATTTATTTCTGTCATTTTTCCATGATTATCTCATACTATTATGTAATTTTACATGCATTTTGAGATTACTTGTCCTTACTTCATAATTTATTGAGAAATATTATTTTCCAAAGTTATTTTTAATAATATATTTCTCTATGAACAAGTATTATAATAATCTTATGATAAAATTCTTGATGATATTTTAATTATTTTTTCCCTTACTGAGCATTTGAGATCTCATATTTCTTTTTTCCCCTTCCTTGAGATATAAAGATACGTGTAACTTATGATATGTCTATAAGGGTATCCAATAGATTATGATTATAGGGGATTGATCACATGATTTTAAAGTAATATAACTTTATAAAATGTCCTCAATGGTAGTAAAATAAACTATTATCTGAGATACATGAGATTTTTTGTGGATTTACTATCTAAATTATAAAAATTATGTAAATTAAATATATGTTTAGCTTTAGTAGTTATAGTTGGAATCAAAGGAGGGTTTCTTTATTTTTGAGGATTATTTTAGTAGTTTTGGGGATTATAATTAGACAACATTAGTGAAAAACATATGGATAAGTCAATGGGATATGTCTAAATAAGATAACATCAATAAAATGGCGACGTTGAGATTGTGTGGTTTTCCAGGAAATAAAATCCATTTCAAGATGCTATATGTGAATGTAGTCTCTATAATATATGTACCTAGGGGTGGTAACCAAGAAATGGGTGTATTGGGTATTAAATCTATCTTCTCCTAGTGAATGAAAAGGAGGCCTAACTCCACACCTAGTTTGACAATCCCGAGGGATATTATACGATCGATCATAATCACTTTTTGATTCATTATGGAATAATATATTATGTTAAAGGGTTAGGTTAAGGGGTATGAGGGAAACCAAACTAAAAAATATATATTTAACTAAGAGTGACTTATGTTTAAATAAATGCTAAAATGATGGTTTCAAAGAGAAATACTTTCCTTGGTTTAGTTTTCATAATATAATTTATGACAATTCTCTTATGATGTTAATTGAAAATTGCTCACATAAATTCCTTTTGTTTTCAATAATGGATGAAACCTGAATGAATAATGTTAACAATGGATACGATGGAAAAATTGGAGATTTCCTCAATAAGTAACTTAATAAGATAAGATAAAGAGTGAGAACAATTGTGATTATTACCAACTAGGTATACTGAATTATTATTAAAAATGTGGACTTATTTGAGTTTAAAAACACGCCAAAAATGTGAAGTATAAATTCTAATGTGGAGTTAAGAACAATGATCATCCAATAAAAATGTGTGAGTGTTTTATTTTTATCTTATTTAGACCACGTCATTTTACATAAAATATTTTCTATGGACATAAAATCAACCCCTTGTTTGAATGATGTTGAATTATTAATAAAAAATTCTAGTGGTATAATTATTTTATTCTAGTATATAATTACCCACTGGTAGATGTTTATAGGATATTGTTTCCTATAGAATCCTTTTATCCTTATTTTAATCAGATTTGATGTGATATAAGGATGTAATTGAACATCTCCACGAATATACCATTATAATTTCATAGATAGGAAAGAACATTAAAAATCCAAAATCAACCCATGATCACTTATTGGTACAAGGAATTTTATATACTCCATTTAAATAAAATTCTCAATATATTGGGATATTTATCATAAATGGCTAGAGAAAAAATTCAATGTTAGTTATATTCCTATTATAATCGAAAAGATAAGGTCACCAATCAAAAATTAGATAATAAATATGAAACATCATTATAAATATAATCTCAATTCATATTTACCTTTTAGATAAAATTAATATAATATTATTAGTTAATGGAAATTAAAAATGTGGGGTTTCAATTTTATTAAGGAGGGATAATTTAACACCTTAGGATTTTACTATATATATATGTTGCAAATAAAAAAATCTACTGTGTTCGATACGTTTCTCCACATGCATCACCTGATGAAAAACAACTATGAAACCTTTTATTAAAATTAATATAATCATTTTAATGTGGTTATAGGATTGGTGGGTATATATAAGGGTTATTGTATTATGGAATTTATATAGAAAGAGGAAAATGTTAACACATTAATAAAATTCTACAGGAATAAATCATTTTATGAGTAAATATATTTTCATAAAAAATACCCTTTTATGCATAATTAATTTTATTATATTATGATCAAATAATGTTTTAAGTGGACATTATTGATAATATATATTATAAAATAAGTTAGCATCAATCGAAGAGTTACTACATAGAAAATAATAAATTTATTTTATGCCTAGAAGATACATGTTTCCAAACAATATTTTTATAGACCATGCCTGATTATAATAAATTAGTTTTAACACATTTAGAAATTGAATCATATAAAATGATTTGAATATTTTTATTCAGTATTATAAAATTAATTAATTGGTTTGATTTCATTTTTAGGAAGAAAATTGGGATACCAATGTAAATAATAGTTACCAAGATAAACCAATTACTTTTCCAGGAATAATAATTTTCCAAATATTTTTCTTCTAAATTAAATTAATCTATTTTAAAATAAATAAGATAATATATTTATTAAACATATATTTAAATAAAATAAAACTCTTTTATTTTGTAATCAATGTTAAATAATATTAATAATACATAATTATTAAAATGATATTTTTCTATAAGAACAATTTGTCAAAAAATCATATGTTTTAATTTAAAATATAATTTTATAATTTTTAGAAACATAATTATATTAAAGGAAGTCCAAATTTATATTAATCATATCTATGTTTGTTAATAAGGGAAATATTATATTTCAAGTAATAAAATAATTACCATTATTAAATTTTATTCAATATAAATAAGTTTTGAGATGTGTAATCTAAAGTGGATTGAATTTTACTAAATCACTTTGATAGTTAGACCTTATAGAATACTATTATTAGGTTATAAATTCATTCCTTGTTGTATCAAAAACATTTTCACACCAAACATACCTAAGTCACCTAACCCGCCCAACCAACCTAACACCCATGTGATACCATTCTGACCTCTTACCTAAAATTAGTTTCTTTGAAAAGTCTCTCTTTTTCACATATAAAATGAGATCACTCCCAACCATTATCTAGTCCTTATCTACCCTAAAGGAATTTATCATAATGTTCCATCTTCCCACCCTCTTTGAATCCATCCAAAAGAGTTCCTATGTTTCTTAAGAGCCCTCCCAAGATATTTGAATCTTCTTAGTAATATATGATTTCTTCCCCTACCCCTAATTATTATTCAATTTATTGTTTTGTTATAATATATGTTTATTTACATATGATAATTGTTTTATCTACACATAAAAAATCCTTTACTTTCCAAATGATACATTTTTATGAGATATAACCATTTAATCACTTTAAGGCCATTTCATAATTGTAATAACATTGGTTTTTTTGGATTAGTCCTTTGAATTTTTTTATCTATATATCTGTATTTTTAATCAGAGATGGCATGGTCTTTGGGTATCTCAAGAACCCAGAATTAATATATTAAAAATATTACTATATTTTAAATCACACTTATAGATCTTTTTGGTTTAAATGATTTACATGTTTCTTGGGACCTTATATGGGAAATCTGAGACCACATTTGATTATAGAACATGGGGTTTACCTTAGGCTCAACCTAATGTTTGTCGACATCAAATTTTTTATTGAAGGCTATAGTTAGTGGTGCATTTAGTAAAAAATAATTATTGAATTTATTTTATTTTAAATTCCATAAACTACCCCTTTATTTATAAGTACAATGTAATAATAATGTTCTAGGGTCAGCAGTATAACCCTAAGAGATCAGAGAGTGAGAGGAGGAGAGCTCCATTGGAAATTGGGAGTATGGATTAATGAAGAAGGATCATGAGATTTTGAGGTTGAGAAAAAAACAATGGATCTACTTCTTTATCTCTATTGGATGTGTTCTTTACTATTGATCCATCCATAACTAAGGTAGCAATTTTTATTTTTTGGTTTTATTTCTTTGATTTATGGTTATGTATGGATTTAATTACCTTCTTTAATTTTTTCATTTGATTACCATTCTTTACATGAGCCTGAATATGAATTTTGTTAATTACACTGAATTTATATTTTGTATTCTATGATTTTACCCATTTGATTCTACAATTTATGATATTTTCCCATATTTCATCATCCAATGACACTCAGAACCTTTTTTCATAGACATTTATATGCATCATTCGTTATGTTCTTTTACATTGGCCCATTGGGTTTGTAGTTCAACCTTGTAGGGGTAGTTTTGAACATGGATGAACCCCATGATTTGTGCTGGTTATCTGAAAATTAGAAGTATTAATCATTTTCAAGTGGATCATGATGGATTCATGGTGATGGGTGTTTCATATGAGTTTTGGGACCCATAAAGATGGTATAGGAAAGAAATGATCATGTAAGGGTGACTTGATTTCTGATTTCCAACAACCAAGGTCAAGAATCGATGGATGACTATGGTTCCCTTTAGTTTTTATGGTAAAATGTTTATATTAGATGTAGTGAAGGTGGATCAAGAGTTCATGTGAATACTAGGATTTACTGCCTATAAAATACAAAACTATACACCATATAATATTGAATGACACATTTCATGTACTTTGAATACCATGGTTGCAAGAGTTTTTGCAGAATTGAGGATCCCATGCTTTTTTGTTGGGCCCACACACCATATGACCCTACCTGAGAGGTTAATTCATGTGCCAATAGTACACACCCATGACCCCATGTGGTTAGAGATGCTATGTACTCAGTGGGACATGATGTTTATACGTATATGGCTAGCTGAGTTATGTTACAGGTGTACATGACCAAGACCTTAGGTATACATGCACACTGTGTTCCTATGTGGAAAACCTATGTAATTTGGCATGGATTCACAATCCATTTACAACGGAGAACATTCCCAAGAAACGTGGTGAGGCCACACACCATTTTACTCCACATACATGTCATGTAATTCTAGCAATATCTTTCATATTCTTTACCTCCTTCTTCAAAACCTATATTCTAGCCCCTGAGTATCCTATCTTAAGTGATTTTTCATGAATAATGCAATAGTATACTTTATTTTGGCATGTGATAATTGTTGTAAGGTTCACTAAGAATGAAACTTATTTAGGTGAAATTTGAGTGAGGAAATTTATTAGGAAGGATTATCAGAGATATCAGGATTGGAAACCCCTCATCACATATGGTGATGGATCCCTCAAACTCTTTCCTAAGGAGGAGTGCTACCCCCTCATGATATATTGGGAGAAAGTCATCTATATATCGAGTGTTACCCCTATAAAGCACTCAGAGATGGGTCCTATATCTACTGAGTGGTATCCAACGAACACATTAAGACATAGTACCTATATCTACTGAGTGACACAACCTAAATGTACTAGGATGTGGGTCCTCATCTTGATATTTCCCCCTATCAGTTGTAGAGCCCAATGGCATGTTGCAAGTCCACCACACAGATTTATTGTATTGCTTCATGTGATTTTGGGCATTATATAAGGAACCTTGGAGGTATAGATAAACTCATCATCCTTAGATGGGTTATAGAGATCGAGTTCCCCTTTCTATTTCAACTAGGTTTCTTTATGAGCATGTGTGTTGGGTTTTCTGTACCTATTTCTATCAGTTGAGTTGAATTCTATTGTGTTTTTTCTCCATTTTGTATGTTGGGGAATCCTATTGGGTGTGTTTATACTCACCCCTACATTGTATTGGATAGTATGTGTTGTGTCTTATATAGATAATAGATATATCAACAGGGACATTAGTATAGCATAATGATACATCGGTGAATTGATCGTATTCAGTGGTTGGATGTGGAGAACAGGAGCAGGGATCTCTCAGTTTAACCCCTTCTTCGAATTATTTTTAGGATAGAACTTCATTTGTGGTTGGACATGTATTTTTACCCTTTACAAATTGGTTTATATTATTTTACTCTAATTTATTCCTAAAGGTTATTCCTTGCACAATTATACTTTATATGTGGAAGCCTTTTGTTACTCATGATCACGTTTTTAGGGAGATGGTTTTTTTCATGCAAACATGTACATTAGGACATAGCCTCACATTTAATTTAATGACTTCATAGAACTTTTCTATATCCCCTATCTTATTGGAGGTTGTCTTGGGGTGTCACACTCATCTTGATAACGGCTAGGCCATACTCGATGGGTCTATTTATGAGACAATGGAATCAAAAGAGTTTGTCATCATGTCGAAATTGGAGTGGGACCCATAGAGGGGATTGGTTGAGAATTTATTGAAATGGTGTTAGAGTGTTCGAGTGTGGATTTAATACTTGGGAACACATTGTTATTTTCATGTCCAACATATCCATTCACCAGGACTCTATCCACCTGGTGTCCCTCTTCTATGATTATGTCCTTTGACTATCCTTCTTCATTACAAACTATATATATTATCATCTAACTGTCATATGTCTTGGTGAATATGATCACATGAGTGAGGAGAAAAAAGTTTAGGGAACATCTCATGAGGTGACTCTTCCTGTTGAGTAAAGATTTGTGCCACTACATGTTGAGAATAAGAATGTTCCATCAGATTAGGATGATGATGCACATATCCTTAGTGCTCAACATGAGTTCCAACATCAGATACCACTATGGTTTCATAGAAATCTAGACCCTCAGGTAGTCTATTATTATCTTTAGTCTGTAATTTAAGTCTTCGGGATTTTTTAGGCCTTTGTGGATTAAATGGTTGAACTTATATATAATATTTTTCATGGTCCAATAGAGCACTGGAAGATATTGATCACCTTGATGCATGATGGGGTGATTATATCATAGAAATAATTCTAGAAAATGTTTCTTGATGAGTACTACCCCCATATCTTGTGCTCAAAATATATTTAGGATCCTATAAAGCCATATTAGTGTGATATGATGGTTTCTAAGAATGCTTAAAGGCTCATTGTCCTCATGTATTACACCCTTCACCTGTTATGAGATGGTTTCCTATTGATACAGAAGCTTGAGAAGGGATTATATAGAGAAATTCATGCTTGAATAGTCTCTTTATTCAATCCACTTTATGATGGTGTGCTTTCATGGACTCTAGTTATAGAGATATTCCTAGAAAAGGGACATTGTGTGGCTATATTTATTAGTAGATATCACGGGGTTAAGTCATCTCTAGCGACTAGTAAATGTCAGTCATCAGGGTCATGACACTTGAGATCTACACATTATTGGACTTAGGTATGTGGGTCAGTGTTTGAGGGATCACATAGGCGGTCCAATTATCCTTGAGAGGGGTGATTCTATAATTATGAAAGGAAATGCCATATGGCTCAGGATATTTCATCTTGATGTGATGAGAATGAATGTAATGTAGTGGATGAACAACCATGACATAAGTAACTTCATGATTAGGGATCTCCTAGGCTTATTTTGGGAAACTACCAAGGCAGAGATGATGGTAGAGGAGTAGGTGTAAATTTGGATGGAGGATTTTCGGGTGGATAACAATGTTATGAAATCCCCAACCCTATAACTAGGCGGCTCACATAAGGCTTAAAGAGCTAGAATACGGGGATGCAGGAAGTTATAGGCCACAGAGGGCTATGACTTGGCTTCACAATGAGATGATTTAAGGTATAATATGTATCTTTTCTACTATTAATCTATTATTTATAGACACATGTAGGTTATTAATTCAACTCTATATCCCATATGCAAGAGATATAACTCCCTATTGAGACCTTAAACCAACAATTATGGCAGAAGGTTTTAATATGGTGTGATTCTTCTGTATCACTTACTTCTCTGCAGTGTGAGTTGAAATTCAGTGGAGATTGTATCTTATTATACCTATTAGTTGTTAAAATGAAATCATATAATTTAATATTGGATATAGAATATTTTTTAATAGTGTTTGACTAGATTTTCTGTCATCACAGGCATGTTATATGCCTTCAGACAAATGTGATCATATTCTATTTTGTAGGAAAGAGTGGTATCACAGTTGAGTGAGTGGGATTTTTATATAAGAAGTTAAAACCCATAACCCATCACCTATAGAAAATAACCCTTGAATTTGTTGAATCAGTAGTCATATTACCTCCTTTTATAGTGAAAGAATACATAGATATCTCCCCTGAAGATGTTTCAGGACTACCTCCAAGGAAAGAGGTGGACTTCTGTATAGAAATGCACCACTAAATTGATATATTCTACAACATATCAGATGGATATTATTGATATTTGAAAGAACTAGGTGTAATTTTTGGACCTTTAAGGGATATGTTTTATCATACCCAATGTGTCCACCAATGAAGCTCTGGTTTTTCTCATGAAAAATTCATAAGGGATCATGAGGAATTTTTTTAATTATCATCACATGAATCAATTAATGATAAGAAAAAATTATTGATTACCGAGGATTGATGATCTATTTAATTAATTGAGAGGTGAGAGTTGGTTCTTGAAGATCGATCTTAGGTCCAACTACCACTAGTTGAGTATTTTTGAGGTTGATATTTTGAATAATATATTCTATTTTTGCTACAGATATTAAGATTTTCCAATAATACATTTTGTTATTAATAATCCCCACATTGTGTTCATGGATCTTATGAACCAAATATTCCCAATCATTTAGTGTGTTTCAGTGGATAATCATGAAAAGTATTTGAAAATGGCCTTGGACTTACTTTGAGATGACTATATTTATGGTAATATCTCAAAGTACCCGTTATATATTTATATGGTCCACTTATTGGGGAATTTCATATCTTAGCATGGGTTATGTGTTTACTTGATCAATATTGATATAGTTCATTCATGTGATCCACCAAGAGAATGTTAGAGGTGTGGTGTTTTATTATATTGGAGAGGAACTATAGGAGGTTCAAGGAAGAAATTTCTAAGATATCATCCTCTATGACCACCTTGATGTAGAAATGGAATAATTTTTCCTAGACTAAGCAGTGTTATGGATCCTTCAAGGAGATCATGTGGAGGTTGACTGGTGACCCCATTTTGAGAGTACCAATGTAAGGTGTTGAGTATATATTGTTTTGCAATGTCTTTAGAGTTGGGATCAATAATGGGTTGATGCAGAGGTAAGAAATGATCAGATATGGGTCGTGGTAGTTGATACCCCATGAGAAGAACCACATGACTGATGAACAATAGTTAGAAGCGATAGTCTTCACTCAAAAGATGTTGAGGAAATATATTATGGGTGAAAGTATTCTTGTTTACTTATACCACTAGATTATAATGTACAAATTCACCTAGAGAGACCATAACCTAATATTAAGGCATTGTCTAGAGTTCTTATAGGACTACGACTTTGAAATAATTTATAATTTTGGAAAGGGAAACATGGTACCAGATACCCTTAGCAATAAGTCATTTTCACCCTTGGAAGATGAGGTATCTGAGTAGCTGGCATCATTGCAGCTAACCCTAGTGGATGATAAAGGTGTGTTTTTACTTTAATAGATGATGGTTAATCCACTTATTAATCATGTGAGAGATGAAAAGTTCAGTGACATTTACTATGAAGTTCTACACTACAAGATATTTTCAAGAGATACACTAGATGGATTTTATGAAGGAGGGGAGAACATCAATTTTTTCTAGGGAAGTATGATGGTTTTGGTCACATGTCATGAGGAGGTGATGTAGGAGTTTCATACATCCCCATAGATTTATATCATAGTGTGTAAAATATTGATAGGGATCTTTAGTGACAGTTCTAATGGGTTGGAATGATTCAGATCATTGTCAAGATTGTCTCTTGGTGCCTCACATGTCAACATGTAAATGATGAACATAAGGTTCTAATAGGGTTGTCATAACTTCTTGAGATACTAAAGTGGAAGTGAGATAACACACACACACACACACACATATATATATATTGAATTTATGGTAGATATTCTATGGAAAACAAAAGGCCACAATGCTATCGGGGTTATTATTTACTGAATTACCAAGTTGTAACATTTCCTTTCCATCAGGGAGTAGAGTTCCATTGAGAGTTTAGGGAAGTAGTGCTTGTAGAAGATTGTATGAATTATGGGGGTAACCATGATGATTGTATCTAATTGTAATTCTTGGTACACATCATAGTCTTTGAGAGATCTTTATGAGGTTTTTGGGACCTAGTTAAGGATGAGCATTGTGTTTCACCCCTAGAGGATGGGAAGATTGAGAAAAATACCTTATTATTAGAGGATATTATGATGGAATATGTGTTGGACTTCCACCAATGTTAGGAGGATCACTTCCCATTGGTATAGTTTGGTTATACTAAAAACTACCACTTTATTATCATCATTGAACCATTTGAGGCCCTATATATAAGTCCCTATGAGTCACCCTTTTTCTAGACTAAGATTGGGAAGTCACATCTATTTGTGTCAGATATGATGCATGAGACCGTAGGGAAGGTTCAAGTGATCCATGATCATATGAGCACTACCTAGATTCGATAGAAATATTATGCATATCAATATCATAGTCCATTGGAGTTCAACCTGTGAGACTATATTTTCAAGAAATTATCCCCATGATAAGGATTTTAATGATTTTTCAAACGATAAAATCCATCCCCAATATTCATCGGGATGTCTATGATACTAAAAAGGTTTGGTGATGTTGATTACTACTTGGTCATTCCCCCATAGTTGGAGTAAGTGCGTGAACTCTTCCACATGTTTCAGATGGGGAGGTATGTGCATGAAACTATGCACATTTTTTTTACTGTGGATAGTTGTACATTGATGATGGATCCACTTTTTTGGAATACTCAATGATGATCAATGATTGGAAAGAGAGGATACTCATTCTCTTTGGAATCCAATGAGCATGTAGGAGGGTTCTTGGCAGCATGATATCTATATGTGAGCTAATTAACCCCATCATTTAGATTATATTGTGCTTTTATAAGAAAAAATACTTGAAAGAGGGGATAATTTAATAATTATAATTTTTTTCTAGATTAGACCATTGAATATATTTATATATATACCTGTATTTTTCTTCAATGTTAGTGCAGTGATTGGGTGTCTCTAGACACCAAAATTAATATATTAAAAATATTAATATATATTAAAGAACATGTATAAATCATTTCAGTTTAAATGGTTTTACCATTATTGGGGACCATACAAGGGAAATATGAAACAATGGTTTATTCTAGAATGACTAGTTTACCTTAAGTGCGACTTAAATTTCATTGGCATTAGAAATTTTATGGAAGGAATCTATTGTTGGTGAATTTGTTAAAATAAATAATTCATTTGTTTATTTTATTTAATATTAAAAAACCTAACTCTCCCTTTATAAATACCATGTTATGGAAAATCCTCAAACATAGCTATATAACTTTGGAATATTAGAGAGTGAGAGGAGGATATCTCCATTAGAAACCAAGAGTAGGGATCTATGATGAACAATCATGGGATAATGAGAAAGAAGAAAATATATAATATATAATTCTCCTCCACTGTATGTTTTATATGATTCTATGTTTCGAAATACACTAATACATTTTGGTTTTGGAGTGTATCATAATTATATGTAATAAATATTTATTTAATAAGATGTAATATTTATATAAGAAATTTTTTGGGTCACTATAATTACCCTCCCAAAAATCACATTATCAGTGTTTATGTTTATGGAAATATATCATTGTTTATAAGAAGTAAAGAATATAAAAAACATTTTTTGTAATGGGAATTATTATATATTGTTTTAGAGGTGTGAGTTATTCATTATCTGTGTGAATAGAAATTTTTTTTCTATTATTTATAAATAGTATCTTATAGTAAGTTAAAAAATATTAGGACTCAAGAAAAATATTTGGTTTTAGGGTGACTTCATTGGGATTTAAATATTATAATTTTATTTTCCTCATAAAAAATTAGTATCATTCTTGTTATATAGAATAAACTCATTATTTTGGATAACCCTATTGAGTACAATTATTGACATCTAGATCTATATTTATGCATTTTTATTTATATTGATGTAGGTCACTAGAAATATATTATCTATGGAGTGGAAATTGAGTATATATTTTTCAAAATAATTATTAAATAGTTTTTTCAGAGATATTCTGATATATTTAAAATTCTATTGATTTTTATTTAATAATTTCATGGGGGTCTTGGATAATGTTTTGAAATTTTGTTTTTATACATTTATTACTAATATTTATTTATATTTATTGTGGGTATTATTTTTTAGTATTTACATTATTTATTAATTCTATTTACAGTAGCCGATGACAATGGATGCAGTACTTCTAAAGGAAAATGCCTTCTATTCAAGTTACTAATAACCTTAATGATAGACTTTTACCTCTATCCTATTTAATTTTTTATTAGAGATGATATCTCAACAACATCTGTTACTTGAGATGGCATCCAGTGGGGTTATTCCATGAAATTTATTCATTAGTATCATGAAATGATAAAAATCGTGAGTATCCACATTAAATAATATTTTCCACCTGAGTATCTCAACCTCCATCCTTAAAAAATAGGTCATAGTGCTATATTTTGTTTATATATATATATATATATATATCATTTTTTCTTTAATTTTCTATTATACAACTTATATAAAAAAATGGATCCAGGGGGGGTGGTTAATTAAGCTCATAAAAATTTAATTCATTTATAAATTAAAACAAAACTATTCTTTAACTCTTATGTTAAAAATAAATTTTACTATAACAAAATTAATGTAAAATAATTGTATAATAGATAAGATTTTTTAAAGGTTAACGATCATTAATAAAATTCTATACACCTCTATACCAATACAAAATTTACAATTTTTCGAGTTAAATTGCTATATTTTTTGATCCATTGATATTCACACCTGAGTAAAATTATTTAACAATTAGTTTGTATAAGACATTTCAACTGGATACTTGTTACAATAAGACTTACCGACTTCTTAACTGCACAATTAGTATAAGAGGTGTACATGAAATGAAAATTGAGAAATTAAAATTGAAAATTCATAATAAAACACACCGTTATGTAACATCATAGTAGTTAATGTAAGATCAAATTATTGAAATTTATTCATTATGTTTTATCAGTTCTTGATCAGAATAGAAATTAGTCACAGATCACTTGATGGAAAGTAGTATAACTATATCATATTTTTTCTTTCAATTTTAGATAGTTCTCTTTAAAAATATAATACAAATATCTATAAAAATTATTGTTGTCACAATTTTCTATATTTACAAATCTTAAACATGAAAACACAAAAGTAATAGCTAAATCTACTAATAACAAATTCATGAAGAAATATATAATGGTCATAATGAAATATACATATTTTTTTTATTTTATATTAGAATTAATAGCTCAAAATACTTTATCAAACCATTGAACTATCAAAAAAATGACCATGTTAGTGTTTGCTCTTAGAACACAACTGATCTCCAGAAGTAAATCTACTCTCCATGAATATTGTTGTTGTAACTATTTAATAGAAATAAAAATTCATGATAACCATCATAGAATACTAGACATGCACAAATAATTCTATGCATGGGGTATTTCAAGAGATATGAGGTTTCACCAATTTTGGGGTTTCAAATAGTGTTGGTTGCACAGTTGATGAAATGTAAAATGGGTGAGATTATATTGGTGATGGTTATTATACTGAGAGATGAGGGAGGAAGTTAACAACTAACTGGTGGATTGGTGCTGGTAAGAGTATTCTGAAGATGTAGGTGTGGTGAGGGTGAAGTTGGGGGTGGACATGAGGGGGGGGGGGGTTCGATGTGGTGGTGTGTGTGCGGAAGGGTGGGGAAACGACAAGAGGTAGATTGGTGGAGACATGGGGTGCATGAGGGCGATGGGGCATGATAGAGGCATTGCAAGTTGGGTGTTTTAGTGGAGAGAGATCCCCTTGACGATGGTTCCTCTAACATTTAAAAAAGAACTAAATAAACAGAATGGAATACCCAAATAAAAATATTTATATAAGGTAAAAACAATCTATATTTAAATAAAAAATAGAAATAAAAGTAAATATTGTTAAAAATGTTAATGTTAAAAAATTTTATATTAAAATTATACTAAAAAATTAAAATAAATTTCTATAAATTATTACTCAACCAAAATAAATAAATATATAGAGATATATAAAATTAGAAATACATAAAATTAATTTAGTAGTTAGATGAAAATTTAATCTATACATACAATAATAATAAATCAATTAATTATTAATATAATTTAATAAATATAATTATATAATAAAATGCATACTATTTTAATTAATACTAAAAACATTTAAAAGAGAAACAATAAAATATAAATAAAATAAAAATTTAATAAAATTACTAATAAATATCAATAAACTAATAATAAAAGTAATCTAATTTAAATATATTAAAATAAAAAAGTGTTAGACATGAAATATTAAAATTGTATAAAATCAATATAGAGTAATATAAAATAATAAATATCAAATAATGTTAAAGAGATCTAATTTCATATATATATATAAATTAATTAAACTAAGGTTACATGTTACCTTAAATTAATAATATACACATAATAAAAACAATAATAAAATTTAAAATTAAAATAAACTAATCAAATAATAAATTACTAATATTAGTAAGAAATATTAAATTTAAAATATAAAAATATCTAAAATAATACAAAACTAAAAAAACAAACAAAAAATGATAAAAGTAGTTAGAAAAATAATTAAAAATAAATTAGAAAATGAGAAACTATTCCTATAGAATCCATGTTCATCAAATCCCCCCAACTTAAACTTTTTCACTGTAAGGAAAAAAAATCATAAATAATAAACAAGTCAACCCATACAAAATCAAAACTTCAAAATTACAAGTTCAAAATTTTTCTATCTCATTTTACCATAAAATAACATGTTACATTTAAAATTACAATTTTCAGAAATAGTTTCCCTTTTAATCACAATCTTTCAAAAACAATTACATAAAATGTTGCATCATTTTCCCAAACATAACATCACTCCCATTTCTTAAAAAATATAATTAAAGTCATGCATAATTCTTGAAAAAATGCATTCTTACCATAGTCCTTACATGAATTTCACATCTCCACAAGTGAAAATACAAATAATACATTAATATCAAGGAAATAATAATAGGTTCAAATGTTTTTAAGGCTACGAGATGGTGGGTTATAAAAAATCGTGATATTTGTATGGAAAAAAGGTAGGTCAAATCTTGAAATAAATACATGATAAGTGTCAATCCAAATGTGTCCCTAAAATCATAAATCCACCACAATTATAATATTTCATTCCCATAGGAATATAAAAATCCAAATTTAACACAATTGTTTTTATTTTTGAGGGACACAACACACTCAAAAAATATGGAAAAAAATTGGTGAGTAACGACTCCCAATCCACCATGAAATACATATTAATGGAAATCCCACTAGAAGGTACACAACTAGCACGTACACTACATTATGTCAGTGATAATAGGTCATATGAAAAAATAACTATCTTTTGGAGTAATGGTTCACCAACTTTATAATTATCCCAAAAAGCGTGGGTTATCATGTAATGACCATAAAAGTACTCATTGTTGGAACCAAAAAGAATCTAACTTCCCAAATAAAAATAAATGTAAAAAAGTGGTTATTATGAAATATAACATATATAATCATGATAATATAATGTTGATCTATTTATATAAAATTAATCACTTTCCATCAAATAGCCCTCTCCATGTATATATCTCTCCCCCACACATTGAGTAAAAATCATCTTGAAAATAGTAATGATATAGGTAGGGAAATATATCAGCTATTGGAACATCCTTAAAATTATTCTTTACATATTATAAGGGATATATAATGGAGAAAATTTATGTTTGGATCATTGGGTTAAAGGGGATGAATAAATCAAATAGATGCCTCAGTCATTTCAGTGAATGTTACAAAATGTATATATATTTGATGAAAAAAAGGCATGTTCTAGAAGTCATAACGTGGAAGAGATCACCTCATGAAAAATATTAACAGGAAATGATTTTAAAATAGTTCAGATTCCGCACAGGTATAGAAATATAATGTTGGACATCAAAGATGATCATTAGTAAAAATAGGTGTTTGGAAAATAAGCAAGTTTCCAAAAAAACATTTTCAATGCACAGAATAATATAAATAAAAATATAAGTCACAACATGAATGATCAAATCATTAAAAAAAGGAAAAATGTGCTCAAATTGCATAGGGATACTTGTGGTATGTTCTAGAAAGTGTTATAATAACAATAAAACATGTTTCATGTGGTTTCAACAATTATAGGAAGGTTATTTTAAAAAAAATCAACATTTTTTTGTAAGTTATTTTTGATGGTCTTTTTGGAAGCATAAAATATAAAAACATTAAAACACCTCCTTGATTATGTGTAGATAGAAACATGATGGAATTATGTACCCGATGATGCTCCAAAAATTATGTACCTATACAATTTATAAATGGACAACACATACCTGCATCATATCAAATAAGTCACACAATAATCAAAAGCATGTGTATGATAGAAATATGTATTATAATTTCAAATCCATTATATTTCTAAGATAAAATAGATTTACATAAATTCATTCGATTTTATTAACTAAAATAATGAAAGGAAATTAAACCAAATGTAGTGAAATGAGAAAGAAATAGAGGATTTCCTACAATTGAGCACTATGTTTACTTTTTCTTCAGCTAGACATTGATGAAATTCCACTATGATAAAATGTGAATATAAACCATGCATCTTATTATTTATCTGTGGGAGCATGGAATTAATTCATTGAAAAAGAAATTATCCTGCATGATGCAAAATATATTGATGGAAACTTGTTATAAAAATGGATTTGTAAAATAATGTTAAAATATCCCACCTCATAATAGAATGAATATACAACATCTAAAAAAACTCACCAAATAATTTAATTATTTTAATATTTTATCATCACGAATATCAAGAACATTACTTTTTTTTTATTTTCAAAAGATAATAAATTACCATATAAAAATATGTTAGTAGTCATATTATATCTATAAAAAATTCGAATGTAGTATTTAGGTTGATGATATATCCCAATTCATTTTAACTGCCAACTATAAGCATAGGAAAATACACTGATTTCCAACTCAATTGTTGCTTATTGCACGGAGTAAGTGAGGAATACTCCATTGGTGGAGGTGACTCCATTATATCATGAATGATTGTTTTCCAAGGTTTCATTAATACTGGCCTCATCACATTTCTTCATTGGAACATGTTTTACCAATAACTCAAGATCCTTTATGAAATCTCATTATTTCATTATTTGTAAAAAAATTAATAGTGTTCTCTAACACCAATAATCACTGGTTTTTTAAATCTTAAAATGATTCAGATGTCTCCATTTGGATAAAAGTCTCAAACTCAAAGGGATTTTTATAAATTGGTTATTTTATTTAATTTAATGTATGTCATCCTTACTTTTTTATTACACAACGTTTCATTACATTTTACAAATAGAGGATCATTAAATTCTAGTTTCTTGGAAATCAGGAACCTAAAACAAGAAAATATAAGACATTATTCTAATCCACTTGTATGGATTCTTCATAAGGTTCATCCTAAGTAAAATTACTACATTTCATAACTTGGAGACATACATCAAAGTAAAGGGTTAGTAGAATTCCCAGTAATTGTAAATAAGGGAATTAGTTTACCTCGGATATCAATAAGAACTTAATAAAAAAAATAAAGGCATGAGCAATGGAAGAAGAGGCATATCATAATAAAAAGAACCTGAATCATAACCTGAATATGTGACTAAAAAATTTAATTTATAAATTCATGAACATATCACCAAGGTTCATCCCCAAGGTGTCATAATAACTTACCAAGGTTATTCACCAATGTATCATGAAACTTGTCATCTCTAGAGGTAAAATTATTTACCCAATGCATTGAAGTGAAATTAGGGCGCACCATTAACATGTCTTTATTTTATGGTTATCCACATATACCATAATAAAAAATTTCATAAATAACCCCAAATAGAATGAAATAAATGGGTTTCATGTCAAAATCGTGACATTTAAAAAGTGCTTAAAAATAGGATCATTATGTCATTTATAACCCATGGAAAGAGAGTAAGGGTTATATTTATATAAATTCCCAAATAAAATAGATAATTTTTTATTGATCTATACCCATTTATGTGAAAATATATTTGGGTATTCACATAAATAATATAAGATAATTTCTTTAGAAAAAGAGAAAGATTTTGAGAGGAAACTTTTATAGCATAACGGCTATATAACATGGTCCTAGAAAACAATAAAAAGAGAGGGGAAAAGGGTCCCCCATAATTAAATGAAAAATTTCACAGTATATGGAAATAATTAAATATAAATAATATCATGATTTGGATATTTGAATGACATACCACATGAAAAGGAAACTTCAAAGAAAATGGAAAATGTGATTTCTTTTAAGAAAATTTGGCAGACTAACGACGTCACTTAAAAGTCCAAAAAAATAAATTTATGAGAGGGTAAAGAGTATATCATAATTTTTAAATGAAATTAATAGTAATAAGAATGTATAATATCATACCCCCATATAAGAAGATGGAAACTAGTAGACATAACATAAAAGAAATCAAGACTAAAAGAGGAGGGTAAAATGTTCCCTTACCTTGAAGAGTGACATTGAAAGCTCGAAGGTTGGGACCTTGGTGGGCTTGAGGGAACCTTGGGAGGAATACATGGGAGAGAAAAGTACTAGAGCTTTATTGATGAGGATTTTGGAATGAAGGAAGGGCTTGGTATTTATAACAAAAGTGAGGGAATATTTTATTAATTTATAAAGGACACCTCATCATTGGTATTTGAAAAACCATGGGCTTGCCCATGGTATTTTCCCATGGTATTAGCCACTAGGGACAACTCATAACATATATTATTATTTAAAATTCTACCAGAATTATTGTATCATGATTACGTCATTAATGATGTTACTAAACAACCCAAAACTCAAAACTGTATTTTGACTATTCACAAAAAAAAAATTTAATAAAAATCTCATAAATTCACCCTAACCTAATATCGATGTTATAAATTTAAAAATGAAATCCATTTTATAAAAATACTTTTCTAAAACTCTTAAATTTAATTTTTTAATAAAATCATTATTTATTCCAAAAAAACAACATTAAAAATATATGTTGTTTTGATACATCATGAGAAAGTAATCAAGGTCCCATAAAATTATCGTATAACCATAAGACAATAAAGTAATAATATATGATTACATTTTATAAAAAGAAATTTTCATTTTAAATTAATAAATTAATCATAAAATTTTAAATAAAATATTTATGACATACAAAAATACCAATACTTATATTGTGACCATTTTTTCACTTTTAAGACGTCTAAATTGTATTTATACATTAATGGGTAAATATTCTATTTTTTGGGCCAATATAATATTCATTACTATTCATAAGGGTAAAATTACTATTCCAAATATTTATTTTACTATTCATTGAAAAATTATTTTGATCTTATTGAACCACATATTCCACCTTGATTACAACCATGTATATCGGATTTTGGAAAATCATTTCACAAAAAAAGTTATTTAATAATAAAATATTTTTTACTATTCATAAAAAACTATTCATAAAACACTATTCACAAAAGAAACACTATTCATCCACTACTATTCATCAAAAAGACACCATTCATTAAAGAATTGAACATTCTTAGAAAACTACAATAAATTCACCCAAGATTAATTTTTAAATTTGGAATTCAAAAATGATGTTTATTTAACCATAAAAATTATCTATGTATGAGAAACTTAACTTTTAAAATATAAAAAACTTTAGTTATTTAAAATAACAGTGGATTGAGAATGAATAGTGAAATTGAATAGTGAAATTTCAGACACAAAATAAAATAAACTTATTTTATCATTGAAATTAAAAAGGGGTATTTTATTCATACGATTTAATTAAATTAATCATTATTCTATATGGCGTAATTTTTTATAATAATTATATCATTTCTGAAAACTACAATTTGGGTCCGAAGTAATTTTATGTTCTTTTATTATAAAACACAATAAAAAGTGATTAAGATGAAAGAGATCCATAAATCAAAGATGTACATTTTTTGGGTCGTTACATTCTTTCCCCCTTAAAGAAAATGTGTCCTCAAAATTTTCCTTTATTATAATTTTTTCAATACTAGGAAACATAAAATTATATTGTACTTTTGTGTCTTAAAAAGTATTATTCTTTAACAATAATTACATTTTATATAAATGCTTTCTAATGATTCATAAAAATCTTGAGATTTACTAAACATATCCCCCAAGAGTGTTAAACCAGGAGTGTAGCAAGACCCATTGTCGTGTACCAGGATACCCTTGGTCAAGCTCGAAAATCCGTGTCAGAGTTTTCACTCCTAGGTACATCTGTTCTAGAGCCACATCCCATTGTTCGTATTCAGAGATGGATTTATTTGTTCGGAAACCACTTACTTAATATTTCACCAAAATACTAGGAAGTTTTCCTATATTTAAATATTTTTATAGGATTATTACTAATTTTATCATCACCTAATTTCTATAAATAACTAATATATTCTTTGATACCAATTATGGCATCCCGCCTTTTTATTACATAAACTTTCATTACATTTTACAAACAGAGGATCTTTAAAGTATAGTGCCTTAGAAATCAGGAACATAAAACATGAAAATATAAGACATTTTTCTAATACACATGTAAGGATTCATCATAAATTCATCCTAATTAAAATTACTATATATTATAACTTGGAGACATAAATCAAAGGAAAGGGTGAGCAGAAGGCCCATTAAGGGTAAATTAGGGAATTAATTTACCTGTGATATCAATAAGAACTTGATAAAAAATATAAAGGCATGATCAGTGGAGGAAGAGGAATATCATAATAAAAAGAACATGAATAATAAATTGAATATGCAGCTACAACATTTAATTTAGACATTTAATAACATATCACCAAGGTTCATCCCCAATGTGTTATAAAAAATTACAAAGGTTATTCACCAAGGTATCATGAAACTTGTCATCTCTAGAGATTAAATTAATTACCCAATGCATTAGAGAACTATCAGGGTGCACCCTTAATATGTATTTATTTTCATGTTATCCATATATATCATAATCAAATATTTTATAAATAATCCAAATATAATCAAAGGAATGGATTTCATGTCAAAATCACGACGTCTAAAAAGTTTTTAAAAATAAGATCATTATGTCATTTATAACCCCTGGAAAGGGAGTGAGGGTTATATGTATTTAAATTACAGAATAAAATAGATCAATTTTATGTATTTATGTATACCCCTAGAAAGGAAAATAGATTTTTGTATTCACATAAATAATTCAAGAAAATTTCTTGAGAAAAAGAGAGAGATTTTGAGAAAAAAAATCTATAGAATAACAGCTATATAACATGGTTCTAGAAAACAATAAAAAGAGAGGGGAAAGGGTCTCCCATCCATAAATAAATCATTTCATAGTATTTGGATATAATAAAATAGAAATAAGATCATGGTATGGATATTTAAATGACATAGAACATGAAAAAGAAACATGAAAGAAAAGAGAAAATGTGATTTCTTTTAGGAAAATTTGGCTACCAAACGATGTCACTTAAAAATTTAGAAAAATAAGTTAATGAGAGTGGAAAGGGTCTCTCATAATTTGGACATAAAAATGAACATAAATAAGGATATATAAGAACATACCCCAACATAATAATATGTATACTAGAAGACATAAAATAAAGGAATTCATGACTAAAAGAGGATAGTGAAAGGTTCCTTTACCTTGAAGAGTGAATTTGAAAGATCGAAGGTTGGGACCTTGGGGGGATTGAGGGAACCATGGAAGGAATCATTTGGAGGTAAGAATACAAAAGCTTCATTGAGAAGTATTTTGTAATGAGAGGAATGGATTGGTATTTATATCAAAAGTGAGGGAATATTTTACTAATTTCCAAGGGACACCTCATCAGTGGTATTTGAAAAACCATGGGCATGACCATGGTATTTTCCCATGGTACTGGATACTTGGGACAACTCATTACATATCTTACTACTGAAAAGTATAATAGAATTATTAAATCATGATTACCACATTAATGATGTTATTAAACACCTTGAAACTCAAAACTGTATTTTTACTATTCACCGAAAAACAAAACATTTAATAAATATTTCATAAATTCACCCTAACCTAATATCAATGCTCTGAATTCAAAAATTAAAATTCATTTTATAAAAATAATTTTCTAAATATTTTTAATTTAATTTTTAAATAAAATATTTATTTATTTCAAAAAACAACTTTAAAACTACACTTTGTTTTGTAAAACCTTAAAAAATTAATCAAGGTCCCATAAAATTATTGTATAACCATAAGAAAATAAAGTAAAAATATATGATTACATTTTATTGAAGTTCTTTTCCATTTTAAATAATTAAATTAATCATAAAATTGAAATTAAAATATTTATGACATACAAAAATACAAATACTTATACTATGATCATTTTTTTCATTTAAGATGTCTAAATTGTATTTATACATTCATGAGCTATGATTCTATTTTTTAGGAAAATTTACTATTCATTACTATTATTTACTATTAATAAGGGTAAAATTACCATTCCAATGGTTTAAGTTACTATTCACTGAAAAATTACATTGATCTTATTGAACAATATTTTTCACCCTAATTATAACCATGTATATCGGATTTTTGAAAATCATTTCCCAGAAAAAGTTATTTAATAATAAAACAATTTTACTATTCATCAAAAATACTATTCATCAAGAAAATTCTATTCATCCAATACTATTCATGAAAAAACACTATTCGTTGAAAAATTGAAACTTCTTAGAAAACTACAAAAAAATCACCCAAGATTAAATTTGACATTTAGAATTCAAAAGTGATGTTTATTTAACGATAAAAATTTTTGAAGTATGAAAAATTTTACTTTTAATATATAAATTTTTTTATTTATTAAAAATAATAGCATATATATAATGAATAGTGAAATTGCAATGTGAAATTTCTGGCAAAAAAATAAAATTATTTTTTCATTTAAATTTAAAAAGAGGTATTTTAATCATAATATTTAATTAAATTAAGCATTATTTCATATAATATAATTTTTTATAATAATTATATCATTTCTAAAAACTATAATTTGGGTCTATAGTAATTTGATGTGATTTAATTATAAAACATAATAAGATGTTATTAAGAGGAATGAGATCCATAAATAAAAGTACATTTTTTGGGTTGTTACATAATGTAAAGTCCTCTTATGTGTAGCAATTCATGGTGTGTTTCTTAGATTCTGACTCTATCATGGTAAATAAGGGTTCTAGTTCAATGTCCTTCTTAATCCTTTAGAGGTTTAATTTGATAGACATTATACACATCCCTTTTCACATTAGGAAGGAAGTGTTGTGAACTCTTAGAATAACAACAAGAGATCACATGTTCTGAGGGACCGTTTTATTCAACATAGGGGAAGGTTGTGCTCTCATATTCTTGAAATTTGATTATATTGGAATAATTAATTTGTGATGGGGAGAATTCATCAATGGTATAATATGAAGAATGGTAGATCAACATAGTATCATCATTTGAATCAGGACTGGATATTGTTCAATTGAACTATACCGCACATTCCTTAAAAGAATTATTCGGAATTTATTTATCAATTGAAAATTATGTAGCCAGTTAAATAAGATGGGCCAAATGATTTTCTAGATCTTGGGTTGAGGAAAGAAGCGCCACATTTTTTTTCATCATTCATCTTGAAGTTCAAACAATTTATTTTTCTCAATGATAGAAGATTGAAATATATTCTTAATTATGGAATCCTTTGTTTCAAATGAATGATAAAAATATATTTTTTAGGAATTATTTGACTTTAAAATTATTTACATATCGATAGGAACTAACAGAGGAACATGGACCATAACACGAACTTGAGTAACAATCATTAAAAAAAAGGTTTACCAGAAGAGCTCATGTGTTTTGAATCATTATACATTGTACCTTGAGCTATGTATATATTGGAAAGGATATTATTGTAGCTTTGTGGTGAGGCCAACACTATTCTAAACATCTGGGTGTCTTGAAACTACTTAAAATGACAAATTCCCAGTGTAAGAAACTGTATTTTTTTGGTTTCATTATTATATTTTTGTCCTAAATCACTTTTTTTAAGGTCTCTCCTAGGAAAAAGTTTCAAAAATTTGGCACATGTGTTATAACATGTGAAAATATAAAAATTTACAAAAATAATAACTACTATGGAAGTTATAAGTAGCCTTGAACCATAGAGAGAATGTGAATAGACACTTGGAATATCCTATTGGACGAATGTTTAGACCGATGAGTTCTCAATTTTATTAACAACTAAAATGTTCTAAAAACTAAATGATTATTATAAAAAAATATTTAAATTAACTACAAATATATAAGAGAAATAAAAAAATATATGGAAGGAAATAGGTGGAGAAGGAAGTGTCAAAGCTATGACGTCCATTTAGGTCCATGCAATGCCAATTATTTAATTCCCACATCTAAATATTTATTTGTTTAATTATCATAGATCCCAAATTTTTTAAAAAATTATATAAGGTATTGTAATCAGATATTAAAAAAAATTCTATTTTTTCAAAAAAATCATCCATCATTTCATTCTCTAGCCTGATGAATAATCTACACATCATTGTTGCACTGAATCACATGGTGAAATACCCAACCTATGTCAAAAAAATATAAAGAGATTAAATTTCATTTATATATATATATAATTAGGTTATATATTACTTCAAATTAATAAATATGTGGTTAATAATAATAATAAAAATAAATTATAAAATTAATATAAACTAATAAAATACTAAATAACAAGTATTAGTATTAAAATTAAATAAAAATTATCAAAATAACTAAATTGTTAGAAAACTACCAAAAGAACCAATCAATACCAGAAGAGTTTATAAAAATAAATAAAAAATATATAAAGTTATAAAAATTCATGCAGAATCCATGTACATTAACTTAGCTATGTCTTAACCCCACACATAGTATAAGAAGTGTACACTACATGAAAATTGAGAAATGAAAAATTGAAATTTCACAATGAAACACACCATTATATAACAAAATTTTTGAAAATAGGAGATCAAATTATAAAAGTGTATTCAACAAGTTATAGGAGTTTATGGTCAAAATAGAAAATAGTCATAGATCACTTGATGTAATGTAGTATAACTAGATCATATTTTTATTCTAATTGTATAACTTTATCACTAAAAATACCATACAAATATATATATAAATTAGTGTTGCCACAATTTTCAATATTTTCAAAATTGATAATAAAAATTCCAAACCCAATAGATAAATAAACTAATAATAAATTCAAGAAAACATCTCTAATTATCACTATAAAATTCACATATTGTTTTCTTTTTCTCTTCTACAAATTTTCTCAAAATAATTTATCAATGATCTCAAATAAAGAATATTTAATTCAAAATAGATTATTCAATTACAATAAAAAATAATTATTTTCATAGAAGAAATAACCAATTTAAGAGTAAATTCATTACTGTGTAATTGAAAACCTATAAAATTATCAATTGTATAAGTATAAATCATAAATTCTTCCATCTTTATAATAATAACTCTATATTTCTTCATGTTGTGTATATGAACCTCATATAATAGAAATTATAGATTTAAAACATTGATATAAGAGTCAACTTACTATAGTTATCATTTTATAATTTGTACTTAGAAATTTATTAATTACTTAAGAGTGACTTTAGAAAATCAAAACACATATCAGAATAAAAACTTCTCATATAAGTGAAATATTACAGATTTAGTTCTTGCATATGAGTAATATGTGTTTCTATAAAATTTTAATAACTTTTAAGACACTTTTAAAACAATCCCCTTCACATAATAAATATAAATTTAAGATAGTTATCATTTTAACGCAATTTCCATATGTTGAGAAATTCTTTAGTATAATATTAATTAACATATCCTTTAACAGTAAATATAAAATAATATATATAAATATTTGGGTTATTTGAATAACTAAATATAATATATATTGGTATTAAAATAAAGTATAATAAACTCTTCTACTAATCTATACCTATATAATGATTAAAGCATTTAAAATAAAAACAAAATTTTATAGAATTCAAAAAAATAATCTAATATAGTAAAAACTCTATAGTTAATTAATCTCAACTATTTTATGAAAAAAATGGGTGAAGTAAAAATAAATATAAATTCAATATAAAATTATAAGTTATATTATAATATTACAATCATTGAAAGATTTTTTTATTTGGAATAAACATGTATTTAATAAAAATAAGATAAATATGATGATTTAAAAAAAATGAAAAAGTGAAAATTGAAAAACCCATAACTCAATAGAAAATAAATTAGAATGGGAATATGATAATAATGGTTTAGAAAATATATCTTCATTTTTCTTCTTCTCCTTCTTATTATATATATTTGAATACTTTGAATATTTACTCTTTGAGTAAGTGATTATAACATGTACATAGAGATCTTAATGGAAAGAATTCCTTGTATTGTTTCCCTAATGAGTATATATAGTTGTATAATAAATTTACTAAAATTAATATAAAAAATCTATATGAGATATATAATCTAAATGGATTCTGATGTAACTATCTATATTGTTCCTATAACTTACCAGAACCATTTCCATATTTTTTTATTTTTCAAAAGTAGAGGAAAATAATGGAACAATACTACTCTTATCCGAAATGCCATTTTATAAAATCCATAATAATCAAGTATTTTAATATTTTAAACCTTAAAATTGTAAATAATGGAACTAACCAAAAAGAAGATTTGTATTCACCATTTTAACAAGTTGGTGGAAAATATCCTTAAAAAAATGGAAGAACCACCTTATTTTCATCCTTGTAGTATTGGTATTGATTAATAGTCCTTCATTGATGACCATGAATATCCTATCATTGGTTAACGTTCATATTGTGATGTTAAATAATATTTAAAAACACATTATCTCTTTTTTTATAGAAAAAATAACCATTTTCACTAGAAATGTTTTAAGAAAATGGGATGACTGTTTGATAAAGGAGGAATCAAAACTTTTAATGTCATTGAATCCATGAAATAATTAAAGTTAAATTGGTTGGATTCCACTTCATCCTCCCTATAAAATATTATGGAATCCTCCCTTTCACATTGGTTGGATCACTATTTCTCGATTATTGGTTACAAAAAGTTCCTTTTATAGATGGAGAACTGGGATAAAATCACCCTTTTCTCCCTAGGTGGTCTAACTCTAGATATTTGTTTTATACCAGTATTTCACAAAAACAACTTCATATATTTTGTGCTAAAATAAATTAAGAAAGATGAGCTTTATAACCTCTACCTTTCAAGTGGATGTGACAATAGTGTGATTAAAATTTTGATGATAGTGATAATTGGTATTGACACCATTCAACACCTCATGAAAGGAGAATATGATGAGATTTAGTAGGATTTAGCTATTTGGGATGGAATGATACAAATAGATTGATCTTCATACTGAGTAATATTCATAAAGGAGCACTACCCATATACTATACTATTGAACATAGAGTTATTCATTTATTTTCTAAATGTAAATTCTTTAATACACCAAAAATGTAAATAATGAACCACATCATCCTCTAAGAAATATTTCCTATAGAATATGTTTAAAAATATTCTTTATATCAAAATATATTTTAGATCCTTCAATGCATTTCTGTCATCGTGGTTATCAAGTGTGATTCTTTGCTAATTTGAGATTTATATGTGATATTTGGTTATAATATCCGTTTTTTGGGTCTTTTGGCCTAATCAAAATTATGTGGTTATTTTAATTCCATATATTGAAAGGAAAATCCTTAAATATAAAATATTTTTATTCTTGAAAAAACTGAGATCCAATTTTAAAGGTTAGGCTTCAATTCAATTCATTGATAAACTACATTTTCTCTTTTATATTCCTCTTACACCCTACCCATTTAGAAATATCAATATTTATTTCTAGGTAACAAAACTAATGGACACACATAGAGGTAAGGTAATGAGGTTCCAAACTAATATGATAAAGGAATAAAAACTATTGAATCTGTTTTAATTTTTAATAGTTCAGTTCTCTCTTATTTACATATAAAATGGGAGGTCTGAATTGATTTTTTAGGTTTATATTACTTTATACCTCCTTGGTTATCTTCATTTCCTTCATTTTCAAGGTTTCTAAAAAATATATAATATTGTATATTCAAGAGAATAAGAATAAATAAATCTCTCATAGTTAATGTAATGCATATCCATTATTCCATGAAACTTATTCTGTTAATTTCTGAACATATGATCAAAAACCCTAAAATCCTTATTAGGTTCTTTTTAACCACTCATGAGATTATATAATTTAATAATCATATTTTAATTGGTATTTCTCATAGAGTTAGAACTATCATTGAAATCATTTAACAGATGAATCATTCAAATTCAAATCAAAAACAATATTAGATGTACTAAATTTTCCATATTACAATAAATTCTTAAAGTTTTCAAATGTTACACTGAGATATTTCATCAATATATATAATGATTAAAAAAATCAATAACTACTAAAAAAACATTTTCTAAAGACATATCACTAGAAGAAGATACTCTTGACTATAACTATTTATGAAATTCATTTATTTAAAACTTTTTGAACAAATTTAGTTATAATATTTTAAAACTAGACATCTTAATCATATCTTAAATCATATCCAAATTATCTCTATAAAGAATTTTAAATTTATCATATTGTGCCAAATATATTAGAAGTTGTTTGGTTATTGTAATATCTTTTATCTTAGAAATATCTTCCTTAAAACAAATCCTACAATTCTGAGTATCTAATGCCAACTTACACACTTTATCCTTAGACCTACATATGGTTCATGCTTGTTAGGTTCATGTTAGAGAAAACCTGAACAATTCATTAGTCAATCATGGTTGAACTAACCTTAACATGGTATTTTTTAAAAATAAGACTTATAAAAGCCATTATATTAAGTGGGCCTAAAGATAATGACCCTGAACAAACCCATTTAATAATCAAGGAAACAAAAAAACATGTTTATATATAATAATCATTAATTTGAAATATTATGTACATAATATTATTATTTATGTAAAATATAATAATAATATATATTAAGAAATCCATGAGGGTTGGGTACCACATCACATATTAAATCCCTATCATATTCATACTATTAATAAGACAATTATGTTTAGACTCAATATAATAATCTGTCTTAAAAATTAGTCCTTAATCAACCATTAGTTAATTCTAACATATCATGTCGAGCAGGTCCCTAGACCCCTATGAAGGACTATTATACTTTATAAAACGATTATGAAAAATATAATTATTAGTAAGTGAAATATTCTATGTAACCAAACTTTTCAAAATAGAAACTAATTTATGAAAATATAATGTATTTATGACATGACCCTAAAATCATCAATGTCTAACTTGGTGAAAAAATGATAGTAGCTATTTCTAAACATTGATTTGGAAACCATCATAACTACCATTATGTTAATTTCATCTTTAAAATATTAAAATTAAAAAAAATATCTCCCAATGTTTTTTTTAAACCCAGTAACTAATTAAATTTCAATTTTATTTTCTCTCGTATCAATTTTATTCATAACAACTTCATTAACAACATTTTATTGTGTATTAACTTTTTAAATAATAGAATTAGTGAGTATAAATTTATCATTAAAGGAAATATCATCAAATTAAAACTATAAACCAAATTATACATCCACTATATTATTATTTTAAATATAAATATTGTAAAATCTTTTCTATAACTGTTTGACCAATATACATTATTCATTTAATTTATGGACATCAAATTTTGAAAATCCATTTCATTAAAAGATATATACATTAAAGTTATTTGAAATATTTATTTGTTTTAAATATCAATATCATAGTATTTCTCATTAAAAACATAATATTTGATCCATTTTTCCATTCATAGCATCTCGATCACTTTAGAATAGACCTCTACATCATTACTCTTTTTTTAATTCTTATTATTACCACATTTTCCCTCTATAATATATTTTTATATATTCAAATAAATAACATGAGATAGTGGAACCAATATAAATACTTTTTGAATTATCAGTAATATATAACATAAAAAACTAAACATCCTGAGTCTAGCCATCAAACCATCCAATGAAACATAAAAATAAATTATTACTGACAAAACCCAAATAAGAATAATTCTAAATAAAAATGTATGAAAATAAATCCCAAAATGAATTATATGAAAGATTAGCCAACATTGAAAGATAAGAATCAATTGATAATTCCTTATTCCAAATAATACTATGATCCCCATGTGATGGAACTACCAATGAGATTACTGATAAGAATTTCATCCAACTCATCAATGTCATTAATGAAGAAAAACCATTATCGGTCATCATTAGTCTCATCCAGATTCCCTACTACTAAGAAAGCATCACCCAATCAAAATTCCCCTGATCATAGACACCTAGTTCCATTATTGATAAAGATAAATAAGAAACATTGAAAAGTCTAAAATACAGACTTCCTCAAGATAATCTTAGAGTAAATAGAAATCAATGATAAAACACTAATGGAATCACCATCAATTTGATATCATCAACCTTCACTATATTTCAATAAAATTGATTAAAAAAAGGGAACCCACCATTTCTGCTTGAGTAGGATGAGGAACCAACTTGAATCCTCCCCCATAATATTCTCTATCATTGCATCCTCCACTCAAGAACAACCATTATATATCCATATCTATTATAGTATGTACCACGATTAATCAAACTGTAACAATAGTTCCTCTACAGAAATGAAGAATATGAAACTATATTAGAAATATTTTCACCACATCAATAAAATGATTGATTTGAGGGAAGAGTCATAATAGACTTATCCTATCACCTTACCTTAATATGAATGGAATGAAATAGTTTTGGAAGAAAAAATTAGTCCATCCAAAATAATGAAACTAGAATAGTATCCATATAACTCCTAAATATATGATAACAAAGATTACAAAATGGACTACAAAGTATAGATATATGAAAATAGACTGTCTATAGAATATCCCACCACCAGCATTATCCATAAGATGAGATTAACAATGACCAATTGTTGTGAGCCCTACTATCTTAGCCTCTCAATCTACCTCACAATCTCCCCCAATGTCAAGATGAGGGTAAAAGAACAATAGTTAGGATCATATTAAGATACATGTATGCAAAGTATTCATAAAAAACCCCTATAAATACCTCACTGGTGAAAATAGGGTTATAGGGACAAGAACATGCTAGAAATAGTAGACTGGAAACAACGTGTAATATCATAAATAGATAGGCACAAGGACTTTAGTGACCAATGAAATAAAACCAACAGATAAATTATAATAAAAAGACAAAGAACCTATAATGATAGGTGGAATAAAATCTCGGGATTGTTAAAGATATTTTTAGGAAATGATACAAAATTTTATTTTGATGGTAGGAGAGATATATTTCTAAGGGACATTAAATTTTCTCTCTCTTTAAGAGTAAATTCTACCCCACCAAATATATAGAAAAGTTGTTTTCTAGAAAATCATCTTTAGGATATAATATGAGAAAGATACATAACACTTGTAATTAATAGAGAGTATACATTAAATAATATTTGGAAATAATATATTAATGGAAGGGTACTGTTATTTCATAAAAATAATGTGCCTTTGCTAATAGTTAAAAGACATGAGAGGAATCTCAAATTGGGGGGGGGGTGGTTCAAGGAATGGTAATAGTATTGAGTACAAGTGAATCCATATTGAATTATTTCATTTATACATCCAATGGGGACTCTATTTTATAAGAATAAAATCACATATTCAGATAAATCATTATAACCCTTAGAATTGGGTTGACTCATATTATTAAGAGGTACATATTTCTAGATATAATTCTACCCTCTGTTCACAACTGATCAATTAAGTTGCGTAGATCATTACAAAAAGATAAAGAAAATCATTTTGATCACACATGATCTAATCTATGGCCATGATCATACTCATTGATCAAGATAGGTTGGCCAACCGAACATACCCATTCAAGGATGGACAAAATCAGTATACTATATCGATCTTTTGTAAAAGATTATGGTACCCTTGAGGACCTCACAATGAAATGACAAGTGAAGTGAATAGTATTCCATAAATGTGAAGCCTTAAAAATTTGTTCCTATGAGTGGATGGTGATGTTTACCATCCCCATGGGATTATTCGATCGGGATTTTGAATAATATTCAAGTGTTTGAATTATTTTTTTATAAGGAAAAACATTAAAGAACCATTTTCCTTGTTTGAGAAGTGACATAATGATTTTGAAAGGTGGGAAATGAGGATGTCATATATTCATGAAGAATTACGATGGATGCTCAACATGGTATTCAATCCACTAAAAGTTCGTTAGATATTTTGATCATTAGAAGGATGTACCTATGTTTAAATCAAAATCAACATGGAGTTTGTGGGAAAATAATGATTCAAGGGAGAAATATTTTTATACAAATTATTAGCATCCATTATGAGGAAAGTTACAAGTTAGTAGTAGTTTTACAATGAAATGGATTGACCATCATGTTTATAGGAGGTCCATGAAACTGGCTGACCCGTTGGGACCCTCTTTAAAGGTAGTGGGGGTGGGACCACTTTTTTGAGTTGTAGTGAGATTACTGGAGTATGAAATCCATGTGGATTATAAGTTATAGTGATTTTAACTTAGTATATTAAGTAAAATGAAGTATTTTTATGCTTCTCCCTATAGAAAATGTATAAAATTATGGGCCATGTGACACCCCCTTGGTTCTTTAATTTCTTAAATTTTATTTCTATCATTGAAATTTTTTATGAAGTTGTGAGTGAACTAGATTGAGTTCTTAAAAACCAGTCAGTGTTTTGGGTGAATCATTTCATTTGATTTCATTAAAATTTATTGTAACACCCCGACCCTAGTTACCCAGAGTCGGTGCATTGTTACATAACATTGGCATGATCACAAAAGATCAAGTCTCGAAAGACCGATTAGTTTAGTAGCCTTGGAAACACTAGATACATTCATAATTCTTACATTACATCATAAAGTAAAACAAAACTACAACAACATCTTGTCTTCATATCCCCTCATACTATCCATTCAGGTTATTCATAATATACTTATTCACATCCTGGAAAATTTAAAACATTGGAAGGGGTGAGCTCAGATGCTCATTAAGGATAACAATATAGCAGAAGATTTCATAAATAAACATAAACATTTAAGGCAATGTATAACTAAAACAAATTCCGTTTAAAACTTGAACTTCAGCATAATATGGAAAAATTAAAATAAGACAATTCCATTTACTTATTTACATGGATATTCTACTGGTCAAATAATCACATTCAATATCAATATCCACTTTCATAATGATGGAATGCATAATGCCAGACTATCATAACCACGTAGCCAAGGCCTCGTACGAAGACTACAAATAATATTTTGTCAAGGCCTCGTGCCAAGACACTAGTTTGTCTGATGAGACCTACCGATGCATCGTGGAGCTATAGCGGGCTCCACCCGTCACTTATTAAGTCCAATGCATTCCTCATATGCACAGGTTTAAACATATCATAAACCATAACCGAATAGTATCACATAAATCATGCATAATGGAAACATAACATTTCCACATTTAAATCACAAGATATCAATAAAATACATTGATATAATAAAAACACTTCCAAAACCATTTTCAATACCAAAATAAAGGAAAATTAAATCTTGGTATTTATTTTTCCTTTAAAAAAAGTTATGGCTTGTTGAGGAAGCCGAAACTCAAATAATGGTCACGGTGGTGAAGAAGTCATTATCGCCACATACGTACAACAAGAAAAACATTATTTTTTGTCATTTAGTAAAATGATTTGTATAAAAAGATTCTTTTTGAATAAACATAAAAGTCAAAGGGGTTTATACACTGTATAAAAGAAATTTGTGTATAAAACAAAATATGCCTCAGTGAATGGATATTGAGACGAAGTCCCTTACAAAGATCATTTTTTAAATGAAAAAGATATATTATGTGTATTAACCATATGTACACATAAAGAATCTATAAATACAAGATAGGACATAATAATATCATGACATAATTTGAAAGTTGGAGATTTACCCAAGGAATGGAAATTGGGTTAAGAAGTTCCCTTATCTCGTGCCCAACTTGACTCGATCATTCTTTAACCTCTTGAATAATAAACTAGAGTTAATTTCTACTGGATTAAGAACATTTTTCAAGTTCATTATTCCTTTTATATCACTTATTACAATGTTATGAACATTATGTAATTATTTAAGTTAATAACAGTCGTTTTGTCGATCTTAGGTACTTGAGTCAAAAATAAATGCTTATAATTACACGTTGTTCATGTTGTAAAATATCCATTATATCCAGAATTATATTCATGATGTAGATATCATATATATCATATATATCCAGTATATACATTCATTTATAATATTATATAACATTTAGAGGTAAGAAATGAAATGCACCGTTCATGGAGACGGTAAGCCGTACATACGCATGAACTCTACTTTCATTTATATTTTGTATTTAATGGAATGAAATTATAATAATATAAAGGTATACTATAATTCCAGTATAATATCATGTATAATATCATTTAATCCATCCTTTATACATCCCACATATGGCATTAACGATTCAAATCACTTTGAGGGGGCGGTAGTCCGCACTTCATAAAATGAAATTATCTTGTTTACCCATAATGGAAATCATAAAGGTATAAAATAAATGAAAAATACAGAATCATAAGGAAAAAAACATAATTTATATCATATATAAATGTAGTGTCATCATAATGGCCACCATAATAGGTGTTAAAAAAAGATTGAACAATCAATGTTTCTTGTGGCAGTAATTCACCACCCACAGAAACAGTATGTTCTTTAACCATAGGATGAAGGTGTGTGTAAGTGTAAATAAAATAATTATCATAAAAACATCCAAGTATATTTAGGATACTGGTGTTTTTACAAAATAAAGTAATAAAAATATTTTAGGGGGTTGGAGAAGCAAAATAAAACAAAAAGAACCCAAGAGAAAACATTACCTTAAAATCGGGTAAATCTTTTTGATTTGAGCCAAATGCTTCCTTGGGAAGACTTCTGCCCAAAGTGAGGCTTATAGGATTAAGAGAGGGAATTTTAGAGAGTATTTGGACAGAGGTTGGCAGAGCCAAATGGATTGGAAGGTGTGAATAAGGTGGTAGAGGTTGGGGCCTTTTATAAGAGGAGAGGAGGGGAACTCTTGGAAGGTGATGAAATATTACTTTATTATATAATGAGTTTCGGATTTTAAAGGTCCCACACTTATATATTCTGAGTCTAAGGTGATAAGGGTTCTAAAGCTACTCATCCAATAGTTTTTTTACATGTGTAGGTCTTAGATTTTACATTATCTTTTAATTTTATTTAAATCGTTAATTAATGAGGTAATCGCTGCATCATCATGGTGTCATAAAAAATTTAATTTATTTAATGTCTAAAAATTATAAAAAAATATCATGATGTAGGAAATATTTTTATTTTACCAATTAATATTTATAGTCTAAAATATAACTTATATAACCTTATGTAATAATTGTTTTAGTAAAATAACACATGTTTGTGACAATTTTATTTTTACTTTAAATAAAAAGTTATTAATGTCATTTTCTTACCCAAGTGGCTCCATGGGGTCCCCAAGTTGATCCATGGATTGTCTTGGTCGGCCATGAGTCATCCAATAAGGGTAGGGCAAGTGTAAGGGTATTTTCATATTTTTATAATATCATTTTTACCTTAAATTTCACTAATTACCTTTAATCACCATTAATTAAACTTAAAAGTTACTATTCACCAAAAAAATTATTTTAATCCCATTGAACCACATTCTAATTATTAATGAAAACCATGTATGTCAGATTTTTTAAAATCAAATCACAGAAGTAGTAATGTTTCATTTAAATGAAAAATCAGTTTTTAACTACCACTTAGTGGTTTCACTATTCATCAAAAATTGAAGTTTTTCAGAACAATGCCAAAATTTCACCCTAATCTATAATTGATATTCCGAATTCAAAAATGATGTATATTGTACAAAATTCTAAAAATATAAGTTGCATTAATTAATTTTATAATTAATTCCCGTTTTTACAACAAATAGCGTGTTTTTAAGAAACAATATATATCAAAATATTGACAATTGTTTATGTCCAATTTCAAAGTGAAATTAATTCTAATGACCACTATTGGATAAAATGGTAAAAATATATTCTAATTTTAATTTAAAATTACTCAATAGTATCAATATAAATTATTTTGATTAAAAAAGTTATTTTTAAGTATTTTTCACTATTCATAAAAAATTTGAAGTTCTCAAAAAAATACCAAAAAATCGACATAGGATAATTTTGATATTCTGAATCCAAAAATGAAGTCCATTTTGAAATATAAAATATATATAATTTTAAAAATTGGGTATTACTATTCAAAATGGCTATTTTGATTGGTCGCGGTGTGTTAGAATCTCGAACTTGCGTACAACACACGCTGCTCTATTATTCAAAGTGAAGAGTACCATAGAAGCTTGGGGTGTTACATTCTCCCCTCCTACAATAAATTGAATCCTCGTAATTTGAAATTTTTCTTTGAAAATAAAAGGTTGAAAATAGAAAATACCTTTGTGGAAAACCCACATCAGAAATAAGGTTAATAAAATTTATCATTATTAAGAGGGAAAGGGAAATAAAAAAGTCACCACCAAATTATGATCCTGATAAGGAGAACAATAGTGGAAATTAGAGACATATAGTTTGAGTAAAAACATAAATATTTGTAGGGAGAGATTGAGGCCATCAATCACAAACAATTGTGAAATTGAGGGCCTCAAAACCTTCAATCTATGTTGATTTAAAATATTATCAGTTCAATAAGACATAAAGTATTAGGATAACACATTTTTTGTTTTAATATCCCTTTACTAAAGTTTAAGAATTAATTTATTCATAGAATAAGAGATAGTTATATATATATTTATGCTTGACAAGTATAGTTTCGACCTTCAACTAATTTATAACACAAACTCATCTTTCACTCAAAAAGATAATAGAACTCAAAAATATTATATTTATCCCAATCGTACAAGGTTTAAAATATTAACAAATACCATTTAGATTAGGAAAACTATTTTTTAATAACCAGAGACTTCCTGTTGGCTAGTGAGGTAATAAAGGCCTATCACACTATGGTAGTGGGTTCGATTCCTGCAGCTTTGTTCTACATGATGGGTTATCCCCTAACCTGCAGGTTGTCCATTTCCTAAAACTATAGTATTATAATATTCCAAAAATAATCTTCAGAAATTTTTTAACCTTAAAGAATACGATCCAAGGTTCAACTCAATCCATTCCAAACTTTATAGTTATCCAAAATACCTCTGTCCAGACTTTCTCTAAAAGGTATCTAAATTCGAAAATCAATTGTAACATCACATTTCCCAAACAAATTAAAGTTTATCTTATTGTCACATACTAAAAATATGATTACCTTCATCATATTAAAACATTAATGAAACAATAAGTACTGCAGTACAATCCTTATATATATCACATTATTCTTATAAACAGAATATAATCCTTGAGTCCAGAAGAACCAATATATTAGTTATTCCACTTCAACTGTAGTAACAGAATAAGATTGTCCTTGATCCATTGGCCTTTTCTGAGGTAAGTTTCCTTGACGCTTAGGACATTCATTTGCATAATGCCCCATTTCCCTACAATTGTAGCATTCAACATTGATAGCCTCTTTCTTTCCCTTGCGATCACAAGCATGGTGACCTTTTTATCCACATTTATAACAAACTCCCATTCCTTTTAGGCAAGTACTGGGGTGAATCTTCCCACAATTATCGCATAATAGAAAATCATTCTTTCCCTTTTTCCCTTTATCTGTCTCTTGTTCCACCGTTCTCTTATTCTATTTCTTTACTTTGTTGTCATAAGACTTAGAGAATTCCTTTTTAGTCTTGATAGCACATGAGACAATATCATCATACGTTGAGAAAGATTGTGATACTAAATCTCAACAGATAAATGGTTTTAACCCATCAATGAAACGATCAATATTACTTCTTGGGTTACGTATATAATCTGTTGCATGCCTTGCTAACCTTGTAAAGTTAGCCTCATACTTTGCGACATTCTCATCCTCTTAGACTCAGAAATTTCCTATCCATATCTACTTGATGGTCACGAGGGAAGTATTTTTCTAAGAAAATCTCTTTGAACTCCCTCCATTACATATTTGATACTTCATCATCTTCCTTTGTGTTTTGAATCAGTGACCACCATTGATCGGCATCTCCAGTGAGGCGGTAAACTGCCATGACAATTTTATCCATTTCGCTACTCTCCAAGGCATGGAATATTTTCTCTAAGGATTTAATCCATTGCTCAGCTACTAATGGATTTTTACCCCCATTAAATGTTGGTGGTTTTTGCCTCATGAAGCGGTCTAACATTGATCCTCCACGTTGCAGATCAGGGTGCTCCATACAAGTAAGGTTATTATTCATAACTGGAGTGAGTTATCCCAGTATGGTAATAATTTGATCAGCACCAGTTGTATCTCCAGCTCCACAATAATTATCTTGAGCAGGAGGGAAATCCCTACACGGAGTGCGTACATTGATACAGTTTCCATTCCTCCCACTAGGCTCCATTTCTAAATAATGGCATAAACTAGATTAGTTTATGAATCAAAATACATAATTCCATACATTTAAAACACTTAACATATATTGAACTATTTATGGATATAATCCATAATCATAAAACAATTTCTTTAAAGAAGTATATACTCATAATCCTTTCATAATGGTTTTTAAAGAAAATGATAATTATCCAAAGCATATCCCCCAGGAGTGTCGTAACCAAGAGTGCATCAAGGCCCATTGTCGTGCACCAGTTCCCGTTCGAGTCTAGCTCAAAGCGGTGTTTTCAGGTTTTACCCCTAGGTACATCTGTGGCAGAGCCACCTCTACCTGCTCGTATCCAGATAGGGATGTATTTCTCGGAAAACTAACAAAATCTCTATAATACCAAAAATCGAGGAAGTTCCTCTATACTAATCCTCATATTTTATCTTAGGACTATGTGCTCTAATTAGAGTTTATCTAAATCTAGCTTCCAAGGTTAGTACTAAACTGCCTCTGATACCAACTGGAACGCCCCGACCCCAGTTACCCAGAGTCGGTGCATTATTACATAACATTGGCATGATCAGAAAAGTTGAAGTCTCAAAAGACCGATTAGTTTAGTAGCCTTGGAAACATTAGATACATTCATAAGTCTTACATTACATCATAATGTAAAACAAAACTACAACAACATCTTGTCTTTGTATCCCCTCATACTATCCCTGCAGGTTATTCATAATATACTTCTTCACATCCTAGAAAATTTAAAACATTAGAAGGGGTGAGATCAGATGCTCTGTAATGATAACAATACAGCAGAAGCTTTCATAAATAAACATAAACATTTAAGGCAATGTATAACTAAAACAAAATCCTTTTAAAACTCTAGCTTCAGCATAACATGGAAAAATTAAAATAAGATAATTCCATTTACTTATTCACATGTATATTCTACTGGTCGAATAATCACATGCAATATCAATAATGACATTCATAATGATGGAATGCATAATGCCAGACTATCATAACCACGTAGCCAAGGCCTTGTTCCAAGACTACACATAAGATTTTGTCAAGGCCTCATGCCAAGACACTAGTTTGTCTCATGAGACCTTCTGATGCATCGATGAGCTATAGTGGGCTCCACCCGTCACTTATTAAGTCCAATGCATTCCTCATATGAACAGGTTTAAACATATCATAAACCATAACAGAATCGTATCACATAAAAAATGCATAAGGGAAACATAACATTTCCACATTTTAATCACAAGATATCAATACAACACATTGATATAATAAAAACACTTTCAAAACCATTTTCAATACCAAAATAAAGGAAAACTAAATCTTTGTATTTATTTTTCCTTTAAAAAAGGTATGGCTTGTAGAGGAAGCCAAAACTCAAACAATGGTCACGGTGGTGAAGAAGTCCTTGTTGCTGCATAAGTACAACAAGAAAAACATTCCTTTTTGTCCTTTAGTAAAACGCTTCGTATAAAACGATTCCTTTTGAATAAACATAAAAGTCAAAGGGGGTTAAACACTATATAAAAGAAATTTGTGTATAAAACAAAATATGCCTCAGTGAATGGATATTGGGAAGAAGTCCCTTACAATGAACATTTTTTAAATTAAAATGATATATTATGTGTATTTACCATATGTACACATAATGAAACTATAAATACAATATAGGACATAAAAATATCATGACATAATTTGAAAGTAGGAGATTAACCCAAGGAATGGAAATTGGGTTAAGAAGTTCCCTTACCTCGTGTCCGACTTGACTCGATCGTTCTTTAACCTCCTGAATAATAAACTAGAGTTGATTTATACTAGATTAAGAATATTTTTCAATTTCATTATTCCTTTTATATGACTTATTACAATGTTATGAACATTATGTAATTATTTAAGTTAATAACGGTCGTTTTGTCGATCTTAGGTTCTTGAGTCAAAAATTACTTCTTATAATTACACGTTGTTCATGTGGTAAAATATACATTATATCTAGAATTATATTCATGATTTAGATATCATATATATCATATATATCCAGTATATACATTCATTTATAATATTACATAACATTTAGAGGTAAGAAATGAAATGCACCGTTCATGGAGACGATAAGCCGTACTTATGCTTGAACACTACTTTCATTTCTATTTCATATTTAATGGAATGAAATTATAATTATATAATGGTATACTATAATTCCAGTATATTATCTTGTATAATATCATTTACTCCATCCTTTATACATCCCACATATGACATTAACGATTCAAATCACTTTGAGGGGGCGGTAGTCCGCACTTCCTAAAATGAAATTATCGCGTTTACCCATAATGGAAATCATAAAGGTATAAAATAAATGAAAAATACAGAATCATAAGGAAAAAAAACATAATAAATATCATATATAAAAGTAGTGTCATCATAATGGCCACCATGAGAGGTGTTAAAAGAAGATTGAACAATCATAGTTTCGTGAGGCAATAATTCACCACCCACAGAAACAGTATGTTCTTTAACCATTAGACGAAGGTGTGTGTAAGTGTAAATAAAATACTTCTCATAAAAACATCCAAGTATATTGAGGATACATTTTTTTTACAAAATAAAGTAATAAAAAGATTTTAGGGGGTTGGAGAAGCAAAATAAAACAAAATAACCTAAGAGAAGACATTACCTTAAAATCGGGTAACTCTTTTTGATTTGAGCCAAATGCTTCCTTGGGAAGACTTCTGCCCAAAGTGAGGCTTCTAGGAGTAATAGGGGGAAGTTTATAGAGAATCTGGGAAGAGTTTAGAAGATCCAAATGGCTTGGAAGGTGTGAATAAGGTGGTAGAGGTGGGGGCCTTTTATAAGAGGAGAGGAGGGGCACTTTTGGAAAGTCATGAAATGTTACTTTACTATATAATGCGTTTCGGGTTATAAAGGTCCCAAAAATATATTTTTCAAGGATAAGGTAATAAGGGTTTGAAAGATTTTCATCCAATATGTTTTTGACATGTGTAAGTCTTATATTTTACATTATATTTTCATTTTATTTAAATCGTTAATTAATGAGGTAATCACTGCATCATCATAGTGTCATAAACAATTTAATTTATTTAATGTCTATTAATTATAAAAAGAATATAATGATGTAGGAAATCTTTTTATCTTTCAAATTAATATTTATAGTCTAAAATATAGCTTATATAACCTCATGTAATAATTGTTTTAGTAAAACAACATATGTTTGTGACAATTTTATTTTTCCTTTAAATAAAAAGTTATTAAAGTAATTTTCTTACCCAAGTGGCTCCATGGGGTCCCCAAGTTGAGAAATGGATTGTCATGGTCGGCCATGAATCATCCAATATGGTTATGACAAGTTTAAGGGTATTTTCATATTTTTATAATATCATTTTTACCTTAAATTTCCCTAATTACCTTTAGTCACGATTAATTAAACTTAAAAGTTACTATTCAGAAAAAAATTATTTTATTCCCATTAAATCACATTTTATGTCCTAATTACAACCATGTATGTCGGAGTTTTGAAAATAAATTCACAGAAGTGGTAATGTTTCATTTAAATGAAAAATCAGTTTTTTAACTACTACTTAGTGGTTTCACTATTCATCAAAAATTGAAGTTTTTCATAACAATTCCAAAATTTCACCCTAATCAATAATTGATATTAAGAATTAAAAAGTGATGTCTATTTTACAAAATTCTAAACATATAAGTTGCATTAATTAATTTTATAATTAATTCCCACCGTCACAATAAATAGCGTGTTTTTAAGAAACAATATATATCAAAAGATTGACAATTGTTTACATCCAATTTCAAAGTGAAATTAATTCTAATGACCAACATTGGATAAAATGGTAAAAATTTATTCTAGTTATAATTTTAAACCACTCAATAGTATCACTATAAATTATTTTGATTAAAAAAGTTGTTTTTAAGTATTTTTCACTATTCATAAAAAATTGGAAGTTCTCAGAAAAATACATAAAATTCAACATAGGCTAATTTCAATATTCCGAATCCAAAAATGAAGTGTGGAGTGTGGAAAATCATGGTGGGTTTCTTAGTCATATCTAGAGGTGTAAAGGATGACACAATTTATCTAACTAAATGGGAAGTGTAAGCTACCATTTATTAAGCTTCAAATTTCATAAGTTAAAATTTATGGCACTATAGACTTTGGAATCATATTGATAAGGGTTTAAATGTTTGGTTGAAAAAGTATTCTAAAATATGAAATATTCAGGATTCAGAAGTTGAGAGAGTTTAATTATGAGGATTTAATGGAAGGTGAACTTTAACTTAAAAAAAAGAACACCAAAATTCTTGAAGGTGGAGCCTATAAATAATAATTTCATTGATCTTTTCCCAATGAAATATATTGCAAGATCATAATACATTTTGACACTCATTGATGAACCATTAAGAATATAGGTATATACTTCCTCAAACATAAATCATAATTTTTCGAGTGTTCTTGTATTGGAAATATATGATTTAAAGGGAGATAATATGAAATCTGGAATGATTAATACTAGAGAATTTAGGTAAGTACAATTGAATAAGTTTCAGAAACATTAGTATATATAGAGGAATTAGGAATGAAAATATTATACTAGGGATTCCTATGAAAATTGCTATTGATGAAAGTTTTATTCATAGTTTTATATTAACAGAACAAAACATGATGTTTCATTCAAAAATACCCAGAGGTTTTTGGTAGATAGAGTGATTAATAAAACATATTTAATTAATCTAATCCCCTTAACTCTAATGAGATAAGAATTTTCAGAAGCTCTGTGGATAGGAAAGACACCAGATTTTCCTCACATTAATGTCCTTGGAAGCTTATCCTATGTACACATGGATAGGAAAGATAAATAATATATTAAAGATATGTCATTCACATGTTTATTTGTGAGATAGAGAGACTAGGATCACAAATTTTGTAATTAGGATGGTGGTAAGATAAAAGTATGTTGAAGTTGAAACGTGATATTTAATGAATAGGTCCTATGTAACAAATAAAATTTAGTGGAAAATGATTTTAACGGTGAGGAATCAACTTCAATCCAAGTTTATATGAATGTAGAAACAAAATGTCCATAAATTCTAGATCATTAATATGGATCTTAGTCTACAATATGTTAAAAAAATATAGAGGAATGTTCATACATAATAACGTAATGATTGATGTTAAGACCAGAGGAAGATATATATAAAATCTCCATAAGTAGTGAGTCTTGGTCTAGAGTTCCAAATAATTAATGTCCAAAAGTTTTAGTTAGGAAGATCATAGAATTTCATGATACATTAATAATGAATATAATAACTAGATGACTATTATAGAGGTTTGGAGCTCACATGAACTTATTACTTATAATATATGTTGGTGATCCGGTAATCATAGAATAATTGATTAACCTCAGTGATTCCTATATGTAAAAGTTTTTTTGAAGAAAGATTTGGATTTACTTCATTATAATAACACATGGGAAATAACAGGTCATAAACATAGAAAAAGGAACTTAAGAGAATTTTTGTTTTCATAATATATGATGAAGCAGGAAGATGTAAAAGTTATAAAATAAGGATGGTGGTTAATGTTTTCAATAGATAGAGGGAATAATCATTTATAATTTTCTCCATCGATTGTTTAACATAATAACATTATTACCAATATTAGTTATTATTATTATAGAGGATCACATCAAGAACAAATTGACATGAATATATATTTTATTCATGGGGATCTAAAAGAATAAATATATATGAAGAAACTAGTTATTTCATGAATCAATTAAATCAGCGCTCAGTGATTAAACTCAATTGGAGTCTCTGTGGTTTGAAACAAGTTACATGTTAGTAGAAAAATGTTTTAATCATTTAGGGAGTATAATGGTTTCATCTAGAGAAACATGGATATGTTTTGTTTTTTTATGATTACTATGATGTGAATTTAATTACTCTAATATTATACTTGGATGATATGCTTCTGAGGGGTCCATACATGCAATTAATTTAAGAGATTATGAAAGAATTTTCTAGAATGTTTGAAATCATTGTTTTTAGTAAAGAGAATAAGATAAAGGTCATGGAAATTGATAGAGATATAATGTTTAGAAGATATTTTCTATCTCATAAAGAGTATATTTGAAATCTTATAGAATTTTTTTGATGACCAGTTGGGAAGTTATTTCAACTCATTCTGCCTGAAATTTCAAACTCTTAAAGGAAAAAGAACAATGAACAATGAAATTGATGAATAGCATGGTAATAATAAATTATTAATAATTGGTAGTAAGTTTCATTTATGTCATTATGTGCTTTAAATTTGATATTTGTAATTCATATGGAGGTTTTATTCAGTTCATGGAAAATCTAGAGGAAAAACATTATAAATCATTTAATTAGATTCACATATACTTTAATGGAATGGAATATACTAACCTTTTATTCAAGGAGGATGATATGTTTGTTTAGTATGTTGATGTATACTTTGTAGGAGACTTAGATTATTGAAAAATCATGAGAGGATTTTTGTTACCTTAAGTGTCACCATAATCAATTGGATGTTAAGTTTGCAACTAGTTATTACAATCTACATAAAAAAGTAAAGTATGTGTTTGAAATATAAGATAATATGGAAATGGTATGATTGATATATCTTATTGAGGAGATTATACACATTTTGGGATGTTTATTTATACATTTTGACAGTTAGAGTGTAGTACCCATGGAAAAACATTTAGTTTTTCATCAAGTGTAAATCACATTGACATGAAATACTATCACATCTTGAAGTTTCTTAAAGATAGTTTTCCAGTGTAGTAGAAGATAATTGATCAAAAAACCCAACTAATATTTTTAACAAGTGTTTATTTGATTAATTCTAGAGAAATTTGTTTCCTCAATTGGACTTGAGTAAACAGATAGGAAATAGAGGGGCATTACACATAGTAAAAATTTCCAGGTTAAGGATTTATGAAGTGTTCAAGGATTCTAAGAAATAATTGAAGTATTCTTAAAGAGGTATATTTGTATGAATCTATATAATCTATAATAACAAGATTAAATTTACTAAATGATAAACTCTATAGAAACCATTGGTCTTGTAATAGGAGGGAAAACATGATTTGGTAGGGTTGGTAGTTTGGCTCTTAGATATTGATATGTAATTTTGATGGATACTTATCATATTGGTAAATCCAAAAAACGTTTATCATATGTTGTGATAACTAGAAATGTGTTTTTTTGTAAATTTAAATCACTCATAACATGGTTTTTATGGTATAGTGTGAGGTATATTAACATTTTTTCCTATCGGGGATTGGTGGTTAGGTTACAGAAAGTTAAAAAGAAGGGGTAGTTGCATTGTGTAATGGATAGACACCTATAATTATAGAAGTTCAGTGCAACTAGTTGACCATATGAGATCCATTAAAATAGTTATGGACTATATAATTGAGGTATTGAGTGAATAATTGTGTTAGTGATCTATGTGACTGCCAAGTCATATTGATTGTATCTTTTTACATCAAATGAAATGAATTATTATAATAATTTTCCCTGTAGACATAGGATGGAAGCCTGAACCACATAAAACCTCTCATGATCTTTACTCTCTAAAATTTTATTTTATTCGTTTAATAGTTTCATAGAGTTTTTAGTTTTCAATATTTTTTGAGCTAAAATTCGTTTTTTGATTTGGGTCATGTAATGTTTATTTGTTTCAGTAAATTGGTGTTTGATGACTTTCTTTCAGATTCTATTTCTACCAACATTATTCTGATGGATGAAATTTTAGATGTTGAAATTTATATAATATTATCAATATATTCCCCCTTACTGTATCATTTTTAAATAATGATAAACGTGTTACCCTTAATAAAGGAGGCCTACTCCATCCCAATTTTCGATGCGGGATTCCCAATGCCTTCCCATTTCAAAAACATAAAATACAAAAATTAAAATTATTATAGATTCATAACATTAAAAAGTACCCCATCACATTAAAATATTTTATAAAATACTTGTTTGATATCCTCACTTATTTAAGAGTTTTAAACACACACACCTTTTTCTCACAGAAACCATACTATATTACCCTATGTTGTAATATACCATTGGTGTTTTATTCAAACATATTATATATTTTACAACATTGATCTTATTTATGATAATTTATGACATGATAATTTAAGGTCCCATAATTGGTATATTTTTTAAAAGGAATTTAATCTTATCCCTAATGATTTTTGTTATACCGACTCCCTTGAAAGTCCCTCTGTTAGTGCATCCACCAAATTTTGGATCAATATTAAAAATTCCACAATTATGATTTCATATTGTATCAACCTCATTACACATATATATTTTGGAATAATGTGTGTTGATTTTACATTATAAGTGTTGCTAATTCCATGGCCAAAATTTCTTGACTATCATAATGTATACTAACCAAATTAATAGGAATAAGACACAATTGTTGATCTGATAAAATAGATCTAAGAAAATCTACTTCTTTGATAGTATAATCTAAATAAAAAAATATTGAAGCCATTCTGGACTCTATTATACATGTTGTTTTTCTTTTATCCCTAAGATATTTCTCCACCTTTAAGTGTAAAAACCCAACCACTCAATAAAGATTGATCCTATAGATTAGTAATTTTTATGTCATTTTAAAATACTTCCAACAACCTTGGATTTGAACTATAAAATATTCAATAATACATATCCCCTTAATATATTTCAGTATACTTTTTACCGTATCCCATTATACAGAAGCTTAATTACTTTTATACATGCTCAAATTTACAACACAATATATAATATTGGGTATTGTTATTCTAATGGAATACATGGGAAAATTTATAACCCATGTATAATCCAATTGATAAATGTGAATCCCTAGATCTGCACTCTACAATCTAGAACTAATAAACATATTAATTAAATATTGTCTTTGAATCCAACTGAAGTTACCCAAATTGTCCACCTATTACTACAATATAAACAATAATTTTACAGACACCTACACACACATAATCATTTAGGTTTATAGTTTTATAGAGTAAGGCAAAACAAATTTACTAAAACATATGTATGTTTTCTATCAAATGGATGTTTTTCCTAATAAACCAAGTATTTTTAATTTTATAATAAATCATAAGAATATTCTACAAAATTATACACACATGATACCCATTAAGACATATCATACTTAATAATACTCTTCATAACATGGGGAAATTTAAAACATAAGAATTTCTAACTCAAATTATTATTAATGGGTAACATACAAAATAATTTAACATATAATAGAAAAGGAATGAATAATATGGGAGGAAGAAACAATAATAAAATATGACATGAAACTATTAACATGTGTATGAAATATATAATAATAATTTAAAATAAAATTATGAAAACTAATAAATAGTTTCATAATTATGGAATTCATAATTCTAGAAAGCTTACTCATACATTTGAGGCATTATGCACCGACATTATATATAAAAGGTCATGGTTTACACCAAGTACCCAAAATATGTTATCTCATAAGACTTACCAATGCATCAAGGGTGTATATAATTATAGGCCCCACCGATCACCAAATAAGACCAATGAAATCATTGTTTGAAAGGAATAAAGAAAACATATAATCAGCGTTTCTTAGTAATAGATAATTATCAGTATTTAAATAACTAGTATAATGATCTCAAGTAATTCCATAGTAAATAAATTTAACAAAATTATTGGTAAAAACCATAATTTTTAAATGTATTTTCACTAGACAGAGTTATGTTTATATGGTTAAGTCAATAATGGTAATTATACAGAACACATCTAAGATATTAAGTAATATGGGTAAGAGAGAGAAAAATACAGAAATGATGGAGAAAAAGGGTGGTAAAGAACATAATCCTTATAAACAATGTTGGGAAAATACAATAAATTTATACAATCATTTAGGTGAAAATATAGAAAGAAATTCCAAAATAAATAGATCATTTAGATTTAATGAGGAAAATTAAGGTGAAACATAAACAAATTATTTTTTATAAAAAATTTCATAGCATGATAGTTAAAAAAAGAATTTATTAGTCACATTAGAAAGATAATTTTGAACAGTTGACATGAATACATTTCAATCATTATTTATATTGAAATCATAGAAACTTAAATAATGGTTATTTTAAAGAAATGTGAAGTGAAATATAAAATATCATGAATGATTTTTTTGAATATTTTAAAATACTTTTATTGAACCAAACATTGTTTAAAAGAGATATAAATATTCATTTTGAAGTGTGATAAAGATAAATGTGAAGATCGCATGAGATAAAAAAATTTTGATTCAAAATAATAAAGGTGAAAATTTGTGACATGAAAGAATATTGATATGGAATAGAAATGTCTTATTGTAAAGGATAAGAACTATTCATGAAAAACCTTTAATTTTATTTGAATGGAATTACTCATGGAAATATATTTGAGTTACAAATGTAGTTTTACCAAGATAAATAATAAGTAATATAATATTAAATATAAAATAGAACAATATATGAAACTTATAGGGATGAAGTATAGAAATAAACCTTATAACTAAAAGAAAATAAGTTGAGTTAGAAAAATTCCATCAATATATATATAGTATATGAATTAAAAGAATATGAAAGAGTGATTTAAAACTATATATATACATGACATGATTAATGGTTATTTATAATTAAATAATTAAATGTGTTATAATTTATAACATTTTATAGAATAAATGAAGAAAAATATGAAATCATGCCTCAATGAAGGGGAATTAAGATGAAAAACCCTAACATTTACTTTTAACTCCCAAGAAAGCACGTAACATCTTATATAATAAACATAAAAATATTGATAATTGATTTTTTAACATTATTCATGAACATTAACTTTACTAAAAATTAATTGCAGTCAGGTATTATAAATTTATTTGTGAGTCATATGTTATTTTCATCATTATAATTTACTAATTTTGAGTTTTCATAAGAGTTTCATAATTTCAATGTTAATTTATATTCTTTAATACCACATATACCATTACTAGATTATTTAATGTACTTTAATTGATGTTTTTTAGCAATTCATAAAATTATAATTTAATACCATGAGAGTTTTGGTTATGAATATAGAAGATGAAATTGGTGAAGAAGTTATTTTGGTAATTTTTAATGAAAATAAGCTAGCACATTAATAAAAAAATTAAATATTAAAATTATATTAAAAAATATTTATTTAATCATTAATTTATATTCTTAATTGTAATTAAGTTTCCATTTTCTTAAATGAGATAAATTTATTTCATCATTCATGTTGGTGGTTAAATTGACCTTAACAATAACATGATATAATCAATGGATAAGTATGTTTATGAAGTCTTTTAGTTATAATTGCATTATTAAATAACTATAATAATTATATTTAGGTTTCATTAATGTGGTAAAAAATAATTAGGAAGTGAAAAATAAGTAATTAAATTATTAATGATGATAAAAAAAATCATTTTTCCTCTTATTATGCTTATTTTTCATAGATAAATTTCTATTGATTATATATTGATAATATTGTTAATATAATCTAAAATTTATCATTATATATTCATAATTATTTTATAAATACCATTTTTAATCATTAAATATGTTCTTTGAACCATTTATGATGGTAATGATGACAACAGATGTATGTTGTTCATGTAGGTGATAGTCTTCAAATAAGATGATGATGTTCTCATTTTCTAATGAATGGGAAGAAGATTAGTAATGGTTGTTACATCAACATAATTACATTATATTATACTAATGATATTTATTTCATTTAATTAGTTTAGTTTTAATAGGTTTGGAGGATGTAATAGAGAATGAAACAATGGGAAGTAGATAATACTCAGATTGAGGACTTGATTATTCTCTTGGAGAATTTCTTATAAATGGAGGATTTGTGGATTCTTTATGTGGATATGAGTATAAAAATGTAAAATTTGCATATAGGTATGTAAAAATGGGTATAGTTTCAATGGAATTTATAAGGATATATATGGACTTAGGTGGGTGTATTTGAGCTTTGTTTGTAGGTGAAAAAGAAAAACTTTTTATTGGAAACTATGTTTTTTTTAAAGAATATTGGAAACTATGTTTGGTGAGGGGTAAATATAGAATAAAATGATATTTTGGTGACTTAGGTAAGGAAATGTTTTTGAGACATGTGGGATTGAATTCTACACCAAAAGGCCTTATATATGGGTTGCTCTTGACCATCGGCAAGAGTATGCATGGAGGTTCGGAGGATCCTTCCTCGGGTGAGATTGGACTCGTCAGTGGGATACATGGGACATGTGATGGTTGATGATGAGTGATTATGTAATGAACTCAACACAAGAGCCAAAAATAGTTCAAATATGGATTAAAGGAATTCTCTAATAATGGGGGATCTTTGACATGTCATCGATGGTATGCAAGGAGGGTGGGAGGGAGGTTTCTCGAAGATGAAAGTTGCTTCAACGAGCCGATCTTGTTGGGATTTAGAAAGAAAAATTAATATTATGAGATCAAGATATCCAGTTGTGGTCCCTAACGAGGTCAGAGTAGAAAACTACCACCTTCAATGCAATCATATTTAGATGAATGAGAGGGTATGTATTTTCTAATGGTACAAGGCCCATTTAGTCATGCCTTATGATTGTTTTATGAGCTGCTTTGCAGGTTGGTCACTTTGGATAAATATAGCATCAGTTGGGTCATGATTTTTGTTGGGTGTTTGATCATTGGGAATGAAATTTACATGTATTAAATAATATTTGCTTTGGGATTATTGACTATGTAAAGGTTACCCCACAACCTTTTAAATTGTATTATAAAATATCAATAAAAATATAAATCCATATTGAAATTAATGATCTTATAGGTTAAGTATTTTTATTCATATTTACTACTAATTACTAATTATATGTGTGCGATTAAATATTTTTCAATTTTTTATACTCATATTATTTAGATAATTTAAAATAAAATAATTTAATTTTTTAGATAAAATTTTACAAAAAATTTAAAACTATTATTCATAAATAACCTTTTTACCATTATTTTGGTATCTAACATTAACCTTGGTAACATATTTTTATGTCTAAAAATTGAATTTATCTTATTACCTATTTTGAATATTATGTTACCAAATATTAAAACTATTTTATCATATTCAATTTCTAAATGTGTTAAAAATTAATTTTAATATGGGTTGGCATAACACATAAAATTATTTTTATAAATATGTATTTTACACTTCAAAAAGAATTTATTATTTTTACTTTTTAATTAATTACTATTAGATTGTTGAACATTTATCTTCTTGTTAATATAATCAATAAAATTTAATTTAAAATTTTCTTTTATAATGATTCATAAAAAATAAATAACATTTTAAAAAATAGTTCTCAAAATAATTTCACTTTTATATTAATTATTTTTCACTAAGTACAATTAAAATTAATTATTAATATTTTATTTTTTCAAAACATTGATATTAAAATATATATATGAATTTTATAAATACATCATATCATTCTATTGAGCACCTCATTATAATAACTTTCAAAAATCTGTATTTTTATATTTTTAATGAATTTAGTGTTTTATGATAACTAACCATTTAATGATAAACTATGTACAGTGGCTAGGTATTGATCTATCATTTTTTAAAATGAGATATCATATATTTATGTAGGCTACTCCTCCATGATACTATTAGTTCAAGTAGATATTTATTGTTCTATTCTTGGACCACTATAATTTACTAACAGGTTGTGCTAACGTCAAAATGGAGCTAATTCCACTGTATTTTGATGCTATCATCAATACATATGGATTACCACATGTATAATAGAGACAATATAGAACATTTCTACCATTTCATGGTAATTCCACCAGGTCAATTAACAACCACTCTATACTACTACTAAATTTAAGTGATTCTATTGCCAACCACTCCTACCACTAAAAGATGGTAACATCCCATGATGCTACAATTAGCTCAATGTTGTTTCCAACATAGTGAAACTGACTTTGAGAAAAGAAATTATTCTATGGATCTACCATTGATGAAGATATGATTTTAGATCAATCAGCCACCATTAAAGCTACTATTAGAGTACTACCATAATTTCCTATAATTATTTAAAAATTAAATATCCAATCGCTAGATTAAGAATTTAATGTATGGAAGAAGTGTGTCTATTTAAGAATGATTATTCATTAATAACACTATTAATATATTAAAGCCATGTTCAATCATTTCTCAATCCATTGATCAATACAAGGGTTTATATTTTTCTAAAATTATCCATTAATAGATAATTGGACCGCGAGGGTTATATATTCACAAAGAGATCCCTCATGCAAAGGGAATGTAATGAGACACACATAAAAAAGAGGAATATTATTGAAAAAAATCATAGATTCTCACACACATGAACAAAAGGGAATAAGAGACACATATTTGTGGAAGATCTCTAGACGACCATAAAAGTTTTTATATACTTCCCTGACCACTTATTTTACAACATATTCTATAAAACCTATTTGATATTCTTATAAAGATGATTTCAAATACTTACATACAACTAAATATATTCATATTGGGAAACAATATGATTCATTATTTATAAAAACATTCCTTTTTTGTTTAGAAATTACATTCATACTTTGTTTTTGTTTTATTCAGTATATTTGTAAAATATAGTCTCCTATACTAAATGAGAGAGTTATTAACACCGATATTTTATTTTCCTCATTTTATTCCCATAAACAATATTGGAATAGATCATGGGTGGCTTGTTCATATTTTATCACACACATAAATGTGGAAGTGGATTTGTGCATGGATAACCTTAAGATATGTTGTTTGTAAACCCTGATCTAGGTTTGGGGTAAAATTATTTAGTCATAATTTTTTTAGAATATAATTTCCATGCGAAGGGAATTAGGTCTTAGCATGGGATCAAAGCCGTTATTAATTTCTATAGTGATATATTTATTGTATCTAATTTAATAATTTATCTATTTTGTTTTCTTTTTTTATATATTACTATTTAACTATGGTCTAAAATTCTAAACAAAAATCAACTCTAATAGTTAACATAAACTAGTGTTTTATATAGTATGTTTGATATGATTAGATTAGTTTCAAATGTAAATTTATTTTTTGAAGTATTTTATTTGATCTTTGATTCATTTTTTGATAACTTTTTTTAAGAAAATTATATATTTCTACTACTTTTGGTAACTAGGTTTTTATCAAATTGTGGGATTTAGTTTTTAATTTTTCTTAAAGAAAAAAATTAATAGATATTCAATTCACCCCTCTTGAGTTTACTACTCTGAACAACATTTTGTATCAGTGGAGGATCATTAAAAATATTTTTTACTATGATATAGTTTTACTTAAAAATATTGAAACTCTATTTTATTTAAATTTATATATTTATTGATAATCATATATGATAAAGAACTTACAGTAACTGTCCTTCTTATTTTAATGACAAAAAGTATTCTAAATTGATGATTAAAATGAAAATTTATTTTTAAATTAATGGATTTGATAAATGGACTACAATTAATGATAAATATGATCAACCTGAAGCTTCTTGAGTTGATTGTATTAGTACCAATAATATAGAATATGATTGTAACTATAAGTCTCTAAATTCAATTTATTATGTCTTAGGCTAAGATGAATTTAATAGAATATCTTCCCATATTATGATTTTTTATATTTGGGATACCCTAGATATATCTCACAAAGGAACATACAATGTCTATGAAATGAGATTTAAAACCTATATGATTAAATATAATAATTTCAAGATTAATCTTCATGAATCCATTTTTGATATGTTTCTTAAGTTCAATGAGATTTTTGACCTGATGCATACACTCATAATGATAATTGCTGATAAGGATCTAGTATTGAGAATTCTCAAATGCTTACTAGATTGATGTTAATGAAAATCTTTGTATAGATGAAAATATTTTCACATTAGCACACTACTAGTAAATGATCTAATTGGAAAGACCATGATGTGTGGATAAGAATTTCAAGTGAACAAAGTGGTAGTGGATGAACTGAAAAGGAAGTCAGTATCCTTTAAAAATCCTGACACTAAACAAAAGGTTATAGTCAAAGATGAACATTTAAGGGATAAAGAATCACTATATATTAGTGATGAAGAAATGGTACACCTCAATATAAGTTTTATAAAGTATTAGATAAAGAAAATTTTATTTAACAAATTAATTTATAGAGTAAATTATGAAAAATCAGAATCGGAGAAAAGATTAGGGAAGGGATGTTTCTACAAATGAAATGACCTACTACAAGAGTAAAATAAAGTATGCACCAAATAAGACATTCCTAAGTGTAACATCCTGGTTCCGGGTGCCACTCAATGGGTGCCCCGAACCCGGTTCGCCACGTGACCTCAAGCGCATTTCCCCAAAACACCAGAGGCTGCCGACTAGCAATGAGATCCCTGGTCTGATAGTCTGAAACTATGCCCTCATTTGTCAAAGTATAGTGTAGAGGAATACAGGAAAAAACATACAACAACAGTGGAAGAAATAAACCCTACACTTTTGAGATAAACAACTCCAGTAAAAACAACCAAAAGTCATATATAATGTTGATGCACCATGCCTCATGTTCTAAGAAAACAACCGAAACATGTTACACAACAATACAGTGCAGTAAAATATAGAGTACAGCATAGAAAAAAAAATAGCCAGTAGCATCGCGAGCCTAAGCCTGGTCCCATGCTCCCCTACTCCTCAGCAACAATCAAGTACTTGTAAAGGGACCTTTGCCCTTATCCATACATGTAGAAACGTAATCTGTTTGGGCCGAAAAGCATGACCCAAACAGGGTGTGAGAAATAATCTCAGTAGGCACCCACCAAAGGCCCGTGCTCAACTGTGTGTAAACAGGAAACAACAGTGTGTAAAAGTAAATGAAATAAACTAAGAATTACCCAAAAGTAAATAACTTTACCAATTATATTGTCATTTAACATTCATTTCATTATTTATTATTAAGAAACCACCACAATGAATTTCTATATAAATAGTCAGTGTCCTCAGGCGCGTAATCCCTTACCCTCAGGTAAAGAGAATCCAAACACAGGAATCTGCCCACAAGAATATCGAATATTTCCCGTAGGCGTACGAGGTTTCGCCCACATGCATAGTATCAACTGCCCACAAGTATGGAAGAAGTTTCCCACGGGCTAAGTAATACATTGCCCATAGGTTAATCACAACACTACCCTCAGGATAAAAAAGTAACCGGGCCATTCCCAACATGTAAACAAGCAATACACATGCAATACAAAATCAATTCTTCTCAAGGAAATTCTATAATCATTATTATAAAGGCATACGCTTGGGTATCCTGGCCAAATGGCTAAACAAAGGAACGCACCCCCAGGGTGGTCCTGGATCCAAGCAGTGATCCCAAAAAGTAGTTTATTATCACATTTAAATTACCTAATCAATTACAGGTATTTAATTCAACAAGGCCTCAGCCATACGACACCACATTCATGGGCGCGTATCTCAAAAATATACACAAACACACAAAAATTGGAAATTAAACACTAAGCCACTTACCTTAAACACCCACAAATGGTATACGTGAACATCGATTCCAGAAACGCCCAAAGATAATGTAGATACTGATTAGAATAAAACCCGTTCAAATGTAAATAACTTCTCCTTAGTAAATAATTGGTAAGAGCGGATTAAAAAGAGCGGAGGGCTTACCAGTGCGGTTCCAGGGAGATCGACGGTGCAAAAAACAGATTCCCAACGTGCGCTCGGTGGATCTCCAAAGCTCCAGCATCCCTCTCCCTCTCTTTCTTCCTGTTCTATGCCTTCCCTGTGAACAGGGGAGGCTACTACCCATTTTATGTGAAAACAAAGTACACGATGTGTATTTTTAAGTACATGACGTGTATTTCCAAGTACACGATGTGTACTTCCCATTTTTTTAACTATTCCTCTGGCGGTTTCCCGCCAGCATGGCACTGTTCACCTGCCTACATGACTACACGGCATGTCTCATTGAGTACACGGCGTGTTCGGTCGCACAGCTGACCACCGCCTTACTATTCGCCTGCCGACTGACTACACGGTGGGTAAGTTACCACCACACGGTGTGTAGTCAGTTTTTACACCCGTAGTCGCCAACATGGCTACACACACTATGTAATCATCCCACACGGACAAAAGTACATGGCGTGTGGGAAAGTACATGGTCTGTAGTCCTAAAATTTTGTATTGTTCCCCATTTTCCTTATTTTCTGAAAAACACTTAATGAAAAGAGAAAGGAAGAAACTTGTACCTCAAGAATAAGAACCAGGTTCTTACAAACTTCCCCCCTTAAAGAAATTTGTCCCCAAATTTCCCTTCCAAGGGTGGTAAAGATATAGCCATAATCAAATCCAGCCATTGAGCACGTACATCGGTGTCCAGCTCCCAGGTTTTCTCCAGCACTTGGCCATGCTATCATAGCACCCGTATGAGAGGAACTGACCTACCTCAGAGAACCTTCATGCTCCTATCAACAATACAAATATGATGCTCCTAAAAGGATTCATCTACCTCAAGCACAACCTCCTTGGGTCGAAAGACGTGAGATAGATCTAAATGAAAGCGATGCAACTGAGATACATGGAATATGTCGTGCATGGCTCAATACCTCTGTGGTAACTGCAATAGATAGAAAACCAGCCCGACTCTCTCCAGAATCTCAAATGGCCCCACGTACCTCACTAAAAGTTTACCCTGTCTTCTAATCCGCCTGTGTCGCAGCCTTGGCGAAACATGCAGGAAGACCTGATCCCCAACCATGAACTCCCAAGGTCGTCTGTGGCGATCATCATAAGATTTCTGAAGAGACTGTGTGGCAGCCATCCAATTCTGAATCAACTGGACCTGCTCAGAAGTCACCCGCACGAGATGTGGTCCCAGTAAAGCTGCCTCACCTACCTCTAACCAATACAAGGGTGATCAGAATGGCCTACCATATAAATCCTCGTAAGGTGCCATCTCAATAGTTTCCTAAAAGCTATTATTATAGGAAAACTCGACTGGAAGAATATAATTTTCCCAAGATCCCCCAAAGACTAAGATGCATGCATGCAACATGTCCTCACGCACTTGTATCATATGCTTTGATTGACCATCGGTCTGAGGGTGGTAAGCTATTCTTAGAAGCACTTGTGTACCCAGTGCCCTCTGAATATTCTTCCAGAAACGAGACATTAAATGGACATCCCTATCTGAAATGATATAAAGAGGGAACCCATGAAGACATTTGATCTCTCATATATAAAACCTCCCGAGATCGTCAACTCCAAAGGTCTCCTTGATCGACAAAAAGTGAGCTACCTTTGTGAGTCTATCCAAAAAAACCCACATGGCATCATTGCCTCGAGGTGACCACGGCAACCCAATCACAAAGTCCATCGTGACATCATCCCATTTCCACTCTGGAATAGGTAACTTCTGTAACAGTTCAGCTGGCCTCTGATGCTCCACCTTCACCTGCTCATAGATGGAACACCTCGTAACAAAACTAGCTACCTCTCTTTTCATACCCGGCCACTAGTACTGATTTCTCAAGTCACGGTACATCTTGGTAACCCCGAGATGAACTGCCCAAGCTGAAGCATGAAACTCCCGCATCATCTCCTTGCGTATACCCCCCAGAACCCACACTCATCCATGGAAACACAAAACATCATCATCGTCTATCGTCCAACAAGGAGAAGGGTCCTCCATAGCCACCGACTCCCGTAGAACTAGGCCTTCTGAATTAGATAGCTATCTCATCCTCACTCTGTCTAGGAGGGTAGAGATCACGGATAAATATGAAAGATAGTTCTGCCCCTGACTGTCGTACACCTCCAAATGCATCTCAGAGAAAAAAGCTATAAGATGACATTCACCACCGGCCTCTTGCACTTCCTCTATCTGTGTCTTCCTACTTAGTGAATTAGCTACTACAGTACCATTACCAGGTGTATAGGCAAGATCAAAATCAAAGGACTGAAGGTACTAGACCCACCTTCACTACCTCAACTTCAAGTCATGCTGAGTAATGATATAATTGACACTTTTGTGGTCGGTGAAAACCACAAAACGTTCTCCCAATAGATAATGTCTCCAATAGAGCAACGCATGCACAACTGCAGCCAACTCAAGATCATGTGTTGGGTATTTCCTCTCATGTGGCCTCAACTTCTGAGACTCGTACACAAAAACTCGATCACCATGCATTAGCACAGCTCCCATCCCAATACCTGATGCATCACAGTAAACTGTATAGCTCTTCCCTTGCTTTGGGAGTATCAGGACTGGTGCTAATGTCAACCTTCCCTTCAGGTCCTGAAAGGCTATCTCGCAAGATTCCAACCATACAAACTTCACACCCTTCTTAGTCAATCCCGTCAACAGTGCTGCTAAGTGGGAGAAGTCCTGTATGAAGTGTCTGTAGTAACCAGCCAGCCCTAAGAATATCCGTATCTCAAACACGTTCTAGGGATGCTCCGAGGAAACTACTGCTCTCACCTTCTTGGGGTCTATTACAACTCCTACTTCTGAGATGATATGACCCATGAAGTATATCTGGTCTATCCAAAAGTGGCACTTTGAGAGATTAGAATATAGCTAATGCTCTCTCACTGTACTCAATATGATCTCAAGATGGGTGGAATGGTCATGTCAAGTGTGAGAGTACACCAAAAAATCGCCCATGAATACTACCTCAAAATAATCTAGATAAGGATGGAACACATGATTCATCAGAGCCATAAAAACTGCTGGTGCGTTTGTGAGTCCGAACGGCATAACCGTATACTCGTATAGACCATACCTACTCCTGAAAGCTGTGAGAGGTATATCAGATGGTCTAACGCACAGCTGATGATATCCTGATCTCAAGTCAATATTCGGTAACACTCGTGCTCCACGAAGTTGATCGAAAATATCATCAATCCTCGGCAAGGGATATGAGTTCTTAACCATCAATTAGTTCAGCTTCTGATAATCCACACAGAGTCTGAGGGTATCGTCCACCTTCTTCACAAAAAGGATAGGAGAACCCCAAGGAGAAGTACTAGGTTGGATGAACCCCTTTTACTGTAACTCCTCTAACTATATCTTGAGCTCCTACAACTCTAGTGTAGCCATCCTATAAGGGAGAATGGACATCGGTGCTTCTCTTGGAATAATATCAATAATGAAATCCACCTCACGCTCTGGAGGAAGACCTAAAATGTTGTCCGGGAATACATCACTGAAACGATTAACCACAAGAGGGAAATCCTTTTGAAAATTCCCCTAGTTGTCCAGATATAAGCTCATAGTCTAGGCTGTGATACCACCCTGCCCATGATGCTCTGGTATATCTTGTCTCGCCTCAACATCCCACTCACCCTTGTATAGAAACTCTCTGCGCTCTGGTGATGTGAAACTCACCCTGTGACAATAGAAATCCACACAGGCTCAAAAAAGAACCAACCAGTCCATCCCGAGAATGACATCATAGCTCGTTATCTCTAAGACATAGAGGTCCTAAAGGAAGTGACACCCACCAACATCAAGGGGGAATTCTTTTCACTGACACACAACAACCGTTATAGTCCCCAATGGAGTGTCTAGCATCATGATATCAGAAGAATACGAAACACAGAGCCCAAGGCTCTCCACAACGGGCACAAATATGAAACTATGTGTAGCACCCGTATCGAAAAGTACTGAAGATAATATATAAGCTACTAGAATAGTACCTATGACAGTAGAAGGTTTGGGATCCTGCTCTTGGTGGGTCTGTTGCACTGCATATGCCTTCCCAGTGTTGTGGCCCTATGACGCAGCTTGGAAACCCTAAGCTGTCCCACACTACTGCCTCTAAGATCCTGGTGTCTTGCTACCATGGCCACGACCACCATCTCTGACTGTACTCCCTGACGTATTCCAGTTCCTTGACTGGTAAGAAGCCACTGGTCTTTCTCCTGCACGTGGAGTCTGCATAGAACCCCTCTCACTAGCCACTGGTGGAAACGCCCTGCAAAAGCGTTGCAGATGACCTATCCTGCCGTAAGCTCAGCACTCCACTGGGTCTCATGGACATTGTAGCCTCTTGCGCCCCTCTCTACCACATAGGTAGCACATGACCTGGCCACCTAAAGCATTCTTCTGGTTGGTACTACCACCCTGAGAGAAATCCATCTGTCGCTTCCTCTTCCCAGTAGAAATAGTACCAGAAACTGGTGCTGAACCGCCTTAGCCCACACCACTAGCTTCCCAATGGTTCCTCTCTGTAATCAGCACCTGATTCACAATAGCATGTACTGAAGGTAACATATACACATTCACCAGTGCTCAGATGTCATATCAGAGACCATCCTCGAAGCGCCTAACCATCAGCGTATCATCGCGCACCAGAACTGGTGCGAAACACTGAATCTCAGTGAAATGAGTAGAATAATCCATCACCGACATAACACCCTGCTGTAGATTCATGACCTCCTGAGCTCTATTTTTCCTCAGTGTCTCTGGGATGAATAAGTCATTCAATTCAATCTGAAAATTTCCCCATGCCATGTCTCTGTGATGCTCTGACTTGGTGGTAACATCCCACCACCTCTTAGTGGAATAACGCATCATGTAAGTCGCGAGCTTGACCCTCCGCCCTGGATTCATCTAAAGATGATCTAAAATAGTCTACATCGACCCCAACCAAGACTCTGCAGCCTGTGGTCTTCCATTCCTTGAAAACGTCGGCGGATGCTACGGCTGGAAGATACGAGTAAGTTCAGCCATAGATGTGGCAGCCGGCGGTGCTCCCTGAAAGGTCTGCATAAATCGTATAATGATTTCACGGAACTGCGTCTCCATGCCTCTGTCCAGTATAATGGCTGGCAGTGCATCTGGCCTTACTGGAGGATCAACTCGTAGCCTATGGCCCACCATCTCCGGAGTGTAATCGTTTACGCTCTCCTGGAAAACAACGCACGGTCGTCTCGGCGGCATGACTCTACAAGGTCAAATGCAAACCATTAAATCAAGATTATCAAAAACTTTAAACGAAGGAACCCCAAAAGAAACAGGAGGAATAAGGTATTAAAAATTTAAAAAACAAAACTACACGATGTGTATACGGACTACACGTCATGTACTTGGCTTCACTTTCCTTTCTCGGGTCCTTCTACATGGCTAACCCACATGGCTCTCGTTCAACAAAACTATACGGCATGTATACGGACTAAAAGACATGTATGGAATAATTTTCCAACTTCCAGTATCATTTTTGACACGGCCGACTACTCGTCTTGACACTACACGGCAGGTGACACTCGAAAATGGCATGCACACTACCCCGTTTTTCCAGCCAATGAATATGTCCACACGGCCTGTCCTTAGAGAAGACTACATGGCATGTACTAGACGAGCTTCACTGACCCGTGTTGTTAGTTACACAGTTGGACACACAACACCAAATACACGGCGTGTTCAATATACACACGGCGTGTACACGAAGGGGTTACACCGACCCATGTTGTTATTTACATGGTCAGGTTCCCATGTCAGACTACATGCCGTGTTCCATAGTGGACACGACGTGTATATATTAATGTCTTCCTCCATCCGGGATGTTAGTTACACAGGTGGACTCTGGGTCAACACTACATGGCATGTATATCAGGTACACACCGTGTTTTCCCCAAGCACTTCCGTTCCTCATGTCCCTACCCACACGGTCTGTGACATGGGAAGAGACTACACGGTGTGTACTTCGGGTACACGGCGTGTACTTAAAAAGTTTTCTTTTCTTCCCAAACAGAATAACATACACGACATGTTTAAGGTACTACATGACGTGTATACTGGGTTTTGGAAAAGTATGCCTCAGAAACTTCTCTGGAACCCAGAAAATACTGAAAACCAACACCTAGGTGCCAAATTCCGATCCGTGAGGGCCCATACTCCCTGTGAATCAATGTTTGGCATCTTATATGTGTTATAATCGGATAAACAGCCAATGATACACCAAATTTTGATCAATGAGGGCCCATACTCCCCAAAAACCAAAGTTTGGAGTCCATTACAAAAACAGGCTCACACAATAGTACCCTATCAAATAGCAGGTATCTATCCAAGCAGTTATCATAACAACATGCTTTTTTCTAGCACAACATCTATCACAACAACATGCAATTTTCTAATGCACCTATATCGCATGGAAACTGTGCATGACATGTGATTTCTAGCATATTCTTAAATGGTGCATGAGATAGAATACCCTCATCTCATCGGGTTGCAACTAAATAGAACCCAGGAATAAAATATAAACATCATAATACAAGTGCATCACTCTTCGGTGAAAATCAATTCAATTGTAAAATTGAAAAATCAGAAAAATTGCCACATGAGGTAAATTAGATTTTCCCTGTACAGGGGTTAACTATGCCTGGGCACAACTTATTACCAACTACCTTTTTTGTCCTATCCCTAACTAAGGATCCAAATAGTAAGTCAATGAAAAGAACCCCTTTGATACCACCTTGTAATGTACCGATTCCGGGTTCCACTCAACTGGTTCCCCAAACCCGGTTCGCCACGTGACCTCAAGTTCATTTCCCCAAAATGCCAGAGGGTGCCGACTAACAGTGAGGGCTGAGGTCCGATAGTGGGGAAACTATGCCCTCATTTTTCAAAGTGTAGCGCAGCGGAATACAAGATAAAACATACAACAACAGAGGAAGAAATAAACCATACACTTTTAAGATAAACAAATGTAGTAAAAACAGTCAACAATCATATATAATGTTGATGAAACTTGCCTCATGTTCTAGGAAAATAGCCATAACATGTTACACTACAATACAGTACAATACAATATAGAGTACAAAAAAGCAAAACAAAACAGCCAGTAGCATCGCGAGCCTAAGCCCAGTCCCATGCTCCCCTACTCCTCAGCAAAAATCAAGTACCTATAAAGGGACCTTTTCCCTTATCCATACCTACAGAAACGTAATCTGTTTTGGCCAAAAAGCATGACCCAAACAGGGTGTGAGAAATAATCTCAGTAGGCACCCACCAAAGGTCCAAGCTCAACTGTGTGTAAACATGCAACAACAATGATCAAAAGTAAATGAAATAAACTAAGAAGTACCCAAAAGTAACTAAATTTACCAGTTATATTTCCATTTAACATTCTTTTCATTATTTATTATTAAGAAACCACCACAGTGAATTTCTATGTAAAGAGTTAGTGTCCTCAGACACGTAATCCCTTACCCTCAGGTAAAGAGAATCCAAACATAGGAATCTGCCCATAGGCATATCGAATATTGACCGTAGGCGTACGAGGTGTCACCTACTGGCATAGAATCAACTGCCCACAAGCATGGAAGAAGTTTCCCTCAGGCTAAGAGATACATTGACCACAGGCTAATCACAACACTTCCCTTAGGCTAAACAAGTAACCGGGCCATGCCCAAAATGTAAACAATTAATACACATGAAATAAAAAATCAATTCCTCTCAAGGCAATTATATAATCATTATTATATAGGCATTCCCTCGGGTATCCTGGCCAAATGGCTAAACAGAGGAACGAACCCCCAAAGTGGTCCTGGATCCAAGCAGCGATTCAAAACAATAGTTTATTATCACATTTAAATTACCTAATCAATTCTAGGTATTTAATTCAAAAAGGCCTCATCCATACAACACCCCATTCATGGGCGCATATCTCAAAAATACACACAAACACACAATAGTTGGAAATTAAACACCAAGCCACCTACATTAAACGCCCACGAACGGTATACACGAACGTCGATTCCAGTAACACCCAAATATGACATAGATCTAGATTAGATGAAAACATTCAAACGAAAATTTCTTCCCCTCAGGAAAGAATTGGTATGAACGGCTTAAGGAGAGTGGAGGGCTTACCTGTGCGGTTCCAGGGAGATGGACGGTGCAGAAAACGGATTCCTGACGTGCGCTCGGCAGATCTACAAATCTTCGGCATCCCTCTTCCACCCCTTCATTCTGTTCTAAGCCTTCCTTGTGAACAGGGGAGTCTACTGCCCATTTTAAGCGAAAAAAACAAAGTACACAGCATGTATTTCCAAGTACATGGTATGTACTTCCCATTTTTTAACTCTTCCTCTGGTGGTTTCCCGCCAGCGTGGTACTGTTCACCTGTCGACATGACTATAAGGCGTTTCCCCTTGAGTACATGGCATTTTCGGTCACACAACTAGCCACCGCCTTACTATTCGCCTGCTGACTGACTACACAACATGTAAGGGGCCACTACACGTTGTGTAGTCAGTTTTTACACCCGTAGTCGCCAACATGGCTATACACCCTGCGTACTCATCACACATGGCCAAAAGTACATGGCATGTGGGAAAGTACATGGCGTGTAGTCCTAAAATTTAGGATTGTTCCCAATTTTCCTTATTTTCTCAAAAACACTTAAGGAAAATAGAAAGGAAGAAACTCGTACCTCAAGAATAAGAACCAGGTTCTTACACTAAGATCATGTGGAAGAAGAATCATGAGGACAGAGAAAAAGGACACACAAAGGATATGAAGGACAAATGGAGTTCCTCAGAGGAATGTTCAAGTGAATCATATTCTATTAGATAAGAGATAAATAATAAATCTAACATGTGTTTTATGGAAGGGACATCTGATGCATTGATTTTTTTAATACACTATACTTATTTATATTACTTCTGAATCTAACAATAATGACGATAATATATATAGTAATGAATTATTTTATTACTTTAACAATGTTAAAGAAACATTTAATAAATTAAATGATAAATATAAATACTGAAAGAAGCATTATTTTACATCAACTCACATTAAAACTGATCTTACTATTAAAAAATATAATCATTCTCAAATATATATGGAAAATAATGAGATTAAATTATATAATGAGATACTAAATAAATATCTAGTGATATTTTTTAATATAATAAAAACTTTAACCCATATTCTTTGTTTATAGATAAATCCTAAGTATACTACTAGAATTGGATACCAACATGGAAAAAGGAAATTATATAATAATAAATTTATTCCAAGTACTTATTCAGCTATTTATTCTAATATTTATAATTATATTATATCTAATAAAGTGTTTTTTGAATGTTTCATATCTTATTATAGGAAACTAGTAAGACCATTTTGGATTCCTAAAGAACTTATTACTAACATCTCTTGGCACAACAAAATATGGGTAGCAAAATCATTTTTGGTTGAAATATATTTTTTGGTAACCTACATGAAAATTTATATTAGTAAATTATGGCATATGGATAGTGGATATTATAGAAATATTCCTAGATACTACTCATGCTTTATGAACTTAATAAAAGTGGACAGTGGACATGTCACTTTTGGTGACAATGCCAAAGAAAAAATAATATAACACATCAAAATCGATAAATCTAGTAGGTTTTTAATTTGTAAAGTTTTATTTTTAGACGGATCAAAGTGTGATATTCTTATAATTTCACAACTGTGTTATAATTGTTTTAATGGAATGTTTGAAAAAAATTCCTCAAAAGTTTTTGATTCCAATCATACTCTAGTTTTTACTTCTATGAGAAATGAAAATTTTTATTTTTCAAACTTTAAATTACTTATTTTCTCATAATTATTCTTATTTAAGTTACATTCAAAAATAATCTTGTATTAGTCATAAGATAATAGGCCATTGAAATATTAAATCTATTAAAAAGATAACTAGGAAAGGATTAGTCATAGATCAACCCAAACTATAATTCCTAAGAGACAAAGTCTGTCATCATCATTAGATGTGGAAGTAACATAAAATCTATTTCAAACCAAAGAAATAAGTCTATAATTCTCAACATTTAGAGATGGTTCACATGTATTTGTTCTAAACTTCTAGATTTTCTAGTTTAGATGGAAAAAATTATTCCAATGTTATAGTGGATTATTGTTCATGATATACATGAGTGTTTTACTTTCGGATAACAATGTAGCTCTTACCTATTATTTCTAAATATATTATATGTATAGAAAATATTAGTGGGAATAAAATAAATTATATAAAAAGTGACCATGTATGTGAGTTTTAAAATCAAGAGTTTGAACCATTTTTCTTAAAATATGGATATAATCACAAATTTACTACTCCATGTTACCACACTAGAATGGTGTAATAGTGATTATAAATAGAACCCTTAGATAAATTTACAGGACTCTGTTCAATGAGTATTATTTTACTATATATTTTTAGATATAATCCATGTACACAATTGGCTATATAATTAATAGAGTTTTAATTAGAACACTTTTAAATAAGTCTCATTTTGTATTATATAATTGTATAAAACCAAAGGTGAACTACATAAGATTTTCATGTTGTATAGTCTTTGTAATCAAGAAATAATATAATTTAGATAAATTTTCATACAAAGGGTGATGGTGAGTTTTACGTAGATATTATATATCTATAAAATAATACATTATGTTTAATAAAATTACTAATATTGTGGAATAATATCTACATGTTATGTTTGATAAGAAAAATCCACATGATTATAATATTTCATTAGATAATCTAAAAGATGGTATTTCCATTTTGGATATTAATTCCTCAAGAATTCCTGTAAATAAATCTCCATGTTCTGATGAATAACCTAAACCTATAAATATAGTAGAACATGAAGTGTCAGACACTACTACTCCTAGAACTATAGGAACTCATAGATATTAACCGTTAAATGTTGTTGTAGGTGACCAAGATAAATGAACTCAGATAAGATATTCTCATATAAATTATATTGAATATCAATATTTCTTATCAAAACATGAACCTAGTAATATAAATGATACAATTAATGATGAATTCTGGGTAATGGAAATTAAATAAGAGTTAAATTAGTTTAAATGAAATAAAATTGGGGACTAGTTGAAAGACCCAAGGACTACTGAACTATTGGAACTAAATGGGAGTTTAGAAACAAGGTTTATGAGTAAATAAAAATAGTTATAAATAAATAAATACTAGTATCACATGGATATAGTCAATAATAATGTCTTAACTTTGAGGAAACCTATACACCAATAGCTAGACTTGAAACCATCAGAATGTTTATTTTAATTGAATCACATTTGAATGTGATATTATTTTAAATGGATTTCATGAGAGAATTATTAAATGGATACATTGTTAAGGATGTTTTGGTCAAACAACACCTAGATTTAAAAACCCTCACTTTCTAAGTCATGTTTTTAAATTAAAAAAATTATGTGGCCGAAAGAAGATCCCATAGCATTGTATGATAGTCTCAACTCATTTTTTATTTCAAAAGGATTTACTAAATGAATAGATGAACCTAATATAATAATTAAAAGTATTTAAAAATATGTTTTATTTTTCTTAATTTAAGTTAACTATATTATTTTTAGATACTCAAGAAATTATTTGTGTATTATGTTTTCAAAAAATTATGCAAGATGAATTTGAAATGTGTCTGATGGGTGAGCATAAATTATTTTTTGATTTTCAAATTTTCCAAAATAATGATATAATAATTTTATATCAATGTATGTACACTGAATATCTTTTAAAATTATTTTCAAATTGATAGTACTAAAGGCAGTGATACTACCATGAGTACTATATGAAAATTGGATATTGATGAATCAGGGAATCAAATTTATCCAACCCCTTATAATGGTATTATTTGGATTTACTATACTTAACTACTTGCCAACCTGATATAATGTTTAGTCTGTGTAGGTGTGCTAAATTTAAATAAAATTCAAAAGAGTCACATTCACATTCTATTAAATGAATTTTCAAATACCTCAATGGAAAAATCCAATTTAATACTGTATTATTATAGAGGAAAAGTATTTGACATAGTGATTTTTTCAGATGCTGACATTGGTGGTTGTATATTAGATATAAAAAGCTTCTCTAGATCTTGGCGCTTTTTGTGAATGTCTCTTGTTTCTTTTTGTAGTAAAAAACAAAACTGTATTTCATTATCAATTACTAAAGATGAGTACACAGCTACATGTAGGTATTTTATATAGATTATATGAATAGAAAAGTAGAATTTGGATATCAATTATGACATGTCCCTATAAATTATGATAATACGAGTTCTATTAACTTTTCTAAGAACCTTGTGTCTCATTAAAGAAACAAACACCTTGACATAAGAAATCACATTTTAGAGACCATTTTGAAAAGGTTCATATGACTCTTGAGTTCATAGGTACTAAACATCATCTTGCTAACATATTCAAAAAGACATTGAACTTTGAAAGATTTAACAATATATAATATGAAAATTGAATAATTGGTTTTTCTTATTCTCTTATCCTTAGATTAATTTTTTTCTAGTAAAAAATCACAATGTTTGGGACTAAACATTGGGGATCCATAATTGATAATCGAGCATTAAATTCTATTATTTGGTTTCTACTATTATACTACTTTTTTTATAGGTTTTGTTCATATACTACCTCTCTCATTTATTTTTTTATGTTTATTTATTTATTTTTAATCATTTTTCTAATTTGAAATCCATAAATTATATGATTTTACCAAAAATCATAGTTTGATAACACTATTTATTTCACAAAGCTAATTTGAACAATTTTTTCTTCATTTTATCTTGAACTGTAACCATCTAACTTCCTTTATTCATCCCTCAATTTTTTTGAGAAAATTTTCAGAACTAAACACCTTATTTTATTGTCTCTTATGGAATTTTATTACTAGAATAATTAGTGATGTGAATCCATTCATCCTATTATCAATCCAAATATTCCCTACTCTTGTCCTGAGCTGTTGTTGTTGAGAAAGAGATAGAAGTCGAGGTATTGGTTTCAAGAAAGTACCTCATTTATAAGGTTATATATGATTAGGGATGGGTAAAATGGTTCTCATGGAATGATTTTCTATTCTACCCTAGTTGTTTTATGAGTTTTATGTGTCTGTAGAGTTTGATTTCATTAAGAATAAAGATGTTATTAGGACTATGATCGATGGGAAAGAACTAAATTTTTCTTTTATGCAGGGAGAAATATTCCTCATTGTTCCTCATAAAGATATATCCAGTGTTTCTCATGGAACCATTCCAATAATAGTGAATATTTTGTGTATAAGGATGAATTGATAGAGTTTACTCAAAATTTTGTTGTTCAATATCCTACAACTATAAATATTGATAGTGGGTTTCATTTATTATTCATGTTTACTTAGCACATGAATTTTCATAGAAGGGGGAATTTATAATTATGAGGTATCAAGATATATTTTTATTATTTATTATAAAAAGATGAGAAAATATAAATATATGTAGTTATTTAATGGTTTATATGATAGAGTTGATGAATTCCTTCTCTAGGTCAAATTATTTCTCCTACCAAAAGTTGGTCTTACATATGTTTGAAGCTATAGTTTTAGTACCTCAAAGTGAAGAAAAATTAACTAAATGTTTAAGTTTCTATTTGAGTATGGTGAATTGTAAAAGGATGAGTGGTAATTATATCCCTTTTTAATGAAGTGGGCAGCTGAAGATAACCAGAGTCATGAAATGTTTAATCTTATGTATTATCCTACTAAACCCAGAGACTTTGTTGAACCTAGATTAAATAAAGAGGAGGTTGTGTTATATTCCTCTGATAAGGATATTGAAGAATAAAAGGAAGGAAAAAACAATAAAGTGACGACGAAGAAGGATTAGTGAGTGTTTTCATTGAAGAAGGTAGTGACCCAGATGCGTCTAAGCTCCATGTGTTTTATTGTGGAGGAGCTAGTCCTTTCTCTTTATCATCCTACCAAAGAGTCTTTATTGATGGAATATGATAATTTAGAGGAGATATATGTACCTAATGGTGATAAAATTGTTTATTATTTACCTAAAATACTTGAAGATGTAGTAGTTATATCATATGACTCTATGTATGATACTCATAGAGGATATGATGAGGAGTAGTCTCAAACTTATCAGTTCGTTACTAAGATCAACTGATATTATAGTAGTGTGTGTCAAGGTAGAGCACCTTCAACTTTAGTTTGTCAGGCCTCCAGTTATTAAGGTAATTTTGATGATTGGGATTTAGGAATCTGTACTGTGGTAGTTTTCCAAGATAAAGATGAGTATAGAGCACTTTCTATGAAGGAGAAATCCGCATGATATTTTCAACATGGTGTATAGTTTTTAGAGTTAGTGTATGATGATGGTGATGATGATGATTAGGTAATTAAACTATAGCATGGTGGACCTACAATTTTGATTGTGTGGAGGGATCTTAAAGGATCATTAGTAGATAGGATTGATCAAGCAGGCTAGTTAGAGGCCATTCCTTATCGTGATATTGATATAGTGAATGAACACAATGATGATTCTATGTATATCTAAGAGAGAAATTATCTAACTCCTCATCCCCCTTCTCCTCCATCTAGGTATATAATAATATATTAACTGGATGACTTTAAGGTATGTTTTTTGAAAAGATTTATTGGGATTATTATTTCTTATTCAGTTTAAGTGATCAAGCTTAGTGAATAGGACACTAGGATGAGACTTAACTTGGATTTTTCTCATATCCATTCCTAGATGTTCTTGAAGATGTATAAACCTTATATTGATAATAGATGGTTAGTAGAGTATATGGATGTCATTCAAATACCCATAGAGGACATGAGTTCCATATTTAATAGGAGGGAGATATACCTTTTAGAGATTATAGAGTCTCTTTGTACTCCTTGAATATCTTCTTCTAGAGATCCACCTCCTCATGTTCTTACATTAGAGGATGCATATTTTATTAGATCCATAGTCAGAGTAGAGATGTATGCAGTAATGGATTGTCTTTCTTCTTTTAACAAGATGAGATTTGAAATATCAAATCATGGATGGTCATTTTATAACTTGGTAAGAGAATGTTAAAATGAGTCAAGAAGTGACAGATAGTCTATCAATAAATCTGTTAAATATTTTATTTGAATTAAATATACAAAGAATGGTATTAATTCCCATTCCAAGAATATGGATATAAACAAATGGATTCCTCATGTAACTAGGTCCTTCAAGGAGTTGGTGACTCAACTGAAGGCCTTGGACCCTCTAATAAATATTTTTAATGAGGAGAAATCTAATTTCTTTAAATATATAGTGCATGGTGGTCGATTCATCACACAGTTAGTAGAGCTAATGTAACCCTTTTTGTACATCACTAAGACAACATTGATATATCCAACATCATCTTAGCCATTTATTCCCCTTAGTAGATCCATTAATTCACCCGTTTATGTCCCATATAGTCTATATCTTTTACTATTAGTCATCATGGACTTACTAATATTAAGGCTATGAGATCAGTTTGGCCAATGGACTCTTCCATTGATTATGGGCCTTATACACCTCCTCCTATTCTTCTTGCACCCCGAGTTACTAGAAAATGGAAGGATCTATTGGATCTTACTTCTAGTTGGTACTCATGGAAGTCTTCATAATCTAATTAGTTTTCTGTATTGGTTTTAATTTTTGTTTATAACCTGTTTTTGTAATCAGTTTAAAAATAATATATATAATCAAACTCCTCCTTTTATTTATTTATATTTTTTTTTTATTTTATTTTATTATTTTTGATACTCCAAAATGGGGTGTATAATTGAATGGAATTTCATAGTATAATTATATGGAATATCACATATGAATAGATAACTTTGTATAACACATAGTGAATTGGATTGATAAGAAGAATTTTTATCCATATGTTTATTTATTTATTGAAGTTTTCTATATGCTTGGTTTTAAATTCCATGATTTGTGGTCATAAAAAGGGGAAGAATATTGAGAACCTATTTATTTTAATACCCACTAATCATGTTTGTTATGTTTATAATAAGTCCCATGTTTTATGATTGTAATTTTTTTTTCTAAACTGTGATAAGTTTATAGGTACGGATTTAGCATTAGTTAAAATGAGAACCCATTAGATATGGAATGCAAGTATTCCATGCTAACATTAGTTCGAGTAGCTAACACTAGTTCAATCCTACAACTTCCATGATCTAACATCAGGTTTTTCTACCGTCAAAGTGGATCTACCACTGGTTTACCTTAATTCTACAATCAATATATATATCCTACCTTTAGTATAACATAGAAACCACCAAGCACTTCCACTGTCTCATAGTAAGTCTTCTAGATAAATCTACCACTAGTCTTTGCTACTACTATAATCCAAAACTGCTACCATCAACTACTCATGTCACCAAATGATATCACGATTAATCGATGGTAACATTAGTTAAATAGTTCCACCTCTAGAGTGAAGCTACTATTATGAAGTGTTATCATGGGATGAACCTAAAATTGATGTATAGATACCACAAGATAGATCTACCACTAATAAAGATACCACCAGATTGCTACTATAGCTATCAATGATTATTTCAAAAATAATTCTCCAATGTATAGTTTAATCATTTAATTATAGAATGAAAAATGTGTATTTAAGAATGATTATTTTTAAAAAAACTCAACTGGAATCTTAAATAAAAAGTTAGTCTTCTTTTAGATTTGTTGATCAGTAAATGGATCCCAATTATTTATATTGGAATGTAAAATTGGCCATAAGGGATATATATTTAGTAGGATATTCTTTGTGCACGAGGAATGAATAGATATAAATGTGACTGAGTGGCATATTATTGAACCAAAAATCATATATTCTCACATTATGGAACAAAAAATAATAAGAGAAACACGTGTGTGTGGAAGACCCCTGTACAATCATAGAATCTATTAAATACTTCCACAACCACTATTTTACTTCACATTATATGCAACCTACTTGATATCATTCCAAATATGAATCCGAGGACTTTAGAAAAACTAAATCCATTCATATTGAGAAGAAATACATTTCATCATCTTTGAACACCTTCTCTTTTTTAGTCTTTACATATGAGAAATAACTTTATTTTACTCTTTATATTTGTAAAAAACGGTCTTCTATGCTAAATTAAAGTGTGTTTGACCCTCTCCATTGATGTTCCTCATCTAAATTCTCACAAAAACTATTTTTAGAGGTTGTGTGTGACTTGTGATTGTTTTAAATCATGCATAACTGGGGAAGTGTCATTCTTTCTTGACATACGTGAGATCTATAGTTTGGAAAACTCAATCGAGCCTATAAATAAGTTAATTTAATAATAAGAATCTTAGTGGTATGTGATTTTCCAGTGGAGGGGATTAAGTATCGGCTTGAGACTAAACCACTTATCAAATTCCACTATGATATATTTGTTGTAACCGATTTATTACTTAATATTTTTTCATTTATTAGTTTAAATAATACTAGAATACAGTGGTCTAAACATATATTCAAAACTAAACTCTAATAGTTATCTCAAACTAGTGTTTTATAAATTGTGTTTGATATGAGTAGATTAGTTTCAAAGGTTAATTTTTTTTTCTAATTTATTTTAATGAATCTAGGGTTGAACTTTTGATAATTTTTTCAAAATGTTAAATTTTATATCTCCGCTATTTTTGATAACAATATGTTTTTATAAAATTTGCAGGCTTTTTTTAAGTTGTTTTTAAATACAAAATTTATTAGATACTCAATTCACTTCTCAATTGAGATTTCTACTCCAACCAACATAAAATTTAATAACAATAATATTTACTGCATAATTTATTTATAAATAATTATTTTAGTTAAATATTTTATTCTTATTCCATTATTTATTATTTATAAATTATATAATTATAATTTCTTTACCAAAACGACCCAACTTTAGTATGCTTACAAATACATGTATATCCAACAACCATATTTATTATGACTATATACCCATTTATAATATATATATATATATATATATATATATTTCCCATTGTCTCTTATAAAACCATTCTATTCTTGACTCTTGAATAAAACTTCTCATTTACTTTCACATTAGATTTCAGAACATTATTTATACTTTCATTATTTTATTTATCATTATATGTTTAGTACTATACTAATGATTCTTAATGGTGAATACTATCCCTTGAATCTCCTAGGGTTTAAGATATTATTATTTTTACTTATTTTCCTACTTTAATTTATGTTTATTTAATGGATATAAATTCCAATGGTATGTAATACATGGTTTCATATACCCTTTTTGTAATGTTTCATTTTAAATGAATAAATTATTATTAGTTTGATTCATTTATTGTATGAATCATTTCTCAATTAATTTTAATTTTGTTTAAATAATTGAAAAACATTATATAAAATTATTGGACAGTTATTTAAAGAGATATATTGAGTCAAAAAATTGATTGTAACATCCTAAACTTATAAACTGATTCCTCATAATTTTTAATTATTAATCACTAATGGAAAATAACTAAGGGTATATATAATATAAAAAAGACAAATGATATAATATCAACCTCACTATATTAGGTATGTATGTAAAAATTATCTATTCCTTCAAAATTGTAATATACTAAAACGATTTATGATAATAATTTTTCATAGTTTTTTATATGACGGTTGATTTTGTAGATACCTAATATGCATAGCATCATTTTATGATCTGGTATCTGACCAAATACTATAACAAAAATGGTTATATTATCTAATAATAAAATCATAGAAAACTAATCATATAGTTCCACGTCTAGTGATACATATACCCTAATATAGGAATTTCTATGTTATACTCTAGGTTATCCTTTTTTGTAATACTATTTGGTTATTTAGCCTCTCTTTTTATACATTACATCCTCATATTACATTTAATTCTTTCATAATTATTGGTAAATATATTATGATTCTTCCAAAATATATTCACAGGGAGTGTCAAACTATATGTGTTGTTAGGTTAATTTTTTGTGTTCTGAGTAATGATTGAGTTAACAATCAACCAACCTTTTTCAGTGTAATTTCCCATAGTTTTACATAAGAAAGAGCCTATATAAAATTGTTTATATAAAATCATGGATTTAATATCTAGGACACCCCACACACTATACATTACAGATATTTTAAGATGATTTTCTATATTTATATTTATCCCCAGGGTTTCTAATAATTTTTTCTTGTAATCATTTTTGATAATAATTAAATCAACATGTTTCATACTATATTAAAAACAAAAAATTCATGGACACATATTCTCAAAAAATTTAACATAACTCCAATTCCTAAATAACCTAAAATCAAACACCAATATATTCAGAACTTAATCATGTATATTCTCAAATGATTTTATTATTTTTCAAAAATAACATGATTTTCCATAGTATTAAATCACATATGACACTTAGGGAAAGCAATAACTTGATCATGTATTCTTCCTAACATCTGAATTTATCTAAACCTTAATTTTATACCAACTATAAATACTAAGACCCACACTCCAAGATTTATCTATAGTAAACATATTCTTTACATATCATCTTTGAAATCAAATAATGTGACCAAAATTAACCATTTATAATTAAAATATAAATAACAAATATTGGGCCACATAAAACCCCAATAATATTTAGGATTTATTTTTATAGGGTTAGGAATATCTTTTAACTAAAAATCTCACATTTTCCCATCTAATGAACTTTTTTCATAGTAAAAAATGATTTCATAATTTATGATTATCCTTATACATCTCCAAAACATTCTATAGACATGATACCCATAAGGACATTCAATACTTAATTATCCTATCCACAACATGTGGAAATGAAAAAAATAATAATTGTGAGCTCAAAAGGAAATTAATGGGTAAAATAAATCAAAATAAATCATGGGATTTACTAGGAATTAATAATATAGAGAGAATATAAAATAATGAATTTTTCCAAAAAAATGTTCTCATGCCCGTAAAATAAATCCAATGTAATAAAAACAATAACTTGAAAAATAATAAATAATTTTATAGTGATGGGATAAATAATTCATAACATCTTACTATTATAACTAAAACCCCATGATAAGGCATTATACATAAATGGTTTAAATTTAAAATAAGTACCCAAACTAGTTTGTCTCATGAGACATACTGATGTATCATTGGGGGATATATTTCTGAGGCATACCATTCACTATAAAATTTGAACTCGTTTATCATATGAAAGGAATAAATAAAAAATATACAATCAATATGGCTTAATAGTCAATAATTATCCATTTTGAAATAACTAGTATACATATTGTAAATAAGTCCACAGTAAATAAATAGATTAAAATTCTTAGTAAATACCTATCATTTTTAAGGTATCACTATGTATAGATTAATATATATGGTTATATCAATAATGGAAATGATATATCAGACGTCCATGAGATTAATTAACATAGACATGAATGAGAAAAATAATTTCAAGAGTGAGATAAAAAATGAGAGAAAACCTAACCCTTATGAATGATGAGGGGTATGAAGTATAAAATCATAAGATTATTTAAAGGATAACGCATAAAACATAACCCTGAAGAAGATATACTTTTTGGTGTCAAAATATAAAATTTTGGTGAAGCATAAAAAAATTAGTTTATGAATTTTTTAACATTATAGTAAAAAATGAAGTAAAATTCCACATTCAAATGATAATTTTGTGAAATTGATATGAAATCATTTAAAATAATTATATAAAAATAAATACCAATAATGGATCATTGAAAAATACATAAAGGTTACCTAAAATAAATGATAAGTGGAAGATAAATTATACATTCCTGAAATGATATTTTTATTATTAATTTAAAATACCTTTATTGATAGCCACACCTATTAAAAGAGTAATAAAGTTTCATTTTGAAAATAGATAAATATAAATATAATATGAAAGTATATATATTATATTTGGTTTTAAAAACAATGAAGGAAAAAATTGGTGGAAAGAAAGAATATGTACATCGAAAATAATGATCTTATTTGAGAGGATGATATTTATTATTAACAAATTATAATTTTATGAGAAATAAATTCATAAATGAAGAAGATTTGAATTCAAAATTTCATTTTTCTTATATATAAAAGGTGTAATATACTATGAAATGTAAAATTTAAGAATATATGTATCCTAGAAAAACAAATTCCGAGAAGAAACCATATAACTCAAAGAAATGAACCTGAGTTAGGAAAATCTTTTATAACATGGGAATTATATAAATTACAAGCGAATGAAAGAGATATTGTGAAATGCTTTAGTAAATTACATCATTAAAGGTAATTTTCGATAAAATAATTCATTGGGGTTTCAATTATAGTATTTCAAATAAGGATAGGTGAAAAATATATAATCACACGTCAATGATAGGGAATTATGATAAAAACCCTAAACAGTTATTTATACATCTATGTAAGTGAATTAACCTCAAGTATAATATACATAAACATATTAATAACTTATTGTATAACCATATTTATATATATATATATTAACTTTTACACAATTTATTCATAATAATTTATTATAAATATATTAGTTGGTTATTTTTAATTTTCAAAATCAGATGTTAGAACATTTTCGTTATTTTATATAAGATTCATAATGTAAATGTCGATACACACTCTTTAATTCCAATTTAATAATTCCAATATTATTTATAGAACTATTAAAGATGTTAAATAATTATTTATAAAGTACTTATTTAATTTCATGATATTTTTAGTTGTGATTTGTGAAAATGAAACCAATGATTGTCTATCTTCAGTAAATTTTAACAAAAAAATGGTGGAATATTAACATTATTCTTAAGTATTAATATTAAAATTATATAAAAAAATATTTTCTCATTAATAAATAATCTTACCAGTAATTATGTTTCAATATTTATCCATGATATAAATTTATAGTATCATTCATGGAGGTGGTTAATCCAACCTAAAGAATTTCATGTTACAATCAATACATAAATATGATTATGAAGTGATTTATTTAAAATATAATTATTAAATAAGTATAATGAACTTATTTAGGTGTTATTAATGTGATAAAATATAATATTTAAGATTTAAAAGAAGAATTAACATAATAATGGATGAGAAAAAGAAACCATTTATCCTCTTGATGTACTCGGTTTATGTGGATAAACTTAAAATGATCATATATTGTTTATATTTTTAATAAGAATGAATAATTTAAATTTATATAATATTATTCATGTAATAATTATACTTTTAATAATTAAATACATTATTATATCCATCCATGTACGGTGATGACAAAAAAATGAAGTAGGTTGTTCACTGAGGTGGTAGTCCAAACAAAACATGGTGAAATTTTCAGCTTCCAATAAATGGGAGAAATATAGATAATGGTTATTCCATTACTATAATAAAATTTAAGTATAAAAATGTTCTAATTTAATTATATTATTAGGTTTAAATATGTTTTTAATTGTAAGATAGAGAAGAAATAGTTGGGGAGTGAATAATACTCGCACTAAGGACGTGATTCTTCTCTTAGAGAACTTACTAAAAATAGATGTTTTTGGGATTCTTATTCAGGAAAAAGTTAAAAAATCAAGAGATTTATATATTGGACTAAAAATGGGAAGATTTGAAATTGAAATTAATTAGTCCATTTTAGATTTATGTGGCAGTTTGTGGGATTATTTTATGGGTGAATGAGAATTAATTTATCTTAGAAACTAAAGTTAAGTGAGTAGTAAAGATATAATCACATGGGAGTTAGGTGAGTTAATTGAGAAAATATTGGTAAAAAATGTCAAATTTAATTTACCAAATAAAATTTTATTCTTTTAGGTTTAAGAGTAATGTTAATATAAAAAACTTAGGGCCATATAAATTTATAACTTTTTACCCTTACTAACTTTGATTAAATATTTACCATAGTAATTATTTATTTGATAAAAAACTAATATAGCCAATATATCCTCATTTAAATATGATAAATAAAAATTTTTAATCCATATACTCAAATTGAAAAAAAAATATTATAAATTATACCTTATATTATAATATAAGATATATAAAAATTATTTTTGTAAAAAAATATCTTTTTATATGTTAAGTGTTTTTTTAATTTTCTCTAAATTTATAATTAAATTATTTTTATTATATTGATTTATATGTTAAAATATAATATTACATTCATTATTTAAAATATATCAATTTAATTTATTTTGTTAAAAGTTTTACAATGTTTATAAAACAATTCTAATAAAATAACCCTTTTACAATTACCCAGGAAATTAGCTTTTACCTTAGTAAAAGATATATCTATTTTGAATATATATTTCCATTTATGTTTATATGTTATTTATTGAAAATTAAGTAATATTATATGTTAATTTTTTTTATATATAGTTGGTTCTGGAGTTTTTATGTCAGAACCATCATTGTGGTGAAATTTGGGAATTCATGAAGGAAATCATAGAATTATGGGATGATCTAGAAAATATATGCAATGTCATGGCACTGGAATATTTGAGTAGGGATGATATGTTTTTATGTATTTTATTTTAATTACAACATGATTTGGTGGAGGAATAGTGATACTAAAATACGTATCACCCTTACAACTTTGAAAGATGGTTTTATGGATTATTTCCAAGATACAGAGAAGGAATTGATTTTTTAAGCATGATTTAGGGTCTGTAATTGTTGAGAAAAAACATGAGGAAAATAATATTAATGAACTTTATATATTTTAAACAATAATTTTTGGGAAGGGATCATATTTTATGAGGATCATAACCACAACTTTAATATTGTAAATCCTTAATTCATGTTGTCAATATAAAGTCAATAGAAAAATTATGATATGATATTTTGGAATTATGGGGGAATTAATATCTATTTGATTTGTGTAATCCATGTGTGATTTGGAGGTCTATATAATGAGAATTTATCCTTATAATAAGGATCATTTTTCCTCTTGGGAGAGATACTACAAGGCATCTGACCTAGGGATCATTATTCATTGTTTGATTTTTCATTATTATTTGTTGATTTTTATTTTACTACAATGATGTATGATTTATTGTTAGATTTCAATACCTTTTATTTATTCTCATTCTCATTATTTATTTTATAACCTCTATACTATGGCCTTTTGTTTATTCATCATTGGTGATCACCCAAGGATGATTCAATAAACCCTATAGGGGAATGAAAAAATTGGTAAAATGGTGAATGTACAAACAACTCATAATTTTCCTTCACTTGTGATATGGTTTTATTCAGTGGTATCATGTTACGTCAAAACATTTTATTTTATTCATGATTGATTCATTAAATATATGTCTTCAATATTTAATGAACTACAAAAATATTTAGATAACTTATTCATGACAATTGAATTGGATTATCCTTCTGTTGTTCGTAATCTGATTTTAATTTTCTTTAATAATTCTAAATTTTTAGACCACAAGGAATTGAGATTATTGGGTAGTATTGGTAGGTTAGACCAAATTTATTTCAATTTTTTAATTAATAGTTTCACAACTATTTAATCTAAATATTTTATAAGTGAAGTGGAATCAATTTATTTAGTAAAAAGCCCCTAGAAACTGATTCCTTCTCTTTTCTTCCATTCCTTTATTTATTTTTATATCCTGGTTATATAATTTGGAGTTTGTTATTTAATGAATAATTAAAATAAATTGATACAACCCAAAATCTGGTTGAGAGATGTCTCTGTGTTCCCCACTCTCCATTTGATTTCCCCATAATACCATTAGTCTATTCATTTGTAGTTAGTGTTATTTTACAATAATATAAATTTCAAATTTCATTACCACATGCAGAATTAATGTTATCATACTGGAATATTAGTAACTTATTTTAATCCATAAATATAAAATTGGCCTTATTAACTGATTTTAATATTCTTATTCTAAATATAAGAACCATTTTATTATATAAAATCTATATAGGTGTTAATATTTTTAATATAGGTGCGCATAACACATAATTTTTCTTCGGAAAATGTATTTTCACAAAAAATGGATTCATTATTATTATTTGACTAGTAAGAACTATTGAATGGATGTTAATTTTTTTTGTGAGCACTATAAATAAATCTCCTTAGATTTATTCTTGAGTAAATATTAATAAAAAAGACACAACTCTTTAAAAATAGTTCTAAAAAAATATTTCTTTTATATTATATAATGTTCACCCAAAACCATTTAAATAAATTATTAATATATTATAAAAATTATTTACTCGAATCTATTAATTTTAAAATAATTCTTTTAATTCTATAAATATATCATATCATATGTTATTAATAATATACAACACATAAATATATTTTTATAAATAAATATTTTAATTAAATATTATATTTTAATTAAATATTATATTTTAATTAAATATTATATTTTAATTTCATAGTTTAATATTTCTAAATTATTATGAGTCAAAGAATAACTTTTTTTGTTTTAAAAATCAAAATAAAATTCATTAATTATTGATTTGACTTGATTTTTTTCTTATGTTTGATTTATATTGAATATTAAACCATCAAACGAAATTATGATAGTATGATGTTTTATGAAGAACTGGTGGTTTTAGTATTTGTAAAAATCTAATAATATGAGGAATTATGAAAAACTAATGTTTTAAGGATATATGAAAAATTTGAAACTCAAATTATTTAATTATGACTACATAAGAATTATAGTAGTGTCAAATAACGTCATCAGTAAATATTATATGATGCAATGTTTAACAATATATGATAAAGATGCTTCCAATGTAATTATTACTGAACCCAAAGATTAGAGAATCTGTACATTAAAGGATCAACAATAAATACAATCACACATTGAGTAATTAAAAAAAATATACATTAATAATCTAAAATATGGAAATCACTTGAAGCTTTTAACTTCTTTGTGTTTAAAAAACTTTTGTCAATTTTTCTTTAAAATAGGTTTTTATTTTCATAATATAAGGGATTTTCCCAAACTAAACTAATGATTATGGGGATTAATTATAAAAGATATTATTTCTTTATTGTAATTTATTTATTCCAACCATGATGTCAATTTATTCTGATTGTGGAATATATAATTGAGTTTCTGATTATAGAAGTAGTGAATTACCAATTAGGATAATTGAGAACTTCCATAAGGAAGACAGAACAGTAATTTTAGTTTATAGAAGGGGTACCAACTAAAATGTTCATAGTTGTGGGATTATGGGGATTTGGAACTCGTATCTTTTCTACTGGTTTAAACTCAATAACAACAAAGATTAGGTTTAATACCCCCTATTCACTTTGGGTTAAAATTAATGTTTTATAATTTTTTTAGGGGATAGTTTGTTTGGTAATTATAATTTCACATTTATTTATTTCTATTATGTGAAATATTTTATCAGTAATTTATATAATTATAATAGTTTAATTTCCATCTATGTTTATTACTTTTATCAATAGTTGGAAATATTGATTACTCTATTACTTCCATGCTTACTTTTAGTTTACTAAAATAAATTATTGGTAGGATCTTTGTAATTATGATATATATAATACTTTATATGTAAAAAATTGTTATTTTTTATACTAAAATTCACCCCCTCTATTATAGTGTTTTTTTATCCATACCAGGACTGACAATTGTTATAAGTGTTTGTATATATGATTAAGACTGAGCCTATGCTAAATATTATTTTCCATTACTATTTCAGTTCTTTAGTTTACTATATTTAACTTAAAATAATGTGTTATAGAGGAAGAAAAATTTTGTTTTGTGATATAAAGTATTATGAATGTTGTAATTTTAGAGAATATAAGTCCAAATAGGCCACCAATTTTTCATGGAAATGATTATATGTATTAACATGGACATATATAAATGTATGTTATTTCCTCCAATGTTGTTAATATACTTATACCCAAAGTAATATATAAAATTATGAATAATAAAGTATCTGTTTTTTATTGGGAAAAAATGAATTTCAATTAAATTTTTATTTTGGGTATACATTTTTATGTTCTAATTAAAGAAATTGTAATAGTCAAGTATATTTTTTATCCTAGTAATTGTGTAATATGGAAGAAACATTAGGTTACTCATTTTGAAACTTGTAAATTTCTTAAGACCAAGATAGATATGTTAAGAGATGATTATCAAAGTTTTTATTTTCTTCTTAGTGAAATAGTTTCTCATGTATCGGTGTCTATGAAAATTAGAATTAGTCTATAGTATCATGGTTAAAAAGAGATATTATATGATCAGTTAGTTTATAAGTTTATATATATTTTACCTAAATAATTTGAAAATAAAAGGATAGTTATAGATGATCTGAAACACATTACAAATCTAATTCAAGAGGATTTAATCAGAAAATTAATGAAATATAAAATTTATTTGAAAATAGGTGAAAATTTATGAGTTGAGTTTCCATCACATTAATTAAAACTCCAAATATCAACTCTTGTAGACGAAGTTAATCTATGCAATGTTAAAAATTAGTTACAGATAATAGTGATTTGGATTTAACACATGGTGAACTAGCTAATATGGTAAGAATGATGTATAAAAATAAGAATTTTTTGTGATATTATTTGAAAGAAAAAAATAAAAAAGAATAATTTTACAGAACCAATATGTTTTGAATATAGAAATCCAAGACATATTCATCCTGATTATCATGAATTAAAAAGAAAATAAATTAAGTCTCTAAGAATTTATTTGAAAAATATAAATAAGAAAAGTGTTAAAGACATAGATAAATTTAGTTTAAGGGAAAGTGACACATCTTATATTAATTATTTGAAATATAATAACAGAAAATAAGTGAATTATTGAATTTTACAAAAAATACATAAAAATATTTTATGGGACGATTAACTAATAAAGATCTTACAAATCAAAATATTACTTCCATATTTTTTAAGCGTCAATAGATACTGATGATTAAAGTTCAATTAATTCAGATAATTTTTAAAATGTTCCAAAAAACTATTAATAAATGAATGTTATGTTTATGAATGTTAATTATTTTGATAAAATATATATAAAAATTATAGAGATCATACAAATGAAACTATCAAGAGAAAATGAATGTTTGTTAATGTTCAAGATAATCCTTTTGAAGTTAGAAAAGAAGGTGTTAAGTAGATTTCTATGTTTGATAATTTGATGGATATGATTACAAAGATGACTACTGAGTTAAAAGGTAAAAAAAATATTTTATTAGAAAATAATCCAATTTCAGATGTCCAAAAGGAGAATCTTTTTGAGAATAAATTGAATAATTAATCTTTTCATCAAGATAAAAAAGAAGTTTTGTAGTTGAAATTATAAATTTTTTATCTGATGAAACTATTGACTATGTACACAAAAAGAATAAAATGATATGAATTGATTTATGGAAAAATAAGGGCAAATAGATCTTTTACTATTATAGGTTATAAAACAACCAAAAGTTTAGAGTACAAAAAAACTACATTTTTCTAAGTCAAGCACCATTTTTTTAAAATTAAATTGAAGAGGACATTAGAGTAATTAATATTCATTAAACAAGATTCAATCCTTTAGAGGATTGAAATCATTGTTCTCAAGTGATACAGTTACATACATTAAATAGTGTCTAATTAAATATCGGGTTTCTTAGGTGTTGTTTGAATATATTGTTATTCTTAAAAAGGTATTCCTTAAAAAACTTAGTTTTGAATTCATGAAGAAATTGTGAACTGATGACTATAAATCTATACCAGGTTCCTAGTGTTCAAAATGTAATTGTGTTTCAAGACATACTAAATAATTATCAAATGAGAGAATTTGTATATCAATCCCATAGAGATTCATTAACATATTGAGGGGGAGATTCATTTTTCCATTCTTTTTGGAATTATTTTCAAAAATTAGAAAGTGTTAGATGTTTTTATAGAAAAATTAATGCTATGGTAATTCTATTTCACTTTATTTATTTTATTTTCAAATGGGAGAATGTATCATTCATTGGAGGGTACTTTTATTTGTTGATTATTTTTCAAAAGATGAGATATGTTAGGTTCACCCTATTCTATTTAAATCAGAAGGAGTATTTATTTTTAAAATTTGTACAGACTTATGTTTTCTTGAATATTTTATATTTTCAAAATGGGTGATATTTTCAAGTCAAGGACTCAATTTTTTTGGATTTGCAAATAATAATATACATCATTAAATATTTTATAACTTGACTTCGTTATTTTATATTTGATATATATTGAATGAAAACTATTAACTGAAATATCAATAAAATGAGGTTTTATGAAATACCAACAGTTTGAGGTATTTGAAATTTAAATAATATGAGGAATTACACAAAATTGATTATTTAAGTCTTTATGAAAAACTAGTAACCTCAATCAATTAATGAGGAATTTTTATGTACTATAATGGTGAAAAATAATTTCATTGGTAGATATTGAAAGATTCCGAGTTCATAATAATATGATAAATCTACCACTGATTTCATTACAACTAAACCTTAAAATTATAGAATTTTTTAATGGGATGATCATCTATAAATGGATCCATTCTTCATGGTAAATAAGAAAAAGTAAAAGTATAAACGAAAATGTGGTAATAGCTTTAACATTTCAACTACTTATTAGTTACTTCAATTTCGATTATTTTTTTGACCATTTTATAATTCCTTAAGATATTAATGATTCTTTATAAGAGCTACTAGATTTCTTGTTGTATCTTTTTGATATCAACCCCCAAGTCAAGGGATCACACATGTGGTATAAAGAACTTAACTTCTAGTTACATAAGTAGTGAATTAATGATTGTGAAATCAATGGATTCCATATAGAATAAAAAATTGAGATTCCAATTTATAGATGTTATATATACTATCGGTATACAGATGGGGGATTCTTGGGTTTGGTATGATAAACCTTTTTTATAGGTTTAGTTTCAAGGATACCTTTAATTATCTTTACAATCCCATATTCATTTTGAGTTAAAAGTGATATTTTGTAATAAATTTTATGTGTAATCCAAATTTTTACTGGGAATCTGTGTTTTTTTGTTGAGCTAACACTTTTATTAGTAATTGATAAAATTATAAAAGTTAAAATTTGAGCCATGTTTTTTAATTTTATAGGTATTTTTGAAATATTTATTTTTTATTACTTCTATGTTTACTTTAATTTTACTCAAATAATATGTGGGTATATAATATATTACAAATTCAAATAAATTTAATCCATGAGGAGGAAGAAATTGGTAGTTGTTTTCTTCAACTACAATTTATCCCCAATTGTAGTGTGTTGTCCATCCATTCTCATATAAAAAAATTCCACTATTTTAATTTTTTAATAATAATACACAACATCAATATACTTTTTATATACATGTATATCCATTGACCATATTTACAAAGACTATATAAAAATTTATAAGAAATATATTACTGTCATTACTTTAGATAAAATCATTCAATTTTTACCTTCTGAATCATGCTCCACATCATCTTTCATTTTAGATTTCACAACAAGATTTTTCCTTTCAGGATGATCTTTCACATTATAGTATTAGTTCTCGTACTATAGAAAATTAAGAAACTAGAGGTAGTTTTTTTAGTTGGTGTTGTTTTAAAATACTATCAAATGGTTCTAGGATGGTTTTTTAAAACTACCTCCAATGTTAGTGTTTACATCTAGATCCCTATAGTTTTATACATTTAGCAACAATTTCTGGGAAATGTTGTGGAATGATTTTTAGAGGCGGTTAGTTCATTTGGACCATTATTTTTTCCTCTAAAAACATCCAAGGAGTTCCCCGCAATTTAATCTTTCACTATATATAATAATACTTATTGATGATTTGAAATGAAATTATATTTTTACCAGATATAGTGGTAGTTTAAACCATTTATAATTTTTTTACCATATATAGCGGTAGTTTTAATCACCAAGATATATAACTTCTAGAAAAATAAGAGATATAAAAACTATATCCCCATGAAACAAATAAAAAAGTTAGTGTCTAATACATGAAAAGAAAATACAATCTTATTGATATTGTAAAAAACATAACTGAACAAATTTAAATGGATTTTTTATTAAAACATAGTCAAAACCAGAAAAAATGTATCCTAGTTTTAAATATATACATTTTTTGAACCAATAATGACTTCTTGTATATAAGTAATTATAATTGGAAGTGAGAATCTATAATAAAAGAATATAGAGTAAAAATAAAATATTAACCATGTCTGTGATATTAGTAAACAAAAACATAGGTTTACAAAGATAGAAACTAAAATCAAATTAAGATATATCAAAATATAAGCAATGGTCAATAATTACAAGGTTAATAATAAAAACCTAAAATCATGGGATTATAAATATCATAAATCATGATACAATAAAATTTAATGAAATAACATATTACGACAGAAAAATCGACCAATAAAATAAAAAACATAAGTTCCTATAAAATCAATACACAATAACCTCATTATGTTTTCACTTCATCCATTCTTACATATATCTATATTCCACAATATTACCACATCACTGCATACCTCTATATAATCACATAACCCCACCCTATATATATAACTTGACACTTCATTTCACAATATCACCAACTATGAATATCCATTGATCACATCGTTTACATTGCCACCACACTTCCTTCGAAATTGATACCACATCATCACCAAACAACTTCTGACACAATAAAAAACCTTAAATCAAGTACTATAATAATTTTTCATAATAATGATTCCACACAAGAAGACATTAATGAACTACTCCCCCATACCTTTCATCCATCAATCCAAAAATGCTACCAGAACCCCAATTTCATTCTGAAAACCACATAACACCCCCAAGACTATACACATAACAATGATAAAATAAGAAAAAATAGATAAAACCCAAAACTTATAATCCTGTGACCTAATTTTTTTTTAAAAAAAACATGTAATCATTAAAAATGAATATTTTCAGAAGTACAATCACTTAACCACGAAGAAAAGTGGTCCATCCCGAGTAGGTCATTGTCAAGAGGGCCAGAGGCCGCCACCTGATGGGCAGCCTTGTTTCATTCCAGTTTGATAAAGGAGAAGGTGCAAATTGTGAAGGTCTGGAGGAGGGAAATGATTTTTCTGACGAGTGACCCAAAAGGCTGCAAACTACCATCATTGAGGTTGATAGACATGATAACGGTGAAAGATTCTAATTCCAGATGGATTTCATCCCAGCCACAATCTTTTGCGAACATCATCCCAACGAGGATGGTGGCAGCTTCAGCAACCATGGGTTCCCAAATAACGTGATGTGATTCAAGCTTGGCTGCGATGGTCTGCCCAAGATGATCCCAGGATACAAGACCAAGACCAATAAGTCTATCCTTGGGTAGAGACGCATCCACATTAATCTTGAGAATCCCTTCTGGTGGAGGGAACCAATGTGAAGAAGAGGATGGGGACCCAAAGGGATTTTGTTGTCTAGTGTGATGCTTCCATCTCGTAATCCATGAGACCACTCGTTGAAGCTAGAAACTGGGGGGCATGATGATATCTTTGAAAATGGCATCATTGTGATGCACCCAGATGATCCAGGACAAAATGAAAAGTGAGCCCACTTTATCTGGTGGAAATAAGGAGAACCATCATATCAGGAGAGAGGGGAGTTCTGGGACCACATCCAGTGAGAGGTTTGTACTGGAGCCCCAAATGTGCCAGACCTCCTTTTCCCCAGGGCATTGCGTTCAAGCATGGAGGGGTGTTTCTAGGGTATTTGAGCATAAAGGGAATAACATTTCACTGGAAATATGATGGTGGATGAGAAAGTCCTTGGTCAGGAGGATGCCAGTGCACACCTGCCACCAGAAGTGGCAGATTTTTTGAGGGAAATTGAGATTACACAGTAGTTCCCACGACCTCCTATCACCTCCGTCGGTTTGAGTACAGATGAAGAGTCGATATCCAAAGTTTACTGTATAGGTTCCTGAGATATCGTTGATCTCAAGGAGTTAGTCCGGGCCTGTATCCGGAACACATGGGGTACTCAGGATAATATTTTTGTCCCTTACATTGAACCATGAGTGATTTTTTTCCATGCACCACCCATTCCCATCATCAGAAAAAAGGCAACGGACAGTGGCCCCTTCAAAACCTGGTTGAGCAGGGGATGAAGCTCGCACACATTATCAATCAGCCAAGGATCAGTCCAAACCTTAACAGTTGATCCATTCCCAATCCTCCAACCCAACCCTTTATTCATAAGACTTCGGGATCCCCAGATACTTCTCCAGAGGAAGCTAGGACGGGGGCCCAGAGAGGAATCCTGGAAATCCTTGTGGGGGAAGTATTTAACTCAGAGTACCCGCACGCAGAGAGAGGATGGGCAGACAATAATGTGCCATCCTTACTTAGCCAGTAGTTCATCATTAAAGTGAGATAGGTCCCAGAATCCCATACCTCCCTTCGATTTTCGTTGGCAAAGATTATTCCAGGCGATCCAGTGGGCATTATTCCTTCCATTGTTTTTCCCCACCAGAAATTGGCAGTGCATGAGTGGATCTGGATAACAACAGTAGCAGGAAGTTTGAACAGGGACATGAAATAGCTGGGGATTTACTGAAGAGTAGATTTTATGAGGGTTTTCTTGCAGGTTTTGGAGATTCCATTTGGGGTCCAGCCAAGGATTTTTTCTCTCAATCCTATCCAATATAGATGCAAAGATTTATTTTCTAGACCAGATAATCACCATGGGTAGTCCGAGGTACTTATGATGCTTATAGACCATATGAATACCTACAGTGACAAAGAGTTCTTCCCTTATGGATTGTGGAACCCCACAATTAAAAGAGACTCCCGAATTACCATGGTTAATTGTTTTCCCTAAGGCCCTCTCATACTGGTGGATCACATGACCTATAGTAAGGCAATCATTATGGGTGGCTCTAGAGAAAAGAAGACAATATTCGGTGAAAAAGAGATGTGACACTGGTGGGATTTTACAGCACACCTTTGCCCCATGAATTTAATGAGACGATGCTACCATGGAAATAAGGTTAGAAAAAACATCAGCCACCAAGATGAAAAGAAATGGGGAAAGAGGGTATCCCTGGTGAAGGCCTCGGGAAGGGGAGAAGCCTCGAGTAAACACCACATTGACATTAATATAGAAGGAGAATGATGAGACACAATTCAAGATAATATCTATCCATTTTTAGAAGAATCCCATTTTCAGCATCACAAATATGAGAAAATGCCATTCCACTTTGTCGTAGGCCTTGGTCATTTTTAGTTTCCACACCATGGTTCCTCTTTTCATGGTAGATCATGTTTTCATAGAGTGAAACACTTCATGGGCCATAATGGAATTATCAGTGATCAGTCTCTTGGCCACGAAAGCACTCTGATTTTCTGAGATGATTTCAAGTAACCAAATACGCAGCCGATTAAATAGAATCTTTGATAAGATCTTGTGAGAGACATTACAGAGGCTGATAGGTCTGAAGTCAGAGACCGCAAGTGGTTTCTTGATCTTGCGGATGAGGATGAAGATAGTTTGGTTGATGGTGTAAATGTTTGTACTCCCAGCCCAAACATTCTTTATCAGAATGCGTATGTCTGGACCAATAATGTGCAAGTATTGTTTGAAGAAGAGGGCGTGGAAGCTATTAGGCCCTGCGGACTTGGTGGGGAAAATGTGTTTCAGAGCGAGAAGAATATCATAATCCATAACATATTTTGTAAGTTATTTGTTCATCTCCTCAGTGATCATGAGTTTGATGCACTCCTCCACCTTAGTTGAGATGTTAAGGCTTCCTACAGTAAAGAGATTCTGGAAAAAACGTGAAATAATATTGTGGATTTCGTCTGTGTCATAGACCTTGATCTCATCTAGATGCGAGATGGAAGAGATAAATTTTTTCCACCACCTGGCTGATGCGTTGTGATGAAAATATTGGGTGTTTAAATACCCTTATGCAATGTGGGTGTCACACGCCTGCATAGCCCAGATTCTTTCCATGATATGTAGAGCAGTATCCAGGTCTTTTTGGGTGGCCCTGATGTTGGAAAGAATGCAATTGGATGGGGGTTGGTTGAGAAGGTTAACCAACTTTCTTACAAGAACTTTACAGTTCCTGTCAGGTTGGTGGAATTTTTTAATGCTGCACGGCCTCAGATTGGATGCCACCTACTAGAGGATGGACCTAATGTCTAATTGTCTGCACTTCCAAAATGATCTTATGACATATTCACATTCACGGTCTTTTACCCAGAAGCTTTCAAATCTGAAAGGTTTTGTCCCTTTAGTGATGCAGTCACCATGGGTACATTCAAGGACAATCAGACAATGGTTCAAGAAATTGAGGGTCATGTGTCTGATGGGAAATTTTCTGAAATAATTCATCCAATCCGATGAGCCCAGAAATCAATCAAGGCACTCAACAATATGGGTGTCATCTGTATTACCTCTAAACCATGTGAATGGGTTACCTGTGTAACCCAGATCGACCAATTTTTCCCTAGAAATCACGTCCATGAAGTCTGACATCGACTTAGCAGAACGAAGAGCCCCTCCTCTTTTTTCCTTCTGAAAGATAATCTTTGTTAAAGTTCCCAACAAAGATAATAGGTCTTGTCAACTCGGGCCGCAAATTGCAAAGTAGATCCCAAGATTTCCACTTTTCATTATGGGATGACCATCCATAAAAACTCACGAACATACATGATGGGGTTTGGGACTCATGGATAGCCGCCACCACATGGTGCGATGAGAAGGATATGTTCCTGACATCTACCTTGTCCTTCAAAAGGAGACAGATCCCCCCCCCCTCGAGTGGCCTTATCGGGAAACCAGGAGGCAACCCTGGAAGCCCCATTTCTGATCAAGAGCAGTATTGTCCTTATTTTCCAATATGGTTTCAGACAAGAAAACCATATCCGGGTGACTTTGAGCGCAATGATAATGGAACATGTGAACCGTTTTTGGGTTACCAAGCCCACGTAAATTCCAGCATAATATAATCATTGCTCTTAGAGGGGCTGGGACATACCTGCCTCCGCCTTTGGGATCTCCAAGATCATTGAGTCACCTTCCACTCTCCATTTTTTTGGGGAGATTTCAGTCGAATTACTTCATTCAATTAGTCATTTAAGTTCTCCAATTTCTTGGTTAACTGTTTTCCTGTCTCCGTTTGCACAGTACTCCCTTTTCCATGTTCGACGAGTAGTTGGGCCAATTGATGTTATTCCTGTCTTCTATGATTCATCTTGTGGAATGGTGTCTGACGTGGCCATATCTGTATTAGGGTCAGGATCAAATGGTTCGATGAACAATTGTGTTGGCATTGGACTTTGATCTGGTGGGTCTAAATCTTTTGGAAATGATTCTGTTGCTGGTAAGATAGTGTCCTTTAGGAGGGTAATAACTCTTCTTGAGTCGGTTAAAAGCTTCTTCGTATGGATCTAGTGTCTTTACCTAGTATTTCTCATGGTGTTTATGTCCTTGGGGGACCCTCTACCCTTCCTCCAGTCTATTGTTCTATCCTCAGGGAACTTTGGTGGTCCAAGCATGATGATATTGTTAAGTTCAGGTTCCTCTTGTTTAGTATGATCCATCACGAGACTGTATCAATCCCTTAGTTTTTCCGCCTTAGAGATGAAGATATATCTTGATGTTTTGGCTCAAAAATAAGGACCATATTGCTGAACTATTTTTCCTAAATCATTCTTTTTCTTCGCTTCACACATTCTCTCCAGATAGCCGATACGCTCGCAAAAGAATCAGAAAATTGGGAGTTTCTCTAACTCAAATGAGATCCAGGTGTTAGAGTCATCGATTTTCAAGAACATTACCTTCTATTAGAGGCTCTAATAAGCTGACCTTGGCTTTTATCCACACCACGGGTCCCCATTTGATTATGTTGGAGCAGTCCCATTCAAGGAAATGACCAATGCGGTCTCCAATTTCTCTCATAACCCATTCTGTTCTATCATGAAAGGGGATTCCTTTGATGCGTATCCAGAAGGGGGAATGGGTAAGGTTAATATGCTCGATGTCATCCCCACCTTTGAATTATTCCATGATGAGGAGCTTGTTATCAAAGGACCTCGACCTAACGTTGATGATTTTGCCCCTCTATTTTTCATTAAATAACTAAAAACCAGGGGATTATACTCTACTTCCAGAATATCCACTCCGGCTTCCAATTTCCATAGATTCTAGAGGGTGATTTTGAGGGCCCACTAATTGACTGGGGTTTTCTCCACAAATTTTTCGACAACCAACATCGACATACATTTTTCAAGAAGCATATCTTCATTACTATACGTTTCAACCAGTGCTTTTTTCTTTGTCCTTTAAAGAAAATTATTCCATTGCTCAATTAAGTCGGCTACCATGGTCTAGATAACTTTGTTTTGGTTAATTTTTCCTTTTAATTTTGTTCAACTCCCCCACACCTTGAAACTGTGGCCAGTTTTCCAACCCACAACCCTTGAGCAGTCAAGGCCCGGCCCATAGATCCTCTGTCAAAATCCATTCTGATCCCACCGAGGGATTCCTTCAGCCGCACACCACCCTTTGCAATCAGCAACAACGCAAGCAGTCTATGTGGAAGGAAAAAGAGAACCCTTCAGCCACAACCCACCCTTCGCGAAAAGCACTTCGCGGGCAGTCTTTGCGACTGAGCAATCACTTTCCGACCCTCGTGAACAACGCGACCCCATTCTTCACTCTTCACAAACCATGGAGGGATGCTTCTCACGAACAGCCTTTCGAAACCAGGAGAAAATCCACACAGGTGCATAGCCAGCAGAAATCAAATGAGGATCAAACAGGGAAACATCTGAAACCCTAGTGCATGGTCAATGCTAACCAGTAAAACATCACATAGATGAGTGAAGCATAGAAGCCGCTACGAAATCAGCAATCCAACCCCCGACTTGCACAAAATCAGATCTACATATGTTTTCCTATACGAATCAGATCCACCGCCTACGATCACCGCATATCAGGGATAATCTCAATAGAATCCTTCGTCGAGGTCTAAAACCAAGCCACTGTGAATCAGATCGCCGCCAAAGCCTTGGCAGTCAAGCAGGTGAAAAAACGACCCAACTGTTGTCAGATGCTTCCCTAAGCCAGGGAGAACCGAGCTAAGGTATGGATCTCAGAAATATGGGAGAAGAAGACCTAGCCTCACAGAATCCATGGGGAACAGGAAGAACTATCCACGATCCAACAGAAGGGGAAGAGATTTTGATTCGAAAGTGGGATGGAGTATGTAGCATGCCATCAAAGGACCAGGGCAGAAAACCTAGGAAACCATAAGATGGAGCTATCACCACGTGGGAGAGACTTTCGGGGTTAGTGTTTCCTATAACCTAATTTTAACCTCTTGATTATATGGGAAAACCTAACTCTACCTCTTAAAATGATCCTACTAAAATCCTTACTATATTCACAGTATTAAATTCTATCCATCCCAAATAAAATATTACATTTATATAAAGGAAAAAATTCAACACAATATAACTGCATAATTTACATGGATTCATTTAAAAAGTAATCCAAATGTTCTTATTATTGATTAGTATATGCGAAACATCATAAGAACACATAGAAAATCAATAAATCCTACAGATTTCATGAAATGTAATTAAAATACATATATTCCATACCTCAAACCAAAAAATGGTTTCTCAATCACCATATCATTATGTCAATATGTCATGTGTATAGTTATACATCACCATCACTGAATCTAATGTCATCCCTCATCACTACTTGACAAAATAAGATTGACACCATCTATATCTCCATCTCCACTCCCTACAAACATCTTATGTATAAAAAGTTTCTTTAAACACAAACTACTTTGTATAATTAAATTTACCCTGAAAATCAATTAATGTTTGTGTACTAAATAATTACGAAGTTATGTGATTTACCTTCTCACTCAAACCATCCATCAATGAGATATCATCAGGGACACATCCAATCATCTTTTGATATAATTCAACTAATGATTTTTGAATAGTAATGACCTTCAAATCCTATACCGGTATGTGATACCCATGTTACAGGATTGTGAACCCATGTTTCTAAATTGTGCATTACATTGTAATAAACCAACTGTGAGCATATCAAGGTAGAAAGTAACTAGAACAATGAGTATATTTTATTACAATCCCTAGTGACCCGCTAAATACTTCAAACAGTAATGATCTAGAACCCATCTCACACACGTTACAAGGATGCAACATCCCAAGGACTTGGAAAAATCTGATCATCCTAATATATGGAGAAGAAATACAAAGGATTGACATCCCATAGTTATTTTATTTTTTTTATAAATAAAATAAAAATAAACTTTTAATAAATATATATAAAAAGAAAAAATTGACAACAGGATAGTACAATTCAAAATGAATTCATACCCAAAATGCTTTAGCAGTATCATTGCCATAACACCCATTTGATTTCATATAAACATCCAAACAAAGTTCCATTCGATGGACATGGTGCCCTAATTTCCGTGACTAAATTAAAAAAATTTAAAACAACTCGTTAATATAAAAAATAGATAGTTTTATCTAATAAATATTTAAACTAATTAAAATATTACCATATATGATCATGTTCTTGAAAAAATCTTTGAATCAATAGTACAGGGGATGATTTTTTGCTTGAATTGATATGTTTTTTCTTGAAACAACCTAAAACAAATAACATTAAATTTTATATTAATGTTGAAAATTTCATATACATGTCATATGAATATATATATATATATAATTATAGTAATATAATAATTTATTTTTCAGTACCATGTTCTTCTCATAGAGATGGATATCAATAAACATATTCCACTGCTCTCTAAGTACACTGTTAGGTACCTTATCATATTGATTCTATGTGGTCAACAATGTATCTTTGGATTCATTTCAAAATCTATTTTTAAAATCATTATAATTATTATGCTAATTTATCAACATCCTCTTTCATGTGATAAGATCTACAACCCTAAAATGGAATATCATCTATACAAATAGATTCATTATTAAAACCTTAGAATTTAATTAAATAATGGCATTAAGTTAAGCCATATTGTATTAAAATTACCTTTATCTAGAAGTAAAATAAATAATTTTTCTAAGATTAGGGAATATTCCCCCAATCAGAATAGGTAACCAGATGGGTAACTGGTTCAACCACTAACTATCCAATATTATGACCAAATAATCCAGCATCATCATCTATGGTGACCCCATAACAATCAAAGGGTATAACTATCTTCAATAAATTTAGATTCCAAACTGTTTACCTATTAATATTTTCATTGTAGTAACATTATTAATCTATTTTAGGAGAAAATAGTTAATGGTATAAAAAAGTGATATAAATTTATTCAAAATTAAATTTTTACTTATAACAATCACCCTTCAATATCTTCTTGATGAAACAACAATGAGCCCCTATTCACTCACTGTAGAGTTTTTTCCATGATGAACATGCTAAATGGGGTGGCAGTGTGCTAGATGATGATGTTGAAGAGAAAGTGGGTGTTCTAGATACTAAAGGGATGGAGATAGATGGTTTGGAAAATAATGAAAAAGGGAAGAAAGAGAGTGTCCTAGATTTTATAGGGAGGTAGCCTGATGGATCTTTAGGTGGCTTGTGGTTGGGAGAATGTCAATTGGGAGTTAGATAGTAGCTGTGAAATTTTTCATTCTTGAAATTCATTTCATTAAAACAATAAAAAACAACTTCAAAACATATTTCTCAGAAAATTCATATAGGGAAAAAAAATTTATAAATCACAACATATTCACAACACTGACAAACATAACATACAAAGGTATACTAGTGAATGACTGCACAAATAAGTAAATATTAAATTTAATTTTTCAAAATTAAATAACTCTCAAATAAAAATCCATATTAATATAACAATAGGTCCAAATTTTTAGAAATTAATAACATATAACAAAGGTGGTTGATAAGTTCATGGATGACTACATAAACAATAATTTTATCCATCAATCATGTCGTTATCCTATTCCATCGTTGCTTCATCTACTTCACCCACCATTACTAGGCTAATATTTTTAATATCATGAAGGAATAATATGTGAGAATATTACTCTCAATGGGATTTAATGTCTGAGGTAAAATCATCCCCTTCACCACCCATATCATCCAAGTCTATTTGTTTTATGTGAACAACTACACCCCACCATTAATCCACATCATCTTACACATAATATACCATTTTATATTGAGATGAGAATATATACGGACCATGAAATTCAGGATTAATGACATCTATAAAGAAATAGAAGTTCACATAAGTAAATTTCAAGGAATCTCCTTCAATACCCTCAGTAATATAGAACCACTTTTATTTGAATAAAACAACTGAAAATAAAGTTTCTAGTTTATTTCTATTATATCAATCAAATTTATATAGTATCCTAATTTGAAAACTATAAATATAACACTATTTCTTCTTTTTAAAAACTATTCTAGATCCACTATACCAAATTTGAATCCAATCACATCGTAAGCATCAAACTTTATCTCTTATTTTAGAGGACTTCAATCTTGAAACATTAAATCATATAAAAACTCTTCCTGAGTATCAATATTCAAGATTTAAAAAAATAATATATTTGATTAGATTTAGAAAATATATGTGTCAACCTAATATCTGTATTGATTCTAATATTTATGAACTTACATGATGCGCAAAACATTCGACATGTTCTTTTTTAATAGCATGTATTATATCTTCTCATTTTACATTTGAATTATAATTTGTCTTTTTTTTGTATAAAAAACTCTTTAATAAGTTGATATAAAATTTCACTATTTAAAACAATAAATCCATGTTCCTGTAAAGATACCATTTTTTCGGTAAAATATTTGAGATCCTATTAATTTATTATCCAATAGAGGTAATGTTTTTTTTATTTCTCATGTAGTTGAGATGGATTTTATATATTGTCAAAACATGTAAATTGATTGAATATTGTCTCTATATCATTCAAGTATCTAGAAAAAAAGTTAAAACAATCTAATGATAAATACCCTTCAAAAATAGGGCCTTCATGTTGAGATTTATTATTCACACATGATTTCAAATAACCAAGGTATCAATGAAATAAAATAAATAAAACATAATTATTTATTTAATGAATTTCCATGAAAGATTTATTTAAAATGAAAAATCAATAAATTAGTTCCCTCATAATTGGATACATCCATCGATAATGTAAGGAACCTAATAAATTAATTTCCACGACCAAATTTATAGTTAAATTAACCATAATAGTAAAAAATGATGGAAGAAAGATCACATCTATAGCATGAAATTTCAGTAAAAATATATCCTGAAAGTTCTCATGTTCAACTAGTTATAATGTTTTCTCGCATTGATTTCAGAAGAATGTGTAAATTTGGATTATAAAAAGAGTAACAATTTTCAGGGAACAATGTATAAAATTCTAATGGTAGTAACTATTTTATGAAAATATGCGAATCTTAACTTTTCAATCCATTTGACCGATGCCGACATATGTCGACACACCTTGACATGTTACTCAAATACTAGTCAGTAAATTTAACATGTTTTAAAACATGATGGAATGTATATTTATACCTATTTTTCATTTCAAAAATTTATTGAGTATAGTTCCATTCTCATATATTCATATATTAGGCTTTATATTCATTGCTTGTAATTTCTTATGATCACTGAGACAACCCTTCAATTTTCCATGCTCATTAAAAAATTTGAAGATCAAATTGTCACAAACAACATTCCCAATATTCATATAATCATGATTATGACACAAATAATTAAATTTTCAATATGGAAGTTTGAATAATGTAGTTTTTTACATTCTTTAATTATGATTTCAAATGATGATGTACTTAAAACTTGTTTCAAACTATAATTTAATTAATGCACCTTACTAAATTCTATTACAACATTTAAGTGTTGTTCCAACATTTTTGAATCTAAAAAAAACCCTAGATGTGGTCTACGATCAACAAAACCATTTAATTATGACTTTTCAAACTGAAATATACGAGATGCATCAATAAATATCAGATGAAAAAAAGAAGAACCCTTTTTACTATAATGTAGTATCTCGGGATCAAAATCAAATTTAAAAATAGGAAAAATCCAAACCCATTTAAGTGTTCTAACTAAAGAAGTTCCCATGTTTAGGGAAGTAACTAATGGTTTACATTAGAAAAGTGTGCATTTAAAACATTTAACTAGAATATGCATCATATGTCTCAATACTATTTCTCCAAAACCCTTATAATTTTCCTATTATAGGCTAAAAGTATACATCAATATCATTTATAGTAATTTTATTCCCTGAAAAGTCATTAAAGTAATAAAATAATTTTGTTGCATACACATACAAAGAGGAAGATTTTAAGTAATAAAAACAATCATCCAAATTCTATAACTAGTAATCAAAGTCCCAAATGGTTTGAATCTATCAATAAAAAATTCTAATTGCACATTTTTAAGATCAGATGTGAAATATGGATGTAATGAAACAAATGTGTTCCATGATTTTGAATCACTTAGATGTCACACTAATCTGTCATTGTTATTATATATATAATTACACATCATGTGATCAATTGTTTTTTATGAGATGAATAACATTTTTAATCGATGATTTAATAGAAATTACTAAAAAACCTTTTTAGGTGTGTTTATTTTCTTCTTCTTCATATTAGCATGCTATTTCAGATTTTTGAAATTACCCATTAACTTCCATCTAGAAGGTGATATTTTTTTCAATATTATATACTTGAATCCTTTCCCCGATAAATTATAAAATCATTGGTACAAGCATGTATTTTTGTATAATTAAGACAATACCTGTTAACAACCTTTTCATATTAGAAAAAAACTCTGAGATATTAGCATGAAAAAATGCATCATGAAAAAATTCCAATATCATTGAAATTTATTTATTTTTAATTTTTCATAGTCATTTGATATGGTATATATTCAGTAGAAAATATGGTTTTGAATATTTCAGAGACCCACTATATAACACCTGATTTCCATAAAAAAACAAGAAAAACCGTTGTCTTCTCTATTAAGTTCTCTCCTATATTAGTCTCCGCAACCTCAAGAGGTGAATCCTGTGATATGTCACAATCTGTATATGGTTTTCTTATAGTCCAAAAAAATTATTTTTCATGTTATTATTTGTCACACCTTCAATTGGTTGTTTTAATTTTATTTAATATTTATGTTGTTTCCTTGCAATTCTAAAAGCATCATTTAAAACTTTTTCTATTTTATTTTCCATTGTTAATGAAGTTGGTAAATGATTTTATTGACTGAAATCATTGCTCAAACTTTATATAACATTCGATTCTACATGTGAAATCCAAAAAAAATATTGATATGGTAATTTATTCAATATCAAGTGTTTGTAAACATCATGTCTCTTCAAACATCTTTTATGTTAACATTAAGTACATGAGAATATTATTGTACCATCAAAAAATTGACCTGAAATTTAAAAAATATAAAACTCCTCCAAACCCTAATCATATCATGGTGTTTTCCTTGGTAATGTGATACAACTTTTATCTATATATCACAATGTACCTATACTTAATTTTATAAAATTAAATGACCTATGAAATATTATGTCATTTAAAAAATAATTTCTAATTTATGAAAAATAAAAAATTATGAAGTGTTATTTATTTTTTTAATTGGATCACATTTTTTAACAACATAATATTTATTAGATTTATATTCTAATTTATGTAATAAAAAAAATATTTTTTAAAATAAGTATGTTTAATAAATTGAAAAATTAAAATAGATTTGAAAGTATAATGTCAAAACATTATAAAATAAATCAATAACATTACAAAAGGCGATGATAATGTTGTGAGCCAGTAGTGGATGAAATATATTAAGGTATAATGGTCAGTAAGGGAGATAATGTGGTTAAGAATGAGGGCCTAGGAATGTAATGGATTGATTTATGGTTATGGTTAAAGTGGGAAAAGGGAGGGCTCTATGAGGGGTGACATGTGAATGGTGAGGGCTCTAGGAGGGGAAACATGGGAATGGGGAGGGCACAATAAGGGCTTGGAGCATAGGGGAATAAGGTCTTAGGAAATATATGTAACTGATTAGGGAAGGATTGTGAAGCATCTGTAATGTGGTATCAAAGAGTGTTCATGAGGGCACAGTCAAGAGTGATGGTAAGGTGGAAAAGGAACGGTAGTGATCTCGGTTAAGGATGGGAGGAAATGTGAAATTGGAGTAACAATTTTGAAGCATCTATATGAATCTATTTTCTTTTAAATGATCTAAATAACCAATAAATATGTAATTTATTCCACTTTTACCTTATTTTTCCCTTTTATGTTTTGCACTCTTTGAGTTGCATGACAACCCCAAACATTTAAATAATTTTCATTTGGTTTCCAATGTTTCCATAATTCTTATGGGTTCATAGTATTCCCTTTTATGGGAACTCTATTTTGGATCTGACATATAGTTAAAAATATATCTCCCCTAAATACTTTTGTGTGAACCATGATAGACATCTTGGAATTAACTATTTTAATTTATGTTTATCTTCTCTCTTATGAACTATTTCATTGAGGTGAATAGGGAACGTTCACCTCCTGTATGACACTTAGGTATTCAAAAAATGAAGTACTATAGCATTATCCTTTCATATTGGATATGAGTCATTTAATTTTAAGCCCACATTGTTTTATAAATATCACTTTTATATGTACTAAATTTATATATAACATTATATTTAGAATTTAATAGATATATGTGGAAAAAAATATAATAATCATCAGTTAAAGTAATAAACTAATTTTTATTACCTATGGTGGATGTATCATGAAAGTCACATATATAACTATGTGTTGATTCTAACAAAGTACTTTTATATTCCATATTTATAAATGTATTTTGAAGTATTATTGTTATTTTACAAGTCAAAAGTCTATTATTAATTTTCTTCGTACTAGGTGATGAATCCATTTTGACATGTTATTCAATTACTTATAATTTATGTGACATAAATTTTTTTATAAATAAAAAGACTCTAGAATGTGAGAAAAAAACATTTTTATTGAATTTGAATAAACCATTATATATGTGTCACTTTTTAACAAACAGCTCACCCTTGTACATAAAAATGTCACGTGCCTTAATGAAATTCATAAACCCATGCATGTTTTATAATAAACCTAATACTATGTACTTAAATCATTGGACACATAAAAGTCCTTTTTAAAGTGATTTCTTTTCCTAATGTAAAAACAAGACCAACCCCACCCTTCCATTATATGCCAATTCTTGAAAAGTTCCCCATGTATAGTGACATATCATTTTGTTTAATTACTTCACCGTGATGATATATTTTTTTATTTCAGATATATATTGTATCTCCACAATCGATCAACCAAAAAAGATATATACTGAAGCACATTAGGTTCTATGATCATGGCCACATAGTGATCATTTGAAGAATTATTTCCATATTTCTTCTTATGGAGATGAAAATCCTATTGGAAGTGTCTTAAAATTCCCCAGATGTATCACACCCCTATCTTATTCATGAATTATACCTTTCATTTTGATGGATGGTTTTTATGTTTTCCCCCTTGAGGAAATAGATAGTCCCACTCCCTCCACCATGATGATTTTGGATTTATCATCCTTTGGTTTATTATCATCCTCATCATTTTTATATTTCTCTATAAAATTTAAGTGGTGGGGAAACTCAATGAGTTAAATATATTCTTTTTTGAAATTTAGAGAATTTTTAGCATTCTTCATAGTATGGGGAGTTTATTGATGACAAATGTGATAATTATGGTTCCATCTATATGAATATTATTTTTTTTAGTTCTTTTTAGATGTTTTATTCTCATATAATCAATATATGATAGATCTATTATATAATATTTTGTATGAAATAAAAGTGAATTCATGGAATTTAATTTTTTCCTCGTCCTCAGCTGTGACACCTCGAGACTTTAAAGTATATTTTACTTTGAAACCTAATGTGTTTGATATCTTGCTTCACACGTAATACCAAGCATAATGTACTAGCTGACTGGAAATTAGCATTTTTATTTATTTGAAAACACAATACACAAAAGATCGTCACGATGGTCTAAAGTAATGAAAACGCAGACCATCATTGACAACAGAAATTCATCCCTTCTCTAGAAAATAACCCCAAATTAGAGAAGGAAAACATACTATAGACATGGGTTTACCGAGAGGCCAAAAAATCAGCCACCATATTTCCTTCCTACCAAGTGTTAGAGACCTCCATGTGAGGCCCAATTAGCATTTTTCATCTCTTAATAGTGTAACCAATAGTCTAAGGAACCTTGACTTTTCCTAGCAGCGCATTGCACAAAAGCATGGAGTCTGTCTCCACCGCTATCAGAAAAATCCTCATCGGAGAACACATTTCTAGACCTATAGCCATGGCTTGTGCCTCTTCCAGGAGTGAGTCACATCTCCCAAGCACGCTAGTGAACGTAGCAGTCACATACCCTGTAGGGTCTCTCAAGACACCCCCCATGCATCTCCACCATGATCATCGATCCTTCCATGTTATATTTTAATCCCTGTATTGGAGGCCTCCAGTGAACCCACTGTCCCTGCCCTGAGGTGACGACCTGATGATCGGTGAAAAAGTTTGATGCGATGGAGCTCACTAATGGTGCAGAATGGCAATCAGGGCATAGCCTGACCAGATCCAAAAAAGAGTTTTTCATATTAAAAATTATACCAACCTGGGTTCATGAATTTTCATTGTGGTGACTATCATTTATTTCCTTACAAATTGTCCATCACCCTTCTATTAGAATGACTGTCCAAGCTTTCCTTTCAGCTCCCTGATTCCCAGTACCTCTAAACCATGAATTGAGGAAGTTACCATGCGCCCCGTCATACCTGTCCCAACCGAATAAGGCTCCGAAAGACTTCCATATATTCCTGGCCCATTCACTATCATAAAATAGATTCCCCACTGTTTCTTGGTTAAAAGACCTGTAGCACTAACATCTCGAAGCCATGTTAATTCCCATACATTGCAAGCTATTTTTTGTTGGTAGTGCCATTTTCCCCATACACCACAATAGAAAATTGAATTTATAAGGAATCTACTTACACCATAAAGCCTCCCCCTACAGAACATTATTCGACATATTCATCATCACCCGAGTGTAATCCTTAATGGAAAGGAATCCAACGTATAAGCAGTGAAAATTAGCCTATCATGATCATCACTTACAACTATGTTGTTAAAAATTTCCATTTGGATTTCATCAAGGATGGACTAAAGAAACTGAGGGTGACTGCTTACCTCTTTGAAAGATAAATCTGGGGTGGGGAAGCTCAGGGAACACTACCTTCCCACCCCCCCCCCCCAATCTAGCTGCCAGAAGTTGATATTTCTTCTTCCCACTATCTATCGAGAGTGCTGATGTAAGACCTCCAAGTATGGGTGAATCAGATTCCATATACTAGAAGAATGTGTCCTCTGAACATTCGCATTCAATCCATATAAGTCTTGAATTTTTCTTCCCCAAAGAGACTGACCTTCCAAGGCCTCCCATGCAAGACTAGAATAAATCCCTAGCATTGTTAAAGAGACACCTCTCAAATTGATTCCCCCTTCAAATAGAGGTTTTACTAACCGTTTCCCTGAATCCCAATGATGTATTTCTTCCATCTGCCCATCCCATATGAATGATACCATAATACTTTTCATGTTGGAGACCACAGTCTTAGGAACCATTAGAGTGGAAAGGATGTGCATGGTAATGGATACTAAGACACTATTAACCAGAGTAATGTGACCTCCAAAGGATATAAATCTATTCATACAGTTATAGATGTTCCCTGTGATCTTACTAATAAGTTTATCCAAATGATGCACCCGAAGAGAAGAGGGACTGACTGGTTCCCCAAGGTATTCCATGGGAAAAGAACCCTTTCCCATATTCAGACTAGCCCCCAAAACCCTCTACCTCCTCATAAAAGCCTTCTTGGATGTAAATAAGAGGCTTTTCTCATTGTTCACCACCAGCCCACTCCACATGCAATATTCCCCTAAAATGCCATTCATCCCCTGCACTGACATTCTACTACCATTGATAAAATGGATTGTATCATCTAGGAACATCATGTGAGTGATACCCCAAGTGGCATTCCAGTTATGATATGGCATAATTTTACCCATGTAGAAACCTTGATTTATGTAACAACTCAGAGCATTTTGAGCAAGAATTAAAAGAGTAGGGGATAAAGGATCCCCTTTCCTGAGACCATGAAAAGACTTGAAAAAGAAAATTGTTTACCAATGAACAAAGTAGAGATCCACGCCGAGTTGAAACAATTGAAAATAAGGTCACAGGTCCAATTGGAGAACCTCATAAAATCTAGGAATTTTAGGACATACCCCCATTACAACCTATCTTAGGCTTTTATCAGGTCTAATTTAACCAGAAAATTTCCCCTAGAGGACTTATTATTGATGCCACTTACCATTTTGTAGACCACTCCAATCTCACCCTGAATTGATCTCCCTTTAATGAATCCATACTACTCAGGATTCATCCAATAATCCAAGTGAATTCCCAGTCTCTTGTTTAATATGCTACCCAAGACCTTGTACAGAAAGTTTCACATGATGATGGGAAATTATTGTTCAATGGACTGAGGGTTTATCAACTTATGAATAAGAAACATTTTGGTTCCACAAGCAATTCGAAGCAGATCCCCTCCTTGAAATAAATCCTGGACATCATGTACAAGATCCCCTTTAATAATTTCTCAAGTAGCCCTGTAAAAAGAACCGGGGAACCCATGAGGCCCTGGTGCACTATCTGGGTTCAAATAGCACACCACCTCGTGCACCACATCCTCATTTAGAGTCTTCCTGAGGCCCTCATCAATTTTCTCTGAAACAGTGTTTGAAATACTATCAAAAATCTCAACCACACCCCTTGTGTATCCACCTACCCAACCCGGATTGGGAGCAGCCAGTAAAGACTGTAAATATCCATTTCCCATGAGCCCCACATCCTCTCGGTCATTGGAAAAGGTTCCATCATCCCTACAAATGTTGGGCCTTTGAACACACCGTAATTCTTTGATGAAATCATTAAAGTATCTCGAATTCTGATCCCCCTCAAGAAGCCATTTAACCTGCACACCTTCTCTAGAAATCCTCTCCTACCTTAGGAGACTATCAGATAACTTATCCTTTTTATTTCTCAATTATTAACACATATGTCATCCCACACCTATTCCAAACAATTATCTAGGCCTTCAACCTCCATACTGATCTCAGAAAAATCCTAATCACAAGCTGGGATCGTCCTTCTCCAGACACGAAGAAGAGTCTTTTACCACCTAAGATTGTTGTGAAATGAATTCCACATATTCCCCTGGTGTTTCAGGTCCCATTCTTCCCTAACAACCAAGAAGAAACCAGGTTCCCCCATCCATGATTTTGAGAAATGAAAAAACTCCTCCCTCATCGCCCCTACACCAAGAGATATATAGGGCAGAGAGTGATCAGAAAAACATCTTGTGTAAAGACCCGTAAATTCCAAGGAATTTTTTTTTATTAATTTTCTTTGGAATTTTACAAGAACTTAGTTTCTGACGGCACCTGATTCTGAGACCCGGTGTGCCCGGAATCATTTTCTAAAGTTTGGCTCAGGTACATTAAGTGAACGAACGTGCGGGGTTTTCTAACTTTTGAACCGGTTCTCGGAATCGAATTCTAAGGGCACCGATGGAATCGCAGCGCCGATAATTTCTTAGAAACACCTCTTCCGGAGTTGCGTTTTCTCGGGTGTGGTTTTTAATTTTTGGGCTTAAAGTTAAGAAATAAAATAAATTGTACGACAAACTTTATTTTATTTCACTTAAGCCGCTTGAAAGCCACTTGAAGCCACTCAAAGCAGCTTAAGCTGAGTCGATGCAGATAGGGTGCTATCCAGAAATACCCTACCCTCTTGGTAGGATGTTTGTGAGGTGGGGCCCACACGAGCCCCACTGTTTTTTTTATTCTTAAGTAACGCACCCGCACCCCCTATTAAACGAAGTCAACTGACGCATTTTCTTAATTTCTTAACGCCCCAATTTAAATGGGATGTTAATTTGTTAAAATTAATTCTTTGAATTAATTGTTCGTTTATTTTGAAATTCAAACGTGTCTTGTGTGTTAATAAAATAAGATAAATCTTATTTTATTTCGGGTTGAAACTTGTGGCGTGGAGAGGATTTGGAGGAAAGCGTTCTTCTTCGGCGAAGAACGCGAAGAACGCGAAGAACGCCGAACCTGCAGAGATCGACGACGTGAAGCCTTGTACCGCGATGCCAATGGATCTCCCTTCGCGACGCTTCTTCCGCGACGATCCATCCCTGCGACAGCCTTCGATCGACAACGACAAGGTAGAGGGTTGCGCTTTTTTTTATTTTCTTTTTGGATTTCAACAACAACATGGATTTAATTATTATTAATTAAATCTGTATGTTCTTGGTCCTTGGAAATCGTCGACGCGACGCCATTCTGCGGTGTGACGATCACCTCCTTCCGAGACGGTCAATTCCGCGACAACCTCACATCCGATAGCGACGGCGAGGTAGGGGATTGTTGATATTTTATTTATTTATTTTCCACTCTTGAATCTAGAATGTCGAACTTCGAGGATAAAGGATTAAATGTTATTGTCTAACGAGAGGGGGGCCCGGACCGCACCAACATGGCCGAACCCCCCTCTTATGTTCATAATTGTTTCCTTGTGGATGGAACGGGATGGCGTGGTGTCGTCGCAGCACGCGGGAATCGCACGACAATTATTGCACGGCGCCGTCGCGCCGCACCATGGAAAGAAATCCAAGAACGCGACGCCGTCGTGACGCGTCGAAGAAAGTCAAAGGCGCCGCGGCCGGAGCGGGGCCGCAGCGGAGGGAAGCGATGCCGTCGCATCGCGCCGGACGGCATAGGCCGCGGCCGGTTCCGAGCCGCGGCGGAGCAAGATGACCGGCGGCCGGCACCGGGCCGCCGGTGTCGCCGAAGGAAGGACCGGCCGTCACCGGTCCTTGCTTGCGAAAGCGGCCGGCCAGTGCGGGCCGGCCGGACAGTGGAGACCGGGGGAAATTAATTTCCCCCGGCCGGGTCTCAAAAGCGGCCCCAATTAAGGGGCCGCGGTCCCCCCCCCCCCCCCGCGCGGCACCCGAAAGACGCCCAGGTCGCGCCGCCGTGCCGGTCCGCGCCACCGCGCCGGACCGCGCCGCTCCAACCCCCCCCCCCCCCCCCCCCCCGCACCGCCGCTCCGCCGCGCCTCCGCGTCGCTGGCCAGGCCGGGTCTTCGGGTCGGGTCGCCGCCCGGGGCGGGTCGACCCGGTTCGGCCGACCCAGGGGGGGTCGTGTCGGGTCGCCCCGGGCCCAGACCCCCCAGTTTCGGACCACTTTCTGTCAAATGTCGTATCTTGGGCTACGGGCCTCCAAACGACTCGCCGTCAGCGGCAACGCGATCCTTGGATCGAGACGGTCGTTTTGGTATACTATACTCAAGATGCACCTTACTTTTCGAGAGCCTACGTGGTTAAAACTCCATAGTTAAGCGTGCTTGTCCTAGAGTAGTGATCAGGATGGGTGACCTCCTAGGAAGTTTCCCAGGGTGGGTGTGAGACGGAAAGACCAATAACTAACAGACCGGGCATCCGATTGATGTGACGTCTGTTTCATTGAGTTCCTGTTGATGATACGGAACTTTTGGCATCCTCCGCCCGAGAATTGGATGCAGATTGATAGTGGCCGGGTTGGATCGCACTGAAATCCATTCGGGCCCCTAGAACGGAAAAGCTGATATCTTTCAGACTGGACGTCCGTTTGATGAACCGTCAGTGGCGTTGGTGATCACGTTGAGAAACGGTCCCTATTAGTATACCCTATGGGAGTTCGGGGTACAGTTGAGATACGGACGGGTTGGTTCTCTTACGAAACCAACCGGACCCCTAGGACGAAAAGGCTAATAACTCACAGACCGGGCGTCTGATTGACTCGCCGTCTGTTGCGTTGAGACCCCTATGACGAGGCGGTCCTTTGTGATACTTATTCGTGGGACTTTGAGATACTTGGAGTATCGACTTGTAGCTCGTGGAGCGGACCCTCCCAGAGACGAGCGTACGGAGTACGGAGACCGTGTAGCCGGCCGAGACCTGAAGACTTCTTGTCCGATTCGATTCGGAGTGACTTACGTAGCCCAGTGGGGAGAACTAATTTGTGAGGTGGCAGACCCATAGCGGAGGAGCACTACTATGTGAGGTGGCAGACCCGCGGTACTCGACAGGAGGAGTACCTATGTAGGCTATGAGGGGGGAGCACTACTGTGTTGGGTGGCGGACCCCGGCGGGAAGCACTACTATGTGAGGTGGCAGGCCCGCGGTACTCGACAGGAGGAGTACCTCAGCAGTCTTAGGTTAGTGAGCAGTACCTCGGAGTCGTGACAGGACCACTGTACACCCCAGAGACGGAGCACTTCAGCAGTTACGGTTTCGATAAATGAAAATCCTGGTTTGAGCTGAGACTTTTGACCTTTGTGTTTACCTCATGATTGAGATGGTCAGTTGATAAATTAGGTACATGTATGGGCATATACCTGGGTAGTGGTTATCCGTTGATTTCACAATCCTTGTGTTTCCTCATGATTGAGATGGGTTACTTGATAACTTAGGCATTTGAATGGGCATATATCTAAGTAGAAGTTATCTGTTGAGATCTTCTTCTGGTAATCCTTGTTGGTTTAGTGAGACCTTGAGGGTCTCGGGGTCCCTACTGAGTATCATTATACTCACCCTTGCACGGGCTATGCCCGCACCTCGTTGTGTTGGTTGCAGATGACGGTCAGTGCTGACGGAGGCCGAGTGTTCAAGGACTGGTCAGTACCCGGAGGTGGACTACACGACGAGTCAGCACCCGGAGGTGGACTACACGATGAGTCAGTACCCGGAGGTGGACGACACGATGAGACGACACACAGAGGAGGTTGACGGACGAGAGCGCGGAGGAGGCTATCTGTACCTACCCTTCAGGTATGATCCGAGGAGGACGACCCAAGAGCTGCTTCTTTCTTCCAACTGTTTGTATTTTTCTATTGTACATTCATTTAGTTGTAGATGCACATTCAGTTGGGTTTGTATTCTGGCCCATTTACTTTTCAGCACTTTCTTTTGTACTTAGTGTTTTGCTTCCACTTGTACTCTATGGTTTTTTGTTTACTTTTATAAAGGCAATGCCTTCCCAGTTATCAGGATTTACGCCATTGGTGCTAGTCGCCAGCCCCTGGCATATGGAAGACGGGCTTGGGGTAGTCACGGCACGGGCCCCGAGGACGGGTCGAGACAAATTGGTATCAGAGCTGGTCGGTTCTACCACAGAACTTATGACTCTGACTTTTTCTTTCTCTGAAGCAATAGTGTTAAGAGTACCGAGTGTGGATTTCAGTTTAGGGAGTCCATTGTTGGTGCGGATGGCAGACGTATCCATACACCAGGACCCTGGCAACTGATTTCGACTTTGTGCACGAAAACACTGATTATGTGTGTGTTTTCAAAGGTTTTCCCTTAAAACAGCTCAAACCAGGTCAGCTCACCAGGTATAAACGTTTGACCGTGTCACGATGTTTCTTTTAGGATGCCTTTTTTTGGACGACTAGCTAGAGCCTAGAGGGACGTGCGTACTGATAGCTTACCGAGCGACGAGGCTTCGGTACAGGGCCCTCTTGTAGTTGAGGCACTAGCGAAGGCACCAGCGGTACTACCATACGTTGGGCCACCAATGCCACCAGCCCTAACGGTAGGCGATGCACGCTACTTGAGTGCGCTGCACGAGTTCCAGCGCCAGAGGCCACCCAGGTTCTGGGGAGAGATGGACCCGCAGGTGGTTGAGGGTTGGCTAGAGGCTGTGGTGAGAGTCTTCAGGATAGTGGGGATGCCGACAGACTTCATGGTGATCTTTGCTGCCAGCCTTCTTCAGGCATCAGCAGGCAGGTGGTGGAGCCACTTGTTCCAGTTTTGCAATGGGATGGCCTTCACATGGGAAGACTTCGAGACCTTCTTCAGGGTGGAGTTTGTGCCAGTAGCTCTACACCCCGAGCGTGTACAAGAGATTCTGCCTTTGTCGCGTGTTTTTCGATCAGTAGCCGAGTCATCTGTGGGTAGTAGACAGATGATGCAGAGGTCCAGGAGGACCAGACTAGCTATTGGACGATCTCGGGTTTTAGGACCGGTGGTGCGGGGCACCCGAGGTGGGGTCAGAGCCAGGCGTGCCAGAAACGGACAATGTTACTCCTGCGGTGGGAAGGGTCACCTGGAACGTGACTGTCCGAATCCTTGTACGGTTGATCAGCGGGTGTTGGAGGAGCCACCGAGACAGAAGCAGTGGCTGGTGCTTGAGCAACAGCTGAGCAGTGGACAAAGCAGTAGAGCTCCGGGAACAGGTGGACAGGAGAGGAACTAGTGGATACGTCCCTTGTACTTCTAGTTCCATTTTTCTGTTGTATTCGTGTCTTTTACTATGAGAATCAATAATAAAAAGACACTTATCTTTGAGATGTTTTCTTTCCTATCCTTTTGTTTGGTTAATACGGAGTGGTCCCGGTTAAACTGTTGACTTGACCCTCACTTTAGAGATTTCTACTGGAGGGGACCCAGTGACCTCACACTGATGCCGACAGTGTGACTCTAACCTTGGATGCGAGAGTGACAGTTGGATCTCTTAGTAGTTACGTCGAGGCCTTACGACGTCATCCATGGCATGAATGCATCATTCATGTCAGGATTGACTGTATTTGGAAATGAATGTGGTTCATCCAGGGGATGAGACCGAGTTTCTCTTATCGGCAAAGAAGGAATCATAGCAGCTCTTGTGAGAGTAATGGAGGTCCAGGACATCCAAGAGAGGATGAAGACTGCACAGTGCAGTAAGAAACAGGAAACCGATGCCAGTCTTAGAGACTCGAGCATGTTAAAGAAGAGGAAGCTTAAAGGAGAGATGAGTCTACGAAGCAGCAGACGTGGAGGCAGAGCTAGGAGAGCAGCATGAGGTGGTGTACATCCTAACATTGTACAACCACCCACCATAGTTATCCCCACCAGGCCCAGGGAGCTGGAGGGCGGAGAAGAGTGCAGCTGCATACAGTCAAGGAGTGTGACCCAATGGCTCTAAAAATGATTCAAGGGACAGTCTGTGTCCGCTACTAGCTGTTGTAGTAATAGACGTCGATATGAATCATTTCTCGCTTTCACAATCTTGTCCCAGACCTAGAGTTTCCGGTAAGCCTTGGACTTGACCCTCACGTCTGGAGATACCTTGGGAGGAGACTTGATAATCACACTTACGCCGACGGTGTGGTCAGACCCTCGAGGCGAGAGTTTCGGTTGGAATCTCTTGGTGGAAGCGTCGAGGCCTTACGACGTTAGTTTGAGTATGGAGTGGGCAATAACTGTTCATACTCAAATTGACGGTTTTAGGCAAACGTCGGGATGTGATTTCCTTGGTCGGCGAAAAGGAAACCCCAGGCAGCATGGGATAAACTCTTTCACAGTAGGGTGCGACCGATCACACTTGAGTCGGTCAACCTTACCCTCATGGCAGCAGTTGTTTTGAGTTTCAGTTCTAACATGAATTGGAGACTTCTGGAGTTCGAGGATGACGACCACATCTTCTTACGGGTCTCACCTCGACGAGGTTTACGGAGATGTGGCCAAGGCAGCAAGTTACCTCCGAGGTTCAGCGGACCTTCTTAGGTCCTCAGCTGGGTAGGCGGGGTGGTTTACCGCTTGACCCATTTACCGTAGTTGCACCAGGTGCACGACGACTTCCACGTATCTCAACTGAGGAGATACGTGCTCGACCCTTCGCATATCATCGACCATGATGAGCTGGATGATGGCGATGAGGTGTTTTTCGCGGAGGTTCCAGTGGGGATCGAGGATCGACAGGAGCAGATCCAACGAGGATGATCAGTTCCCTGGGTGCGCTTTCCTTGGCAGTACGGAACCTCCAGGTGAGCACATGGGTGCGGAAGGCTCAGATGCATGCTCACTGCCGCCTTTGTATCCCTAAGTTTGTGGTGAAGCTTTACGGGGACGTAAAGCTCTGTGGTGGGAGTAATGTAAAGACCCGTAAATTCCAAGGAATTTTTTTTCTTAATTTTCTTTGGAATTTTACAAGAACGCAGTTTTTGACAGCGCCTGATTCCGAGGCCCGGTGTGCCCGGAATCATTTTCTGAAGTTTGGCTCGGGTACGTTAAGTGAACGAACGTGCGGGTTTTTCTAACTTTTGAACCGGTGCTCGGAATCGAATTCTGAGGGCACCGATGGAATCGTAGCACCGGTAATTGCTTATAAACGCCTCTTCCAGAGTTGCGTTTTCTCGGGTGTGGTTTTTAATTTTTGGGCTTAAAGTTAAGAAATAAAATAAATTGTACGACAAACTTTATTTTATTTCACTTAAGCCGCTTGAAAGCCACTTGAAGCCACTTAAAGCAGCTTAAGCTGAGTCGATGCGGATAGGGTGCTATCCAGAAATACCCTACCCTCTTGGTAGGATGTTTGTGAGGTGGGGCCCGCATGAGCCCCACCGTTTCTTTTATTCTTAAGTAACGCACCCGCACCCCCTATTAAACGAAGTCAACTGACGCGTTTTCTTAATTTCTTAACGCCCCAATTTAATTGGGCTGTTAATTTGTTAAAATTAATTCTTTGAATTAATTGTTCATTTCTTTTGAAATTCAAACGTGTCTTGTGCGTTAATAAAATAAGATAACTCTTATTTTATTTTGGGTTGAAACTTGTGGGGTGGAGAGGATTTGGAGGAAAGCGTTCTTCTTCGGCGAAGAACGCAAAGAACGCGAAGAACGCTGAACCTACGGAGATCGAAGACGTGAAGCCTTGTACCGCGATGCTAACAGATTTCCCTTCGCGACGCTTCTTCCGCGACGATCCAACCCCGCGACAGCCTTCGATCGACAACAACAAGGTAGGGGGTTGCGCTTCTTTTTATTTTCTTTTTGGATTTCAACAAAAACATGGATTTAATTATTATTAATTAGATCCGTATGTTCTTGGTCCTCGGAGATTGTCGACGCAACGCCCTTCCACGGTGTGACGATCACCTCCTTCTGCGACGGTCAATTCCGCGACAACCTCGCATCCGACAGCGACGACGAGGTAGGGGATTGTTGATATTTTATTTATTTATTTTCCATTCTTGAATCTAGAATGTCGAACTTCGAGGATAAAGGATTAAATGTTATTGTCTAACGAGAGGGGGGCCCGGACCGCACCAACACGGCCGAACCCCCCTCCTATGTTCATAATTGTTTCCTTGCGGATGGAACAGGATGGCGTGGTGTCGTCGCACCACGCGGGAATCGCACGACAATTATTGCACGGCGCCGTCGCGCCGCGCCGTGGAAAGAAATCCAAGAACGCGACGCCGTCGGGACGCGTCGAAGAAAGTCAAAGGCGCCGCGGCCGGAGCGGGGCCGCGGCGGAGGGAAGCGATGTCGTCGCATCGTGCCGGACGACATAGGCCGCGGCCGGTTCCGGGCCGCGGCAGAGCAAGATGACCGGCGGCCGGCACCGGGCTACCGGTGTCGGCGAAGGAAGGATCGGCCGTCGCCTGTCCTTACTGGCGAAACCGTCCGGCCAGTGCGGGCCGGCCGGACAGTGGAGACCGAGGGAAATTAATTTCCCCCTGCCGGGTCTCAAAAGCGGCCCCAATTAAGGGGTCGCGGTTCTCAAAGGGGGGCTTTGCCCCCCCCCCCGCTCGCGGCACCCGAACGGCGCTCAGGTCGCGCCGCTGTGCCGGTCTGCGCCGCCGCGCCGCCGGCCGGGCCGAGTTTTCCGAGCCGGGCCGGGTCGTCGGGCCGGGTCACCGCCCTGGGCGGGCGACCCGGTTCGGCCGACCCAGGGGGGGGGTCGGGCCGGGTCGGCCCAGGCCCAGACCCCGCAGTTTCAGACCACTTTCGGTCAAATGCCGTATCTTGGGCTACGGGCCTCCAAACGACTCGCCGTCAGCGGCAACACGATCCTTGGATCGAGACGGTCGTTTTGGTATACTATAGTCAAGGTGCACCTTCCTTTTCGGGAGCCTACGTGGTTAAAACTCCATAGTTAAGTATGCTTGGCCTAGAGTAGTGACCGGGATGGGTGACCTCCTCGGAAGTTTCCCAGTGTGGGTGTGAGACGGAAAGGCCAATAACTAACAGACCGGGCGTCCTATTGACGTGCCGTCTGTTGCGTTGAGTTCCTGTTGACGATACGGAACTTTTGGAATCCTCCACCCGAGAATTGGATGCAGATGGATAGTGGCTGGGTTGGATCGCACCGAAATCCAACCGGGCCCCTGGAACGGAAAAGCTGATATCCTTCAGACTGGACGTCCGTTTGATGAACCGTCAGCGGCGTTGGTGATCACGTTGAGAAACGGTCCCCATGAGTATACCCTATGGGAGTTCGGGGTACAGTTGAGATACGGCCGGGTTGGTTCTCTTACGAAACCAACCGGGCCCCTGGAACGAAATGGCTAATAACTCACAGACCGGGCGTCTGATTGACGCGCCGTCTGTTGCGTTGAGACCCCTATGACGAGGCGGTCCTTTGTGATACTTATTTGTGGGACTTTGAGATACTTGGAGTATCGACTTATAGCTCGTGGAGCGGACCCTCCCAGAGACGAGCGTACGGAGTGCGGAGACCGTCTAGCCGGCCGAGACATGAAGACTGCTTGTCCGATTCGATTCGGAGTGACTTACGTAGCCCAGTGGGGAGCACTACTTTGTGAGGTGGCAGACCGATAGCGGAGGAGCACTACTATGTGAGGTGGCAGACCCGCGGTACTCGACAGGAGGAGTACCTCTGTAGGCTATGAGGGGGGAGCAATACTGTGTAGGGTGGAAGACCCCGGTGGGAAGCACTACTGTGTGAGGTGGTAGGCCCACGGTACTCGACAGGAGGAGTACCTCAGCAGTCTTAGGTTAGTGAGCAGTACCTCGGAGTCATGACAGGACCACTGTACACTCCAGAGACGGAGCTCTTCAGCAGTTACGGTTTCGATAAATGAAAATCCTGGTTTGAGCTGAGACTTTTGACCTTTGTGTTAACCTCATGATTGAGATGGGTCACTTGATAACTTAGGTATATGTATGGGCATATACCTGGGTAGTGGTTATCCGTTGATTTCACAATCCTTGTGTTTCCTCATGATTGAGATGGGTTACTTGATAACTTAGGTATATGTATGGGCATATATCTAAGTAGAGGTTATCTGTTGAGATCTTCTTGTGGTTATCCTTGTTGGTTTAGTGAGACCTTGAGGGTCTCGGGGTCCCTACTGAGTATCGTTATACTCACCCCTGCACGGGCTATGCTTGCACCTCGTTGTATTGGTTGCAGACGACGGGCAGTGCTGACGGAGGCCGAGTGTTCAAGGACTGGTCTGTACCCGGAGGTGGACTACACGACGAGTCAGTACCTGGAGGTGGACTACACGACGAGTCAGTACCTGGAGGTGGACTACACGATGAGACAACACACAGAGGAGGTTGACGGACGAGAGCATGGAGGAGGCTATCTGTACCTACCCTTCAGGTATGATCCGAGGAGGACGACCCAGGAGCTGCTTCCTTCTTCCAGCTGTTTGTCTTTTTCTGTTGTACTTTTGTTTAGTTGTAGCTGCACTTTCAGTTGGGTTTGTATTCTGGCCCATTTACTTTTCAGCACTTTCTTTTGTACTTAGTGTTTTTCTTCTTCTTGTACTCTGTGGTTTTTTGTTTACTTTTATAAAGGCAATGCCTTCCCAGTTATCGGGATTTACGCCTTTGGTGCTAGTCGCCAGCCCCTGGCCTATGGAAGGCGGGCTTGGGGTAGTCACGACACGGGCCCCGAGGACGGGTCGTGACATCTTGGAAAATGAACAACTTTGGAATCCAGGAACATGGAAAAGGCGGCATTATTCATAAGGCACCGGTTGAGCTGGCTGTAAGAACGTCTCCCACCGCGTTGATTATTGCACCAGGTAAAGGTACTTCCCTTATAACCAGCATCCAAAAGGCCATTCCTTGCCATGAATGAAACAAAATATTGGCTATCTTTCATGGGAAAATCCCAACCTCCTTTCTTCTCCTCTGGACTCAAAACGATGTTGAAATCACCACCCACAAGACAATGATCATTATCTAGAATAAATCCCTCCAAAACACTCCAAAAAGACTCCCTACCCTGGGTAGTACACTTCAAGTAAATGAAGGAGAAAAAGAACACATGGATCCCCACTGTAATCTTGGTATTCATAACATGATCCAACACACTCAAAAGATCAACAAAAACATGATTCTTTCAAAAAAGCCATATATGTGAATTGAGGGGATCCCCATGCATGAAACCACGAAACTTAAGCCTTTAATAATAATCCTTAATTATGTTAAAATATTACATTGGTTCCAAGATATCCACCAAAGAGACTTGCCTATTATTTGTTTCATTGGTAATGAAATCGGACTTGACCCTGGCTCCCAAGCCTCGACCATTCCAGATTTGGACTCTAAAAAGTGGTCTGATCTCGCCTGGATTTGGCCCCAGACTCCTGGCCCTTATCATGTTGCACAAAGTGTGTATTTACATAAATATCTAGTTTAGATGTTTAGTGAGTGCGGACACTAGATTGAACCTTTGAGGAAAAAACCACTAGAGAAGCCCCATTCCTAGCCCACACCATGAAAGGAACTTCTGGAGAAAAAAATCATCTTCCCCCCTTCCTACTTTGATCTGACTTTTAGAGCACTAGGGGGGATACAGAGGAGAAAAAGATGGTGCTGGAAAGGACATGGGTGAGGACACCACTAGAATGTTTTCCCCAGATAGAAAAGGGGGGCCCCTATATGAGGAAGGAACAGAGACTTCGATAGTACACGAGTTTGAATCCAACAAAGTGATGTCTATGATAAGTACATGTGAGGGACCCCAATTAGATAAAATCAGCTTCAACAAACTAAGAAAAAAACTGAAGATCAACCCTCTTGGAGGTAGGACTTCCTCTAAAAACTGGGCCAGATAATCCCCACCTAAGCCTATGAGAATAGGAACCAAGTCGCAGCTAAGAGGCGCACTCCCCGCACAATCAGAGTTGGACGAGAAAGCTTCCGAACCCTTTATAGGGAAAAAATAAGAACCACCTTCACCTCTAACATTACCTTCAGGATCACGGCGATGCGCATGGGGGAGATGATCAAAGGACCTCAGAGAATCCGAGTGAATTACACCCTTCATATGAACATTGTGAAAGACCTGCAAGATTTTCACTGTAATATAGAAAAAGGAATTGAACCTAGGATATGCGGGATAAATCAGGGGTTGATGGCGATCCATTATCCCTTCAATTCTGATCAAAAGATGTTGCTGAAGCGGCTGAGAGAGACCAATCTCAACAAAAATCCTTCCTACCAAAGCCTCCACCAAAAAAATAGTATGATCATCCACGCACAGGAAACTCCCCCAACAAATCCCCAATAACCCTGAGGAAGGATTCATTCATGAGGGGAAGGGGTAACCCCAGAAGTGAAACCCAAACCGCCGTACTGGAGAATTCTCTGCCATAATTAGCATCCATAGACCAATAAAATAGGGAGAACCTCGAACAACCAAAAGAACGCTACCTATTGCACGAAGTAGTAATGAAATCTTCCCTAGAGGCCATGAAGATGTCTAAGGATTTATGATCCAAAATAGACACCAATGATGGAAGATCTGAAGCCCAACGTCTGATGAAATCTTGAAAGACCGCAAGGGGAGGCTTGTCCGATCCTAATCTCACAACAAGAGTCTACTTAAGATCCAAGGCCACCACAGTAAAGGATTCTTTTGAAGCCTTAAGAACTGGGGAGCCTTTATCCACGAAAGAAGAGGCAACCTTAGGGCCCACCGACGAGCTGTTCTGAACCCCATCGAAACCGGGAGGATTCTGCAGAAGAGCTTCCTTGAAAGAGATCCCTGGAGGACGATCCAATCCATCTCTGATCGCTGGATATCTAAGCAGCGCAGAAGAGAGACCCCCCCATAGGTACTGGAGTAATGGGTGGGAGACCGTTTTAATCCATTCATAAAAATGTATGTCGTGTATATCTCACAACCAACTCTTCTACTGAATAATAGTATATAACTGTTAAATTGTAGTGGTATAATTAGAATGTAAAAATATTGGTAACTGAGTTAAAATATATATGGACAAATATAAAAATATCATTATTAATTCTAAGGAATTGATAAAATTGAATAATAATAACAAACTAAATAATAAGACTAATTTATAATTTAAAATGCATCCCTTCTAAAATTGGATTTTTTGTGTTTTATTTTAATATACTAAATAAATTATTTTTAAATGATATTATTTATATGTATAATAATATTACACTAAATAATATTAGTAACTGATAGGACATAATAAAAAGAATAGTTAATATTTAAAAAATTTATTTTCTGATGGAAATAGATTTTGTTATATATTTATGTTCTCATATAATAGTTAAATTCTAAAATTTTATAATTTTAATTATAAAAAATATAATTCAATTTTGGATTTATAATAACAATATTATCTTAATATGAATGTTTTTTATTTTTATGAAATAATTGATTTTTAAGTGAATAGTGAAAAATATAACTTTTTACTAAAGTCGTCACATTTTTGGATATATAAATATGTATAAATGAACTAAATATTAAACATTTTCAATGATCATTTTCGTTTTTATAGAGTGATAATATACATTTTAAATTACTATTGTGATTTAGAAAACTAACATTTAAAATTTTATAAGCATAAGAAATATTTCTAATAAAAGAAATTGTTTATTTGGTCTTTTTCTTTAATCAAATATTTTTATTATAAAATTTAGTGTTGGAATGATTTTAAATCCAAATATTTATTATAATTAACAATTTTATATTTTGAAAATCTAAATAATTGAAAATTTTATTTTCCACATAATTTTTAATCTTTAAACACACTTTTTTAAAAAAGGGGGTTTTCCCATGGAATGTAGTAATGTTAAAATTTATTTTTCTTACACATAGAATTTTTATTTCATAAAAAGGATGTAAAATTTAGAATTAGTATGTCAAAATTTTATAACGAGACCATTTTATTTCTAGGAATTAAAAGAACTTTATTTAAGTAAAAAATAGTTACCACGGTAAAAACCAAAATGGAAAGTGTAAATATATAATAGAAAAAGACTCAAAACATGTTTAAAACACTTGTGAAAATGATTGTTTTGTCTCTATTGACCCAAAAACCTATACAATCAATTATGGACCACTTTTAATGCCATTAAATCTTTTATAGTGCCAAGAAATCACTAGAATCTAATGGGTATTTATAAAAAAGTTATTTCCCTCCACTAATGGAAGGAGTGTACTTCCACCATTTCAAAAATAATCTTACCCATATATTTTTAAAAAAATATATATATGAAAAATTTACCTATACTGGAGGACACTTTCATTTCCTTAATATCCCAATCTCTAAAAGTTATCGTAGGCTTTCTATTTCGAATAATAATTTTAGGAGACAGTTCTAGGTCTCTACTAATTTTCTTCTTAAAATTTTACTAATTATTAAAATATTTCTATGAAAGTATGATAAAATATGTATTATTATTATTCCTAAATTTTTTTATTGTAATTTAATTTCCCTTTTTTAGCTTCCCCCTAAACAATTCTAAAATGTCAGACATTCTCATTCATTTCAGTAGACTACCTTATCCATAAACAATTGGTTCTATTTTTCGTCAATTAATTGCATGGATAGTCCAAGTGATATATTTATTTAAAAATATTATAATTATATCATTATTAATATTATTAAATAATAAATATTTCGTTTTTATATTCCCTCTCATTATATGAAAAATGAGGTCATTGTCAGTGCACGTGCAGACTACCACATCCACAGAATGATGTTTTTATCCACTACCTCCTAACATGAATGAATCTAAAAATAAATCTAATATATAATATTTATATATATTTATGAATTATATCATGGATGATAATGTTTTACAATATATAACTAATAATAAAACAAAATATTTATAGTATATTTTACAGCATTAAATGATCATTTCAAGACAACTTTATTAATTCGAGTTCATTTTAGAAACCTACAGAACTGAGTATATTTTGGGAAAATTAGATACTAAATTAAGTAAACATATAAAATTATAGATATCCTGGTGAAATATTAGATCACCATTTATAATGGTTAACAAACCTAGAGGGTTACACTGAAATTTATTGAACCACCTAAAAAAAGAGTCATAAGAAAGAAATATTTAATAAATGATTAAAAATGATAATAAATAGACCATAAAAATTGAAATATATGTGAAATAAATTCATATTAAATTTTTTAATATACTTAATTTGATTATTCTATACATTATGAGAACGTGATAAACAAATCACAATATAAGGTTTGGGTTTTTTTATCTCATTTTTGTTTTATCATGATATGATTCATGTTCACCACTTATTAATTATTATAGAGTATGTATTGAACATGGATTTATGTTACCATAATAATTTCATAAAATATAAGGTACTTAGAAATCCATCATATGTTCTATCTACAATGGATTTTTAATTCAAATGTCTACGATATTGTATGGTATTGTTTCTCACAAAATTGATTTCTCGTTACATATTTCATGTTGTGAACCTTGATGTCATTGATATGGTCCGATTACTTACTAATAAATTTATTTTACCATATATATGTAATTCATAGGTTTTTGGATCCATATGGATTTCTTTATTCAAGTAGATTTTGATTCAAAAGATACTAAAGTTGTAAGGATTATTTTTCTCTATTTTAAATTTTATAAGACATGTTTGATGTTTCCCACCATTATTTATTTTATATGGAGTTATAATACCCTAATTTACCTAAATTATAATTAATATCATTAATTAAGTGATATTTTAATTTCTATTTCATTGTAATCCTTTAAAGTTCCCTTGATTCTTATGTTACCATTTCCATACATGTTTTTCATCTCAAATTACATTATTTGAGATATATTTATTCCTATGTTCAAAATTTAATTTTAATGGTGTTTATAATTCATCTTTTTATATTATATTATCAATAATATTTCATAAAACATATTTTATGTCCAATTTCAAGCACTCTCTTCCTCTTGTATGGTTTTTGATTAAAATGTGGCCCAAACTATAACGGATTCTTTCCCAATCTCAATTTCAAAATAGGGGTTTCCTTTAAAAGAAAATACATATATAACATTTGATTAATATTTCATTCTAAACCCATCAAAATTTCATTAAAAAATATTTATTTTGGAGATTTTTCATGTCTTTTCAATATTGACTCATTATTTACCTATTGTAAAGAAACCAATCGTATCTAATCATTTTCTTCGGGAATACTCTACTTGTATTACCATATTCATTGGATGATTTTACGAATATCCTTATATATGCCACTATAATTGTTTAGGTTATTTTATAGTAATTTTTCTTAATTGAAAATATTTTAATGAAATATCTATAAGTGAAATGATCCACCACTACCTTTGTCTTTACAGAGAATCATATATTATATGCATGGTTTGTATTCAAATTCCATTCTTATATAGAAACATTCATGGTGTTCTTATTAGAAATGTTTTTTATCTATGACAAAAAAATTTATATTATTTATGTTACACTTGGGATATTTATTGTTTATCCATCCACCTTCTTTCCGAGGATGGATTATAATAATTTATTGATCGTGGATATTATTGATTTATGAATGTTATTTTTCCAATATAGTGATTATATATTATGAAAACAAGTTGATTATGTTTTTTAACTATCAACCTTATTTATTTAGATTAATTAAGTTTTTTATTCTATTTATTGACTATAAAAAATATTTTTAATCATTATGTGTATATATCAATATTGATTTTTATGGTTTCATAAGGAATGTTAATTACGTATTGTATTTATATTATTATATTTAATATGATGTATGAATTTTAATTAAAGAATTGACAAGTGGGGATGCTGTTATATATCCCCACAATGTGTAATTTAGTTTAATAAGAAAAAACGTTTATGTATTTGGTGTATACCTACTTAATGTAAGCATTATGAATTGTTTTACACCTTGGTGATAAGAATGTTTTATTGGATATGATCCTAATGATATGAAAAATTTCTTGGTGTATGCCTTGAAAGTAATTATCAATATGTCCAATATTATGAATATCATCACCATTAATTTAGTTATTATTTTCCATGTAATGATTTTCATTTTTAGGTTATCCATAGATATTTTTATACTCAAGATATTTATTATATGGAATTTCTGTTTATTAATATCTCTACTATAAAGTGTAATCCTATTTTGAATTCTTCTATTGTAAATGTACATTAACTGACTATTTGAGGTAACCCTTTATTTTGATTCCTTCCACAGGGTAACAAAACGTGAACTATTAAAAAATCTTGAGATATAATAAATATTAAAATAATAATGTTTAAATAAGTTTTTATGATGTATTTTTTTTGTTTAAATGTAATATAGAAATAATTTATGTTGCTAGATTCCCAAGGCTACTAAAATGTTTAGTCTTTTATGATTTGTCCCCTTGTATCTTGTACCAATGCAATTAGATAACCACAGACTCTAGGTTATCTGAGTCTAGGTGTTGCATTAGTTATATATTTTAGTTCCAATGAATCCAATATAACATTTACTTGAATGAGGAGTTGGTAAATATTTAAAATATCATCAAATAATGTATTGAGTATGTGTCCTCAACACATGATATCTTCTTCCTCTAATTTTTACATATTGTGGACAATTTGGAGTGTTCAATCTATAATGTGCTGGGGGTTCATAGTGGAGATCACATAAAATACTTTTAGAGTTTCTAGTAACAAATACATACCCTATTCAACCTCTTGAAATTGTTTCCATCAAACTCCTCCTAGTTTATCATATTTTTTTAGGAAAACCCGATCCATATTGTTGTGAATCGACTATTATGAATTTTTTGAGTCATTTATAGGTAATGATATGGCTAATTCATTAAATGGTAGTAGAGAGATCCTATATAAGAACATTATTATGTTTCTCTCTTTAAGAAAATATTTACCCTACCAAATCATTAGTAAAATCCATAAAAATATTTTCTGATTTATAAAAGAACACTTTTTTTCAAAATGGATATTTTATTATATTCCACAATTGAATTTTATAGAAATACTATTAAATAAAAAATATTACATTTCATGTAATGATACCGATTACTATAACAAATACTAATAAAGTGATATAAACATCAACAGATATTGACCATACAACAGTATATTATATAGGATAGAACTTCACAAAAAAAATTAAACCTTCCATGAAAAGCATAAATAAATAAATAAATGTTAGCAATATAATAAACACTATCAAATTAATTTTAAATACCATTAGGAATGAATTAGTAGATTTTGATTTTTGATGGTATATATATAGGATGTAATCATAAATGTTTCTATTGGTCTATATAACCATTGGAAATTTTTCTTTTATAAAGTGAAAAATATGTTTAATTTAAATTAAGGGAATTGATATGTGTTAATTTAATACATAATGAAGAAACTATGGGATCATCCAGTAGAACCATTCCTTCTTAATCCCATTTATTAAAATATGGGAGGGAGGTCGTATCTTTGGGGATCACCCTTGACCAAGCCTAAGAAGGCCTTCAACATATAAAGATCAAATGGAACCAACTATAAGATAATTTCAAGTTAATAGAGATCACTACTAGGTAAATTCTAGTTGAAGAACCCCATGAAACACAAAACATCATAAACATCACCCTTATGGATTACACTGATGTAATAAGGGGTTATACATCTATACCATAGTGTCATAAAGGTGTAATTTTCTTTGTATAAATGAAATATTTATGTCATTAATAGCCTTTCATTATTATTTTATAATTAATTAATTACATTGGGATATAAAATGAATTTTGAAAATAGATATTTGATAAAAATAATACATAATTATATTTTCAGAAAATATATACAATTTTATAAAAAATATGGATATTTTAAATAAAATTGATTATTATAAAATGGTATTATAAAATAATTTTTAATTAAATATAATTGATAATATAATTTTTTAATGTCCAGGAACATTTTATATGTGTCTGAAATCATACTTTGTTGTAAATAATGATAATTTTCAATAAATAAGGATTTATTTATTTAAAAGCTAAAATTATCAGATTTATGAAATTGTTCTGATAAAATAAAAATTATATATTAAGTCATTATGTAAATATTAATATATGGGTAAATATTTATTATTTTTTTAAGAATAAATTTTAAAGAATAGACAAAAGTTCACTTTTTTGGTTCATTAATATGTAATAATAATAAAATAATTGATAAAAATAAATCCATGGCCAACATTATATTATTTTATTAATATAATTTATTTAATTTATTTAAATAAATTATAATTCTATAAATTAATTTATGTTATGTAAATTATAAATTCATATTTAAAAAAATATATTTTGCATAAAATTTACTTTTCCATGTCCAAATTAATATCATTTCTCCTATTATTATATTTGATTCAAGTACCTATTTTTTGGAATGCCTTTTTAAGGTTGAATTACATTATTTTAACTCATATTTGATTATCAAATTACTATGAAAATAGTTTATTATCAATGTTAGACCTCTATTCACTCTCATTATTCCCATTCTTTAATCCATATTGTTTACCAATCATATTGCCAAATTATTTCATTATTTTCGCTCTATATATATTAAATATTCTTATATTTTGGATAGAAAACCCATCTATATAGTTAAAGGTGTCTACCTAGATGAAAATAAAAATAATTTATTGAGTACTTATAAATATGAAATCCTTGTTCTTTTCTCATTGGTCACAAATTATGTAATGATCACAACATTAAGAATTAATGAATATAATGTATTTTATATGAAACATATTCCTTGTTTTCCGATGTTTTAATAATGAAATATTTTCTTATGATCTATGTGGCACACATTAATTTAGAAAAAATGAATGTTGTTCCCTAATAGAACTTTAATACATTGGGTAAACGATTAATCTCTATATATGACATGTTTGATGATACCTTGGTGAATGACCTTCATATTTATGTTTTATGAAACCTTGGTGAAAAAATCGGAGATATTCTTATAAATGTACTATTTTTATATTGTATCCAGAATCATTATTATGAATAATGATTATTATTTTATAATTTCTCCATGTTGTATTGGTCAGGACCGATTATTACGCCACACAATCACATAATAAATATTCTCTTTGTTTATTCCTTTACAAGGATTTATGCTCACATATTCCAGTCGATATATATCCCCAATACATGAGATGATATAAAAGTAACATAGGATGAATCTATGAATAATCAATTCAAGTGAATTATAATAATGTTTATTTATTTATTGTATTACATTCCAAATGTCTATGAAACTAAATTTGAAAAGATATTTTGTATTATTAAATGTTTTTCTAGGTAATAAAATATTTATTTATTTAAAAGTAGGGATTCCATAATTGGTAGCAATGATATGTTTAGTTATTTTGTAAATTAATACTACAAATATATGTAATAATAATAGGGATAAGTATAAATATAGGAAAAAATCCTAAATTTTTTGTTGAAGAATTATGTGAGTGGTTTTAAAGCAATGAAATACATTCATGGATACTAAAAGTTTATGTGGCTCTAGAAAAGTTATACCTAGGGTTAAGAAACCCAAAACGTGCAAATTGGGTATTAACTCAATCATCGCTTAGTTCGTGAAAAAATTTTCATGCTGCGCACATGATTTGACACTTATGGGGGTTATAATTCTGTTAATCACAAGATATTTATTAACCATTATAAATTATATATAGAAAATTGAAATTTTATTTGAGATGATTAATTAAAAAATAGTTGATTATGTTGTTTTAGGACACATAATCGATTTAGAAATAAAATTTTCTAAAAGTAATATTATCATGTAAATGATGAGTGCAATGAACAATTCACTAATGGCCTTCTAAACATGACAATTGATGGAATCAGAAACTTATTTAGGATGCTGATTCAACTATATCCTATTAGGAATAATAAAAATAATCATATTGAGTGCCTAGACACACCTTAAAAGTAACAAAATTTTGTTGAGTCAATCATATGTTAATGAACACCATTTTCTAGTTGATCTGTAGGTCAATTAAGTATTGAAAAACATATTACCTCTATATAAAATAAATTATATATACTCCATTTTTCAAAGCATAGGAAATTCACCATGTAAGTATAACACATAAGAGAATGAACTTTTCAGTAGTGGACACTAATTAAAATCATGAAGTCAATATGGGAGATTAATGATTTAGAATGGGAATATTTTAGTAGATATTTTCAATAAGTATTCTCCCTATTCAATGCAAGAAAAAATAAATATGTAATTCATAGAGATAAAGTATAAAAAAATTAATTTGTAGGAAGCTATGAAATAAACATTACAAGACTGTCTAGATATTCCTCTAGCTTTTTTATGGATCCTAAGGGAATTTTTTATTGGTTATTTGGAATTCTAAGACCCTATATATAGAGGAATATAGAATATCAAGACTATGAAATCTATGGGAAGATAGTTTGGAGTTCTATAATGGATGAAATAGAGTTTTAAGGCTCATAGTGGTCTTAAATGATGAATTAAAATATGGTAGTAATTGTTCCAAAATCAAGGAAGTATTTTGATCATGTAAGAGAAGGAAGGAAATTGATATTTCCCATATACATAAAACGTGGGAAGAAAAATTTGGGGAATAACTTTAATATAAGTTATATGTGCTAAAATTTTGGAAGAGATTTCTATATAGCTCAAAATTACCATCGTGAGGTGAATCCTCAAAATCTCAATATAAAAACGGGGAAGATGGTTTAAGAATAACCTAATGTTAAATGCTTCAGTTGTGGATATCTTGGGAACTTTTCAAATCAATGTCTAAATAATAATATAATGGATGGTAGAAAACATTATGCTCAGCATTGGTCAATATAAAATGTCCATGATTTCAAAATCATAACAGATGAATATGAGGCTATAAATGATTTGTTGGTATGTATAATTATTGTGATTTCAATAATAATAAGTAAATTTATTGAGTATGGTTCTATAAATTCCTTCATTTAATCCTAGCTTTCCATGAATATAGAGTGAATCCCCAAACTTCTAGAAGTAAAGTTATCATTTAATACTCTAAGAGGGATTATCTTTGAATAAAAGGTGTATATAAAGTCTAGAATCAATTTTGGTTTTTATAACATCATAAAAAATCATGTATTCATTCAGATGGTGGAATTAGATACTATAATAGGGATGAATTTGATCTCAGGGTACAATGGTAAGATCAACTATAAAATAAGGGAAATTTCAGTAGTCTTGAATTTGAAAACAAGACTTATTTTAAAAGAAGAGATATATGGACCTGATATTTTTTTAGTGGAACCTCCTATATCTTTCTTTATGAATATGATCAGTTAAGGGGGATATGAAAATAAAATTATAAATACATAACATGTCTGTATTATTCAGGAATGTATGAATGTAATTCTTAAAGACATTCTTAGACCTCCATTAGAAAGATTGGTAGTGCTCTCAATTGAACTCATACATGGATCTAATCCAATATCAATGGACCCATGTAGAATGGAATATGTGGAGTTATAAGAAATAAAGAAGAAACTTCAAATTTTATTGGAAAAAGTATTTACTCAACCGACTATATATCCTTGGGGAGAACATGTTCAATTTGTTAAAATAAATATATATCTACATGGATATTCATTTAATATAGAGATATTAATAATATCATTATTAATAACCAATACCCTCTCCCAAGGATTGATGTTTTTTTCATCCAGCATCATTGGGAGTAATTGTTCTCCAAAATTGACCTATGATCTGTGTATCATCAGTTGAGGGTAATGAATTAATATATCCCAAAGATTACATTCTAAAGGAAATATAGAAATTAAAAGTTTATTGTCATTCCCTTTGGATGGACTAATTCTCCTTCCATATTTATGGATATGGGGATTAGTGACTATAAATACTACATTGATAAATTTTTAGTTGTCTTTATTTATGATATCATGATATATTAAAAAATTTGTGAGGAGTATTAGGATCATATTACAATCACTGAGGAAGGTGAATTTTTTTATAATTCAGTTAATCTCTTTTCTAGTTAAAAAATGTTTCATTCTTGGGAAAAATCATTGATTGTGAAGGAATATCAGTAGGGAAATCAAATGAAATAGTCGTAGAGGATTGTCCACATCCGATAATATTAAATGACACTCGTAGTTTCCTTGGCCAATAAGGAATCTATATAAGGTTTGTGAAAAAACATTCATGGATTTATAATACACAAACATAGTTAACTTGAAAAAGTGTTATTATTATCTAGAAAAAGGAGTTTAAAGCTTGTTTCCAAGAACTGATGAAGATATAGGTTAGTTCATAGATTCTATCATTAACCTCTATTAGATAAGAATTTTTTTATCAATAGTGATGCATCTCTGAAAGGGTTTAGATGTTTCCTTAAATAAAATGATGTGGTTATCACCTATGCTTCTTGAAAGATAAATCCTCCGGAGTAGAATTATCCTTCTCATGTCCCAGAGTTAGATTTAGTCATTTTTTTCTAAAGATATGGACACACTATATTTATTGGAAAATTTTAATATATACAGAAACAACCTAGGTGTTATGTATATGTTCACAAAAATGGAATTATACATGAGAAAAAGAATATTATTGGATCTTCTTAAATACTTTGATTTTTCAATTCATTATCCCTACATAAGATAAAACAAATTCATAGATGAATTGTGTATAGAATATACTAGAGTTTTTTTAAAGATGAGAATTGAATGGGATCCATTGATCACATACCTAGTAAGGTTATAAAAGGGAATCATTAAGGAATGGAAATCATTAATCCAATCCCAAATGATATCTCAACTATCTACACCATAGAAGATAAAGAAATGTATGAGGGATTATCCTTTGATGAAAAAGAATATATAGGTTTTGAAAAATGTTTTATTTATTGAATTCTATATTGATCATGAAGGTGAAATTAATTAATTTGATGGGATATGTATGACATCTATTCTAGAGATAATGAAGTAGATGATGGATGAAGATCATAGATATAAATTCTCTATAAATTATTGAAGTACTAAAATTTATAGAGACCTTCATGGTCATTAATAATGGATAATATAAAAAGGGAGATTATATATTACATTCTAAGGTTCTTGGTGTGTCAAAAATTGAAGACAGTGTGAAAAATTCACAAATTGGTGTTCAAATAACTACACATACGTGTATAGATTTGGGAAAACACCATTATCGTCTTTTTCACTACCTTATGTAAGATTTATAAGGGAAACAATTATATTTGGGTAATCATGGATAAGGTGAATAATTTTTCTAATTTCATTTCCATAAGATAGGTTTCCTCTATAGATAACCTATCTCACCTCTATATTCAAAAAATAGCAAGACTCTATAGAGTACGACTATCAATTAATTTTGATTAGGATCAATGATTTAATTATTATTTATATATGATCCTTCATAAGGATATGAATAAAAAATTATATATATGCACAAACTATCATCATATAATTGATGAGATGTCTGAGAATAAAATTTAAACATTTTAAGATGTGATAGATCACTTGGTTTTCAAGTGAATTGGGACCAAAATATTCCACTTTTTGAATTCTAATATAACAATAATTTACAATTTAGTATTAAAATTCATCCTTTTAAATAACTCTAGGAAAAATTGTATGGAACTCCAACAAATTGTGATGAAGTTAGAGAAGGGAATCTATTGGTATTAGACATTGTGAAGGAGACTATAAAAAAGATACAACAGATTCAAGAAAAAACATCAAGGCATCTTAAAGTAGAAGAAAAATCTATGCTAAAAACCAAATGAAGGTATATAATTTCTTTTTGGGGATCATGTATCAATTAAGATATCACCATTGAATTGAGTTATGAGATTTTGAAGGAAGGAAAAACTGAGTCTCAGGTATATTAGACAATTTGATATTTTGGTGGGTGTTGGAGTGATTTTTTTATCAACACCACATAAATATATTTCCAATGTACATGACATCTTTCAAATGATTCTATTGAGAATTTATATGACTATCCCGACACTTATACATGATATTAATGGTAGAGAATTTAAACAAGACATTTAATATATAGAGGAACCATTCCAGATTCAATATTGAATTTATCAAATGTTAAGAAATGATACACACCTATCATAGGGTGTGAAAAAAGAAAATTATTTTCCTAATGCAGCATAGTGGATGACTAGGGTTATCTAACTTGATAAGATTCCCAGTTTGTTCAATTAGTTAATATAAATCCCCTATACCTAATTGTTTTTGTTTTTTAAATTATATTATGAAAGCAATGATAATTTGGGTTATAATTATTTCTAAAATAATGATATGATAAGAAATATGAAAATTTAAAATAATAATAAAATAAATTCTAAAAAAATGTGATTAGTATGAAAGAAAATGCTTTTGTGTTTTTTGGGTTAAATAATTATCATACTACATTTGTTTAAACTTAGTTAGATAATTTAGCTATGAAATCGTGTACATGAATCATTGTCCTTTTATTTATTAATTCTGAGACCTTCAATTCGTTAAGTAAAGTAAATTCAACCACCTAATATAATCAAGGTTTCGTTGACACCTATATAAAAGGTTTGAAATCTTATAGGAACAAACTCATATAAATTCAATTTGATTCTTTCATTGACTCTACTATATCATGTGAAGATTTAAACAATGATGAGATGGGAATGAAATAAAATACATGAATAAAAATCAGTTTGAGTTTCAGGGCATGGTGAACCACCATCACCCCCATGTATTCCATTCATATCTACCACACACACAAAATAAACTTTAAGAAATAATTCAAGGACACTTTAACCTCAACTAGGACAAGCATTGGGTTAGCATACCATTATCATAGGTAAGAGATCAATTGGTGGAGAGAGAGAATATAATAAGAGATAAATAAAATAAAAAAGAATTTTTTTGAGAGTCAAATAAAACACATACCTAAAATCATAAAAATAAAAATAGAAGAAGAAGAGATAGACAGATAAGAATAAAAAAATATAAAATAAAAGAAAAATTTATTTTATAATGATAGAATTTTAAAAGATAAAAATAATAAGAAATAAAATTAAAAAGAAGAATAAGAAGAGAAGTAATAGTAGAATAATGGTGGGACACAAAATCGAGGAAAAAATGCTTGTGTTATTAACTCAGGAATTAAAATTTCATTAGAATAAAACTGAAAATAAATAAATAGAATATATAAAATAAAATAAAATAGAATATTGAAATGGCACCATGTGGACTCTATAGAACATCTTCCCCCTCACCATGGGTTTGGAACTCCATATTCCAATGGGAATATCTTCCTTTTATTGATACATGGAGGACATCCTTGGCCTTATATCAATGTAAAGGGAGATAAAAATCTTTAATATTTGGATCTTAGTTTGAAGATGGATATTTAAAATATTCAAATTCCAACCTCCCACAATATAATATTTCCAAAACCGTAGTGTGGACTGAGTCTGGGTGTGGTAATAATTCTTTGTATGTTCATTAGATCATGGAGACTTAGTGACGTGGAAGCTGCAAGGTTGAATAGTATAGCTTGATCATCCCTCGTAGTGGATGGTCGTATCAAGATATTCAAGAATTCATGGTGATGGTTTCTTTTGAATATGGTTTCACAATTGTTAAAAAATTCCTATAATATCTTTAATGGTGGTACTGGACATTGGAAGTTATTTAGCATCATGATCCCAAGTTCTCGAAGGTCAAACATGGTGGTTCTAGGGTGTAGCAGAAGTGGCTGGTGAGTGAAGAGAGGCTGCTGGAAGTGGATAGTTGAAGATTATTCTATTTGATGTGGGGATAAGTGGGATCATGTGGCATGTCATATTCCCATTTAAATATTGAACAATAAACATAAAAGTGTGTCTTACATTGGATTTGAAGAGATAAGGCACACAAGTTTACAATCACAATTGTGGGAGCACCTATTCGGACACCTTCCTTGGGGTGGGATCATAGAATCCACTTACACAGACCAATATATGGGATGCACACATATGAACCACAAGGGCCTTCAGGATCACCATTCTCCGATGATATTGAATCCCTATGGTCCATGCATTGCACATGTTTGATTCACCAGTGCTATTACCTCTTGTAAGGGTACGTGCGGGCCTTCTTAAGGTTCTTCTTGGTTGACCGTACCCTTATGGGATATCTAAGGGTTTGATAGCCACAAGTTGAGGGATGTCTTTCCTTGGCATATTTTTTAGTAACCTAAAATAAAATTTGACCTAATTAAAATAATTCCACAATAATTATCAATTAAATAAAATTAAAATTCATTATAAATGAACTCATTTTCCTTCATTTTCATTCTACATTCATAATTCCCCATAATTAAATAAAAAATTGGATTTAAAGGGAATTTTTTTTTTCAAATTTGAAAAAATAATGTAATTTTCTTACCAATATGCATAAAAATTTAAGGTTTCATATACCTGCAAACTTTAACCATGATTTAAATCTAGTACTATTTCTCATAATTAAATTCATAGGGAACTAATGTTATAATAATTTAAATTCCATTGTAATAACAACAAAATTATCAATTTAGAATCAAAATTTTAAATTAAAAATAATATTTAAATTAAAATGTTCGATATTTAATGAAAAAAATCAACCCAAGTATATTTATTTTCCCCTTAGAAAATGGTGGAAGATTTCTTCTCCTTTATTTAATATTCTTAATTCATTATTATTAAACATGACAAATCATTATTTACCACTTCATTGAATCATTTCAATCATCACTCATGATACAATTCAAGTAGAGATATTATCATATCATTAGACCACCTTATGTATCCATAAGCTTGGAAAGAATCTACTTTCTACACTTTTTAAAGAAAAAGGAACGTAAAATCTTGAGGTATTTTCAATTAAGGTTAAAATATCTCTGATGATTAAGGATAATATGAGTTTTTATTTAAAAATTAACACTCAAAAGGGGGATTATATCTTAAAATATTAAACATGGTATTAAAAGAAATTTTTTTATGAAATTCTCCTCTTGAAATTGTAACAATTCCCACCTTCCTCAAACTCAATGTAAGGTCATCATAAAACTAAAGCATAATGAATTATTTTCATACCCTTTGGAATTTTTATCTACTTTTATTCTTTTTTTTCAATTCATTGTAATTTTTCATCATATTTTCTCTTTTAAATATTTCATTTTTTGAATGAATATAACATAAACCACCTAACCACATATGATAAAAATAATCAGTCTAGTAATAGTGACTTTTGATTCTTTTAAGTCACAACACAATAATATTTTTTAATTTCATTCAATAAGGGAAAACAATGAGGTGTGCACTAAATTTAATCATTTATAAACCCCTATATGTAGCACCCACAAAGTTATTCTGTATAATTAAAATCATCTCTTTTACCATTTCTCCAATCACACACACACCTCAACTTTAACATATCATTCAAATTATAATTGTAGGGTGGGAATAGATAAATGGATTGAAATGTGTATCACTCTTAACAAGTCCAGGTTTTTTTATAGTTTTATAAAAGATTGATTTAAAGTGGTATTTAATGATATGAGCTTTCCAAAAGAACCCTCAGTTATTTTAAATGATTATTTACACATTCATAACTATTAGAAGATCAAATACAATTTCTAGAAGGTTACATGCCCCATGATCACTCATGAAATATGATCAATATTAATTAGGAATTATTAGGGATATAGTCCCTTTCAAGAATGGGAAATAAAACATTGGAAAATCACTCAAGGCATGGTTATTAAAAATAAATCAATTCAATTGAATTTAAATAATTTAAAGTGTGAAATATATTTATAGAAATTTCATTTACAAGAATCAACTAATTACCTTAAATCATGACCAGTCAATTTCATATCCATGATTCACTTTAATCACCTAATTCACTATTTTAATAATTCAATATCATTAAAATTTAAATCTAAAACAATTAATCAAAGGATTAATAAGAAACTAAAGTATCCTAGATAGGTCAACTAAATCGTAATTCAAGTGTGGGTATAAATTTTCAGTTTAATGATCAAAAAAGGTTTTCAAACAAAAATATAGGGAGTTTTAGAAGATAAATAATAAAAGTGAAATCCTTTTTCCATAAAGCTCAGTCCTCTTTAATCTTTTACTATTTGGTGGATTCCTTATTCCATCATAAACCTATAAAATTTTATAATTCAATTAATCATAATTATCATTTCATTTAAGTTCATAATGACAATAGCGAGTGGGATACATGATGGAATAAACCTAAGAATAAAATTTAATATCCAATAAAAGAAGTAAAATGATAAGTCTTGGTATGATCCCCCAATTAATCCTTAACTTTTTACCACCTATTAATGGATGTTCCCAAATTAAACCAATGTCTGATAGTGTATGGTGATTTTTATACTTGAACAACCACATGTGGATTTTCCTAGCTCTCACCTCTTCCTTCTTGGTGAGGAATGATCTTTGGATAGATTATAATAGTTATTATCCTTCACAATTTGGTATAGATTTATTGGAGGGGGTTGGAAAATGTATGGGTCATACACTTTCTTGGTTTCTACTTGTGTGACCTCATTGTGCTTTTCAAGTAATAGATCAACATGGGAGGTATGAATTAAATGCTCAAACGGAATGTATGAAGTTGTTTTTACTCTAATAAGATTTAAATTTGAATTTTTAATAATAAATTTCAACCTTTTAATATAATAATCCTCAATATTTATTTCCCTAGGATCACCTACATGGTATTATTTATGGGTATACTTAAATATATGCTCATCAATGTAGGTAACTCTATGTGCTCCTCAGCAGGTTCATGTGGTGTTTCCTCATCTTCCTCTAATGAGAAGAAAAGGTTTTCAATATATGAAAATTTAAATAAGTGGGAATTAATACTCAATTTACATTGAGTAAAATCAAATTATATAGAGTTTAAGATATGATACACTTCATGTATTAGTTTAGCTTCAATTTCTTCTTTAGTTATGAGTGCCTCTTGGAGTTGAGTGGTAGAAAGTGGACATAGGTAGAAATGTTCCTCTATATATTATTCAAGTTCCACCACTTTGGTGGTGTATTATTTAGTGGATATAGATGTTGGAAATGGTTCTATGACTTCTACATTGTAGGGATTTGGGAGATCAATTGGTTCATCACACTCATTCTAGAAGTCATCTAGATCTTGTTGATCTCCCACACATAGCTCAAAATGCATGTTTTCCTCAAAATGAATCCTTTATAAATTACCATAGTCATATTGGATCTAATTTTTGAGTTTGTTGGGATGTGGATATATCTCAATCTTTGCCTCAACTTCTTGGATTTCCTTAAAAAAATTATGAAATACCATTAGATCATATTCTAGTTAAGGTTTAGTTTTCTCAAGGGATTAATTTATGTTATCAATTATCAAATCAATTTTTCTTTGAAGATCTTGTACATTATATTCCAGCCATTGTATTTTATTTCTGATTTTTTGCCACATTCTCTTGGTATTGAACTAGGGGTATTTATTCAGAAGTTTTCTTATGATTCAAAGAGGTTTCTTCTCATATATTGGAAACTTATTGAAAATATTCCGATATATACTCAATGAAATTAGTTATCTTCGTTGTCAATCCTTCAACCACTTATTGTTTGAGGGTCTCTTTAAGCTCCTATATGAGGTCCCTAAATTTATGCTCTACTATGATTTTCCTTTGATCACCCCAAATATATCTAGAAAATAATGTAACACTATCTTATATAAAACATGATGATTCTAATACTATTTATTACACCTTTGAGTTACTAGTACATGCACCTATGAGTTTCCAATCCATGCAGAATAATAATCATTTATAAATAGTATAAAAAATAAAATTTTATTTAAGGTTTTTTAATCAACTAAATACTATATACTATGAGAATAGAAAATAAAATACAGATTAGATCCATGATAATAACACTCATTTTCCCACATGTCTATCATAGGGTGTGGAAAATACAATTATTTTTCTAATGGATCATAGTGGCTGACAAAGGTCATCTCACTCAAGTAGCTTCTCAGTTTTTTCACTCACATAATCTAACTCACCTAAACCTAATTTTTATTGTTTTTATTATTTTATGAAAACAATGATAATTTTACTTTAGACTAATTAATAAAATAATAAAACAATATGCAATATGAAAATTTTAAACTTACACTAACTTAATATGATAAATAGAATGTGATTTGGAAGAAAGAAGATAGTCATGATTTTGGTTTTGGGTTCAATATTATTATCATTTAATTTTTTAATTTTTTTTGATAATTCAACTATAAAATATCACTCATGAATCACTATCTATTTATTTATAGATTATAAATCCTTGAAATCCTTATGAAATGAAAATTCTACTGCTTACTATAATCAATGTTGATGGAAAACCTCATTCCAAGGTGTGACATCTTCTAATACTTGGCTCAATAAAAAACTATTTCATATATTTATTGACTGAAAACTATCATGTAAAGATCTAACCAATGAAGAGTGGTAAAATAGAAAAAATACATAAATAAAAATAGAATTGAGTTTCATGTCATGATGATAACTGTCACACCCTACATGCCACTAATATCTATATAAAAACCTAAAACAAACATTAATAAAGAATTCAAGAACACCTTAATCTACAAAGGGCCAAGATTTTGGTCACCCTATAATTATTATAAGAAAGAGATCTCTTAGCGGGAAAATATTTAGTAATAAAAGATAAATAAAATAAAAGGAAGTATGATGAGAGGGAAGAAGAAAACATAGACATGAAATTAAAAAATAGAAGAAGGGGGGAGAGATAAGAATAAAATAAAATAAAATAAAATAAAAAATATTATATATAGAGAAAGTTTCAAAAGAATAAAATAAGAATAAATAAAAAGAATAAGAATAAGAATAATAGAAGATGAATAAGTTGTAGAAGGATGGTGGGACACAAAATTTAAGAAAAAATATTCTTGGGTGATTATATAAGGAATTAAATTTACATTTGAATAAAATATTAAACAAAATAAATTAAAAAATAAGAGAGAAATAGAGGTATCTGGCCTCGGTGGGATATATACCACTTCTTTATAGGTGTGGAACTCATTCTTTCAGTGGGAATCACTACATTTTAAAGAGGCATAGATGGCATCGTCGACCTCCTTCTTCATTAAAGGGAGACCCAAATTCTCAATCATCGGATCCTAGTTTGATGAATGATAGTTAAGGAATACAAATTTAAAACTCCAATAATATCAAGATTTAAAAAAGTGTAGTTTCAACCACGATTTGGTGTGTGTTGCCTCTTTTATACATTCATGGTGTCATGGGGACTTGGAAACATGGTGGAAATAAGGGGAATGACACAGTTAGACCGACCTTCATAATGACTGGTTGAATTGAGCTCCTCAACCATGAATGATGACGTTTTCCTTTGAAGGTGGATTAACGGTGGTCGAAATAGGACTCCAAGGACTTTAATGGTGGTCCCTGGTCATTGGAAGTTGTTGAGAAGCTTGAACCCAAGATCTCAAACCATGGTGGTCTTACGATAAAGAAGCATTTGTTGGAGTGTGCAGAGTGGAGACTAGCATTGGAGAGTAGAGAAAGATTATATTTGAGGAGGGGTCATGTGTGATCGAGTGGGATGACACCATCCCTTCTAATATTTGAACAGTAACCATACAATTGTTCCCCATATTAGAGTTCAAGTGTTCCGGAAAGGTCAATTATATGTAAAGACCTGGGAGAAACAGTTTAGATGACTACATTGGGGTGGGATCCCAAAATCCACATACAAACAACAATATATGGGCTGCACAAACATACAATTTTTGGGCCGTTAGCCTCACTATGCTCCCACAGGACGACTACCCATGGTACATGCACTACATAGGCTTGATAGACCCTTACAACAGCCTCCTGGATGAGATCGTGTTAGCTTTCCTAATGGTCAACTTAATCGACCAACCCCTTATGGGAGAGTTAGGTAGTTGGATGCCAATGGTTGAGGGTTAGCCATCCTTGACATATTTTTTTAGTGACATGAAATAATTTTCACCCAATTAAAACAATTCCATTTTAATGACTAATTATTTATGATTCAAATTCGTAAAAAGATCATTCATTTTTCACCATTTTAATTCATCATTCATAGTTCCCCATTATTTAATACAACATTGGAATTCGCGGGAATTTATCTTCAAAATCATTCATAAATTGTTTATTTTTTCATAAAAATATACATAAAATATGAGTGTGTTAAGGAGAAAGATAACACTACTTGTGAACGTCATCTTTGGATACCACTTGTTTTGAAAAGCAACATCGTAACTTAAATAAGAAACAAAGGAAAAATAACCTAATTTATTTTTATGTAAGACTCCAATTTTAAGAATAAAAATTCATAAGGTGGACAATGTAAAAGTATAAAAATTCATTCTATGATTAATAAAAGAATAATTTTATTTCATAATGACTATTTTGTAATATTTCAAAATGAATGTAAATAGAATTAATATTGAAAAAATATTATATTTCATGTAATTATACAAATTACTAAAGCTATATCTAGTATAGGGATATAAAAACAAAAAATATTAACCACATAATGGTATACTATATATGATCAAACTCCTCCAAGAAGATTATACCTACTACGAAAAATGTTAAAAGAAAATGAATCATTTGGAATATAATTGAGATTATAAATGTAATTGTAAAAAACCATTAGGAATGATGTAGTAAATGATGATGTTTAGTAATATATATATCAGATATAATTGGAAATGTTACAATTAGTCTATATAACCATCAATCATTTTGACTATTGGTAATTTATCCATTTTAGTGTGATAATTAAAATTAGTTCATATAAATGGTGATGATAAGATTTAATTGAATGTGGAAGGAAGAAATTATGGCCTCAACCAGTAGGATCATGCCTTTTTAATCCCTTTTTTATAACATTGGGGGGAGGTGTCATCACTTAGGATGTACCTTGACCAATCCCAATAAGATATTTAATAATTAAGGATCAATAAAAATCAACTATAAGAGAAGTTGAAGATAATCCTCTAATGGCACTAAGGCCTTCTTTTTTTATTTATTTTTTGATAACCCCCCTTTCTAGGGATGAGGGAAAACCCTTATAAGGCCTGTAGTCATAGATATTACATAACATGTAGGTCTTAGGGAACTATATGGACTATAAATCCATGGAATATCTCCTCCCCATCATCTTCATCATGATGTCGTCTCTCCACCTTCGCATGGCTTATTTGGACAGGCTTCCTATGCATACTAAGGTTAGTCCCAAAGGCAATGACAAACCCTCTCTTTCAAACAAATATGATTAGCTTCTGGTTTGGTGAATGCACATGCTTAGAATCCTCATCTAGAGTCTTCTCTGTGTAGAGTCTGTATAGTAATTAAGCATAATTCCATGTTGCCCGAAGGCCTTGAGGTGGCCCGGAGGCCTTAAGGTGGCTTGAAAGCCTTACTGGCCCGAAGGCCTTTGGTGGCCTGAAGGCCTGAAGGACTTAAGGCCTAAACCAGTGGCCTGGATTCCCAAACAGATGAAAAGTTCAGGCTAATATAGTACTAAACATTTCCTGCTACAACACCTTCTATAGTAACTACTACAGTACCTCAAAAATTATGTCTCCGCCAAGTTTTTAACTAGGGACTCTTGGATTCCCTTATCTAGTCCTCACCAACTAGATTGCGGCTCTTTTTCAAGAAGATAATGATAATAGAGATCACTATTAGATGAATGTTAAGCGAGTCACCCAATGATCCTAAAACCTTACTAAACCTCATCCTTTGGGAGTAAACTGGTGTAATATGGTGTTCTATATGTTTGACTTAGTATCATAAATCAGTAATTTACTATGTATAAATGAAATAGTTATATTTTTCAATCTCTTTATTATTATGATATTTTATTTAATAAAATACATGTGAATATACGATTATTTTTATAAATAGACTTTTGGAAAAAATAGAACATAATCTTCTTTTTGGAAAAATACTCTATTTTATAATAAAATTAGGTTTTCCAAATAAAATATATTTTCCTAAAATATTCGTATAAAGAACATTTCATTGGAAACAAATATAAAATATAATTTTATAATGTCATGGGAATATTTTTAATGTTCTTTAAAATCTACTACACTTCAAAAACTATTATTTTTAAATATATAAGGGGTTATTATTTAAATGTTTAAATTATCATATTTAAGAAATTATTTTGATAAAATAAACATTATATTTGAAACTAGTACATCAGAACTAAAATTATTTTTTTAGTGAATTGTAAACAATAAAGTTTTGTGTTTTTATTATGTTTTATGAATTAATAAATATGTAATAATTATTTATTAAATAATAAGAATGAATTAATGACCTAAAATATATTATTACTTTAAGAGTGTTCAATTTTATGTATTTAAATTAATTTCAAAAAATATAAAATACTTTCAATAGTGAAAAATAAAAATTATGAATTTAAAAACTATATTTTGTAGAAAATTTACTTTTCTATAGCCAATGTAATATTAAAAATGTATTTTGGTAAAAAATGATTTAAAATATTATTAAACATGACATAAATGCCTAAAACAATGAGAAAAAATCATGGGTAATCCAATGGTTTTTCATTTTCAAAAATCTAGAATACTAAGACCTATATTTGAAATTAATGAACACTTCTTCCCCTTTTAGTATAAATACCTTCACATCCCCCCATTATCCTCCACTCCAAATCAATAAATAATGAAATTATACTAATATAACCTCTATAAATTTCCTCTAAGTAGTCTCTATTGTCTTATGGATCCTTTATTTAATATTTGAAACATACATAATAAGGTAAGGTAATTATCCTCTTCCTCTTCTCCATTCATGTACCTATTTTGCGGTATGTCTTATAAATGATGAATTAATTTATTTTAATACACTTTAAATTATAACATTACTACCAAAATACTATTCTATCAACGTTAGACCTTTATTCCCCTTCGTTATACCCTTTTCCTAATCGTTTTTGTTTACCCATCAAAATAAATTAAATTGGTTCTTGAATTTCCATCTTTTTACATGAAATTTTCTTATGTAGCAAATAACCAAACCATTTTATTATTAATGCATATTCACTTATATGTAAACATGATTAATTTATTGTGGAAATACAAATACAAAAACGTCATTCCTCTCTCATGGGTTAAAAATTATTTAATGATAATGACTTTGAGACTTTATAAATTTACTGGATTTTTTATGAAACCTATCCATTATTTTTCCATGGGTTATTAAATAATTTTTTAATGATGTTTTTCATACACATGAATTTATACATATGATGGTATCATTATGATATCTCTTTGATTTATTTGTTAAATAATTAATCTATATAGATGACATGTTTTATTATAACCTAGTGAATAACCCTGTTAATTGTGTTTTATAACAATTTAGTGACAAAACTTAATGATATTATTATGAATTTATCAATTTTATATTGTAAGAAAATTTAAATGTTATACCTCATATTAATTTTATTCTAAAATTCCTCATGTTATTATGGCCATTCGACATTATTTTTCCTCATGATCATATACTAAATATTTCCTTTGTTTATTCCCTTACAGGTCTTTCTGCTCAGCCCTTCCTTTTGATTCATATTCAATGATATTATATATAGTAAAAGTATCCTATGATAAACCTATGAGTAATCATTTCATGTTTATTATAATTAAGTTTATTTTTTTTTTAATTTCATTCCCAATTTCCAAGAAACTAATCCCCCAAATAACTTTTATATTATTAAATTTTTAACAATGTAATAACTATTTTAAGTATTTAGAATACGGGATGGCATACAATGGGTCCTATTGAATCCTATTCAGGATTAAATAGTAAATTTATAGTTTAAAAATATAAAAATTGGATTATTACCCATGTAGAACATTTTAAAATAAGAGAGTAATGGAAGTTATTTGTTGTTTCACACCAACAATGTGCTTTTGATGGATGTTGGAAGACTTGAGAGGTGTCTCGAATTGGGAGGGGTTAACATAATGGAATTTTGATTTCTTATAAGTGAATTCAAACAATTTTTCCCATTTTTAATACAATGAGGACTCCAATTTATAGGAATAAATGAACAAATTAAGATAAATCATCATACCCCATGCAATTGCATTGATACCTTGGAAAAATCCATGTACTTCCCGATTTAATCACGTGTGTTAGATTACAATCGATCAATTAAGATTAAAATTTCACACCCACTAAAAAACATAGATGACTATTGGTTAATTAATTATATGATTGATGAACTATATCCTACCTATTTAGTGAGATTGGTTGACTCACCAGATATACCCATTTAGGCACAGTTTCAACTGGTACACCCTATCAATCTTTTGGGAAAAATGAATTCAACTTTAAGAATATTATACTAAATAGGTGTTCTAAGTAAATAATGTTCCATAAAATATCTTCATTTTATGTTTTCATTAATTAAATTGAAAGTATAGTGAAATTTATCATCACCTCTATGAGTATTAACCACAATCATTTTTGAATATTGATAAATCTATTTCCCTTAAAAAATCAGACCCGCTTCATCCCACTTTTCAAGATGAGATTTCCAAAATCCTTCTCTTTTAAAAATATTAAAATAAAAGTAGTTTTAAATAATTTAAACACACATAATATCCAATTTTGATCAGAAAAAAGTAATAATCCTAATCTTTCACCACATATAGTTTGAAAAGATGGACAATCCATGTATAGAGAGGAGAGCCTTAAGGAAATGAAAATAAGGGGAGGGATACCAACAAAAAAAACTCACAACATTAGAGAATCTATTAAGGAGAGTTCCATCAATGAGTTTAAAAAATGAATATAACATTTAACATTAGATGAAATCACTATTCTAACTATATATCTATTAGTTCTGAGTGCAATCAAAGCATGTGTTAGGCCAATAGAAAACTCAAATTTTGTTGGATTCGATGGATCATTCACATATATCCCCAAACATAAATGACATTAGCAATGAAATTTGTCTAAATAATATTGACCAAGAAGGTCCCCATAACCTATAGAACTTCATTTCAGGTTAATTATTTTAATTTATATAAATAGATTAGAAGAAAGAATACCTCAGTCTTGAGATCTTTCTTGGATGAAGATGTTAATCATCTGAAACCCTTTTTGGTCAGTGTGTTTTCATTTTGTGGACCCGATTTAGACCCTCTCTAAGGATGATACACATGAGATCCTTTAATCTTTGAAAAATGATGACGAATCGTCAAGGTCTAGAATGGATGATTGGTCCTCTTATGTTATTTGCCTTTAATTTCATCACATTCTTTCATGGTTGAATGAATATATCTTATTCTTCCTCTTATTAATAGGTGGAGTGAAGGAAGAGGATGTTGGGAGTAATTTGTTTAACAAATTTATTAACCCTATCTAGAATATGATAATAGTAATTTATAGAATGAGGCTTAATGTTTAATATTTTCTTAATTGCACAAAGACCAATAATAATTTATTAAACTTACATGAGACCCCATGACATATAATAAAATAATATTGTTATTATGTCACATGGAATGTGATAACTTGTTCAATGATAAAAATTATTTTACAATCCTGAAAATTAATATTTATCACCAAAGTTAATCTCAGTCTTCTCACCCTCATTGGAATTTATAGAACACAATAACAAATATTGTTATTAAATTTTTATTCATTCAATTAATAAATAAATATACTATTCACATACCAAAGAATAATTATTTATTTAACATTCACATAAATAATTAAATTATTTAATAAATATTTTTTTATTATAAGGTGAATAACTAATGATAAATAAATATAATATATCTGTATAATTGAACAATTAACTTGAGAATAGTTATTTATTTAATATTTGTGATCATTAAATAAATAATGAATAAATATCATCTCTTTTTCAATAATATTATATTTTTTCTAGTTAGAAAATAAAAAAATTGTTAACTAATATCTAAGGGAACACATTGTATGTGAACCTCTATGTCTCTTCCTAAGTGTCACTAGGTGGGAATACCAAAATTCTAGGATTTATGCCTAGAAATAGGACAATGAATTCATAGAGGAAGAAGATAAGTTACAAAAAAACCACATACAAATGCTCATCATGTAATATAATCCCTTTAACATGATATCTCATCTGGTAGTTTTTATACCTATGTCATCAACATTAGTGCTTGATATATCATTCTTTTATTATCCAGAATGAACATTTCTATATCACCATGTTCATGAAATTTATTTCAATGGTCCCATTTCAATCAAAGGTATAAGATATCAAATTCCATAAATATGAAAGGAACAAATCCTTCCTCAACTTATTCATTAATAACAAATCATCCATGATGCACCCAATGTACCCAACATTAACATGTACCATCTCATAATGGGTAATTACAACACTTTAAATTGAATGAGTCCTGACATTAAATACTAACATTAAACTCCTACGATCGTTACAAATTATCGTATACAAGAAAATACAACGACACATAAAATGTGGACTTTCAACAGGTAGGATTGTTCTCATAATCTCTCATCATAAAGATTATCACATGTGAACTTCATTAGATGAAGACTCATCTAATTAGGATTACTCACACATAAAAGTTAAAATACTATATTCCCCATCATAGAATGCTATTTGACTATAGAAAATATTTAAAAATATCATCATAGAATTTCATGGTTCTCATTATATCGGGGAACTAATATACCCTTTTCAATGGGATACATAATTTTTTGTCATTATTAACTTAAAGTAAAAAATATGTATGAAATTTTTATAATAATATTTTTTAATATTCACTTATTTTAATATATATGAAATCCAATGTACTCACAATTGGATATAGGGAACCAAGTCTAATAGACTCCAACATGGTCTGGAGCCAACTACTAATGACTTCTAGTCTACTAGCCCAAACTGAAGATCATATTTTTACTGAGTTAATGATTTAGATAAGTTATCCTCCATAATTTCATACATGAAAAAACTTATATCATTAACATCACCTTTGAGAAAAATAAGTCAAGGGATGATATATCATAAGTATGAAATTTGATTAATGATGCGACCTTGGATCATTTTATGGGTCCAATTCTAAAATATTATTTTAACAGTGTGATAAAGTTTTTACTACTAGGAACCACATCAAAATCCTTGAAAATTTATCAAATAGTAACTGATTCTTTAGCAACCTCATAAGTCTCAATATAATTAAACTGAACTATAAAATTAGCAACCATTTCTTTATTTTTTCTCTTCCAACTCATGGGACCTCTATTGAGAGTGAAAATGTATCATTATTTTGATTTCATATTGTCTTGATCTATTTGGAAACTATCATCTACATATCCCCTAACAATGAGATACTCATCTATTATATTGAATAAAAACATATCTATATCATGCCTTAGATACATAAGGGTAGTTTTGAATTCCATCCATTTATAGTCACCTAGTTTAGATTGATTTATTCTTATGGTGATTACGGAATAAGAGACATATTTCATTGTACATAACATAACATACATGAAAACCCAATAATTTAGGCATATACAGTAATTTCCATCCTATATCATTCCTCACATATCTAAGGAAAAATTTTCCTAAAAATTTTCATTCCTTGTGACATAAGCAATAATCCCATCATGCATTGCTTCATACTAAATCTCACTAGTATATTGTCATTATATGTACATTAACATTGTCTAATAATATTATTGTAACTATCATGATGGATATTTATCCAAAGATTCTATACATATTCACATAAAACCCTCATAAAAAATCATTCATTTAAAAAGGCTGTAATGGACTATAAGATTTCCATTTCATTTCTAATGGGTAGTATGCCATCAATATAAACTTTCTTGAAAATGACCGAACTACAATGAAACTAATTATATACCCATGCCTTAAATTCATTTTTATGAAACCAAATTTGGTTATGATATCATCAATCTAAATGTTCCATGGCCTAAATGATTAATTTAATCTAAAAACAGATCTCCATAACTTTCATACATTACTGGCATCCTATGAAGACACAAACCCTTTAGTTTGTGTCATATAGAAAATTTAATGAAGTTTACAATTAAGGATAGTTATTTACCATACATATTCCAAATATAATATTCAAGATAGGAAATCATTTAAAGTATAATTGTAATTAATCTTATCATATCATCTAGTGAAAATGTTTTGTCATAGTATGTGCCTTGAAAATGATTGAACCCTTTTGAAACCAATGGTAACTTATAGGTTTTGAGTTATCTATCCATGTATGGTTTCTACTTAAATCACCATTTATAAGAAATGGTATTTTAATCCAATATAGAATCTATTAAAACCCATACATGGTTCTGGCATAAGGAATCCATTAAATGAAATAAAGGTTCTTTTCCATTTTGTATCTTCTATACCACTGACTACTTCCTTATAGGTTACAAGATTATTATTTTCAAAAAATAATGACCCATAATCCTTAGTGAATATAAAATCACATTATTATATTTTGATAACTTCTATTACACTCAAAACTAGTACTTGTGTCACCAAAATATCACCTTCCATTGAGTATTGTGGATTCTTTTCCTATTCAAATCATGCATATCTTGTGCTAGAACATCATTTGTAACACACCATGTTTTTATAAACATTTTTTAAAATAAAATATTTTTTTGATGGATTATGATGAATTATACAAAAATTTAAGCTCGTTTTTAATGCTACACCAAGTTAATATTTTCTACATGCACCACCAAGTTTAACATGTGTTACACACAACAGTGAGTTTCTACAAAATAGTATATTATAATTATAATTATTTCAAAAAGACAGTTATAACATAGACATTAAAAAAATATGAATAGAAATAACTAATTATTAAATTGGATTTATAATGGGTTTATACAAATATAACATATTGATAATGATATATATAATTTTCAGTAAAGACTATAAGTTTTTAAAATACTATTTTTCTGAAAGAACTACTTTTTATATCATTTTGTGAAAAATAATAAAATTATTTTTGAAACATTAATAAGGTTCATTTTATAAATAAACTTATTTTTTTAATTTATATTGTCTAACTTATATTAGGGAGAATTTTTTGGATTCTTCCAAAGTAATTAATTTTTTGATGAATAGTGAACAATACAAAATTTTCTAGAAAACTAAATTTTCATCTAATTTATTAATATATTTAAATTATTCTTAATTTATTTTAAAGAATAATTAATTCAGTTATACATCTATTAATCTGATCTAGTTTATTTTAATCAATTTCATAGTATAATATGATATGAAAATATTTCAATCTTTAGATCATTTTTACAAAAAAACCCATTATTTCATCCTGTTTATGATATTAATTTTAAATTATTTTCTTCCACATATATGAATTGAATTTGAAAAAAAATTCTATATTGGGAATAATAATAAATTTTAACTTATAATATGGTTAACATAATCATTGACCAAAATTATTAATGAAAACCATTAAAATTAATCATTGAGATTAAGAGAAAAATGAGTTTACTAAGTGGATAAACATTAAAATTAAGGGGAACAATGACCTAGAAACATTTAAAACACCCATTTAATTGAAATAATTCTACCATAACCATTAAAAAATCTAATTGGGTGCATTATTGATGAATTTCTTAGGTAAAAACTTGGGTACACCTAACTTCTATTCAAAAATTCCAAGTGTGTTCTCTCCTACACTTATAAAAGGTCACCCCCCTCTATTCACACCTTCAAAACCAATTGGTCCATAAAATTTCTACCTAAATAAATTCTAAACATCCATCCTCACATATTTTAAGCCATAATTTGGGTAGAAATCCATCCAAGTAATTCCTTTTGCGAAACCCAAATGAGTCACTCGAAGGAGAGGTAACATTTTTCAACAAACATTTTTTGTTTTATTTCTTCATCAAACATATTTAATTATTTTATATCAATATTATAACAACCCTTATCTTTATTACACAGTTAAACATGATTTATTACATAAAATATTCACTTGATACAATATAGAATATCGATATTTCTAGTGTCTTTGAGGCTTAGGAACATTATATAAGGACTTAAAACATGAAACACAAAATCTATATTGAAAACTTCCTTTACATGACCCCTAAATTCCCTCGTACTTATAATTTCATGGGATAACCTGAGGACGTGCATAACAAAATGGTAAGCTATAAAGAACAGTAAGGGAGTAAACAAGGAATAAAGTTAAGAATACAACACATTTTAGGCCATAGACATATCAATGGAGCATAAGAGAAACATGAACATAAGGTATGATATAACACAATTATCATAACATAGAAATTTGGCCACATCACTTACCATGGTATTAGCATGACCCAAGGATCATTGCACATAGAACATGATTAAAAGATCATTGCACTTGAATTATCATGATTAAACCCTCATTTAACTTGACGTATCCTGATACTAACCTTTACCTAATGCATTAGAGCGCTATCTGGGAGAACCCTTCTTAAACATTTCATTTCATGCATTAGTGTGCCACATGGATCAAAAAACATAGATGTAACACCCGAGACTTTTATGTTATATAAATCATCAAAGAAATCTTTTTCTACACAAAACACTTTCTTTGCTTGCTTTACACGAAATCACAACCTTCCTCGATAGCTTGCGTTGTACGCAATACCGAGTTTTACTAAACAATGATATGCTAATAAAATATTATTAAAACTAGCCGTTATGAATAATAATAACCACTTTTTAAATTTTATAAATTTTATTTTTCATAATGGACTTCATTTTTGGATTTGGAATATAGAAATTATCCTAGGGTGAAATTTTGTTATTTTTCTGAAAACTTTCAATTTTTGATGAATAGTGAAACCACTAAGTGGTAGTTAAAAAACTGAGTTTTTCATAAAACTTAATTTTACCGCTTCTGTGAGTGGAATTTCAAAAATCCGAGAGACACGGTTGATGTCAGTAAGTAAAATGTGGTTCAATGAGATGAAAATATTTTTTTGGTGAATAATAACTTTTTACTTTTTTTACCACGGTTAACAGTAAATAGGGTAATTAAGGGTAAAAATGATATTATTATTACCCTAAAACATGTCCTAATTCTATTGGACAAGTGTAATTCGACCAAAAACAACCTTAGGAATAAAATATGACCATTTAGGCCCACTTGGATTAGATTAGGACATTTATTATTAATTTATTTAAAGAAGGGTTAAAATAGTTAAAATCAAAGTTTAATAAGTAATTAATTTTTAATATGGGGTTATAAATAAGATACATTCGACTATAAATATTCATTAGAAAGCTAAAAAGATTTCCTACATAATGGTAGTTTATTTTTAATTTTTAGACATTAAATAATTTAATTTATTTATGACACAAAGATGATGTAGTAATTATCTTATTAATGAAATATTGACACAATTGATATTATAAACACCAAAATAAATGTAATTTGACACTTTTTATGAGTTAAACTAAGTTTATAGACTAATATGACATGTTAGTATTGATGTAATTAACTTTTTTCGATCTAATAATTCTGTTATTATTTTCACAAAAATTAATTACTAAACAGTGTCAAAATTGACATAAAATAGTTTTTAAAACAAATATTATATTAGTAATTGTTATTTTATTCCTAAAAATCTATGGTTCGGCAGAATGACTTAGATAAGATTATATATATTAATAATAAACAACTTGGGGTTCGTTTGACTGCTTATAGTATGTTTATTAACCTTATAGTATAAGAACACAAGAAGACACGGTAAAAGTAAAATTATTTAACTTAATGTTAAATCTAAATGATAAGGTTAAGATAGGAACCTAAACTTGTATAAATTCTATTTTATGAGATTATTTCGACCCATACCCACCTTAGCTTCAAAATAAATCAATTTTGAGCTATTTAAAACCGAACTTGACTTTATAATAAAATAATATTTTTTGTTTTTCCAAAAGAGCCCCTCTCCTCTCTTATAAAAGGGCACCTCATCCCCCTCTTCCTCACACCACTTTGAGCCTTCAAGATCAGCCAACCCCTGCCAATTTCTTCTCTCCACTTCCCTAGAAACATCCTAGTGGTTCTGGTCTTCTTCAAAGACCTATTTTAGTTCCCAAAAGGAGGTCTCAAAGAAGCACTTCAAAAAAGAGGTAATGTCCGTTACCGATTCTTTCATCTTTATTTCTTCTTCCACTTCTTCTTATTTAGTTGTTTCATTATGAAGTAATAACATCAGTATCACTAATATACTGATCTGTTATTATAAGTATGAAACAACCCTATTTCACCATCTATCCATCCTACAGAAAAACAAATCACCGCGCATGCGTACGTACGGAATACCGTCTCCACGCCGTAGTGTAATCTATTTTCCACCACCACCTTACTTGGATGGGTATAATGGTGTAAATAATGACTATATATGACGATTATAAAGTGATACTGATTCTAAAATAGTATATATACACTCCAATACAATTCCACGATCATAGGAACGATATCATCACTCGTGCGTACGTACAGAATACCGTCTCCCCGATTTGATGCAACTCGTTCTACATGATATTCATTTCATAATGATTATATAAATGAACTGAATGAATGACTATGATATATATTACACTAATACCATTCTGTAAATGAGGTATCTATAACCTAAATAGCAGAATAAGAATTTATTTGACAAAACACGCATAAGAACAAAAAGTTATAAACACCCGAATAACAAGTAGCAATGAAATATTATTACAAAGAAGCTATGAATATGACAAAATATGATATCATAAAAATAATTATGATTCTAGAATAAGTCAATAACATTATTTAAATCATTATACAGGAGTTTCGGACACGTACAAAGCATATCAGACCTAAGGTAAGGGAAATATCACAATCTCATTTTTATCCGAGATTGTTTATACTTTGAAATTTATTGGGGTGTATTTTATCATACACATCCATGTTTCCTCAATATGTAATATTTACATCATTCTAAAATAGTTTATATCCAATTTTACCCTTCTGTGAGTTTTTAGTAAAAGATATGAAAGGAATCTTTTGTAGTTTTTCGTACGAGGTACTTTTTGACTTTTCCGACAAAAGTATGAGAAGAATGTTTTCTTTTAACTTATACGGCATGAATGGATTTTTAAAACATTATTACCAAGAATATTCCTTTACAAGTTTTCAAGTTTATTTTTAATCAACTTCTTTTAGTTTAGAATTGTATGACATGTTATGAAAGGAAAAATGTTTTTGAAGTAGAAAGGATATTTTCCTCAAGAATGGAGTTCAAGTGTTTTATCAAAATTATTTTCCATATAAGATAATATAGGGTTATGTTTATATCCCTATTATTACATTGATTTTATTATGTTGTGATGAAATTATTTTTATGAATTCCTTTATCTTATATGAATTGTTTGATGATGTCACGATGTTTAAGATTCCCATTTTTATTACATGGGTTATGCAATGATGTATGATTTATGATTTTGTGGAACACATAAGAATGGTTAAATTATGAGGTGGGTGGGACCTATATCTCCCTCCAATTCATTGGGTAAAGATTTTATATCTCATGAGATAGACATGGATGGAATGGTAAGTTATACCGGTTCAGTGAAACAGGACTAAAATGAGGAGTGAACTCGGTTCAGAAATGGACTTTGTTCACTAAGATAGTCTTGGCAATGAGTCTTGACTAATAAGAAATGATTCTCTATGATTATTGTGTATGCCAAAAAGTTTCATGTTTTAAGTTATGATTATTGGGATTACATTTCACTACTATGATTTATCCCATGTTATGAAATTATGATCTCTTTTGCAGGTTAAGATTTCCAAAATTTATGTGCTTATGTATATGATGTGATTGATATTTCTTTTGTTTACCCTTACTGAGCATTTGAGCTAACCCTTTTGTATGTTTTATTTCCCAAGGTCAGGAAGAAGGTTCTTAAGTAGAATATGCCAAAAAGGGACTCTAGATATGATGAAATAAATGGGAGACAAAGTAGATGCTTTATGAACTAGTTGTTTATGTTTCCCAGTTTCTAAAGACACTATACCTATATGGTCCTTTCTTGGTTTTGTTATATGTTGTAATAAGTGTGCTTCAATTCTGAAGTAATAACAATGTATGTAATGTATGGGTCATTATAGTTGGTAATAGAGGAAAGGTATAGTCAACCCTTGGAAACTAGGATGTGAAAGCCTTAGTATGAACCCTAAGGATAAGTCTAAGCATAGAAAACAATCTTAGTGTTTTAGAAATGGCCATGAATAACTTAGGATAAGACCTTAAGTGTGAAATTTTATTCTTAATTATGTGGTTTTCCTATTATAATTAGTGTTTCTCACACTATTCTTCTTGGTTTTAGTCAATGGCTGGAACACAAAGGAACCGTGTTAATGAGGAATACGACGAGAAATGAAATTATTGTACCCTGAGCAACCAAACGTTATGGGAGATGGAATGCAAAATCTTGTAGCCATGCTCAAAAAACATTCCCATGCTATGAATCATGCAGGACTTCCAAACGAGCAAAGGAAGGAGCAACATTCTATTGAATCCTTAATGAGACAACGTCCCCCTTCATTCAGTGGGTCTACTGATCCATTAGTTGCTGAACAATGGATTAGTACTACTGAAAAGATATTTTCAGTTCTTCAATGTTCTGAGCATGATAAAGCCATCTTAGCAATGTGTCGTTTGGCAGGTGATGCTGATCAATGGTGGAATCTTATTAAGAATACAAGGCAAAGGGATGAAATTGAGTCTATGGAATGGGATGAGTTCAAGAACTTATTTTTCAATAAGTACTTCCCTCGTATTATCCGAACAAATATGGAGAAAGAGTTTCTTGAACTGAAGCAAAAGGAAGATGAATCTGTTGGTACCTATGAAGCAAATTTTACAAGACTTGCAAGGTACGCTTCTGGTATTATTATTCAACCTGAGAGTAAGATCGATCGATTTTTTAGTGCCTTAAAACCAAGTCTTCGAAGGGCCTTAGCCATAAGGGACTTCAATAGCTACGAGGAAATCATTCGATGTGCTCTCAAAGTTGAGATGGAGATTGAAGTAACTCATCAGTCATATGAGTTTGATAAGAAGAGGAAAATGGAATTCAAAGGAAAATCTAAAGAGCACACTGAAAAGAAGATGACCTTTCCCTTATGCTCAAAGCGTGGAAAGAAACATGGAGGGAGTTGTCTTAAAGGGACAAGTAAATGTTTCAAATTTGGAAAGGAAGGTCATCGGGCATTTGAATGCCGTGATGATGGGAAGAAGATGTCTAATGATTCAATCAAAGGAAGGGATACACAGAATGAACCTACTACACTTCAATGTTTCAAGTTCAAGGAGATGGGACATTATGATAATAAATGCCCTAATCCAAGGGTTGATGATGATGGTCGACGTCAACAAACTCTTAAGGATAAAGAAAAAGGAAAGTCACATGCAATTTCTATCAGCGATGTGGAGTACGATAACGATGTGGTGAAAGGTACACTTACCATCCACTCTAAAGTAGAAAATGTTTTTTTTGATTCTGGATCCACCCACTCCTTTATTTCTGAAGAATTTTCTAAGTTTATCACTGTATTACCTCAACAATTAGATGTTGAGTTAGCTGTGACAACACCTAATGGCACAACAGTCGCATCAAAAGTTTATAATTCTTCTCCGATTGAAGTTTGTGGGAAAGTGCTTCCTGCAAATCTTCTGATCCTTCCTATAGTGGAATTTGATGTGATTCTTGGCATGGATTGTCATTCTCTACATGGAGCTCATATCAATTTCCAAAGAAGAGAAGTCACATTTCATATTCTAGATCAATCTATGATTGTCTATCGATGCATGGATGAACATAACATTCCAGTGGAAATTTCTTCCATTTTATGGGTATTGATTCCACTAAATAAAGGTTATTTATCTCAAATGGTTGGTGAGAAACTCACGATTAAGAATATGCCCATTGTACGGGAGTTTGATGATGTCTTTCCAGAGGAATTACAGGGTCTTCCACCGAATCGTGAAGTTGAGTTTTCAATAGAACTCGTACCAGGTGATTTGCCTATTTCAAAGACAACTTATAGAATGGCCCCAATTGAGTTGCAGGAATTGAAGAAGCAACTCTAAGAGAATCTTGATAAGGGGTTCATACGCCCTAGTGCGTCACCTTAGGGAGCACCTGTTCTGTTTGTTATGAAGAATGATGGATCAATGAGACTCTGCATTGATTATCGAGAACTTAACAAGATCACTATCAAGAACAAATATCCTCTCCTGTGCATTGATGACCTATTTGACCAACTACGCGGAGCTCAATACTTTTCCAAGATTGATCTTCGTTCAGGCTATCATCTATTAAGGGTCAAAAGGGAGGATATACCAAAGACGACTTTCCGTACAAGGTATGGACACTATGAATTTATAGTGATGCCATTTGGTCTTACTAATGCCCCTGCCATCTTCATGGATATAATGAATAGAGTCTTTAGAGACTATCTTGATCAGTTTGTGGTAGTCTTTATAGACGATATTCTTGTCTATTCAAAGAGCAAGGAAGAACATGAAGATCATTTGAGAATTATATTAAAGATCCTGAGAAAGGATAATCTTTATGCCAAATTTACCAAGTGTAAATTTTGGCTTTAAAAAGTTGCATTTTTGGGTCACATAATCTCCAAAGAGGGGATATCTGTGGATCCAGCAAAAACAGAGGTTATCGAAATATGGTTGAGACCAACAACAGTAACCGAGATCCAATGTTTTCTTGTTTTTGCTGGATATTATCGACGTTTTGTGAAATATTTTTCACGATTATCTAATCCACTCACCCAGTTGACTCGGAAAGGAGTTAAGTTTGTTTGGACGGAGGAATGTGAAGATAATTTCAAGGAGTTGAAAAGAAGGTTATCCAGTTCACCTGTGCTCACACTGCCTTGTAGTGGAGAAAGGTTTGTGATCTATAGTGATGCATCCAAGAAGGGATTGGGGTGTGTTCTTATGCAAAATGATATGGTGATAGCTTATGCCTCATGACAGTTGAAAATACATGAGAAAAATTACCCAACTCATGATTTGGAGTTAGCTGCGGTAATCTTTGCATTAAAGATTTGGAGGCATTATCTTTATGGAGAAAGGTGTGACATTTATACTGATCATAAAAGTTTAAAGTATATTTTCACACAAAAGGAGATGAATATGCTCCAAAGAGGATGGTTGGAGCTGATTAAGGATTACGACTGCTCAATCCTTTACCACCCTGGGAAAACAAACAAGGTGGTAGATGCATTAAGTCGACAAGACCATGCTAGTTTATCCATGATGAGGATCACAAAAGATCAAATATTTATGGATTTACAAAGGATGGATTGTGGAATTATAATGAAAGGGGAAAATCGTACCTTTCTCCAATGAATGTTCAACCATCTATACATGTGAAGGTTAAAGAGGCACAAAAATATGATGTCGAGTTACAAAAGAAGGTGAGAAATGTTCCTGAATTCAACCTTGATTGTGATGGGATAATAAAGTTCAGGAATCGGGTTTGTGTTCCTCCCATCCCTGAATTAAAGAAGGATCTGTTGGATGAGTCTCATAGTTCTTCATTCTCTATTCATCCTGGAAGCACGAAGATTTATAGGGACCTAAAAGAATACTTCGGGTGGGATGGTATGAAAAGAGATGTTGCTGAATATGTCTCTCGATGTTTGGTTTGTCAACCAGTTAAAGCTGAGAGACAGAAGTGTAAGGGGATATTACAACCATTACCCATACCCGAATGGAAATGGGAAAACATTACTATGGACTTTGTCACAGGACTTCCTAAAACATCCAAATGAAATAATGCTATCTGGGTCATAGTTGATCGTCTTACTAAGTCTACACACTTCATTGCTATTAGAGAGGATTTCTCTTTGGATCAGCTTGCCAGGATATATGTAAAGGAAGTGGTAAGATTGCATGGAGTACCACTTTCTATTATATCTGATCGGGATCCGAGATTTTCCTCGATGTTCTGGCAAAGTCTTCAGTATACTCTGGATACAGAGTTGAGTTTCAGCACAGCTTATCATCCTCAGATAGACGGTCAGTCTGAGAGAAAAATTCAAACTCTAGAAGATATGTTGAGAGCTTGCTCTATGGATTTCAAAGGTGGTTGGGATCAACACCTACCATTGGTGGAATTTTCTTATAATAATAGCTTTCACTCCAGTATTCAGATATCTCCTTATGAAGCTCTCTATGGAAAGAAATGCAGGAATTTATCTTGCTGGGATGAAGTTGGGGAAAGAAAGCTATTAGGACCCGATCTCATTGATGAAATGGAAGAAAAGGTCAGATCTATTCAACAACACATAAGAGCAGCTCAGAGTAGACAGAAAAGTTATGCCGACAACCGAAGAAAAGACCTAGAGTTTGAAGTGGGTGATAAAGTGTTCTTACGAATATCTCCCTGGAAGAGGGTTATGAGATTTAGAAAGAAGGGGAAGTTGAGCCCTAGATATATCGGTCCTTTCGAAATACTGGATCGTGTTGGGAAGGTAGCTGACAGATTGGCGCTTCCACCAAATCTCTCTCAAGTTCACGATGTGTTCCATGTATCTCTCCTGAGAAAGTACATACCTGATCCTTCACATGTACTTAGCTCAGAAGTTGTACCGCTGGAGCAAGATCTTTCTTATGAAGAATAGCCCATAGAGATTCTGGATCGTAGCGAAAAATTCCTACGAAGTAAGACCACTCGATTGGTGAAATTTTTATGGAGGAACCACCAATTAGAAGAAGCTACATGGGAGCTTGAGTATATGATGAGGGAGAGGTATCCTCATCTGTTTGTTACAAAGTGACAAATTTCGAGGGCGAAATTCATTTTAAGGGGGGTAGAATGTAACACCCGAGAATTTTATGTTATATAAATCATCAAAGGAATCTTTTTCTTCACACAACACTTTCTTGGCTTTCTTTACACGAAATCGCAACCTTCCTCGATAGCTTGTGTCATACGCAAAACCGAGTTTCACTAAACAATGATATGCTAATAAAATATTATTAAAACTAGCCGTTATGAATAGTAATAACCACTTTTTGAAATTTTATAAATTTTATTTTTCAAAATGGACTTCATGTTTGGATTCGGAATATCGAAATTATCCTAGGGTGAAATTTTGGTATTTTTCTGAAAACTTTCAATTTTTGATGAATAGTGAAACCACTAAGTGGTAGTTAAAAAACTGAATTTTTCATAAAACATAATTTTACCGCTTCTGTGAGTGGAATTTCAAAAATCTGAGACACACAGTTGATGTCAGTAAGTAAAATGTGGTTCAATGAGATGAAAATAATTTTTTGGTGAATAGTAACTTTTTACTTTTTTTACCACGGTTAAAAGTAAATAGGGTAATTAAGGGTAAAAATGATATTATTATTACCCTAACACATGTCCTAATTGTATTGGACAAGTGTTATTAGACCAAAAAAAACCTTAGGAATACAATATGACCATTTAGGTCCACTTGGATTAGATTAGGACATTTATTATTAATTTATTTACAGAAGGGTTAAAATAGTAAAAATCAAAGTTTAATAAGTAAATAATTTTTAATATTGGGTTATACATAAGATAAATTCAACTATAAATATTCATTAGAAATATACAACGATTTCATACATAATGGTATTTTATTTTTAATTTTTAGACATTAAATAATTACTTTATTTATGACACAAAGATGATGTAGTAATTATCTTATTAATGAAATATTGACATAATTGATGTTATAAACACCAAAATAAATGTAATTTGACACTTTTTATGAATTAAACTAATTTTCTATATTAATATGACATGTTAGTATTGATTTAATTAACTTTTTTCGAACTAATAATTCTGTTATGATTTTCACAAAAAATTAATTACTAAATAGTGTCAAAATTGACATTAAATAGTTTTTAAAACAAATATTATATTAGTAATTGTTATTTTATTCCTAAAATTATAAGGTTCGACCAAATGACTTAGATACGTTTATATATATTAATAATCAACAACTTGGGGTTCTTTTGGCTTCTTATAGTATGTTTATTAACCTTATAGTATAAGAACACAAGAAGACACGGTAAAAGTAAAATTATTTAACTTAATGTTAAATTTAAATGATAAGGTTAAAATAGGAACCTAAACTTGTCTAAATTCTATTGGATGGGAGGATCACGACCCATCCCCACCTTAGCTTCGAAATAAATCAATTTGGAGATATTTAAAACCGAACATGACTTTATAATAAAATAATATTTTTAGTTTTTCCAAAAGAGCCCATCTCCTCCCTTATAAAAGGGCACCTCCTCCCCCTCTTCCTCACACCACATTGAGCCTTAAAGCTCGGCAAACCCCATCCAATCTCTTCTATCCACTTCCCTAGAAACATTCTAGAGGTTCTGGTCTTCTTCAAAGGCCTATTTTAGAGCCCTAAAAGGAGGTCTCAAAGAAGCACTTCAAAGAAGAGGTAATGTCCGTTACCGATTCTTTTATCTTTATTTCTTCTTACACTTCTTCTTCATTAGTTGTTTCATTATGAAGTAATAACATAAGTATCACTCATATACTGATATGTCATTATAAGTATTAAACAACCCTATTTCACCATCTATCCATCCTACGGAAAAAGAAATCACCGCACGTGCGTACGTACGGAATACCATCTCCACGCCATGGTGTAATCTATTTTCAACCACCACCTTACTTGTATGGGTATAATGGTGTAACTAATGACTATATATGACTATTATAAAGTGATACTGATTCTAAAATAGTATACATACACTCCAATACAATTCCACGATCATAGGAACGATATCATCACTCGTGCGTACGTACGGAATACTGTCCCCACAATGTGATGAGACTCGTTCTACATGATCTTCATTTCATAATGATTATATAAATGAATTAAATGAATTAATATGATATATATAACAATAATAACATTCTGGAAATGAGGTATCTATTACCTAAATAGAAGAATAATAATTTATTCGACAAAATACGCATAAGAACAAAAAGTTATAAACACCCGAATAACAAGTAACAATGAAATATTATTACTAAGAAGCTAAGAATATGACCAAATATGATATCATAAAAATAATTATGATTCTGGAATAAGTCAATAAGATTATTTAAATCATTATACAGGAGGTTCAGACACGTACAAAGCATATCAGACCTAAGGTAAGGGAAATATCACAATCTCATTTTTATTCGAGATTGTTTATACTTTGAAATTTACTGGGTTGTATTTTATCATCCACATCCATGTTTCCTCAATATGTAATATTTACATCATTCTACAATAGTTTATATCCAATTTTACCCTTCGGTGAGTTTTTAGTAAAAGATATGAAAGGAATCTTTTGTCGTTTTTCGTACGAGGTACTTTTTGACTTTTCCGACAAAAGTACGAGAATAATGTTTTATTTTAACTTATACGGCATGAATGGATATTTAAAACATTATTACCAAGAAGATTCCCTTACATGTTTTCATGTTTATTTGTAATCAACTTATTTTAGTTTAGAATTGTATGACATGTTAAGAAAGGAAAAATGTTTTTGATGTAGAAAGGATATTTTCCTCAAGAATGGAGTTCAAGTGTTTTATCAAAATTATTTTCCATCTAATATAATATAGGGTTCTGTTTATATCCCTATTATTACATTGATTTGATTATGTTTTGATGTAATTATTTCTATGAATTTCTTTATCTTATATGAATTTTTTGATGATGTCACGATGTTTAAGATTCCCATTTTTATTACATGGGTTATGCAATGATGTATGATTTATGATTTTGTGGCACACATAAGAATGGTTTCATTATGAGATGGGTGGGACCTATATCTCCCTCCAATTTATTGGGTAAATATTTTATATCTCATGAGATAGACATGGCTGGAAAGGTAGGTTATACCAGTTCAGTGAAATAGGACTGAAACGAGGAGTGAACTCGGTTCAGAAATGGACTTTGTCCACTAAGATAGTCTTGGAAATGAGTATTGACTAATAAGAAATGATTCTCTATGATTATGTGTGTATGCCACAAAGTTTCATGTTTTATGTTATGATTATTCGGATTACATTTCACTACTATTATTTATCCCATGTTATGAAATTATGATCTCTTTTGCAGGTTAAGATTTCCAAAAGTTATGTGCTTATGTATATGATGTGATTGATATTTCTTTTGTTTACCCTTACTGAGCATTTGAGCTCACCCTTTTGTTTGTTTTATTTCCCCAGGTCAGGAAGAAGGTTATTAAGTAGAATATGCCAAAAAGGGACTCTAGATATGATGAAATAAATGGGAGACAAATTAGATGCTTTATGAACCAGTTGTTTATGTCTCCCAGTTTCTAAAGACACTATACCTATACGGTCCATTCTTGGTTTTGTTATATGTTGTAATAAGTGTGCTTCAATTCTGAAGTAATAACAATTTATGTAAAGTATGGGTCATTATAATGGATCAATTAAATATAATAATTTATTACATGATAAAATAATGAGGAATTCATACATGAAACTCTACAATCAATATGTAAATGTACATATAAGTGAATACTCTTGATAGTGAAATTGACATGGTATTCCCTACAGAATTACTCTGTCTTGGAAGATCACTGTGCAATTTTAGTAGCTTAACGATGTGACATTAGAACTCATAAAAATGGTTGTTTATAAGGAATGGAGTGTCTCATCATATTTAAATGTAATGGACAGTAAGGGGGTAATATTGATACATTTCACAACAAACTTAATAGAATTTAGATTCATAATACAAAGAATTTCGTGGATGTAAATGGGGAGAGAGAAATCCCTCATAGAATTTCTACATGGTAACGGCTGTGCATTGGAAGAATTAATGAGAGATAAAGGGGTATACCATCATACAAACATAAATAGAGCAGTATGGGGGATGTGAAAAATCATACCCCAATATTTTTAAATGAACATAAAAGGGCATAACAACTTAAAGAAAATTGGACAAAAATGAGAAGGGGAGAAATACCTTACATGGATGTGTGATCCCAAATGCTTGGGAGAGACTTGGGAGAGGCTTATTGGGAGATTTTTGAAACTTGGGAGGATCCTAGAGAGAGGAGTTCAGATGTTGGGAGTACATAATAGTCTTTGAGTTAAGAGTAAGTGGAAGCTTGGGGGGTTTATATAGGAAAGGAGAGATAATTCTTTATTATTTAGGTTTAGGACACAACACATTAATCTAATCAAAATCACAAACCAAGCCATGGTTTTTACACATGGTTTTTTACAAATGAGAGTGGAAAAAAATATTTTATAATTCCAATGGCCTAACTTCTTAAAATAATAGGGCTTCTTATGTGGAGGTGAGTCACACACTCATGGAAAACAACATTATTAAAAAAATTTGGGTTTTTATGAAAATAGATTTCAAACCTTAATAAAAATTGAAATTTTATTACAGAAATTACACAATAATTTATATTTAATAAAAAGTAATTTAATAATAATATTTTTTTAAAATATTATTTAATTCAAAAATCCATTAATTCATAAAAATGGATTTTTAATTGAATATTAACTAAAGAAAATATTTTGTGCATTAAAAACTATTTACAAAATAACAGAAATAAAGTGAAATTATATTCATTATTATATAAAAAATAATTTACATAATTATAGTTCTTAGTTTTTGTTACATAACCCATTATAACATCTGCATATGACCAAAGGGTAAGGTGTTCGATGGTGACAGACTCTTGGGGTGGCTTGGACAACATCGCTTCGGTGGTAATCTCTAACAACTTCCACTTCTCTTGTAGGCATCTCCGTTAAAGATTCATATGTTGAAGCTCGACTTGGGATTGTTCAAGAGATAAGGACAATGATGCCACCTCCTTTCTGAGCTCTAAAAAATGGTCTTTGTACGGGGCACATCTACTGGATGAGGCCATCTCTTCTTTTTGCTGAGTAAATTTGATTTTTTAAAGACCTGTATTTATACTAATCATTTGATCACTATTCAATGAATATATTAGAAATGGTCACAATTACTAATGGTATTTTGAAATACAAAAACATAAAACCATGGAATTTCATATGTTTTATATGATCGTTCTACATAATAAGACATTTAATTAGATCAAGAGGGATTTTCATTAACAAAAGTTTGGGTCGTTACAATCTTCCCCCCTTAATAAAAATTTCCCTCAAAATTTCCTTTTCCCATAATAAAAAGATAAGGGTAACAATGCCTCATCACTACCTCTGATTTCCAGGTTACTTCTTCAGTATTGTGGTTTCTCCATAACACCATGACGATGGGAATTCTTTTATTTCATAGAAAATTTCCCCTCTGATCTAAGATCTTAACTAGTTGATCCTCAAAAGAATGATCATCCTCTAGCTATACTACCTCTAAAGAGAGTACATGTGAAGGGTCTAGTATGTACTTCCTTAGAAGGGATACATGAAAGACATCATGTACCGTGGCCATGGTAGTTGGAAGTCCTCATCGATAGGCCACAACCCCGAAAAGATCAAGAATCTCGAAGAGGCCGATGTACCATGGTATTAACATCCATTTCATTCCAATCCTCATGAAGTTCTTCCATAGAGATATGTGTAGAAACACCATGTATCCAAATTTGAACACAAGGTCCTATCGATGGTTATCTGTATAATTCTTCTGTCAACTATGGGTGGCCTTGTTATGATGTTGAATGGTTTTCACCTTGTCGGCCATTTCTTCATACATATCAGGTCCTTGTAGCTTACGCTTACTAAATTCATCCCAACACATTGGTGTTCAACACATTTTCCCATAAAGGGATTCATATGGAGATATTCGGATGCTCGAGTGGAAACTGTTATTGTAGGAGAATTCAACTAGTTGAAGTTGTTGGTCTGATCCACCATTGAAGTCCATAGAACATGATCTTAACATATATTCTTGTGTTTGAATAGTTCTCTTAGATTGTCCATCAATTTGTGGATGATAGGTTGTACTGAAGTTAATTTCAATGCTTAGATAATGTTCGATAATTTTTTAGAACTTCTAGGTGAACCTCAGATCATGATCAGATACAATAGATAATGTTACACCACACAGGCTTACCACTTTTTTGATGTACATCTATGCAAGTTTATCCAATGACATGTCCACTTGAATCGTGATAATGTGTGCGGTCTTGGAAAGATGATTCACAAAAACAAATATAGTATTGTTTCCTCTAGATGTCCATGGAAGTCTAGTTAAAAGTCTATGGTAATGTTGTCCCACTTCCATGTTGGTATGGGTAGTGGTTGAATCATCCCCATAGACTTTTTCCTCTCAGCCTTCACTTGCTGACATGCCAGGGACATTGATGTATATTAAAAAATATCTCTTTTTATATTGTCCAACCAAAAGCTTTCTTGGATATCTGAAAACATATTTCTGCTCCCCATGTGAATAGAGAAGGTTGAACTTTTTGCATCATTTAGAAGCTCCTTCTTTATATCTGGATCATAAGGTACACATAATCATGACCCAAATCTCACAATTTCATCCTTTTCAACCATGAAAACTGAGAATTTTCCATTTCTGATAGCTTCCACCCTTTTCATAATTTCCACAACCTTTCTTTCAGCATCCTTTATTTTCTCCAAGAGAGATAGTTGAGCAGTAATTGGAGAAAGGATTGATTATGTTCCCTCCTTTACAATTCACATGTCCATATTCATCAAATCTATGAATATTGGATCCTTATTAATTCTCATCAATGATAGAATCATTGGATCCTTTCTATATAGAGCATACCCCACCTAGTTCACTTTCCCAGGGTGGTAATGGATTGAGCAGTAACAATACTTGATGAGTTTTTCCCATCTTCGTTGGAGCATATTACGCTCTTTTTATGTGAATATATATTTGAGGCTCTTGTGATCAGTATATATCTCACACTTCTCCACATAGTGATAATTTTGCCATATATTCAATGCAAATATCACAACCACTAACTCCAGATCATGCATGGGATAGTTGTTTGATGGATTTTTAGGTGCCTTGAGGCAAATGCTATCACTTTATCATTCTTTTTTGACACACAACCAAGAACCTTATTCAAATCATCACTAAATACCACAAAAAGTTCTCCACTCGTGGGTAATGTAAGAATGAGTACAGTGATAGGCCTCATTTTTAAATCCCTGAAGCTCTAATTACATTCATCACTTCATGATAACAATACTCCCACCTGAGTTAGCTTGGTAATAGGGTTGGACAATCGTGAGAAATTTATCACAAAATGGGGATAATATCTAGCTAACCCCAAGATTCTAATAATATCCGTTACTGATGTTAGCCTCATCCATCCTTCAATTGCAGTTGTCTTAGAGGGATCTGTAGATATCTCATTGCTTGTGATGATATGTCCCATAAATGTGACCTCCTTGAACCAAAACTAACACTTGCTGTACTTTTCATATAGCTTCTCCTTTCTCTAGGTCTCGAGTACAGTTCTTAGATGCTCCTCATGGTCCTACATTGTTTTAGAGTATATTATAATATCATCTATAATGACTACCAATTTTTTTTGAGGTAATATCTAAAGACTCTATTCATCATGTCCATGAAGATGTATAGATAATTAGTGAGTTCAAAAGGCATTACTATGAATTAATAGTACCCATATCTTGTATGAAAAGCAGTCTTTGGGGTATCTTCCTTCTTCACCATTGCTTGATAATATCCCGACCACAAATCTACCTTGGAGAAGTATTGTGCTCTATGCAGCTGATCGAACAACTCATCAATTTGTGGAAGAGGATACTTTTTCGTTATAGTGATTTTGTTAACCTCATGATAATCGATGCAAAGGTGCAATGACCGGTCCTTCTTCTTGACGGAGAGTATTGATTCACCCTATGGTGAATCACTTGGGCATATAAACCCTTTATCTAGATTCTACTCTAGTTATTTCATCATCTCCTCAAGCTCCACGAAATCCATTCTATATAGAGTCTTGGATATTGGAAACTCCCTAGGTATAAGGTTAATTGATAAATCAACATCTCTTCTATTAGAGAGACTAGGAAATTCCTCAGGAAACACTTTAGGGTGTTCCCTCACAACAGGCATGCCTTCATGGATGGTTTCCCCTAAGGCTCAATCATCTAAGAAAAATATACATGCTCACAGGGCAGTAATATCCACACTTTATTTGATCATGAAAAACAAGATTCATCTTCCTCCATTCACTTGTATTGAATCATGGGTCGATTCTTCACATGGAGAGTGATTTCCCTATCACGAGAATTTTTGTTGGATCTATATAAGGAAAGAAAATCCATGCCAAGAATTGCGTCAAATTCTACTAGAGGGAGTATGACGAGGTTTCTTGGGAAGATCACTCTATAAATTTTGATAGGGGAGGAGTTATGTTCATGGGATGAAATGATTTCCCCATTTTCCATACTCACTAATATCTTCACATCCATGATTTGTGGTGGTGTTGGTATTTTTCTACTCAATATTCAGAATATAAAAGGATTCATAGGACTAGAATAAAAAAAATATGTTCACTATTCTTGAGTGAATAACTAGCGTACCTCTCACCACTTCATTTTCGGGGTTCACGTCAGTAGTATTGATGGAAAAAGCTCTCCCTTGTTGCCTTGGAGTTTATTGGTTGCCTAAAAAAACCCTTGTCTAAGGGAACTAATTTGCAAGATGCCCTGGTTCATTGTAGTTGAAGTAATGAACAATGAGTTGAGAGTCGAATGGAGCATTATTCTCCTCATTCACAGCCATGGATTTTTCTTTTCATCAGTTAACAGCTCGGTTCCTATCTCTTCCACACCTAATGAATTTCCTCGTTCCCTTCAAGGAATTTATGGGGTCCTTATTTCTTCAATATTGGAAAGTGGGGTGCTAGATCTTTTTAGCACCATTGGATTAATCCATCAGACTACGAGAATTGAAGTCCACCTTACGCTTATTACCCCCATGATACCCCTGATATTCTCTTATCTCCATTTCGAATTTGAGGGCACATAAAACAATTTCTTCATAGCAATTGAAGTCACGGATCACAAGGGATTTTTGTAGGCTAGATTTCAGACCACCAATGAAGCGGTCAACCTTGAATTCAGGGGTAATGAAAAAGCCGGAGGCATATTGTGAAAGCCTTGTGAAGTATACCTTGTACGCTCCGACGAATTCGTCATCTTTTTTTTCTTGAGGGCAAAGAAGTCCCTTTCCATATTAAGCTGGAGGGTGCAAGAAAAATATTTATTGAAAAAAATATTCTGAAAATACTTACATTCCAATGCCTCGATATCCTCCTTAGGCTTCTTATTTTTTGATAAATGTCCACCATTGGTCAGATTCACCCTCCATACGATAAGCTTCTAGATGAACCTTCTCTTGTTTGGAACATTGGAGGATGGAGAAGATCTTTTCAATGGAGTTAATCTATTGTTCAACAATTGAGGGATCAGAAGATCCATTAAAATTAGGAGGTATTTGTATCAGGAAGCTCTCAATAGATACCTTTTCTTTCTTGGGGGGGAGGGGGGTTGAACATTCTTCTTGACCTATGTTTCTATTCAATGATTGAGTTAACTAAGAGAGTATTGTGAAAATTTTCGTGATTACTGCTCCGATCAGATTGAGCATCTCAATAGAAAAGTCATCAAATTTGTCTTTACATCAATTGTTGGCCCACTTCCTCCTATTACAGACCATTATATGAAATAAAAGGAAAGGTAGGGGTAACATAGAAAGGGTAATCAAAGAAAAAAATATGGCATAAAAATAACTTTTATTTCCTTAACTTATGAATCTATAGGCTTCAATCTTTGCTATCCATGATCTACAATCTAACATATATTCTTAAGAAATTTTTTTTATTCCCTTAATAATGGTTCATACTAATATTATTAATTTACCAAAGCATATCCCCCGGATGTTTCATAACCCAGTGTGCAGTAAGGCCTGTTGTTGGGTACCAGGATACCCTGAATCAAGCCCAAAACTTTTTCTTGGAGTTTTCACTCATAGGTACATATGTGCTAGAGGTGCCTCTACCTGCTCATATCTAGATAGAGATTTATTTTATTGATAAACCATTTAATCAATACTCAACAAGAATTAGGGACGTTATTATTATACTTAGACTTATCCCTAAGGCTTTCAAAAGGGTTTTCTAATCATAATCCCAAAAATAACTAAACCTACCATTTGATATGAACTATAACAACCCTACTCTTTATTAAAAACATAAAAAAAATTATTACATAAAATATTCACTCGAAAAATATAGAATATTGGGAGGTATAGTGTGTTTGGGGCTTGGGAACATTAAATACTGACTTAAAACATGAAACACAACATCTTTATTAAAAACATCCTTTACATGATCACTATATTCTATCATACTTAGCATTGCATGGGATAACCTGAGGACATGAATAAGAGAAGGGTGATATATAAATACCAGTAAGGGAGTAAAGAAGGAATAACATGAAGAATAAAATACATGTTAGGAAATAGACATATCAATGGAGCATAAGAGAAACATGAATATAAGGCATGATATAACATTATTATCATAACATGGAAATGTGGCCACAAAACATTAAATCATATTAGCATGATCCAAGGATCATTTCACATAGAGCACGAGTAAACCTTCATTGAACTTGAATTATCATGAGTATACCCTCATTTCACCCGAAATATCATGATACTAATCTTTACCCAATGCATTGGAGCACTATCGGTGCACACCATTCTTAAACATTTTATTTCATGCATAAGTGTGCCACATGGATCATAAAATGTGGATTCAATAAACATAATAATTTATTCCATGATAAAGGAATGTGGAATTCATAAATGAAACTCTATAATCAATATGTAAATTTTTATAAAGTTGAATGCCCTTGATAGAGAAATGGGCATGCAATTCACTACATAATGACTTTATCTTGGAAAATTGCAGTATAATTTCGGTAGCGTAATGATGTGACATAAGAACTCATAAAAATAGTTGATGAGAGAGAAAGGGGTGTGTCATCATATTTACATAAAATTTACACTAAGGGGCGTAATATTGATACATTTACCAACAAAATTAATGGAATTTAGATGCATAATACATAAGCATTTCTTGAATGTAAATGAAGAGAGAGAAATCCCTCACTGAATTTTTGCATGGTCACAAGTGTACATGGGAGGAATTAATGAGAGATAAATGGGTATCCCATCATCCAAACATATATATAGAAGTATGGGGGAGGTGAGAAATCATACCCCAACATTTTTGATTTAAAATAAAAGGGAATAACAACTTAAAGAAAATTAGACAAAAATGAGAAGGGGGGAAATCCATTACTTGGAAGTGTAATCCCAAAGGCTTGGGAATTGCTTGAGAGAGGCTTGTTGGGATATTGAGGAACCTATGGAGGATTATATAGAGAGTAGGTCAGACTTTGGACGAACTTAAAATTATTTTAGTGATGAGGAAGTGGGAGATTTGGTGATTTTATATAGGAAAGGAGAGGGAATTCTTTATTATTTTGGTTTGGGACACCACACATTAAACTAATCAAAACCACAAACCAGCCCATGGATTGTACCCATGGTTTTTGAGAAATGGTATTAAAAAAATTATATTCAAAATGGAGTAACGTCTTAAAATAATTCAGTTTTTTATGTGGAGGTGAGTCACAATATCAAAGAAATCAATTTAAAAAGATAAAATGTTTTATAAGTCTTGAAGGGTCCACTAATGCTTTTTAAAATAAATAAAACAAACCTAAAATTACATTATTTTTATGTTAAAAAATATATTGGCCGAAAATAATGTTTATAGTATTTTATTACATCACTATTGGTTCATTATGAGGTCATAAAACTCATTAAATATTTAAACGGTATTTAATTTTTACCGAAAATTTCTACTCTCTCAGAAAATTATGAAAAAATAATAGTTGGATAATTTCAACATCTTGATTCCAAATATAATATCCATTTTACCTAAATAATTTTCTAAATATGAAATTTTTTACTTTTACAATAAAAACTGACCTTTATATAAAATTAATGGGTTTTGACAAAAATAGATTTCAATCCTTAATAAGAATTGAAATTGTATTAAAAAATTTATACAATAATTTAAATTTAATAAAATTTAATTTAAGAATAATATTTTATTAAAATATTATTTAATTCAAAAATCTATTAATTCATAAAAATATATTTCTTAATTGAATATTAAATAAAAAACTATTTTGTGCCTTAAAAATTATTTACAAAGTAACAATAATAAAATGAAAGTATATTATTTATTATATACAAAAATAATGTACATAATCATAGTGCAAGGTTGTTGTTACATAAACCCTTATAAAACATGCATATGACTAAAGGGTAAGTTTTGTGATTGTGACAGACTCTTGGGGTGGCTCAGATAACATTGCTCGGGTGGTAATATCTATCAACTTATACTTCTCCCATAAGCGGTTCCATTTATGCTTCACGTGTTGATACTCATATTGGTATTGTTCAAGAGAGAAGCCCAATGACATTGCCTCTTTTATGAGCTCGGAAAAATGGGCTTCATATGAGGGCATGTCTACGGGATGAGGCCATCTCTTCCTTTGTCTGAGTAAATTGGATTTGTTAAAGCCCATTATTTTTACTAATCATGTTATCACTACTAAATGGCTATATTATAAATGGTAAAAACTCATAATAGAATTTTTAAATCCAAAAACAAAAAACCAAGGAAGTTCATATGTTTTATATGATTATTCTACAAAATAATATAGTTAATTGGATCAAGAGGGATTTTCATTAACAAAAGTTGGGGTTGTTAAAAATATTATATTATTAACCCAATATATTAAGTATACTTAGATGTTTTTATGTTAAGGGTACCACTTAAAACCTCACACAATTCAATAAAATGTGTTACAAAATGATAATTCGTGTGAATAGAAGACTACTATCTCACGAATAGATGTCGTTTATTTTTCTATTACCACATATCAAGGATGGGAATAATCATAGAAATTATGTTTATATTTTATATTTATTATTCTAACGATTTTATTAGGATTATTTTGTTTTTATATTCACATAAGTTCATTCTTTCCATTTGGTGGGAATATGATAACATTGTTCGTCATTACAATAGACTAACACCTTGCGAAGTGATATGATTCATTCATTATTTACATGCAATTTATTATGGATGGGGTTAATAATAATATGTGATATATATAATGTTAAAATTTTATTTAATGATGATATATCTTATACTTTTATTTCATTCAATATGATAATAAAATGGCCACATATTTTATTCATACGTACGACCTACTGTCTCCATGAATGATGTGTTTAATTTATTATTTATATATTGTATACATTATAATAAATAAATATATAATGAAAATATATTATATTTATATCATATTTATAATTATCAATTTAATCAAATCATTATTAATGTAGGAGGAAAAAAAATATTACATAGAAAAAAAATATAAGAAAAACAAAGTGGTTATTACCTAAAATGTAACATTAACATGGAATTGTAAGTAAACGGGTAATAAAAGGTCATATGAAAATAATTTATTGTATGATATAAATTATTTTTTTTCTTTAATATATTTATTATAAATGAAAATTTATTATACTAGAATATTTAATGAGTACAATGTAATTAATGACTTATGGTAAGGGATTTTCATCCCACTTTTTTACTTTTGCGAGACACAAGCTATATTTACCACATATTTTTTCAATGTGGTTTATATAATTACCATGAATCTATTTTATTATTATTATAATAAAACTCATTGGTTTTTACATATCCATTTTTGGATATCAACTTTATGGGGTTACAATTTCAATATTACCAAAGCGGTAAGGGAATTTTGTCTCAATTTTCCTTCTTTGTGACACATAATATGTTCTATACCTATATTATTTTACAAGGTGTATATAATTTCCATTTAAAATCACATATCATGAATATATTCATTTTATTTATTTATTAAGCCTCATGTAATATTTTTAATTCATAGGGATTATGATTCAAAGTCACTAAAGTGGTAATATTTTATTCATATAATCTCATTATTTATCAGGATTGTTTTAGTGAATATGCTTCCATTGATGAAATATTATGATTCATCTCTCCATAATTATAATTAAAATTAATATCCTGTTTTTATTAACGTTATCTTCATGTTATGGTACCATTTTACCACTATTTGGTACTTAATACAATTTTAAAAAAATGTTTTTATGAAAATTTTACATTATTTCTCACTTAGGTTGAAAATTTGTTTTCTTCCAAAACCATGATTTCGAAAAATATTTTTAATTTTTTTAATTATATCTTTTTTTAATTTTCAAGGGAGAGGATTTAAAAAATATTTTTTAAATAAGTGATCTAAATTATCTTTAAAAATTATTTTCCATCTAAGATGACATCCATTGGTGTTACTTGTGCATTACTAGGAAAATGATTCAGTGGAACCATTCATATTATTTCTTTAAATGGTTTATGTTTTGAGGGAATGATGTTTATAAAACCTTTTTATCTTCCATGGTCTATATTCTAATGAAACAAGCTTATTTATAAGATTTATATAATGATTATGAAACCTATCTCTTTTATATAAGTTATGATATGAAGAAATGTTTATGATTCCCATTTCATATCATGGGTAACTTTATGATGAATGTTTAAAATATTGTGGAATACATATGTATGATTTAATTATTTTGTGGGTGGGATAGTTATCTCTCTCCAATGAATTGGGTAAATATTTATATCTCATGAGATAATCAAGGTTTTAATGGTAAGTTAACCTAGTTCGGTAATGTAATTTATCTGATATGTTGGTCTTGGGAATGAACATAGACAACTAAGATAGTTTGTCAGAGTGAGCCCATTCTACTAAGATATCCTTGGTAGTAAGTATTTAATACTATGGAAATCATTTTATAGGTTTATATGTTTTCTAAAATTCCCAAACTTATGCTTATATTATTCTCACATGGATTATTTTCTTTGATTTTCTTTATGAATCATGCCTTATGAATTTCCAATATTTATTTCATGAATAAAAATTATTATAATTGATATGTTGTGTATGATATTATGAATGTTATGATCATGTTCTCATACCCTTATGTTCAAGATTATTTTTTCATATCTACCTTTTTTACCCTTAATAAGAATATGTGAACAACCTTTCTTATGTTTCATTTCTCCAGTAAATGAAGATATTTAATACGTATAACTAGTCTTCTATGGTTTCTAGTTATGGAGAACCTAGTCGGAAATAATGAAATTCACTTATGGAGGAGTGTTTATATTTCCATGTTACCAATGAAACTAAAATAATATTTTCATTGGGCATGTGTTTGTGTAATGTAATGAATATTCTAAAAATTTGATGTAATTTCTTTGTATGTTATTTCTGGGTAGCTATAGTTGGTATCAAAGCATATGATTAATTAATATTTTGAAACTAGGTTTAAAAAACTCTAATTTAAACCCTTTTGATAAAATAATTTGTAGGTTTAAATCATAAGTTATGGTAAGGAATATATTATGTGGTTTATCTAGAATTAAATCCCTGTATGGATACTAAAAGTGGTCGGGGGTTATGTCATAGATATACCTATGGGTAACAGCCCCAAAAAACTAAATTAAGCTAGACTTGATTAGAAACCTGTGCACGACAATGGGCCTTACTCTCTACTAGGTATAAAACTCATAGGGGAAATTATATTGTTAATCCACATTTTCTTTACAAATAATTATGATGGATTTTTAAAAAATGACAATCACGTATGACCTAGGTTAAACCTAATGCAATGCCCTGGCCCCAGAAGCCCGGAGCCAGTGCGTTATTTTATTATATTGACATGATTACAATGAATCAAATCCAAAATGAAAGATCGGTTAAAAAATATTAGAAATACATATTACATACATGACACCAATAATACATTGGGATATATGAAATAAAAACATGATAAATAATAAAATGAAATAAACTTCATCCTTGAATAGTTATTGAATTATTTCTTCTCAATAACCTTGGGAACATAAACATAATAATGGAGAGCTCAAATTATAAGTAAGGATAAGTAATGTGGAAGAAATAATGAATCCCTGATAATAAATCTACATTTAATGTTAAATATTTTATAACACATTCCATTCAATAAATCTGATAAGTAAATTTCAATATGGTAATATAAGAAATTGAAACACATTCCATTTAATCAATGAACTGGAAATTAAATGTATCTATAGATATGTTGATGAAAAATATCCTGGATGAATAATAACTGAAACTAAATGACATAAATTATTAATTATTTTATGCCATGTTTTCTACGTAGCTGCTTCTGTCATGATGTACATGTCGTGCCGCCTGAAGCTATGTAGATCATCCAGTGTCCGTGTATTTCCTAAAGTATATGCCGAGATTCGTGGAAAGTCAAAATCACTGTGTGAATGGGTTCACACATCGTTTGAATCTTCTATGACCCCCGAAACCCTAGCCACTGAAGCCAGAACTACACATTGTGTTCTTAGGAAGTACACCCCGTGTATTCTGGAAATTTCCAGAATCACGGACTTCCACCACCGCGCCTCCGGTGATGATCTGTCTATCGATTAGGCCACCCTATCGCCATGAAACATTTATGTTTTGGTCACCCCAACACCAGAATGACGCTTCAGGTGTTTTCAGACCATCGATTAGCTCCGAAAACATTATTTGATCTTATCGCGCGAAGAACGCTCGAATAACGCCCTTTTTCGATCCGGTCCGATTTTTTATACGCCATCATCGACGTACATCTACTAGGTCATGGAGGTTTCAAACCTTTGATTTGGGATCGTTGCATCATGTAATGGATGCACAATGATCCCTTGTTCGTCACCCCATGAATAATGTAAAGAACGCGCAAGAAGAGAATAAGGGGGAAGAATTACAATAAACAAAGTGAGGAACGAACTTCCACCATCATTCGTCACGGAGTTTATTCTCCCTCGTTAATAGGCTTAAATGGAGAAAGAATCAACAATATTAAATATCATGGATTAGTTCCCCATAAGCTTCACAAAGAAAAATCCCTCCGGCAAGAACGTACAAATCTGCGGATCAACTTGTACATGGTCGATCCGCGTTCGTCGTTTAAATCAAGAACGGGGAAAGAGGAATGAAATAACAACCCCTAACTTTTAGAAGGGATCAATCATTGGCGAAGAGGTCATGCTACCACCGTCGTTGAGATATTTCAATGTCATTATCGTAGTGATTCGTAGCCTCGATCCGTCGTCATTCATTCGCGGGAATTTCCCCCACGGCTCCACGAACTTTTCTCCTCAGCATCCTCTCAAAAAAAAATTCATCAACGACCACCATACTCTTAACCCCCATAAAAAGAGAAACGTGTTTGGAATTTAATTATGTGATAGCATTAATGACTCTGACTTTCCATTATCGAGTCATTAAGACGCGCCATTAATTTAGGAAACAGATTTTCCCGTCGCTGCGCTGCGGCGGATGTTTCCATAAATAAAATAAACATTTAGATATTTATTTTATTTTTATTTTACTAAAATGTCCAAAAATAAAATTTTTCCCTCGACTTGCACTGGCCAATGTAAGTCCTACTCTTCAGTAGTGTCGTCTTCCTAGAAACAACGGTGCCCTCAGATTTTTAATCCGGGCATCCGTTTGGAAACTGCCACAACCACGCGTGAGTGCCAACTCACTTAACTTAAAAAGAGTTCCAAACCACCATCCTGAGCTCACAGGGCCTCGAAATGAGGTGCCGTATCTACACCTTGTCTCGTAATAATTCCATATAATATTTAAAAATAATAATACATAGAAAATATGAGACATTATAGAACGTAAAACTATTTCTTCATATGATGAGAAATTAAGATAAACCAGCACCATTTAAATATTTTTATTAAGACATTCAAATATATAGTTAATAATCCACTCAATGTTACGTATATAATCCATATAATACATGGATAACCTTGTAATTATAGCTTCATAATATGAAACACTCCCTTATTCCTTTTTCATTAACCTATGAAAATTTCTCTTCATCACAATTTTCTGATCATAAGAGAAATATTTATCAAATAATGTATCCGTAAATTCTCTTTATTACATGAGTTCTATTTCTTCTTGCTCCCTAGAATTCCGAATCAAGGATCACCATTGATAAACATAACCATTTAGATAATAGACTGTAAGTGTAACCTTTTTCTTTTAGCTACATTCCAAGGCCGTAAATATCTTCTCCAGATTAATTTCATTTCTCTTCTTTAATTGGATTAGTTTTCCCACTAAATGTTGGTGGATTCTACCTCATAAAGTGATGCAATATTTGAGTCTCTCTTTATGGAATATTTTTGTCTATTTGGTCATGGATATTTTTCATATAATATAAAATATTCCCTAATATATCAATAACATACTCATATTTAATATAAGATATATTTACTTTATTAGTAGGGAATTATATGCATTGGCCATTATTATTGGTTAAATTCTTCCTTCTAGGTTTCATTTATATATATTGAAATATATTGGATTAGTTCCTAAAATTATGAACTTTGATTAACTCTAAATATGATATAGCACATAACATAAATTTATGAATCTTAATTCCTAGAATCTTATACTTTGGTTACTCTGGGGAACTCTTTACATTGAAATCCATTATAATGGTAGGTAAAAAAGATTTGAACTATCATATGCATATTCTACAGGAGTGTCAAACCAGGTGTACAGAAAGGCCCATTTTCCTATACCATGTTACACTGAGTTAGGCCATGCACACCTTTTCTTAATTTTTACTCCTATTCATATATTTTCTAGAACGAAATCCCCTTGTAGTATCCATATATGGATATATTTATAAAAATACCCACATAATATCTACCTTAAATAAATTATTAGATAATTTTCTATACTTAACCTAATTTTATATCAATGGTTTTTTTCCTTAATATATTTCTTCTAAATCTAGTTTCCATGGATTCTAGTAAACATTATTTAATACCACCTTTAACTCCTAGACCCCAAAATCCCATATCTGGTGCATTATTTTATTACATTTTCATGATTACACGGAATGAAATCCTGAAGGATTGACCAGTTTAGCAATCTTGTATGTCCATATTACATACATGATACCTATAATACAATGGTAAATGGAAATAAAAACATGATGCATAATAAAATGAAGTAAACTACATCCTTGAATGCTTATTCAAATATTTTTTCTTCATAACATATGGAAAGCAAAAATAATAAGGGTGAGATAAAATTCTCTGTAAGGGTAAGTATGGTAGAATCATTAATTAATCAATGATAATAAAAATACATGGTATGAAAAATATCATAGAACACATTCCATTAAAATAACTAGATAAGGAAAATTCAATATGGAATGGTAAGAAACAGAAACACAATCCATTTAATCAATGAACTGAAAATTAAATGTATCCACTGATATGTCAACACAAAATATCATTGATTAATAATAAATAGAAATAAATGAGGAAAATTATTAATTATTGTATTCCATGTTTCTTAGGCACATAGAACCATTACCACCAAGACCTTTCACAAGACTGTTTAGCTATCAGGTAAAAACCCATCTATTTTGGCCAACTATTTTTTCTCATGAGACTATTGATGCATCGATGGGATATTTATAATTGATCCCCACCCATGTCAAAAATGTAAAAACCATTACCATTATCTAGTAATAAATTTAAATAATAAACAATACTCCTAATCAATAATCCTCATTTAATGAAGGATAAAGGTTTTACAATTATTCCACATTTAATTAAATAAATTCCAAAGTAAACATAGTAAGTAAAATGATATTATGTTTAGGAAGTAATAATATAAATCCTTTGAAAATACGTATATTTAATGATATTTATATGGTAAAATTATTACCATAAATTGATTGATTTAGGGTAATGTTAAAAATTACAAAAGGATGGGAGACTTTAAAGATAATCATTAAGATCATTCTTGAGGAAAATAATATTTAAACATTCCCATGTGTCCCATAACACTGTAAAAAAAATTAAATAAAAATACCCATGAAGGAATAAAATCAAAATTATAGGATCATTAGATTAATTATATTCACTATACAACTTGTCAAATGGTACTATATACACCATATAAAATTGAATCAGTTCATAACAACAAAACATTTTCACTGGAATGTAATTTGAGATGAAATCCCTTAACTTAAACATTATTTTATTGTGTGAAATTTATCCTCCTTTATAGTTGATTCAAATATGTTACTAAATTATAACAAACCATAAATCATGTTTATAATATCATTTATCATCCTCTTATAATATCTTTTTACCTTTTTGTTAACAATCTTTCATTATTTTCCCTATTTCAGGTGTTAATTGCCTAGTTTTCCCAAATACATTTTGGATTGTTATTTTTTACTATTAAATAGAAATTTATTTCATAATATCCAGAATGTAAATCATGATTTATTTATATCATATATTTAGTACATATGTATTTTTATTAGTCCATAATATTTTGAGATAAAAATGATGTTCATCGTTCATGGAGACAGTAGACCATACATACACATGAACACTACATCAAATTATTTTTCCTATTAAAAGAATTAAAATTAAATTTTCCATATATATAAAAAATTTATAGTATCATATATATGTAATATATGATTCATAGTTTCATTAAAACCATATTTAATACTTTCTATGTATTGTGTGAAAGAATCACATCGCTTTGGGGAGAAGGTTGTCCATACTTCCACAAATGATGTTCTCATACTTACAAAAAATGGAATATTTAAAGGTATGGATTATAATATAATTATAGAAGAATATAGAAATTATATATATATATATATATATTCCATTATAATTTACACAATTATAGGATTTAAAGGAATAATGAACAATCATCATTTCGTGAGGCGACAGTTCACCGTACACATAAACAGAATGATTGTTATCCATTAGATAGAAATGTTTATAAGTTTAGGTATAAAATTAAAAAAAGATCCAAGTATATTTATAATACTAGTGTTTTTATATAAGAATAAAATAATGACACTTTATAGGGTGGAGAATGGAAATGAAACTAGGGAGCTTAAGAGAAGACGTTGCCTCTTAATTGGGTAACTTCTTTTGGCTTGTACTGAAATGCTTCCTTGGATTGATTTATTCTCAAAGGGATGATTCTAGGATTATGGATGGAGTTTTTTGAGAAATTTGTTCCTTGATTTTTTGATCCAATGTGGCATGAGAGTTGTGATAATGTGGGAGGAGTGGAGGCCTTTTATAGTGGAGGAGGAGAGGCACTGTTGTAATATTTTGACAAAGGAATTTCATATACGTTTTTCACATTGAATGTGGCTCCAATAATGGACCCAATTCTATTCAAGGTAGTATTTGGTTTTTTATGTCCATAAAATGGTTTTTAACAAGATTATTAGTCATTTGGGACCTTAATATTGTGGTTAAGACCCATATTATTCTTAATTTTACATTGAGAATTGTAATTAATATTAATTATTTTCATTAATCATTTCAGTCAAAAATTAATGTGACCATATTATAAATTATAAATTATTAGGATTCCAAATATTTAATTCACTTCCAAATTTGAATCACATAAGTGTTAGAAATTAATTTCAATTTAATTTTGCAGATGGGATGACAGTGTGGGTTTTTAGAGTAAAAAAATCCAAAATATTGCTATATTTTAATTGTAAATTTCAATGTTAAATGGATTCATATGACCTAAATTTGTTTAATTAATAAAAATATTATCAAATTAAAATTTAAAAAAATAAAAAAATATAATTTAACCTTAATTATAATTTAGTCGAAAAATAAGTTTTGTTTTAAATTTCAAAATTTTCACCATTCATTAAAAAATGAATCTTCACAAAAAAAAAACAAAAAAATCACCCTAAGATAATATTTATGTTTTTATTCAAATTTTAAAATTTATTTTCACATATTAAATATATAAAAGTTTCTAAAAAGTATATATAAACTGCGATACCCATCAAAAGGTGACAAAACTAACTTTATAAAAATATAGTATTTTATGTGTAATATTTGGTTTGTTCTTATCTGGAGCTCATCAAATATATTAGATGAATATAAAAAATATTTTCATGAAAATATTATATATATTTCAAATTAATACCACCCATTATTTTAAATTAAATTAATTTTTTATGGTTAAAAATCTTTTTTAGCATAAAAATAGTTTTCTATAAGAATAATATTTTTTACTTTTAATTGGTTATTATATTCATTTATAATTAATTTATAACCAATGAATTCATTTTATATTTTTATAAACCATATATCTTCATAATTTATTTAAGAATATTTATATCCACTTATTTAAAGTATTGGTTATTTTTTATTATATTACATAATAATATTCTAATAAGATATTATAGTTTGGTTAAAACATTATCTTATTTGTAACACAAGCTATTGAACATAGTCACTCTTGAATGTATGGAAAACTAACATAGTTTTATCATTACTTAAATATATAGAATATATAAAACCCTTTTAAATTATTAAATTTATTTTAAAGTATCAGGGTATTATATTCCCTTATGCACTGGGGTTGTGTGTCATGCATGCTATCGAATATAATGTTTTTACTTTAGAATTATGGGGTGTTACACCTAAGGTTTCATGGATTGGAATTTTATAATTAATTCTTCTTGATTATGTGGTTTTACCAATATGATTATTGTTGTGAACACTATGATTTTTGGATTCATTCAATGGATGGTTCCTGAAGGAACCACGTTAATGCTGAATGTGACAGACAATGCAACAATTTTCCTCTTCATCAACCCAACTCAATGGGAGATATAATGAAAACTCTTATTTATTTACCACAAAACTTTCTCAATATATGAATCATGCTAAACTCTCAATTGATAAAATAAAGGAACAATGTTTTTTGACTCTTTCATGAGAAAACATACACCATCTTTCAGTGGGTATTCAAATACACCAGTTAATGTGAAATTGATCGGTATCAATGAAAAGGTATTTATCATTATCAAATGATCAATACATGAGAAAATAATTATGTTTGTTTATCATTTAGAAGGCGAAGAGGACCATGGGTATACTCTCATAAATATTAAAAGGTATCTAGATGAAATTGACTCCATGGATTGGGATGAGTTCAAGAATATATTTTTCAATAATTACTTTCCTAGTATTCTTTATATGAAAATAGAGGAGTTTCTCGAGTTTGATAAAATGGATGATGAATCTATTGGTACCTATAAATACAATTTTAAAATACATTTGAGTTACTATTCTGTAATTATCATCTAACCCAAAAGTAATAATAATCTATTCTTCATTAGCTTAACGCCATGTCTCTTAAGGGCTTTATCGATAAGAGACATTAGTAAATATGAATTGATTTTTATATTCCATTAAGATGGAAATAAATATTAGATTTATGTATCAATCTCATGGGTTTGATAAGAAGATAATGTTTTAATTCAAAGGGAAATATAATAATGATGGATAAAGTAAGATGAGATTTACTTTGTGCTCAATGTGTGGAAAAAATTATGGAGTACATTTTTATAAGGGGACTAGAAAAGTTTTTAAGTGTGGGATGGATGGTCATCTAGAATTTTATTAGATAAGTGGTAGGAAAACATTAGCTAATGATTAAAATAGATATAAATCTACACAAAATAAAACTACCACAATTTAATGCTTCATGTGTAAGTTGATTGGGGATTATGCTAACAAGTTCCAAAATCAAAGGGTTAACTATGATGATCGACATCAGTAACCTTTCAAGCCATGTGACAAAGAGAAATATCATGTGATAACTATTTTTAATGAGTGGTGTGATAATAATGTGATGAAAGAGACACTAGCCAGGCATTCTAGAACTACTAATGGAATATTCTAACTATGGATATACTAATCGTTTTATATCTAAAAAATTTTCAAAGGGTATACTGTTTTCAATGTAGACAGTAGATTTTGAATTATAAGTAAAAACACCTTAATGGTATGATGATCACATCACAATTCTTTGTTTCGTTTCTAGTTTATGTTTTTGGGAATGTGATTCCCACAAATATTTTTAATCTCCCTACGGTTGTATTTTAAGTTATATTAATCATGGATTGGATTTCTCTACATATGTATCACATCGGTTTATATGTAAGTAAGTTCAAGTTATATATTATAAATTAGACTATGATCTTCTATCAGTGCAATAATAAATATGATATTCTGATGGAAATCAAATCCCTTGTTTGGTTTATGATTCTTTATTTAAAGTGGTGTTTGTCATAAATTGTTTGGGAGAAACATAACATCAATGATATGCCTATTATTCAGGAATTTTTGGATATCTTTGTTAAAGTATTTCCTAGTATTCCACTAAATCAAGAAGTTGGTTTCTCATTAGAACCCACAACTAGTGCCTCACATATTTTGAAGACTACCTATAGAATGACCCCAATTGAGTTGCATAAATTGAATAAGAACATCTAAAATAATATTGAAAAGGAATTAATAAAGCAATGTGTTTCACCATGGGGTGCACCTATTATGTTATTTAAGAAGAAAAATGGATCAGTGGGAATATATATTGATTAATGGTAATTAAAAAATATCAAAATCAAGAATAAGTATCCTATTTACCATATTTATTACTTGTTTGATCGACATTGCATAGATAAATACTTTTCCAAGATTAACATTCATTCTAGATATCATTAATTGAGAGTTAATAAGGGGGATACACCCAAGATGGTATTCCATAAAAGATATGGGATATATATATATAGTGTTGTCATTTGGTCTTACTAATTACCCTAATATTTTCATGGATTAAATTAATATATTAATTTGATATTAACCTGATCAGTTTGTGGTAATATTTATTGATGATATTATTATATATTCAACTAATAATTAAGAGAATGAAGATCACTTTATAATTGTACTAAATACCCTAAGAAGAAACTATATGAAAAATTCACAGAGAGAATTTTTTACTTCAAATGATTTCAATTTTTTTGGACATATAATCTCAAAAGAGTGTGTATCAATAGCTCCATTAAAGATGGAGTCTATTGAATATTGTCCCAGAACAACTGTGGTTACTCAGATCCATAGTTTTCATGGTTTATAATATGTACAATATAGAAGGTTATATAATCTATAGTGATGCATCTAAGAATGAATTTGGATGCATTCTCCTGAAAAATGGTATAGTTATAGTCTATGACTACCAAAATTTTGATGTTCATGAGAAAAAGTACCCAACCTTTGATTCAGAGTTAGCTATGGTAATATTTTCATTAATTATATAAAGAAATTATATTTATAGATTTTTTTTGATATATATACGGATCAGAAAAGTTTTAAGTATATATTCACACATAAGGAGTTAAATATGTTTTTAGAGAAGATTGTTAGAGATGATTAAAGATTCTGACTAATCAATACATTACCACCCAAGAAAACTAATCAAGGTTGATGATGATTTGTGTTGAAATGATTCTCCTAGATTTTCTATGATAAGGATCATAAAAGATATAATATTTATGTATTTTCAAAATATGGATCATGAAATATTGATTGAGGGGGGGAAATATTTTCTTTCTCAAATGATTGTTCAACCATATATCAATATAAATATCAAAGAGGAACAGAAGGAAGACATAGAGATAAAAAAGAAGGTTTGGAATGATCTCAAGTTTTACCTTAATCAAAATGGAATGATAAAATTAATGAATCCTTTATGTGTTCCATCCATGCAAGATTAGTAGAAGGAAATGTTGGAGGAGGACCATAGTTCACCATTCTCTATTCATCATGGATGAAAAAAATATGTATATAGATCTAAATGAGTACTTATAGTGGGATGGAGTTAAGTGAGATATTGATGAGTTTGTATCGTAATGATTATTATGTCATTATGTTAAGGCTCATAGAAAAAAGTATAAGGGGATATTACAAAATTAACCCATTCCAGAATGGAAATTGGAAAACATAACAAAGGATTTTCTCATGGGAATCCCCAAAATTTCTAAAGATAATAATGCAATATGGGTATTTTTCAATCACCTTATGAAGTTAACACACTTCATCTCTATTAGAGAAAATTTTTATATGGATTATATTGACAATATGTATGATAAATAAGTGGTATGATTTCATGGAGTTCCACTATTTACTATATCTAATCGAGATTTGAGGGTTACCTTGATGTTCTAGAAAATTCTTTAGTATGTTGTGGATATGAATTTAAGATTTAAAACTGTGTATAATCATTAAATATATGGTTAATTAGAGAGAATGATTCAAACTTTAGAGGATATACTGAGATCTTTTTCTATAGATTACAAAGGTGGTCAGGATCAAAACCACCATATAGTTGACTTTTCATAAAATAATAGATTTCAATAAATAATTAATATAGATCCTTATGATGACCTATATGTAAATAGTTTAAAGCTCCCATATATTGGAATGAATTTTCATTTAGAAAGTAGCTGGGACTTAAGCTTGGTGAGAAATGGAAGATAAGGTTACATCCATTTAGCAGCACATCTGGGCATCTAAATGTCAGTAGAAAATTTATCTTGATAATCACTGACATGATCTTTAATTTGAAGTCATTGAGAAGGTTTTTCAATAAATCTCTCCCAAAAATAAGTTTATGATAATTAGAAAGAACGTGAAGCTGGGCCTTAGGTATATTGGACCTCTAAAGATCCTTGATCAAGTAGGGATAGTTTCTTATCATTTGGATCTTCCTAAAAATCTCTCTCATATCCATGTTTAATTCTATTTATTTATCTTTAATAAGTACGTACTTTAACCTTCACATTTATGAAACTCATAGGTCATATCAATAGAGTAGGATCTTTTACATGGGAAAAATCCAGTGGAGATTCTGTATCGTATAAAAAAATTTATATGAAACAAGACCACTCACCTAGGTAATGTTTTATGAATAAACCACTATTTTGAAGAATCTAAGTGGTATCTTGAGCTTATGATAAGGCCAATGAATCCTCATATTATCATCAGAGTTCTAAATTTAAAGGGAGAGATTCATTTTAAGGTGGGTAGAATGTATCACCCCTTAGTTTTTAGGTACTTTTTTCAAATAATTTTTTTCATATTTTAATTGAATTATACACCATGTTAATATTTAATTATATTCTACATGAAGTGAATACTATTATACATAAAACTCCAGGTTTAACCTTCATTACACACAACACTGAGTTTCTACGTAACAACATTTTATAATTCCTAAAATTTAAATAAGACAGTTATATCCTAGTCATTAAACATTGAAATATGAATAGTAATAAATAATTTAAAAATATTATTTATAATGGTTTCATAAAAATAAAAAATATTTATAATGAAATATATAATTTTTTGTAACATCTATATATTTTGAAAATACAATTTTTTCAAAAGAATTGTTTTTATTTCCTTATGTGAAAAATAATAAAATTAATTTTTCACACATTATAAAGTTTAATTTGATAAAATTACACTAATTTTTGAATTTAAATTATAAAAATTATCCTACCGTGATTTTTTGTTATTTTTCTAAAATATTTCATTTATTGATGAATAGTAAAAATACAGAATTATAATTAAAAAACACCTTTTCTTCTAATTTATTTATGTAATTAAATTATATTTTAAATTATTTTTAATGTTTAATTAGTTCAAGTATAAATCATTCAATATTTTGTAGGTTATTAGAATCAATTTTACATTATAATTGGGTATAAAAAAATGTCAAGCTTTTGAAAATTTTCACTTAAAAAACCTAATGTTGCATCTCGTCTGCGGGATTAATTTAAAATTAATTTTTATTAATTATGTTAATTGAATTAAAAAAATTGTTTCCATATTAGAAATAATATTATTTATAACTTATCATTATCTCAAATTATTCATTTATTAAAATAAATAGTTAAAATAGTTAAAGTTAATCACAATGATTAAGATAAAAATTAGTTTTCAAAGGAAATAAACATTAATGTTAAGCGGGAAATGACACATAAACTTGTTCAAATACAACGTTATGGACATATTTGTACATTAAACCTTAATTTAAAAAATATTTTTCATTATTAAATAATTTTTAGGTAAAATTGTGGGTACACATAATTTCTTTTAAATTTTTCAAGTGTGTCCCATCCCCAACTTATATAAGGCCACCACCCCCCTCTTGAAACCAAAATAAACCATTGGGTTGTCTAATAAATGAACAAATAAATTCTCCACTTACCTAGTATAATATTATAATCCTTATTATGGGAATAAATACAACCATGTACGTCCACTTATGTAAACCAAATTAGGATACTTGAAGAAGAGGTAACATTCATCAGTGAACGTTTTTATTTTATTTATTCCTAAAAAATCACAAATTGTATTTGTATATTGATTATATAAAAACATTATTATCTTAAATACACTTATATTATGTTATTTTAATGGTACAACCTACAACCACACATAGCTCTATCAAATGGGTTATGAAATCACTCTTTGTGTGTACACCGGACTACCACATCACAAATTGAAGTCATTAATTTTTACATTACCACCAATAAAGGGATGTAATAATGATTTAAATTCTACTTATACTTGATATTTTTTTATTTTAATGATTTTAATATGATTCTAAAATATTAAAATCACACATTCCTTCATTTTATACATACTTTAGGATGATGATAACGTCGTTCATGTGTACGGCAGACTACTGCTTGGCAAAGTGATGTGATTCATTCATGATTTAAATGGAATGTATTAAGGATGAGTTTAATAAACACATATAATATATATGACATTATAATTATTATTTAATGATGAAATAACATATATTTTTCTTTCATTCAATTCAAAAAAAAATCGAAACAACATTCAGGCATACATACGGTGTATAGTCTCCATGAATGGTGTATTTCATTGCCTATTTCTATCTTTTATAGATTATTGTAACAACATATATATGGAATATATAAGATATTTTTATAATAGGTATAATTATCGATATAATTAAATAGTTATTAAATTAAGAAGAAAAAATATTTCAAATCAAAACATATATTAAAAACAAAGAGATTATTACCCAAAACATAAGTTTAACATGGAATTGTTAAAAAACGTGAAATAAAATTTCGTAATAAAATTATATATGGTATGATAGAAATTAATTTGGTTATATAATAAATATTTAATGAATTTATATTTATTTTAAAAGTTTATTCAATGAGAATAATTGAATTCAAGACTTAAGGTAAGATATTTCCATCTCACTATCTACTTATGTGAGACACGTTCTATATTCATCACCTATTTCATAAATGTGTTGTCTATACATCACATGAATTTATTTTATAATTATTATATTAATTGTTTTTGTATTTATATATACATTATAGTATCTCACTCTCATGGGGTAATGGATTCAATGTTACAAAATCATTAATGGAATTTTTTCTCAATTTTTGTTGATTGAGAATAATGTTATGTTACGAACATATATTATTTTACATGGTGTATATAATTCCACTTTGACATGGAATATGATAAATCTACAACTTTTAGTTATTTTTTTACCCTCATATAATGTAATTCATTTATATTAATTAATATTCAAATTCACTCATGTTGTATGATATTATTGATATAGTCTCATTATTTATTAGGTTTATTTATGATTATGCATCCATTAATGAAATATTATCATCAATATATTAAGAATTCTCAATAAATATATTTTACTATGTTTATTCATTATATTTTCATATAGTGGAACCATTTTACCACACTTTTTTATATAATATATTTAATAAAATGATGTTAAGAAAAATATACATTATTTCTCTCTTCGGTTGAAAATCAATCTTATTCCAGAATAATGTTTTCTAAATATGTTTTGAAAATACATTTTAAATTATATTTTAATCTTATTTTAATTTAAAATAACTATATAAATGTTATTATTATTTTTAAATATTTTCAATGATCTTTAAAAATTATTTTCAATCTACGATGACATCCATTTATCTTACTCGTGCCTGACTAAGGATGTGTTCCATGGGTGCCATTATTATTATTTCTCTTAATTTTTTCTGTTTTCTGGGAATTATGTTTATAAAATCCATTTCTCTTCCATGGTTTATAGTTTTATGAATCATGTACCTCTTACGTGGGATATATTCTTATGAAATCTATTTATCTTTTCTTAGGTTATTCTATGATTTTGAAACCTGTCTCTTTTATTAGGTTATGATATAATGAAATATTTTTTGTAACCATTTAATTTTATAGGATATGATATGATGAATTTTTATGATACAGTGAAAAACATAAGTATTATTTGATAATGGGATTAGTGAGAGCTATATCTCCCTCTATATTTATTGGGTAATGATTTATATCTCATGAGATAGGCATTGCTGGAATAGTTATTGAATCTAATTCATTAAAGGTAATTGTTTGTAAAGATTGTACTAAGAGTGAGAATGGACTATGAAGATGGATTGGAAAGTGAACACATTCCACTAAGAAACCCATGGAAGTGATCCTTGAATATTTTGGAAATTGTTTTTTATCTTTATATATTTTCCAGAATTCAATGTCGTATGCCTATGTTATGTTCACATGGATTATTCTATTTGATTACCTTATGATTTTTGTCTTATGAACTAATAATGTTTATATAATGAATCAAATATATGATCATTGATATGTAGTGTATGATATTCTAGTGTTATTCTCATGTTCTTATATTATTATTATCGTTATTAAGATTATGTGTCTCACTTTCTTACCCTTTCTGAACATATGAGTTCACCATTTCATATGATTCCTTTCCCTAGGTTATGAAGATTTATATTATTTATGATGTGTCTATGATGATTTCCAGTCATGAAGAACATATTGGGAGATAATTTAGTTCATTTATTGACCATTTTTTATATTTTCATGTTTCCAAATTCATTAAACTAATATGGTCATTGGGCGTGTGTTTGTGTAATGTACTAAATAATATTGGAAATTGATGTAATGTATATACATTTTATGTATGGAGATATATATCACTAATGTATATCTCACTCCCACTATCTCCATTAGAGATTCACGTTCAATAAATGAGGGATGTCACTTAACCACAACTTTCTTATTTGAAGGATTGTATATGTAATTTAATTTAGTTTCATCAGGATATATTATAATGATACACTTAGTTCCTCAAGGAGAAATATTATTTTTAGAAGTAGAGATAAAATATTCTTCATAATCTGACACTCAGGAATATGGAAACACAGTTTTATTTCCATACCAAATTTGGAATATATTAACAGTTTATACTTAAGATGGATCATGGATTAGTATGTATATTATTTTAGGAATTCATATCCACAAAAGGAAAATGTAATACTATAAGGAATCTTAATTGATCTCCCCATGTCTAACATGTTACAATCCTCTTTTCTCTTACACCATTCCAATTTATTGTACATAGAAGAGTGAGTTGGGATAAAATCGAAAACTCCCTTTAATAATCAATGAAGTCTATATTAATAAATTATACATGATCTTCTGAGAAGGGTTTTCACAATATTTATACCAAGATTGTTGAAAAATTCCTTCATGTATTCCATGAATATTTTAAAGGAATATGACTTATACCTCATTACATATATATATATATATATATATATATACTAAATTAATCAGTAAAATTTATGAAGTATGATTTCCCACCCAAGGATTCAACTAGAAATTGTCCACACAAATCACTATGAACCAACTCAATAATAGTAGTGACCCTTTCACATATTATATTAATTGGGTTTTTTATCATTTTCCTTGTAAACACTCATGATATAACCAAATTGGTTTTAGTTAAAATTATTTCAATATCCATCTTGGGGTAATCTGGTTAATCATTTTTCATTTACATAACCTATTCACGAATACCATAATTGGGTGAAGTATGTTTTTTTGTAAAAAATATGGGTTTTAGATATGCCCAAAAAATGATTTTGAGGGGGGTTGAATGTGCGCACAATTTTTCACATTGGGTTTTCTATGTTTTAATTTCAGAGAAACTCCCAATGGTTCTCACATCAATAACTAATTACAAACCCAATTCTCAAAGGTAGGGAGTCAATTGTGGTTTTAGACCCAATTATACATAGGAAATCACATTGGACTATAGACTATAGGGTATGGGAGTTTAAGTTCAATAGGCCATTTGGGGAGGGGGAATTTTTCCTACTGTAATAATCACTTATATATTTAAGATATTCTATATAACTCTTCCTAATCAAGATATGAGATTGGTTACCCTAACAAAATGATCAAGTGTGGAACCCTTCTATGTTTAAGGGTTTCTATTAATGAGTCGATTATAATGAATATGGGGTTCTTCATCATTTTCCATTTATGGGGTAGGTAATTATTTTTTGTTTCTATATAACCAGTAACTCTATAATTTACTACCATCCAAGGAGGTGATTAATATCTCGAGAATTAGATTGAACCTTTCTGAGGGGTTCTATATAGTTTGTTAATAATATGAATCAAAACCCATGTAGTACATTGAACATTTTTAGTTTAACATCATTCATAAAGGTGATTTGTGAGGGAACTTTGGAAACAAGTGTTGAGTTCAAGCCTCAAGAAGTCATCTTATAGATCCTGTTTATGGTAGGAATCAGATTCTTCATAGTTCGATCGCACCCTAGGACATACCCTAAGGCATATACACTTGTATATGGTTTGTCATACCATGATACTAAATGGGGATTACCCAATAATGTCACCCTTAATATGGATATTCATGATGTGAGTGATATGATCATTTCAAATACCTGATCCAATATTCTCCATGCTTTTCATGATAAACAAGGGGTATAAAGTGATTAGTCTAATTTTATATGGATGTGGAACATACGCACTAGGGTGGACCTATGAGATTTTTGATATGAATCTTAGGCATAAGGAACACATCTTAAATATCAAATTTGTGAATGGAATCAGCATTGTCATAGTTCAGTTATCATCTAAATCCACTAATGATTTAAGAGGAATGATAAGCCCATGAGAGAGACTAGATCTTAATGGTTGTAATGTCAAAGACATGGAGGGGCTTACACTGATGTAGATTCTCATTGGATCAAGGTCCTTAGAAAGTAATCTTAAATATCCTATTTATGGAAGGAATCAATGTTATCATAGTTCAATAGGTGGTATTGAAGAATATATCCACTGAACAAGGTTATCATGTCTAGAGACACTTGAATGACATGCCCTGATTTTCTGCTTGACATATCCTGATTTCCTACCCAGCATGTCCTAATTTCCTACAAGACATGCCTTTATTATCTACCTGACATGTTTGGGGTGTCTTTATGACATCTCTAAGGATGTTTAAACTTGTTTTGGTTATATAGACGAAGTATCCAAAGACAATCAAATGATCCAGTTAGCTTGTTCAAAAGGACATTACACGATCAGAATGAAATATTGGTAGGACATTGTATGATCCAGGATAACATGTTTAGAGGATGTCACATAACATATATGACATGTTTAGATTGTGTCACTGGACCTGGATAATATGTATAGAGGATATCACATTATCTAGATAACTTTCTGGGAGGATAAGGTGAGACCTAGATGACTTGTCATGGTGTCACTACATGACTTAGGAGACATGTGTAGAGAACATTACAAGGTATGGATGGAAATACTAGAGGACTTCATAAGCCTCCAGTGGAATTATTGTAGGGAATCTCGTTATTTGAATGAAATTTTATGTGCAATCACATGATCAAAGTGACATGTTTAGAGAGTGTCATGTGACTTTGGAGACATGTCCTAGTGTTTTCACACGAGCTTGGTTGATCATGAAAATTGCACAAAATTGATGATATATATATTTTCATGAGTCTCCCATATATTTATTTCCTTATTCTGTCATTTATTTTATATTCTCCTCAGGAGCTACCCAATTTATCTTATTTTAGGTTTCATGTGTCTCGATTGACATGCTAGACGTACTTCACATAACTTGGTTGACACACAAGCTTTTCATCACGTGATATATAGTTTGATCACACGAATCACATATTTATGCCACATGATCCTTATGGTTGGACTATGAATTCTACCAAGTAAACTTATTTTTTGATCATTTGACTGGTTACTCCTAAAATTCCACTCTCATACTCCCATGTAGTAGTCACCTGTCGTCCTTTATCTCTCATTTTTCTAGGTGTTTTTTGCTGAGGGGAAGTATTTATAGGCAACACCACACTAGTTGTACACCACATTTTGTGGAAAATATCAAGAAAATATGATCTAGATTCAGTGGAGGGATTTTGGTGACATGCATTTTTCATGATCCTTCCATGGATCTCCATGCCGCTACATGATGACAGTAACCATGGGAATCTTCATTTAGTGCCTTGTATATTGGTCCCCGATTTATCAAATATATTTTTACTAACTATGAGGATGTATAAAAGATTATCTAAAGGTTAATTATGACATATCCAAATGTTTTCACAATACCAGGATTCCCATAAAATAATTTCATGTGATTAAATATGACTTGTTTGGGGTGTTCCATGAGAGTAAGGTAGATAGTCAAGGGGGCTTCAACAGATCATGATGGCATGTCTAAAGTCCCTCATGATATTATACTGTCTATTATAGGGGGCCTCTTATGATCAATGGATATCACCCATATTTTATGACCCCTTTCATGTGAAGGATATCATACCTTCCCCTCATTATAAACATTTTCTATTTCCCTTTTTATTTTATTTTTTAGTCTATAAATACAAGAGATCTCACAAAGACAAGTGAGTTTTTCTTTTGTAAACCATTATTCTTTTCTACAGTGGCCCACATGATAAATGGTGGATCTTTTGGTGACATTAAAGAGTTACCATGCACAAACCCTCTGCTCGTATGTGTAGACTTATGGGGATCATATGTTGGGATGCATGGGTCCAAGTCCCATCACATGATGATGGTGACCCACTGAAATACATTTTTTTGACACATTTAACATATCTCTAGGGGATTCATGAGGTCTTGAGGATCACTTGAGAATAATACATGAAGATCAACATAACTCTCCTTCACATGAGGCTTCCACCTTTTCCCACCTTTATTTTATAATGAGTTTTGGATGATTGTTAGGTATTTTCTGGTTGAAAATTTACATGACATAAAAGAGATCTCCTATAATCCCACACATGATTATAAATTCTTTTTTTATGACTTATAAAAAATATCAAGGCTTATAAAATGGAATCCTCATGACCAATATAATATCCTATAATATGTATAAACTATTCAAATGACAATAAAAATTTCATGGGACTATGTGTCCTTTTAAAGGATACAATATCCATGTAGGTTAGATAATTTATCCTGCTTTATTTTCTTTAGAGAAACTAATAACCATTATTTTGGTATTTCATATATTCATGATTTTTTAATGCTCATTTGGAAGGTTTCATAAAATTCCACACCCTCATGAGCGATGACCACATAGACATGTGCTCAATTATTTGGAATGTAAAAGCAGTCTTGATTCATTTGGTATAACTCTAATTAGTGTCATGGAAAAAGTTTTATCAACCAATTTAAAATTGGTATTCATCAGAGAGCACTATAAATAGGGAAAATGGAAAGGCTCATTCCACTGAAAACTCAACTCTCAGAGCTCTCACACTTTCTTCTATTGTATAATCCCTTCATAAGACCTCCTCTGAATATCCACTTCACAAGACTTCTCTGTGAGAACAGATCACAAGATCTATTCAAAAGAACTGAACAAAAGTCATGTTTCATGAGATATCATTGTGTTCTATTCTAAATGGTTTATTTTACTTGACCCTCATTCAAACCAATCACGAATCAATTCTTGGTAGTTTCATGAACCTTGAACTAGGTCCTTAGCCATATGGATGTCGTGTAGGATTTGCAGGATCTACTAGTTCAGTCACATGATCGATTGAGTATTATATTGTTCTCATGGCCATATTAGGGTCACATGATCACTAGTGTTACAATATACTACATGATCATTAGATACTCCCTAGGTTATGTGATCTATGAAATCTATATCAGGGCATGCATTCTTGAATCCCCTCATTTTTCATGTGATTCCCATGATTTTGTCATAATTACCAATATATTTTGAGTGGATCGTCAGGTTTCTAATATATATATATATATTTATTTATTTCTTATATATTACATCTATATCTCATCACAGTTCTTGTAATTATTTAAGTAAAGTGGACACAATATTGGTGGCTCATCAGAACTCCGTATTTGCAAGCATGGATAGTAGGTGCTTCCATAATGTCAAATCATCATAGAAACGTTTGATGAACTGAATGGGACTAAAACCAAGGAAATATTTTATATTATTCATCCTACCTCTCTAGGGGTTTGGATTTACCAATTATACTTCCATCTTTCTTATGTATTCTCCAATCATGCCTCAAGATTGGATTCTGAGAACCCATAAGAACTTCCAAGAGAACATTTCCCAAATTGGATTATTCATTTCCATGGATAAATGCACAGATGGATATATGTGGACATATATTACCACATACATTGATGAGAGTCCTCATGAACATGATTCCTATATCCCAATCTACTTATCAATAATGAAAAAAGATTCCATGATACAATGATTTTGGTTGGTTCCCAACAAGGATCTTTGATCAGGGGGAGTTTCATAATGGATCGGGGTTGGCCATTTTCGGTGCAGTATACCACCTCTAAATTTTCCACAAATCTGAAATAGATTGAGACAAATAAGTCTATCTAAATATGAAAACCTTTTACTACTACAATAAGGGATTTGTAGGGGACATATTATGTCGATTTAGTCCAAATACAAACACATTCCATAGATCACATGGAAAGGTGGGTATTAGTCTCTAGGACATTGGGCATATTGGCAGTGCACCCATAATAGGGGGATATATGATTAGTTTACCCAATAATATACTGGGATAACATTGAGAGGATCCCTCCTCTTCCCAGGGAGTTGACCAGGCTGGCTGAGAAGAGCTTGGAGAAGGTCTCGTTTCCTCAGATAGATATACCATTTAAGAAATAGGTGAGATACTTTATCAATAGCGTCAATTTGAAATTGTAATATAGGAAGCCAAAGTCATTCCCCAAGATGGAATCCTACAATGCTAAGGGAACTTATTGGTCTACAGTTGAGGAATGTTTATTAACCAACTGGGAAGGGAGGTTATTTCTCATGTTGACTATATATTTTAGTCAGACAACTGTCTTTCCTTTACCTAAGAAGGTAATTATTATCAATGAAGGAAAAGGGCAGGGTCAGAGTCTCCATATTCAGGATTGTGACTTATATAGAAGGATGGAAGTGGATTAGGCTATCCATTTCCATGTTGTCCATATTATCTCATGTCCTACGTCATATTTATAGGGGAAGAGAAAATCATGAAATATTTGGCCCTATTCATGTGTTATAAGGTTGGATGGGGAATCATCTCGGAGGCTATGAGTAACTATGATTCCAAAACATCCCAAAAATTCTTTTAAAACAAGTTTTTCAGTGCATTAGTGGGGTAAGGACCATAATATTAATGGATTGGGAGGTCCGGGACTTCAGGATTCATTATGACTACTTCTCCTTCAGACCCTATGGGACAGTTCCCATAGGTAGAATTGTTAATAATGGCGAGGGAAGCCTTGATACATGGGCCTATATGATGCCACTTTGTGAGGGAATCCTCTCTAACAATATTGATTGGATCCATCTTGTTTCTGGTATGATACTTTTCGTTTTATCCTTCAGTTTCAGTGTTTTCAGATGAGATGTACTCCCACTACTAACGTTTGATATGAGAATCACTAGATGGTGGATCACCAGTTCTGGAAACTGTGCACAAAGGAGGAGACTCAGTTCAAGATATAATTCCCTTCCAAAGATGTTTAGATTGGGTTTTCCTGAGGTTATTTTGATATATGGATTCTTTGATATCCAAATGGAAAATCATCCACATCATTATTCAAGGCAAAAATATTTCCACTGGTTATCAAATCCAAACCATGGAATGGAAAATAGCTAGTTTTGAGAGGACCAATATCCCTAGAAGTACCTCACAAGGAAGTGAGGTTTTTACCATTACTCTCATTGCTAGTATAAGCTTCATATTGAATGGATGAAGGGAGTGTGGTACTAGTTAATGAATCCATTAAAGAGCTATTATTTCATGTCACATTTCCAGAGTGGATGAATTGGATAATGGTGAACTCAAAGGCTAAGCATTGGGGAATACTGCACCTTGAATAATTAACATTATGAGGTTTCGCTCAAGTTATCACTCCCCATGACATTAATTTGAAATACCAACTGATAGTGGTTAATGATTTAATCTGATACCTTGATGCAATGATGAAAACAATGAATGTCTAGGTCTACTATTCACCTTCAGCACAATAAATGGTGGTTCATGGAACGTTGGAGGTTTCTAGGGATGAATAGAAATATACCATCATCAAGGCATTAATAATGATAATATATTCATTGTGATTAATGGGATACTATTCTATTACAATCGTACTAATGACCTTTTTATGTTTTCATTGATATATTAGGAAGCTATAAAATATGAGCCTCTCCTGCTATCTCTAGTATATTCTCTCTAGGGTAGAACCACTGGAGTTGAATTGAGAGGTGACAAAGGGACCGATGATGAGAAATCCACATGAAAACTAGATCTAATTAGGGTGGTGATTACTATTCTATGAGTTATTCCCTCAATATCAACCCCTTCTGGTAGGAAATATTTAATACCCTCCACATTGGTACCGTATAAAGTTCCAACATTTAAGGGGGAACAGAAATAGAAGTGCTCCGAATTATCAGAGCACTCTCCCCAAAAATCCTCATGTATGTGTAGAATTTCACTATTTCCCTATTTTAGAAAAATCTAGAAACACATCATTAGTTTTAAAAAATTCATATTTCCTCACCTAGACCACTTGGAGGAGCATATATTTTCCACTAAGGATATGGGTGATTGTTTTGTTACTTTAGAAGAACCTTAAAAATTAGAGCAAAACTATCAAGCAATAGAGGGGGTTAAAGTGATAACTTAGTATGGACTAGTTCCAATTGTTGATATTCTAATGGTATTGTATTTTGAACTATCACAGGTGAATGAACCCCTATATGAAACTGATCTCGGTAGCTACTCAACTACAAATTTGTGTTGATGAAGGTTTGTTTTGGAAAAGGTTACTTACATCTTCATAGGTCGGACACACAGATCACTGTTTTTATTTCCATATAAAATTTCATATGATCAATAAAACCTTAAATATGGAAATAAAATTATGACTTAATAGAAATCAATGGTAGTTTCACCAATCCAATCTTTATAAGGTGGTGTTTCCTCTTTGCCGGATGATGGGGTTAGGGAAACAATCATCTCTAGTGATGAAACCAAGAATGGTATGTTTCTAACATCAGTCATATATGTCGATCATTAGATGAAATGATGTCATCTATTCTATGATTGGTAGTCCATTATACCTCTTTTTATAGTTTATTCACCCCAAAGCCCTGAAGTTACAGTCCCTTTCCCCTTGGGAATTTATTTGACTTAGTCAACTAACCCAGATGATGGATCCTTAACCATGTTTTCAAAGACCATGAAAAAAAATCCCATTTTTTATTGAATTTTTCCAAGAATTTATACATGTTCCTATAATGGTCCTGAATTAAGTTTTAGAGTCTGCATTACATTATCAATCAATGAAGCATTAAGTGTGGAGGGGTATTTGGACATTAATTATAGAGGACCTTGTCGAAAGGATGATGGATCATCTAGGTCATCTTAAGTTCAGGTTTACCACCCTTGGTGATGAGGGTTTTGATTATACCACCCTTTCTGATTAGGTGACGAAGGTGATTTCCCTACGTGAGAAAAATAGGTCCCTCAAATCAAGGGTGGTAGTATACAAGGCTTCCCCTTTAGTATAGAAATATTGGGATAAGGACATTAACCAAGCTTCCAAGCATACAATGGAGGTGATATCTCACTAAGACATAATTAGTTCATGGAATGCTAAAATCTGGAATTCGATGTACAAAATCATCCATATTTAGGAAGAGTTATCTCTATTCCCCCATGAACATAAAATATTTTAGAAAACTATATTTGATAATCTAGGGATCCTTGAAATAGAGGAGAAAAAAGGGATTGATGTTGTTTCCATGGTGGAGGCATTACAATGTATTGTGGAGGCATAAAGTAAATTCATTGATCAATTGAAAAAATCCATTATCTCCATTGAGTTAAAGTTTATAGAGATGTAGGAATCCAAATAATTAAGGCTATGACAAACTAGTAATTTCAAACCTTCTCATTTACTGGTGTATTAACACGAGAGATGTTGGTATGCATAGATTCTCCCTACTACATATTATCAATGAACAAATCTCCCAAATTTCATATGTCATTTTCTTGATTTTATTAACTGATGATGTGCATGAAATTTTATTGACCTGACATTGCATGATTCAATGATGATTTCAATCCCTTTCCTAATATCAGGAGAACCCATACTCCTAATTTTTAATATTTAAATTAAATTTTTATTTTCTTGAGAAATTCTTATGAATTCACTCAAAACTGAGGTTTTCCATTGATTATCATACTCTAATTATCTTGAGATTGGCATAACACAAAAAAGTGGGTAATTTAAAAAATATATATTTCCTAGAGGGATAATTATCTAACTTTCTTCTGAGGATAATGGACTTAGAGAATGTAAATAGATTTTTCCAATGTCAAGTGATATTTCATAAAATATTTATATCTTTTTATTAATATTTTTCAAACCATTTCATAAGAATCATATAGAGGATGAATTACTGAGAATTGAATCTAATTTTCCTCAAGACACCCTATAATGGGTCATTGGATAGATGTGTTTTGTTCATTTTCCTTTTTATGTGTGCTCAATATTTCTTAGAACATGAAAAATACATGTCCAGGGTGTAGAGACTTGAATTTTTCTGAGGGCATGGTTATCAGGTTATCAACATAGTGAGCATTGTGAATGTTTCTAGTGAATAATTTAATTGTATTCCAAACTAAATTATTATTGTGATATAGTCAAGGTTATTCTATCATGGACCATCAGTTGATGTAGTTTAGGGTCTTCTAGATCAGACTTTCTATTGCTAGTAGTTTAGTGTCTTCCAATTAATAATTTCTTATCACTGGTAGTTTAGAGTCATCTAGGTCAAAATTTATATAGCCACTTGTTTAGAGTATCCTTGATCTTAATTTATATAACTGGTAGTTTAGATTCATATATCATGGACTCCTTATATTGTAAATATACTATTTTCAAGGTAATGTTTTCCATTTAATTTAACGTTATTCAATTAGGACATATGTCATGATGTCTATCATCATACGGTAAGGATGTATGAAATGCTATTTAATGTCATGTAGTAATGAAATATTTCATTCAATATAATTTCATTCGGTAAGTAATAAAAATGATATTAATTTTAATTACTTCTACTTGGATATCAAATATTGGTAGGTATAAAGTCTTTCTACCAGGACATCAAATACTATGCAGTTTAAAATCTTGCTGCCAGGACATCAAATACTATGAAATTTAAATTTTTCATGCCAGGACATGATTGATGAATAAGTAATATGGGTTATACATACTAGGGATGAACTAAAATTACCTTATATTATGAGTTCCTTCATGGTGATTCCATATCTCATTGGGTTTTGGAGTTACTTTCCTATAAAGAGGATATCTCTCTTGTTGGTAGGTAAATACACAGATACGTCAATAACATAGTTGGAAAGAAGTGTCCCCACTCTTTTCCAAGGGATATGAAATATTTTTAGGATGGTATGGATAAATATAAAATATTAGGAAATATAATTATACCTATAAAGTTGGAATATGGGTTGTGAAATTCAAAGACAAAAAGTTCGAATCAATGAATATGGAACAGGGAAGACTTATCAAGGATGAACCAAAACACCATGAGGTACTGTGTTCCACCATAGTGTTTTCAGGTTTCAAGATGATCATATTTCTATACATTCAATGATGATATACCTCTATTTTCTATGAAAATATCTTATGTGTTGATAGCATGGTCGAAGAGAGGTGTCCCCCACTCTTTTCCAAGGGTCATTAAAGAGTTTTTAAGATGCAAAAACCTGAAAAATGAAGTGAGAAGTTGATAAAAAACTATCATGGAAGGTTTTTTGTTCCCTAGGGAAACATTTTCTATAGGGAGGCCTGAGTACTAAGATGTGTGGTTTTGAGTCACGTGGGGTGGGCCATCAAAAGGATTAGGAATGGAGTGTCACATTATTGTTTTGAGGAGGGGTACAATACATGTTGAATTAATTTTGAGGATGTCGATTCCACTTGAATAGTATGGTTATATGGAATGTAAATCATGTTCCAATGTTCTCGAGTCAGGAGTAAGGACTTGGGATAGTCACGTTGGGGATGAACCAAAACACTCTAAGTTTTTGAGTTCTTCTATAGTGATTTTAGGGCTCACAAAATTAGAAATCCCTTTTCTCATGTAATGAAACATTTGGTTGATGACCATAGGCACATATATATGAACGAAAGGAAGATATGAATAGTCATAGAAGGGTCCCTTAAAGTTTTTTATCCATTTCCAAGGTCCATGGAAGGTTTAAGGTGACATGAGGCACTGAAATCATAAAGTGTGATTTGTGGAAAACATAATACCCAATAAGGGTTTGATCATCCTAATTGTAGTGTATTTTCTTGGTGAACAATTTATCACAACAAGGAAATGGGAAAATAATTAATCTATCTTTTTCATGGACAATGGGGTTCATCAAGATTGACTCATCTTTTAATAGGGCCACAAAGTAGGACCTATGAGCTTTATGCCTTATTTATTTATGATATAAATTTTTCCTAAACTCTGGAGATGTGAAAATCGTTACTCTAACTTTTTTCCAAAACACTGGAGATGAATTGTTTTTGTCGTACCGATTTCTCGAAAGTGCATGTGGTTTAATGTCATAATGCACATGAACATGGTATGATGGGAATGTTACACAACACCATAATTAAGATACCCAAGGCTAGTATTACTTCATGATTCTTATGAGTGGGGGATAAAGATGTTGTAAATCATAGACCTAGGTTCTCAGTTAACGAATAGTGATATAAGACAGTAATTTTAAGGATGACCCAAACCAATCGTCATTCCCAAGTTCATTTAGAGTGATGTTAGGGATCACAAGGATCATAAAACCATTTTTGAAAGGTTTTCCCCATTTGGTTGATGGAAATGTGATCATATGTAAGAACTGAGGGTAGAAATGCATAGTCAAACAAAGGTTCCACTGATTTCGGGTGACCTTATCTAAGGGCCATGAAATGTTGGGGGAAACCAGAGGTGCTTGAGATATAGAGTGTGATTTTTGGGTTAAGGAACCTAAAATATGATTAGAATTACATATTTTATGGTTTACCATGGTGAGTCTTTTGTGATCCTTTGATAAGAAATGATGATGGGTGATATCCTGTAAATTTTATTTTCATGTAGTGGGGTCTTATTTTCTATGTAGTTTTAATTTCAGGTGTATAATATTTTTTCCACGTAGTCTAACGTCTTATCGTGAGGTCATTTTCCTTTCCTTGTAGTTTAATGTCATGTGGTATTGACGTTAAAAGTTATCTACGTAGGTATGTCCCATACACTAGGAGAGGGGGATTTTGTTTATATTGATTAGACCTAGGATTGAATATCTGGGCATTACTATGTATCATGTGATGATAAGATTCAATCCAGATGTATTAATTGAATAAGAATCTCCCATTGCATGATTGAACCATAAACAGAGGGGTATTACCCCATTGGTTTTCATAGTTATACTGAGGATTGTAAATCTAGTCAGATCTATATATCCCTTGATGATAGGAATCGAGCCACAAATATCTCTTGAATGGTAAACATTCCATGAAGGTCCTACACATACAAAGAGGTTTCATGGTTCCAATTGATTATTGTAACTAGACCTAGGATTAGAGATCCATGTGTCTTTACAAATTCTGTGATGAAAATAATTAAGACACACATAGTTATTAAAAAACCATGCACATTAAAATCATGGGGAAAGGAAGTAGGGTCCCTGATTTGAGATGAAATTATTATAGGTGGATCTATGAATGAGATTTGGGTGTCACTACATATCATACAATGTCATGAATAGTTCCATACATAGTACTTGGATATAGGTGTGGTGTGATACCGAAACCAATGAGAGTGGTCATAACAGGAGAGGTTTATTGTAATTTATATTTTTATTAAATACAAGGGACATAAAACATGAATATTAATGTCAAGCGACAAAAAATCACAGTGTTAATTTTAATGTCTTGTATCTAGGTTCATCCAACCCATATCATGAAATTCCATATCACGATCATGTAGTGAATCATTTTTTAGAATCTCTAAGACCGTGTGTACTATGATAAATGTGAGAAATAAGGAATGAAAAAGAATTCTCTTACTATATTGATACAGTTGAAGGAAAGGACATGGGAATTTTATTTAATTCGGTGGATAGGACAAGATATAAGATATAGGATTCCGTATGTACCTCATTAGGATGAGAATCAATCCATACATAGTTTTGAAAAAATGATGCAATTTAGTGTCACGTGGAAAAGAAATCAGTCATTCAGTTTAACAACCTATGTAAGGATGAAGCTGAATCGACATGAAATAAGGGGTATCATGGGTAGAACCAAGAATGGAGATTTGGGTTTCCCTATAAATATTGTGAAAATTGTAATCAATCCTCTCCTACTTCTTAAATTGGAGATTTTCTAACTGGATCTTACTCACACATTGGGATGGGGGAACATTGTTTTTCTTCAACACAAATCTACCTCATTTGGGGGGAATTTTTTGGTGAGACGATTATTACCATACATTTTTATGTCTAGTGGTGATGATGTTTCCCATGAAGATTAATGGTAGGTGGTGGGGACATATTCCATAACAGTTTAATTTCATTTTGTTAGGATGTGAGATACTGTATTAATTAATATATTATCGCTCTCACAATTTCTGTATAGTTTTACATAATGTGGTTAGGATGAGAGATGATGTGCAGTTTAACAACTTTCATTAAGGAACATATCCATATATTTTAACATCATGTGACTAGGATGAGAGATGTTGTGCAGTTTAAGGTCTTTAGTCTAGGTCCTTCTCTATATAGTTTAACATCTTGTGGTTAGGACAACATACACCATGAAATTTAACTCTTGGTGGACAAAAACTTTTACTTTCATTTTAATTTCATGTGGTCAGGATGGGAGATGCCATGCAGTTTAACATCTTACTTCTATGAACAGTTTTATATAGTTTAACTTCATGTGGTTAAGAAAATATATTTTGTGTAATTTAAAATCATACTACCATAAAAATTTCCATATAGATTAAAATCATGTGGTCAGGATAAGAGATATTGTACAATTTAATGTCTTACATCCAGGACATTTTCCATTTATTTTAATGTCATATGGTCTAGATGAGAGATATTATAAATTTTAATGTGTTATTACCTAGTTCTTTTCCATATAGTTTTATATCATGTGGGATGGAAAAGAGATGTTGAATAATTTAAATTCATGATTCTTGGACTTTTTTTGTATAGTTTAATGCCATTTTTCAGGATGAGATACACATTACAGTTTAACATCCTGATGCAAAGACCTTTTCTATATAGTCTATCATCATGTGGTAAGGATGAGAGATATTGTGTAGTTTGGAATATTATTTCCTTTAAATTTTCCATATTATTCAACATCATATGGTCAGGATGATAGATTCTATAAATTTTAACATCCTACAACAAGGAACATTTATGTATAGTTTAACATCATGTGTTCAGGATGGAAATAATGCTTAATGGAAACTACATAATGTATTTCATAAGAATCCTTGCATTGGTGTGGTTGGGGGATGTAATGTGTTCCCCATCCATCTTGGACAATGAGTAAGATCTATTATGATAGATATTATTCATTATATAAGGTTTTTTTATTTGGGTTCCTGTTTTGGAAGTCTCTTGCTTAGTGTAATTTGGGTTATATGATCTAATAATAGATTTCCTGGAAGAAAAAAATGGATTAAGAAATTTTTTATTTAAGGCTCGTGTGATCTAATTTTGATGGACCTCGAGTTTGTGCATTGTACACAACCATTTCTCATTAGGCCATTCCAAATCAGATAAAGACTTTTAAAAAATTTCATCATCTTATATTTTCCCATAGATAGATATTCAGAGTAAGGGAAACTAGAAATAGGGAAATATTCCCTTAGTTAAATATACCAATGAACATATAGTTTTTTGTATAGTATTATGTGTGGTGGTATAGTGGGCCCATAAAGCATGGGGATCTTGTACGTCCATAAATTATTTTCATTATTCCCCATCTTCTATAGTACATTTTAAAGTGTCTTAATTAATGATTCTACTTATACATTTCCCACATTAGGATATCTAGATGAATTGATAGACTTCATGTGTTACTCTTAGTACAATTTCATCAACTTATTAGTGAAAAAATTTGTTCCATTGACTGTCAATATCATGTAAAGAACTCCGAATCTAGTGATAATATTAGAGCTAATTATGATTATGATATCCATTATTCTGAATTCTTTGAGGGGTATTTACTTATCCCATTTGGAATAAATTTTAGTAATATAATAGATATACTTAAATAGTTTAGATTTGGATGGGGGATAAGGCCTGACAACATCCATTCTTGACATGGAAAATGACTAAGAATATTTAGCCATATGTAGAAATTTTGGGGGGGGAATGGATGAAGTTTTCATGAATCCGGCAAGCCTTTAATTTTCTACTGAACCTCACATAGTCCTATATCACTATTTTGTTGTAGTTACCAGGCCTCCTGATTTTGTGGGAGAGCCTACTCCCAGATTTGTGAGTTTTACAAGAGCATGTGTGGACTTCCTCTATAATGGATGAAATCTCTCTCTTTTTCATGAATCTGGTGGGGATTCCCTCGAAGCCTCACATGTAGAGGGATTATGTTCTATTTGGACCATCCCATAGGGTAACGTTATATTCATAGTTATGAATCTGTTCCCTTATGCTCAATTTATTAAGAGGATCCAATTTTGGAGATAATAAAGTACATGATCCATCCATCTAGGAGTAGATATCTATTCACCATGCTCTAGGGTGGTGTTGATCTGATTGATTTTCTCTATTGTACAGATGATGACTGATGAGACCATCCTTCAGTGTATGATGTCCAATAATACTTTATCATGATCAGGGTCTTCCAGAACTACAGATGCATTATCTAGTATATAATTTTCATAATTATATGATTTGGGGACAAGACATAATGTGTGTTCAAAAGGGAACTCTTCCATTAGTCCCCTAAAACAGCAGCTTAGAGGTTCCAATTATTCATTTATATTGGAATATTCATCATTGGTTTACTTTATCAATAACTCTAAATACCATTTTATGTTTATGTAGGATATCTATTACTATAGGGAAAGATATAAAATAGTGATGATGATTTGGTATTCATCCCCATTATTCATAAAACATTCAAATAGTGAGAATGATAAGGAAAAAAGTTATTTTTATGGAGAAAGAAATATGATCCCTATACCAACCTGGCTAAATTTTTGATTTTCCAGCCTCATTATGAATGATAATTGGGAGGTTCCATGAAAATATATATCACATGTCTAGGGAGATTCATGAGAATATAAAACCTCTTCATCTAGAAGTTGGTGTCCCCTGGTGTACTTTCTAGGGTGGGAAGTTCCAGAAGGAATTTAACTTTTGACCACCTGTTCACTAACTTCTATGAAACAAACTAAATGTTATAATATTGAATAATAACCACCCATAATGACAAATTCACAATCAGAATATGATGTCCAAGGATGTACATGATAAGATCAATATGAGACACCAGGAAAACTTCATTTTTCCAGAAGTAATTCCTCAAATTTTTCACTATAAAGGTGTGTGTGAGGCAATTATTATCAACATAAAAATATTGGGTATCAATATAATGCATTTTTTAGATGAGGTATTAGAGGTTGTTCTCATTACATCTATCATTTTTCTGTAAAAGGAGAGCACTAGGTGATTACCCAATGGAGACCACATATATGTTGTTTTGATTTCCATCCAATAGTGGCCTTAGGACTGGTTGGTGAAGTAGGTACCACATGATACTCTCAAATGATTCTTGGAAGCCCTCATACAATCTATAGGAAATTCCCTTATTCATTAGATTGGTGAAGGGGAGATATTTTCTAAAAATTTGGTTATAAAATGCCAAATGTAAGTTAGGTGACCTTAGACCCCCCTCACCTCATTGAGATAATGAGGGGGTGACATTTCTATGATTGCACTTGAATTCATGGGATCAACCTCTATTAAATGGTGAAATAAAAAAAATCCAAGAATTTTCCCTAATGTTAACCTGAAAGTGCATTACAAAATATTCATCTACAGATTGTGTTGTCGAAACTTGTCAAAGACTATTTGATGGTCTATGAAGTGATCACATCACTTTTGGTATTTTACCACCAGGTCATTAATGTAACATTCAACTAGTTTACCTAGGAAGGTACTAAAGATATGATGCATGTAATGTTGATATATAATACCAGAATTCTTTAATCCAAAGGGCGTGAACTAATAGAAAAATTTCCCTTGAGGTTCCCTGATGTCTGTCAATTAATCATATATGAGCTCCATATTTATTTGGTTGAACCCTGAGTACCCATCCATGAAAGAAAGGGCTTGGAATCTAGTAGTGGAATTGAACAAGAGTTCTGTGATAAAAAATTGGAAATTTTCTTACGGAAAGTGTCGATTAAGGTCTCTAAAATTGATGTAGACCCTAATTTTCCAATTCTTTTTATTGATATGAGTGAACTTAGAAACCCATATTGGGAATTTCATATCCCAAAAAATTATATTTGACCAATTTTTCAAATTCTAACTCTACATTAGTAGCTTGAGTGGGGTGAATTCGGCTCGCCACCTTCTTGAAACCTCTATGGTCATTGGGTAATCCAAGATACTGTGTCACCACAACGATGTTCATTTTTGAGAATTTTTATATAATTCAAATTGAAAATATATCAATATTTCTTTTGAAATGTGATGTACATATCTTTCTACTCAAGAGGCCTGACATCACTAATTAATGTAGGCTGTATGTCTTCTTTTTCTCCCATATTTATCTACCTAAGCTCATAAATTGTGGTCGAGATGCCTTCTTCAAATGGAGGAGGGGAATTCCTAATGTCATCCTCTTCTTCTATCACATCTGAGTTCATGGAGGAATTTTTTTGTGGTTAATAATATGAGCGAATATCTGTCAATATTGTGATGGTAGAGGCTATGGGAAGAGATATTGTCAACCCCTTATGCAAGAGTAATTGTTGAGATATCCTAGAGATGATTGTTTTACTTTATTCTGTCTCAAGGGATAGAAGGATCCTAGACTTTGGGATCTAAATATATTTATTCAATCAGATTCATATGTATCACATAATCCCTATCGATAAAACTCTTGGGATTCATAGAGGAGGTCATAAATCCATTGAGGAATGGAACCTGCTTATTTTCATCTATTGTTGGTTGTTTTCCTTACCTTTTATAAACGTATGATTCAACATATATAGATTCAAAAGACTACAAGTAATCACTATCCCAATGTAGCACATCATATTTCCCATCAATGGGGTGTTTCAAGCATTGATGAAATGTTGAAGGTACCACCACATAACTATGAAGATAAGGCCTTCCGTGAAAGATATTATATGTTGTGTCTATATAGATAACCATAAAACTAACAATAAATGTGATATCCCCTAACAAAGCCTGGAGATTGATCTTTCCAAATGACTCGAAGTAAATTCATTCCACTCCAGGAAAAATCTTTTTTCCAATCACATTCATCACATTAATAGTAAATAATTACACAATTCACATGTTCTATAATATTTTCCAACCTCACCTACCTATAATCAATAATACTTTAGATGATGTATTTAAAGATGAAAAAACATTTTATGGTGTGACCCAACATCCTATGGAAAGGGAAGTAGTTATAGTGATCAATGAGGTTGACCTCATCAGGTTTACTAGGTTCCAGTTCCTTGAGTTGGTCAATTTCCATGGATGGGATGAAAGAAATGGGTAACTACAGATTTCAAAAGGATTATTATTTATTCGTCCATTCCTCAAATCCTAAGTGACCATAATCTATTTTTGATTCTATCCTAGGGTGATTGTTTTGATGCAGCCGGTTGATAGGATGTGTCGAGTGATTCAAGACCAACATAGGTTCCTAAATGAGATCTGTTTCTAGTTTGAATGTAATAATAGTAGTCTCTTCCAAGCCTTTTCCCCTATGCTAACGAAATGGGTTAGGAATTATCCTAGGTATATGGAATGGTATCTTCCAAACATTATTCTATTTCCTCAAAGTCGTGAAATCTACCTGGATATTTTATCAAGATCTGTGGTGTCTGCAGATTATCCGAATGATTTTTAGCATTGAGTTATAAAAAATTATTTTTCAAGAGAGGGATACTAAGGGAATGGGCTAAAAATTTCCATATAGATATAAATGTAAATTCCAATCATATGAAATTTCTTGTAATTTATTAGGTTAAATTTTTTCTTTTTCCATAAAATAAAGATGAACTGATAATAAAATTAAAGATAAAGGTCTTCCCATCATGAAATGAATCCCATTAGAAGGATAATGTACCAACAAGGTTGGCCCTATCAAAGTCTGTAAAAATCATCTAAGCTTGGTTACCTAATGTTGATCTCAAGGGCCCATCATTGGACCAAAGTGTGACATAATAAGAGTGAGACACTATTATGGATCTCCCATGGTTTAAAAGGTGGAGAATGTAGGATTTCTGAAATTGAGTGGGGGAACGGGGGATCAAAAAATTTGGGATATGGATTATAATCAGGCTACACAGGTGCACGTTTCCCTTTCATGGATTCCATTTGAGCAATTTGGGACTCGATGGAATTAACTAGTTTTAGAGGTAATGTTTTCTGAGCTACATACTATGTATAGGGACTGGATAGGTCTTGATGTGGTGGCCCCACTTTCATCTCCCAATAAATTCAAAATCCATGATAAGACTGAATACTCTCCCATGGGGGTGATGGGATATCGCCATAATAAAGGGAAGTCATGGTCATCATTGACTTTATCATTTATGTAGACTTCCTACTTGGATCCCAAGAAATAATGATGTTAAAATGCCTCTCTTATAGGTGGATTATATATTTCCTAACTGTTAGAGGAGGGATATTTATCTTAACCTGAAGAGAATACCTAGTTGTAATGTTTCTTCTAAGTACCTCCTCATTGTGTTGTCTGAATTTTTGTATCTCATCCTTATACAATGAGAACTACTACTATTTGGAAGGAATATTGAATCTTCTATGTGATGAGTGGGATATGACCACTTTAATAAATTTTCCATTAGATGTGTTCCACCATAGAGGTGGAAAATCAATATTCAGAGGTACCATGTTTTGGATTGTCCATAGGTTCGTCATGTGTGCAACCTCAATTGGTGCATCCAGATCACTTTCCTCTCCGGGTATATTTTCCATATTCCATCTATTTACATTTTTATCTTGATCCAAGTTATCTATTGTGTTGATTGTGAAAAAATTCACATTGTTATACCAGATAATGGTAGTAATCCCATTACTCTCAACGTAATTGGGTGACTTTTCAATGCTTTCATCATAGATATTTTTCCAACCCCAAGTCATGTAGGTACTTTTCAACTTACATCCCCTATAGGGTTTGATTTCCATCATTGTATGTTCCTCCTATCTCAACCTACGAATAGTGAACTTGAGGTAGTAGTTGACTATGATTTCCAAATAGGCCCAAAATAATATAGGTTTTTCCATTAGAGGGAGGAACAGATGGGATGTTGACTATCAATATTTTAATAACCTAGAGAATTCTGATTCCCTCCATGGTGGTGGTGATGATGAAAATGCCCCCATACTTATGGGATGGGTCCTATTCAGGAAAACAAATTGAATTATTTGATCCATTTATTGAGGGTCTATTAATTCTAGGCAAGGATTTGATGATTCATGGGGAATGAATTGAGATATAAATACCCCCAGTCTTATGGGATTGGGATGATCTTGAACCTCTATTGATTTCTGCAGCACCCACCAAAGGTACACTAAAATAAGAGATTACGATTGAGATATAAATGAATCTAGACTTGTGAGATGGGGATGATTTTTATGTTCCACTGATATTCCCAGAATCCTATCCATGATTGATGATCCAAGAGGTGGAGATGGTGGTAAACATTCCCCTAGCTTGATGAGATGGGTTCTTTCATATATGTATTATATGGAAGCTACTACTATGGTCCACTTTATTTGGTGTAGCTATTCCTGTGAATGATCTAGGTGTAATAACAACCCATTATGGGAGTCATTCTTTATAGAAAGTTTTTATGTTAACTATAACATCATCTTCCATGTTGGAAATTAATTCCCGTTGATTTGATGGTCCTAATTCAAATATATTTTGGTTTTACTCTCCCTCCATTCATGATTTCTTAGCATCATTAAAGAGGGGGAATTATAGTTTACTAAAAAACTAACTGATGTGTTTCATGGTCCCATAATTTCTCCATAAGATATAAAATTATAGAAAACCACATTTGACGATTTATTCTTTTTTAAGAGGGATGTGATGTGTAATTATCCACAGTATCATAATCCTTAGATACAAATGAATGATGAGGATTTGATAATTGGTTACTGAAGAGTTTTAATGTAATAGCAGAAAGAACATCGCATATTTCTATTGTGCTTTTTAGGTATTTGGTTTTCATCCATTGAGATAGATGCCTAATCCAGTTGAAAATAGAGTATATTGAGAGTATGAATGTGAACCTCATATCCTGGATATGGTAAGAATCTATCCTTCAATCACAAATTATTTTCCAACATACTTTGGCATTGGTAAAGCATGAACTCATATTTTAGCTAATCCGGGATCACATAGTTATAAGTGGAGAGGGGATAGAATATGGCTGGGAAGTTTTTTTGGTGATCTCTCTCTCTATATATGTAAATTTCATATTTATATTCATCAAAATTACATGCCTCCACTTGGTCATACCAAAAAAGTTTCTTCTCATGGTCACTTGTTGGCTGTTGTTTAAGGTTGCTAGAATCTAGTGTAGAACTATATATGGTTGACCCTGGTGTTTCAATAACCTATATATATAATGGATTATAAGATTTGAGTGCCTCTCTATGTAGAGGTGTGTGGAAAATGGGTTTATTTCCATATCTGAGGGAGATATCATCAAGGGAAGGTTGGCCACAAGGGATTTTAGGAGTAGAGTCCATTTAATACATCCCCAAACTACCATGATGAATACTATCACGATAATTATTATATAATTCTTCAATTTAAGAGTCTACAATCCTTTGGGTGTTGAGAATCTGTCTCGAAGAGCCTCAAGGATAGAAACATTTAGTAGGCTAGGGACATGGGCATCATTTTGCATCATGGAAAGAATATGCTGACCTACCATTTGTAGTTTTGTTTGGATATAAACCTATTTTATGAAGGCTTTTAGAAGATATTAATAAATGTATCATTTTTAGGGATTTTATCCCTCTTCTGACAAGTTGTTTGAGTATACCAATGATATTCTTCATTGATGGAAGGAACATGATTCCTGTAAAGTGCCTAAAATGATGCATGAGATGTCATACCCTCATCTTATTAGGTTACATCAAAATATATCCCCAAAATCATATCAATAATAACATCATGTTTAAGTGTATCACCCAACTATGTAATCAAATAAACTATAATATCTAAAATTCAGAAAATTACAATTTTTATTGAAGGAAATTTGAATTTTTGTTGTGTGGGGTTTAGATATGCCTAGAAATATCTCATTTACAAATTTCTATTCCTTCCTATCCCTTTCTATTTCCTAAAAAAAGTAATGAAAAACCAAAAAAAAATATTTGATACCACTTTGTAACGTTCTGAACCTGGATTCCATTGAAATGTGGCTTGAGTCTGGTTGGGCACATGGACTCAAGATAATCTCCTCGATTATAAAAGGCTACCTACTAATAGCGAGGGCCCATGGTGTGTTTGTGGGAAGAACATTCCCTCATTACCAGAGTGTAACATAGTATAATATCAATAACATACAATCAAAATCATAAGTAGTAAATCAACCAAACCAATGATAAATGCAGAATAAAAGACTATATAAACAATTCTAGAAGTAATATCTTATGCATTTGATAATGGTACATGCCATGTATCTACCAAAAAACCAAAACAAGTATATATGGTAAGTATACAATACTTGTAACAAGATAAGAAAAAATACAAAAATCTTTCCCATCTAGAATCATGAACCCCAACTCAGTCTTTTACTCCCATTCTCATAAGTATCGAATCAGAATCTTGTAGCATGGGGCATTCATTTATCCATACATGCATCCATAAAGTCTTTTGGGGTACCCATGACTGACCTGAACATGGTGTGAGTTACAATACCAGTAGGAAATCACCAAATGGTATAATTCCATCAAGTCAGGGAATAAATAATAATAAAAGTGTGAATGAAATAATGAAATATGCAATGAAATTACTGAAATTAAACAACCTATAAGGTACATGTTCCCATGGACCCCATCCTCTGCTACCTTCTTCAGCCTCAAAATAATATTATCTTAATAAATAGTCAACCATACCTCATTTTATAATCAAGATCATTTAATCAAATAATATATTTTAATTAAAATATCATAGGACCTAGCACAAAGCCCAACATCCCCCATAACAATCATAAATAATGTGTAGGTCAAGACTAGATCAAAACCTGTAATTTGGCTTGGAAGTCCTGTGATATAAATCATTTCATTAATTAATCATTTCAGTACCTGATCCCATTCTTGTAATTACATATTTGGAATCCAAGTTTCATTCTAGTAATATCATGGAAAAAGAACCTTACAAATCATCCTAGGCATTTTTTATGGGAATGATGGTATCACCTTAGGTGTCCTATAACATCATTTCCACTTGATTCATTTACAAATAGTCCACTAAGGGAGCCAATGTGTCATCCATGGAATATATGATCAACTGCACTCTGAGGCTATCCTGGAAATCTATAAGGAATCCAATTATCACTCTGTCATATAATATTAATCCCCCTCAAGTTCATCCTTTGCAATTTGTATAAGGATCACAAGTGTCACTCAGGTGTAAGAACGGTTCTAGAAATATAATTCCATCCATGTAATTCATATAATAACCCATATATCTCCCAATGAATATATAACATTCAAACAATATCACCTAAATATGTTGAGGTCATCACCAAGAAAATTTAATTTAAACCTGACCTTAGAAAGTGGATAAAGGAATGAGATATTATTATAAGGCACATATTCTTAATGAAATCACATGGTAATTTCAATATTAAGAGAAACTCAAGCATAAATAAGGAATTACATGGAATGATCCTAGTGTCATGTTACTCCATCCCCAACCTCTAAACAATTCAACTAAAAATTTCTATTGTAATTAAATCATATATTGACATCCCATAGAAAAGGAAAATGTCACACCTCAAGGGTGGCCCAATTAAAAATTTACCCACGGTTATCCATTTAAATATATAACAAACCCAAGGGGTGGTTCTAATTCAAGTTCCATAACCATTAATCAATCATCAATGGGTCTCATTAACTACATAGGTCATGCCTATCCATTTAAAATGAGGATTCAACTCCATTTAAACGGAACTTATTTGATAATTAGGCGTAAGACACAAAAAATTATACATAAACACATTAATATTTATGGGGAAGAACTAGACCACAAACCATTGGTCCATAGTGGAGTGTTCATCTAGTATTAGTTCTTGATTCGAATTTGATTGGGGGAAAAATGATTAATGGACAAAGACCCTGAAAAATAATGCATATTATCTTGAAGTTATATAGAGTAGTTTATACCATGAATAACAAGGAACAAAATAAAATGAATTGAGTACTCACTATTATAAACCCAATAATATTGATGACGGTTGATTCTAATATTAGATAGAGGAATGGTTTAAGGGCTAAATATGGCATTCAAAGGAAGCTTCTCACATAGGTTCTTTTAATAGAGGAATAATGTGGAAAAATAAATATGTCATGATATTTAATTAGGGTACTATGTTGAATTCACAAAAAATACTAGGCCTCATTGTTTGGTCACACGATTGGAAAAATTTTATGCCAACCATGAACCAACTACAAGAAGAAGGGGAAATCACATGGTTTCCATGAATAGTTTAACAAACCGTGTGCAAACTACGTCTTAGCCCACTTTCAAAAACTACGGAGGGTTTCGTATGTGTGTGCACCTCAAATCGTGTGGTTTTTAGAACTATGTGGTTTCTTCCTAAACTCTTCCCAAGTCTCACATGGTCAGTAATAACCTTGTGAACTACCCTTTAAGGCATATAATAACCATGTGGATAGACTTTGTATCCCCAATATTTGGGTTCTGAGCTCCGTGCAAGCCCCTAACTCCTCTGATACCTTCATCACCACAACATGCATTCAAATTTGTCCATAAACAATCATTTAAACTTTAAATTGATAGAAGATAAATGATTCCATGCCTTCAAAAAGTATTGTGTTCTTATATATTGTATCCTCAATCCACTAATCTTGAGTTAATATTAGTGATAACACCTTGATCATCATAATTATTTTTTATAATGTACATGGTATAAATAACAGGATATTATAAGGGTCTCTTTAATAAAACACACATTTATTTCTTTAAAACTAATTTAAATTTTATTACATAGATGAAAGCCAACTATCATCATGCAAGCCCTCTACTATGATTTTATGATCTAACTAAAATATAATGTTTGGGAACTAAGAGATAATTTTTTATTTACTCTCAATCCAAACACCTTCATCTAAACATCCAATCACATAATCTACGGTTTTGTCTCTTAAGGTTCTAATCTATATAGGAATCAAACACTCAAGTTTTACTATTTTAAACATTTCAATATATAAGCCTTTATATTTTTTTCCATATTATAATTATTTTTATAGTTTATAGGAGAACAAAATTTTAAATTATTAAATGAATTTTAATAAGCCTAAAAACAAGTTTTGTTATAATTAAAATGATCACTTTCATGAAATATCACGTGATAAAATTATATAACTATACTCATATTTTATTAAAGTGTGGTTAATTTCTATATATGAAACATGAATCATGGTTATTTTACTAAAATATAAAGATAATTTTCATTCCCTTATTTTGTTTTTGAGTATGTGGCATATGTTTTGAACTAAAATTTCATTTTAAGTCTACCTATATTCATTTTAATAGTTTTTCATTTATCTTAACCAATTAACAATTGAATTCATAGGTCATATCCAATTTTCACTCAAAAAAATTTATTTCTTATCTTAATTAGTTTAGTATACCCATATGTATATCTTAACATTTTCATTTATATTACTTCTTTTTGTTCAAGGCATCCCATCAAAGGCTAATAATCACTATTATATATAATAGTTGGTCCAAAAGTAGTCCCACAGAATTAACCCTTCAATTTAAATGAAATTTTACTATAAAAAAGAAACCATAATCCTTCTCCCATACTATCCATATAGTATAATGCAATGATATAAATTTACATTAACATATCCGCCACATTATTGGAATATTCATGAATATTAAATGAATAAATTTTGAAATAATGTGGGAAACCAATCTAATGAACATAAGATTACTATAAAATACCTTAGTAAAATGACACACCATATATTCTTTATTATCTACCCCTATTTTAAATAAAATAATTTATAATGTTGATCTCTATAAATAAAATTAAAATGATAAGAAAATTAACTAAATAAATAGTATATATTGAAAACCTTCTTGATCCAAGTGAAATAAAAAAATACAAAAGTGAAAGGAAATCACCACATCATGATGTTTGTAAATATTTTAGCACTATATAATCTTCCCACTCATTTAGAAACAAATAACTGTACTAATTCTAATATGTTGATCATTGAAAATCCTAGTATTATTTGAAATTTATAGAAAAAAAATAGTTAATAATTATTTACTTGAAATTTTTATTGTATTCCAAAATACCATTTGTGTGATGCTAATTTTTATATATAATATGATATCTTTCATATATTTACAAATATAATAATTATAACCAATGTTATTAATTTGTTTTGTACAATATTTAAACATTGAAAAAATATGTAGTTTTCATTTATGCTTGTTTTTATGGTGAAATATTATTATATATACTGTAATACTTATCAAGTTATAGAAATATATTGTTTTCTTATGCACATTGTTCATCCTCATATCATGGTTTTGATGATAAATAAACACCACTACATCATAAAAAATTTATTTTTAAAACATGAAAAAAATATAATTTAATGTTTATTTGTAAAATGTTTAATGTAGTGTATTAGAAATTCATAATGGACATCTTATGTGGTTGATATATTGGATATAAAATAATTTAATAAAAAAAATATTTATTTGGAGTATCCAAACTGATCATAACTATCATCAAGTGATTGATAAAAATAAAAAAAATTAATTGAAAAAATATAAATATATTTTATATTATTATAGTGCAACAACATGACTCAAAATTTTATGTATTAAGAAGAAGATATGAAATGTTATTTTATGTTCAAAATAAGTGGATAATTGGTGTGTTCTTATTAAAATTTCATATTATTTTATTGATTTTTTCTTCTTTAGAAGAGACATGAGAACTGAAAAGTCCAAAAAAATTCAAAATAATTCCCTTTACATTTGTGTAATATAAATTCTTATAGAAAATATAAATAGTATTGAACTATAATTAACATAGTATAATAATTATTGGAAAAATATATTATGTAAATGTTCCTCATGTAAGCCTTCACTGTAAGAGCTCATAATTATCTATAACATTACATTTTAATTTTTATAGAAATATAGGTGACTAGGGGTTTTGGAGGAATATTTTTTGGAGATGGATTTATTTTATGTGACATTTCAGATGTAAGATGTTTATCATGGTGTGGTTACTTCACAATAAGAAAAATCATAATTTATATCTTTTTATTATCAATTGTTTCATAAAGGTGACACTAATTAAAAAAACTATAACTTTATGTAATTTATCCCTACATTATTAGTGGTGGTCAAATATAATCATCATGTAGTGAATATTAGCATTGTTTTTTATAAAATTAGAAGTAATAATTCAGTACCTGATGGTTTTGAAATAACATTCACTATTTAAAACCTAATTTTTAAAGGCCTCCCCCTTTCCTCATTCTTTATATGTCACAAAATCCTTGTATCTAAATTATTTTCTCCTTGGTTGTGTGCACCCATCTCTTCTCCTCCTTCATCCCATGTGAAAACCTCACTTCCTATTCCATTCTTAATCCTACGCACAAACCTCTACTTATCCTACCTAACCTCCCATTACTCATTTTTATAGTGCCTTCTCATTCTAGTTAAATATTTAATTTTTGGTTATCTAACTTGTAAACATAATTACTCTTCTTTTCCAATTAGTTTCATGTTTCTGTTATTTTCTCAGAATTTATAAACCTATCAACTCTATATTTTTATTTTTTATTTTAATGACCTCTATGAACATATTCCCCTTCACATAAACCAATATTATTTTTATATTTTTTTATTTTTTATTTACTAATTTTATCACCTGAAGAATATGATACCTATTTTAATTAAAATAAGTATTATTTTTAATGTAATGTATCATAAGTTACAAAAACTAAAATAAACTATGGTATATTTTAGAATTCTAGATAAACACAAATACATAAATGAGAAAATTATGATTAGAGTAAAACCTCTTATAAATAAAAAGGTATTAAAAATAATTTATTTTACATATTAGTATTTTTTAAAATAATGAATTTAAAAATTAAAATTATAATTAATTAAATAATTTTACTTGTTATATATGATTAAAATAATTTTTTGTTAATGGATTATTTTTTAAAGAATTTTATTTTTCTATATATATTTTTCATAAATGACTAAATTGATCACTTTTAATGGATTATTGTGATTAGAATTTTTAATGTAAAAACTAATATATTAACATATATTTTATTATAAATTTATAATAAATATTATTATGAACAATTAATGATTAAACATTCTTTTTTCCTTCAAAAAAAATTATTTCTATTATATTATATATTTTCATTTACAATTTAAATTGAAAAAATTACAATTTTAATTTGATTTCGAGAAATATTTTTTATAATTATCATGTTGATATTATCATTGGGTCACTTCTTTGAATTTTTTCTGAGGAATATTATTTTTTATTAAAAATTAAAAAATCATAGTTTTTACAAACACTATGATTTTTAGGACATCATTCCAAATTTAATAATTATAAAAAAGTTTATCAAAAAATATTTCAACAAAAAATTTATTTAAGAAGTAAAAAATTAATTTAAAATTATTAATTTGAATTTGATAACTTATTTGTAACATACCAAAACTGAAATTACTTTTTATCCAAATAAAAACTATTTTTGGTTCCTGATATTTAATGGAGTAGTTGAAAGGTTACAACCGGCTTTGAATTTATTTAAATTAAAAGTAACCCTAATTTGTTTAATAGAAATCCAACAAATTTGGTGGTAATTAATTCCACTCAAGATTAGATGGATTAAATGAAAAAATAATTATTACTTATTATAAAAAAATACCCCCTCATGTATAAATACGCCCAAATTCTACAATTACTCTCTACTAAAATCACATTGAGAATGAATTATCTATAATATCTTAAAAATTAGTATCTCAAAATAGTCTCAAAAGTTTTTGGGTGTTACTCTCATGCATTAAGAAGCTACTTTTTAAGGATTTCCAAACATGATGAAATAAAATAGTGTATATGGTAATGGTTCTTTCTCTCAATTTCAATTCTTTGATACTTTTTTATTATTATGAAGCAAATTCATTTTGTTTGGTTTAAGTAATTATTTATTAAATTATTATATCTTAAAATATTTTATTATTACTAGGAGTTTCATTTTAATTTAATTTTTCCCTATTCCTTTTAATTCAATAAATACATTACATATATCATAAGAGTTGTTGGAAAATTAATTTACTTTCATTATGTTTGGAAATTTATTCAAGAAATTTATACTTATATGTTTGTTTATTCCACAATATGATTATTTATTATTATAATAATTTCTTCTTCGGTTTAAAAGTCTTCTTGACATTTTAACTTCTTTTAGTTTATAATTCAACCAAGTAGTTTCCTATATATAGACATCACATTATCTATTGGTTATGGATAATAATATTTCTCTGCCAAATCTATATTCTTTTTATTATTTCCCTAATATTATTATCTATAAATAAAACATTGATTAATGAAATATTATATTATCTTTGACTTTGATTACAATAGTTTTGAAAATGAATTTTTTAAAATTTTCCTCCAAAATCATCTTTGATTTTCATTACCAATGTGTGAATAAAAAATTAATGTCTTCTATGTGAAATAATTTTCATACAATCATGGACATTATTAATAGTTAGTATTTCTTTACATGTTTACATATTTTTTCAAACTAAATCATACTCCATTTGTTAAATGATTTTTTTTCTAAAAATAAAAGACTATATTTTATAAGAATAAATAAAAAGATTTTATTCCACTTTTCTATATTTTTATATTTTATAGTACATTTCTTATTTCTAACTTCACTTATTTTCAAGGATTAAATATTTCAATTTATTTTGATATTATGGTTTTCAACATGCTCTTTTCACCCCATGAAATGGAATTTATGAAAGTGACTTTGATGTTTTTTTAAAACCACATTCCAATGTTTTTTAAATATTCATTTTTAAATTTAATGTATAATATCATCAAAAACACTAAAGGATATTTCTTATTTGGAGTTATGTTTCTTGTATCACTCTCTAAATGATATTACTAATTCATAGGTCATACCTGACCTTGTTCTTAAGGGTTATGTTCTTTATCATTCTTCATCTCTCTCTTGACTATAATTTTCTCCTTCATTTCCATTGATTTGTTCAATAACACTTCCAATATTTTCATATTTTGTTTTATAGTATTAACTTAACCATATATAAATTACCCTTTATGGTATATGTTTTAATGGTTGTTTATATGAATTTTGTTTCATTTATTTATTGGGAAAATATTAGTAATCCTTATATTTATTATTTCTATGAATACGTTTATTGATTTCTATGGAATGTTTTTTAAATATTGTATTGTATACTCATTCATTGATATGATTCTTTAAATGGATTTAATTTGGGATTGGTGGGGTTGAAAATTAAATATTTCATTGATAAATACATAGGTATCATAAGATGGACCAGTATTAGTAATTTGGTTTATTACCGATCATTTTAATTATAATTTCATAGAGTGAGGCCTTGACATTATGTAAGATTTCTTGGTAACATGCCTTAATGGTAAGATTAAAATAACTATAGTTTTCCATTCCATCTCTATGAAATCAATTAATTTTAACCTTTTGAGTAAATATATTATTCTTTTCTTTAGAGATATTATATACGCATGTTACATGTTCTATAACATTATTTTAATATTATTTATTGATTCTATAATATTCATGCCCTGTTCTTTCCATGAGAGTTTATATTATATGGTACCCCTTAATAAGAATTTAAACTCACCCTTATTAGGATATCCTTTTACATAGGTTACAAATATTATTAGTAAATACGAATCATCTTGATAGATATCATGTGTAGAGAATTTAATTGGATTTTAAAAATGCTAATTGTAAATTAAGGAATCCTTGGTTTATTAGGGAAATGGTAATTGTGTGGGAAATAAATGTGTATTATTAGTTAATGTTTTTCCTAATAGATTCCACTCTAAACCTAAAAGGACATGGGTTTATAAGTGACTCAATATTTGTAATTAACACTGTTATTATGGATGTTTATGTTGGTTTCATTTCAATTGGTTTTAAAGATAATATATAAAGAATATGTTATTAGCATTGAATCGATGAGTGCGGTTCAAGTACATCACAGTTGGTATAAAAAAGGTGTTATATAACATTATTGGTTATTATGTTATCAAATGAGGATATTTCTAATGTAGTGGATATCATCCTTTATTAATATGATTATGTATTATTATAGTTTAAAGGAAAATTTACACATTCAAGGTCTTATGTGATTGAATTTTAAGGGGAATAATGATATTTTTGGGATATGTTTACTGGGTTTTAAGAATAATACATTATTAAAGTATATATATCAAATAGTTTTGGTATTTTATTTAATGTCTTGTAAATTCCTGTTAGTTTTAGAAAATATTAATATCATTTTTAGGGAAATTAAAATTATGAGGACATAATTTTTTAAGGGGGTAAAGTGTAACACCCCAAGATTACTGAACCTATTTTTTCATTAAATAAATTCTATGTTTAATTACTTGTATCATAATTAAAATTGAACTAAAATGAATTTTGGTATATTTTTTAATGCATGAGAAACATTAACATATCATAAGAAACTTATAATAAAGGTGCAATTTCAAGTAAATAAAAATATAGTCAAATTGATTTATTTTATATCTTATAATTTTTATTTTATAAAATAATTTTTTTCTAATAAAATTGAATTAAATATATTTTATGGTTTTATGTGATAAAAAATATTTAGTTTTAAAAAGGTTTATTTTTTAAAGAATTATATTAATATGTAGTTTATATATTTTTATCAGAATAAATTAAATTGAAAACTTTTAAAGGAGTATTATAATTAAATATTTAAATTTATAATATAATATATTATCTCTTATTTGATTATAAATTTACATGTAATATAATTATGAATAGTTAAATTTAAAAATTTATATTCTTTACTAATTTTTAAATAAATTATATATTTTCATTTGAAAGTTAAATTCATAAATTTTATAATTTTATTTTGAAAAAAAAATTATTTTTTGAATAATCCCATCAAAATTATCATAGGGTCATTTTTTATTGCATCTAAGATCCGGATGCCACTGAATTGGTGCCACGTACCCTGGTTTCCACATGGCCTCAAGTGAATTTCCCCAAATGCCAGAGGCTACCGACTAGCATCGAGGTCCTAGGGTGTGATAGTGGGGAAACTATTCCCTCATTGGACAAGTGTAACACAATGGAGTTGATAGTAATACAATAGCTAAATAAGTAAACAACATACCACTGAAGAGAACAATAAAAGACTGATATTAGAAGTACCAAATTATCAATCCATACAAAAGATGATACAAAACATTATATTCTAATAAAATAGACAAAATAGGTACACTGCAGTAGTCCACAATATATGTTCCAAAAGAAAAAAAAAAGAAACAAAGGAAGATAAGAAGAATCACAAGGCTTGTCTCAGTCCCATGCTCTCCTGCTTATAAGAAGCACATGAAGTACCTATAGCATGGCGCTTCCCTGATCAACACTTGTAATCATATAATCTGTTTGGGCTGAAAATCATGTCCTAAATAAGGTGTGAGACTAAATACCAGTATGTAATCACCCAAAGACTATTCTAATATATTATTGAATATATATAACTAGCAATGTACAATAGTGAAAGTAGTAAACTAGGGGTACTCAAAGGCACACACAACCGATGTCTTGGAAAATAGGTAAACAAGTATAATTGAAGACCAAATCCAATATTGTGCTTTGGATTAGTAGAAGCATCATAGGTCATCCATTTCATTATTCAAGTTCCTAGAATTATAAGAAGGTATTGAGGTCGGGACAAGGCCCAATGACCCTCGGTATAAAGGTAATCATCAAATAATGACATAATAGCCTTTTAATCATTTGACCATTTTCCAATATAGCCCGGCCTGGGTATCCCTCAATGGATCCTAGGTTCACTCAACATTTTAAAATAAGAATCACTGAGCTCGAACATCCTATATGTGGCTTGTTAATGGCCTTTACATAATAAACCCTTTGAGCGTGTCCATTATTTTCAAACTGAGACAATTATTCACCCAATGTATATAAGATGAAATTAGTCATAGGAGCCCGACCTTGTCTTTTTTCTGAGACTATGGCTCGCCCATTACTAATCACCTCTTCTTAATCATTTCATACAAGAATCCACATGTAAATTGAACTATTACATGGCTTTAATCCTATTAACTCATGTGGGAACATAACATATAACAAGAACCACATTTGAATTAATCTATCACATGGTATAACAATAATAAATCACATGGGCACAATTTATAAACAAAGAAACACATGGGAATTAAACTATAAAATGGATTTAATCATAAATTGCTCATATGGGAACAATTTACATAACAATCGTATTAAGTAATATAAACCATTACATGGCCTTACGAAAACCTACCTTATGTGGGCAAGTTCACAATTCATGCAAAAAATTCCAAACATGCATAAAAAGGCATTGGAATAACATGGAGAAAATTGGAAATCCCAAATCCCAAAATGTTAATCAATTCAATCAGAATTTATCACGAATGTAATTCCATTAAAAATTTAATCCATACTTGATAATCCCATAAGGGAATCAAGGAATTCCTCATAGGGAAACATGATAATTTATCATGACTGTAATTCCATTAAAAATGTGATTCACATCGCTTTGGGGAGGTTGTAGTCCACACGTACACATAAAAGATGTAATCATTTTTCAATGTACTAAAATTTATGAAAATTGTTGATATATTATATTTTTTGAATGATAAATATGTCATGAAAATAATATAAAATAATTAATTACATCTTTATAACAAGTCTTGAGAGGTGGTGATAAAAAATTACATTGGCTCGTGAGGTGATAGTCCACTATACACACGAACAATGATTTATTTTTCCATTTTATAGAGAAAGATATAAATATACGTTATTACATTAAAATTAAAACATAAAAAGATTTGGAAGGTATTTTTTCACCATGATTTAATAATATGTTGATATGGTAGAAAAATAAATAAACTATAATTCTTGGTTAAGAACTATACCTCATCTTCAGACAAACTCCTTTACTTTATAACTTAAGACCTATAATGTTGGTGTTATGTCAACAATAAGAAATCTATAATGTGGGTGTTGATCTTAGGAAGGTATTTGGGTTGGTATTGGTTGAACCAAAATGATTTTTAAGTGTTATAAAAATATGAAAGGGTGTTCCCTTTTATAAGATAGTGGAGGAGCACTCAATTTTTTTTCAATGTCTGGAATTAATATATATTATTTTTCAAGTTAAAATGGATAAAAATAAAAAATCTATTAATATAATATGATATATTTTAGAAAAAAGTTCATCCAAAATAATTTATACAAGTATAGATTATATTTTTTTTCATTTATATTTTTGTCTCAACCCTTTGTTAACCCTTTTGACAATTACTATATTATTAAATATTTTACTCATTATAATAATGAAAGTTACTATAAAGAGGATATTGAAACATAAATGGACCAAGTTTTATATTATAAAACATAACTATATCACGTTTATGAATAAATTGGTTTTAGCACTTTAAATAATTTAATAAAATATTATTTATTATAAAATAAAACTATTTCCAAATTAGGAATAATTAAATTAATTTTAATTTTAGAAATGCATGATAATAATGAAATTAATATATACATTATTAAAAAAAATAAAATATGATACATTTATCTTTAAAAATATTTTAAAAAAATAAACAATTCAAATCATTTTAATTTTAATATTTTTAATATCATTTATATTTATTTTATATTAATTTCATAAATAATATATCAGTGTTGTGTATGTATTTAATATAATTAATCAATAACTAAATATTAAAAATATATTACCATTTTAAATAAAAATAATTTATATTTTAACTTCATATTTATAACATATCATAGCTTCTTTTTAAACTAATGTAAAAATTTAAAGATAATAAAACACAGAGAAAGATATTTTTTAATTTTCTATAAATAAAATATTATAGAAGAAAAAATATTGGTAATATAGAAAAAAGTTTTATAAATTTTCTATTTTGTATGATTATTAAAAAACTATAATCATATAATAAAATTTTAGAATTTCTTATGGTTACTTTATAGTCTGTATCACATTAATTTTATGCTTAATTAACATATTTTACCTTTTCTGTTGTAACAAAATTTATTATGATTTCTATTCATAATGAATTAAAATAACAAGGGCATATTTAAAAAAACATAAATCCTAATTCAAAATATTGAGTTTGTTTTTTATTCAATTTATATAATTCATAGAATATAATTTAATATTAAAACACATAAGGCAATAAAAAATGTTTTTCCAAAAAAATTACTTTTTAAAAATAAATGTGTTTTTATACCAAAATCAAGTTTAAAATTATTTAAATAGACAATAATTGGATTAATTTTTATAAAAGTAAACTATTAAAATTTCATAACTAATCAAAAATAAAATATGACTTGCTATGTACTTATAAAAAATAGTTTTCAATTAAAATCACCCTTTTCACCGTTAGTTAAAAAAATTCTAAAAAAATCATAATATTTTAATATAAGATAATTTTGATATGATTATTTCAAATATTATATAATTTTTATTAAATAATATATATATAAAAGTGTTAAAAATTACTTATAATATTTTCTCTCAAAAATTGAATGCAAATAATTTTTTAAGAAAACAAGTTTTTGGAAAATAAAATGAATTTACAGAAAAATGATTGCTTATTTTCTAAGAATTTGTAAATAAAATCTTTTAGACTATATCCATTATAATACAGTTCATCTTATTCAGACCCTTCAATTTAGCATCTTGGTTGTTATTCTAATATTTAAATAATAATATTTGGTGATTCATTTAAGCTCAGTTTTATGTGTCAAACATGATATTAAACAAAATGTACTTTTAATATTTTAAGGTTTCAAATCCTCCCTAGATTTAAATAAATTATTCCTCACAATTTTGTTGGAGTAATTATTCCTTTGGTATTTTGATCAAGGTGTTAATGTAGTTAGGTTTACAATCATCACGTTAGATGGGGTTCGGTGGCCCTGGAACAAGTTGCAGATCGTTGATAAGGATTGAATCAATGGAAACTATGCTCTAGCTTCATGTTCCATTTCTATTTTCTCATTTATACAGGTTTAGTGGTTTCAAGGAGGCATTTATATGTGTTTTTAAAGTGTTCAAAGGCATTTCGGTAGGTTTTTCCTATGTAGGATTTGTCCAGTGGTGTGGTGATGATAATGGGGGTGATTGGTGGTAATGCACAAGGACTGAGGATTTGTGATTTTTATTTCATCCAAAATTTGAATTTGTATTTTGTTTGTTTGTTTTACTAGTTTTTAAATCATTTATTTTATCTTTTTTTTGATTGTGGTGATGTTGTAGTGGAATTTAGTTTTTGGATGTTGGTATCTAAATCTTATTCGGTATTTTTTTTGTATGAGGTGATTTTTGTGAGGTTTCTCAAATACACTATAAAATTGATTTTCCTTGAAAATAAAAATAATGACATGTAAAATAGTTGAATTTCCAAATTTTATAAATTTCAACCAAAATCTCATATTTTTCTCCAAAGGATTTTTATTTAAGATGAATTTTTATATGCATGAATCCCTAAAATGAACATCCATATTATCATGAAATGTAAACTCCCAGATTTTCCATCTAATTTTTTTTAATTATATTGAATTTTATGAGTTCGTGAAAATTTACAGGGCGTGATTCCAAGGTCCGGTGTGCCAGGAATTAATTTCTATACTTTTTTAAGGTACGTCCAAAAAATGCATAACTGGGTTTTTCTAACTTTTGAACCGGTTCTCGGGATAAAAATACGAGGGAACCATTGAATCTGCGGTGTTGGAATTCACTTATGGGAGACTTTACTCTGACCGCAGTACGTCCCGAGAAGAAGTTATGTTTTGTGACTTTGAAATGAAATAAAATAAAATAATTTTATCATTTTATTTTTATTCTATTCCACCAATGAAAAAGTAGATTGTGGGACCCGCAGTGAGTCAGGCTAATGAATGGATTGACTTGAAAAATCCTAAGTCACGATGCCATTGGTGAATTATGAAGCTTACTAATTTATGACCCCCATTAACTACATATGTCGTTACTTACGTTCCCCATCTCTTATAAATAAAGAGCTTTGGGGAGGGGTATCAGACAAGCTACACCAATCAACGATGTTCTATTGGAGTGTCATAACACCGACCCCTTAGAGGATAGAGCTGATCCCATCCAGAGGTGACGTACGACACCGAAACTCTGAACTGGAGTTCGAACTTCGAGCGGCAGCAAGGGTGGATTGTTGTGGGGATGGTGAACACCTTGCGTCGTCCCAAAGTAGGGCCTACCGGTCGCGCACTGGTGGCCTGCTTTGTGTTTTCCCAATTTTATGTTGGAAAAAACCCAAAGTAGGTCCTACCGTAGTGATGAACACAATTCTAGGAAGACGCATGTGTAGACGGCTTAGGAAAGAGGGCCAATGGTGCGTGACAGGTCACCCAGAGTACACCCTGTAACCAGCACCAGCATCGATGGTGGCTCACTATGACGCAACGTCGGCATGAGGCGGCACCGTCTACGTGTAAGGTGGAAGACAGGCCGCCGGCTTGGGAGACGACGAAGCAAAGAAAGGGTGTGCCCCCGATAGTGCACCCATGTGGTAGTAGGGTCACGTCCTGCGATGGATGCATCAGGAGAAAAGGCCACAAGTTCAACCAGTAGCGAGTGCATGGGGCGCGTGCCAGCAGTGTGACCAACAGTAGAGCCGTGGCCCGTCGGCAGCAACGCGGTGGACCCGAGGCGCCATGTTGGGTCAACCCCCAAGGTTGAACCACTAACATGGGCCCAAACCATGTCAGCCCTACCTAGAATCATTACATTTGAGAGTCCCATGCGGCCCACGTCGCCAGCTGGAGATCACCTCCAGCTCGGCTCAGCGGACCAACCTGCCGTCCAGTGGGCCGACCCCTGGACCGGCGGGCTGACCCGTGGCCCAACGACCAGAATTGCGGCCCAGCCGGGTCAGACCGGGACTAGAAGGTTGGGTTGACACAGGTCGAGTCAGAACTGATTTGGGTCGGGTCAACCCAGGTCGATCCGGGTCGGCCCATGCCGAACCAGGTTGGGCCGGTCCGATCGAGGCGGATCGGACTCTGACCGAGTACCAACTTGTTACACATAACATTACATAACATCAAAACTAAACGTCCGTTTGACGAACTATCTACTACGTGAGGATCCTTAGGATGAGGTATTACTTTTCAGATACACCACTTGAGTTTTTTGGAATGTTGTGGTATGGACGGGTTGGATCAATTATGAATTTAACCAGTCTCTCGGCACTAAAATGATCGTATCTTGTAGATCGTGAATCTGATTTGTGAGTTATTTGTAGCTTTGGGAAACTTCTGAGGAGATAGATATTTTATCATTCCTTGTGGTGAATTTTATGGATATCAAGATGTGGAGAGTTGATTGAAGTGCGGTTCTCCCAAAAGCACTATGTAAGGAACCCTACGACTGGCTGATACCTGACAACTGTTGACTTTTCAACTCGGAGTGACTCGACGGCCACAGTACGCGATGGGGAGGATTACCTCAGCTAGCCATAGTTGGGAGTGGCCATGGTATGCGATGGGGGATGATTACCTCAACAAGACATATTGGGGGAGGGAGGGTCTGTGTGACTTGGCAGACAAACGATATGCGATGGGGAGGAGTACCTCAGCAGTTCAAGGTTAGTGGAGAGTGGCTCGGAGTGACTCGACATGCCCAATGTACTTAATATGGGAGGAGTTATCTCATATCTGAGGAGTTCATTGATGTGATAACCCATCTACCCTTGACCTTATTTTATACCTTATGTGAGCTAACTTGTGTTCTGTACTTTTTCATCATTCTTTGTGGTTTTTCCTTTGTGGAACTCAAGTAGATCTATGGGGGTCTTAGGGTCCCTACTGAGAATCATTATACTCACCCCTGCACAGGCTTCGCCGACTCCTTGTTGTGTGTAGTGTAGATGACGTACAATGTTGATCGAGGATGAGGGAGCTAGGACTGGAAGATGCTTGGAGCTAGACCGTTTTGCAATGACGTGATGTAGGGACTACTGATCGTGAGTTGTACCTACCCTTTAGGTTGGATCCGTGGTGGATGATCCAAGATCTTCCTTCCACTTTTTAGATGTTTTTTATTTTTTCAGTTGTAATTGTATTTTTTCTAGTTGGGCTTGTATTCTGGCCCCCCTTTACTTTCGTCACTCTTTACTACATCAGTTTACGTCACAGTTTCTTTTGTTGTGTTCTAGTCTGTGGGTTTGCCTCTAGTTGCGCTATACTTTGTGAGTTTGTATAGGTTTAAATGAAATGCCTTCCTATTTTATGGATACACATTTCCGATGAAAGTCACCAGACGTTAGCCTATGGAAGGCGAGCATGGGGTAGTCTCAGCACGGGACCCAAGGAACAGATCATTACAAAGTGGTATCAGAGGGGGTCAGTTCTACCTCAGGGACCAGGAGTCCATGTCTTTATTTTAAAGAAATAGTGTTAAGTGTTGCGAGTCTGACCTTCAGGTTCAGGGAGTCCAGGGCTACTGTGTCATCTGATGTATCCATACACTGGAACCTTGAGTCTTGCTCTTTGGATATATGCATGAAAATACTGGGTGTGTTTTCGTTTTGTGATTTCAAATAAAAGTCTACTGACTAGGTATAATGTTCTAAATATGGAACATCTTGATTCATCTCAGGATGCCACCATGAGGATGACCAACTAGGATCTATATTCATATGGTCAACCCTCTCAGCAGCAAAGTGTCTTTACAGGGACCAGTGTTTGAGAAGTCCCCATTGGGTGGTGCCCCAGTTCTACCACCACTCGATGGTTAGCCCCTGCAACAGGAAGTTACAACATATGACATTTATTGGATCAATTCCCTATTTGAGTTTCATAGGTAGATACCACTTAGGTTCATGTGTATGATAGACCCTCATGTCTTAGGGGACTGTCTAGAGGCCATGATGCGGGTCTTCTGCTTTGTGAGGACACAACCCGACTAGATTTCTATCTTAGTGGTGAGCCTTCTGCAGGGATAAGTTTGGGGATAATGTAGCTTGACCATCCAGGTTAAAGATGAGGTGTCCCTCACATGGGTTGTCATCGAGAGGATTTTTTCGGTAGGAGTTTTTCCTCGTGATGCTGTACTCTTTGCGCATTCAAGAGATGTTTCACCTTCAGCAGGACAACATGATAGTGGCCGAGTTCTCAGCGAGGTTCATAGAGCTTTCCCACTACTATAAAGATATGGTGCGAGACCCTTTCATTAGGGCTTGGGCCATCGATCATGGGATGAGGAGGTAGATCAGGGATTCAGTGGTGACCCTCACCATCACCACCCAGATGAGAGTATTGTAGAAAACCCTTCTTGTGGAGAGATTCCTGTCGGAGTAGGCACCAACAGCAAGAGCCGACAAAAGACCCCAGGTAGTGGAGTCTTTGCCAGGTAGTAGAAATCAGGCTTATGGGACCAATTGGGCCAGGTCATTCAGAGGAGGACCCTATGACTCTAGGTCAGTAGTACGAGGATCCCAGGCCCGAGGGAGTCAAGGGGGAGCCACACAATGTTACACGTGTGACAGGCAGGGTCATACGGCTCGCCACTACCCGACCTGTTGTACAGATGACCAGTAGACAGTCTAGGGATCGCCATGGAAGATATAGAGGTTCAAGAGAGGATGTATGTAGGTTGGAGGACATGGTATAGGAGGTGGACATACAGAAGGTGGTGGGAGATGTTTTGAGGTTCTACCACCGCCACTTCCAAGAGGTCGACCCCGACCACAAGGAGAAGGAGGACATGGGCGAGCTCAGCTCATGGAAACTGCGTCCTATGACCACGGTGCTTCAAAGTTGATTAGAGGTACAATATATGTCAACTCCACCATGGATATAGTTCTTATAGACACAGGTTCTAGTGACTCTTTTATTTCCACAACCCTCGTTCGGAGCTTGATGATTCCGACAAAGATGTTGGCTCGATTCTTATGTCTAGAGACACCTATGGGAGAGGATTCGATGATGACACTCTGGTGACGGTAGTGTGAGATTACTATAGGAGTCAAGAGCTTCAACTTGTATCTCTTAGTAGTGGCATCGAGTCCTTATGATGCCATCTTGGGTATGGACTGGTTATCCATAGTCCATGCTCAGATTGACCTTATTAGGAACAAAGTGTTGTGTGTCTACAGAGATGGGAACAGGTTTTCCTACACCAGTGAGAAGGGAACCATTGCAGCATATGGTGGACTTACCAAGAGGAGGGTGAAAACGATTACTCATCATTTGACTAGACTTATCCTCAGAGCAGTTGATGTTTAGAGTCAGAGTGATCCTGCAGTGGTGGACCAGTATGATGATGTCTTTCCTGATGATTTTTTGGGGCAACCTCCACACAGATAGGTAGAATTTTTCATTGACATATGCCCCAAAATGACACCAATATCTAAACTAGCATATCAGATGGATCCCATGGAGCTTTGTGAGTTATGGGTACAATTGGAGGACTTATGGGGAAAGGGGTTAATAAACCCAGTGATTCTCCATGGGAAGCCCTGATTTTTTTCACCAAGAAGGAAGATGAGAGTTTGAGAATCTGTGTGGATTATCGGTGCCTAAACCAAGTGACCATTAAGAACAAGTATCCACTCCAAAGGATTGGTGATCTTTTCAATCAGCTAAAGGGAGCTCACTGGTTTTTGAAGATAGACCTCTGATCAGGCTACCATCAACTCAGAAAACAAGATGAGGATGTGCAGAAGACGACCTTCAGATGTCGGCATAGCCATTATGAGTTCTTTTTTATGCCATTCAGCATGAACAACACTCCTACAGTTTTCATGGGACTCATGAATAGGATCTTATCTCCATAACTCGATCACTTAATAGTGGTGTTCATCGATGACATCTTCATATAATCAGACAAGGAGGTGGAGCAAGCCTATTATCTGTAGATATTTTTAGATACACTCCAAGAACACCAAATTTATGGTAAACTCTCTAAGTGCCAGTTCTAGATATGAGAGGTACACTTTCTTGGACATGTTATCTCAGATGCTAGAGTTGCATTAGATTTAGCGAAGATAGAGGATGTACTTGCTTGAGATCCACCCAGGAGTGTAACAGAGATGCATAGTTTCCTAGGGTTGGATGGATACTATCGAAGATTCATTCCTGACTTTTCCAGAGTTGTGGTACCCTTGTCAGATTTTCCAAAGAAGGGAAAACCATTCATATGGATGGACATATGTGAGTGGAGTATTCATTAGCTGAGATATTGACTGAAGAGTGCTCCCATCTTGAGGCTACCAAAATAGGGCGTGGGGTATGTAGACTAATATGAAGCCTCAGGGACCATACATTGGTGTTTCCTGATGTTGGATCAAGCAGTAATCACCATTGGCCATGAAATCTGAGACAACATGTATAGAACTTTGCTACCAATGACCTAGAGTTAGCAGTAGTGGTCTTCGCCCTGCATATTTGGTGGCATTACTTGGGGGGAGAAAATTTTACATTTCACTCTGATCACAAGAGTCTCAGGTATATCTTCTCTCAGAAGGACCTGAACCTGAGATAGCGGTGTTGGCTAGAGTTTTTCTAGGAGAATGTCATTGAGATAGTCTATACTCTTGGGAAGGGGAACGTGGTATCAGATGCACTCAGCAAGATGTCTGGTCTATAGTTACTGAGTGAGGAGATAGAACAGCTAGCCGCATTTTAGATATCCTTCATGGATAGAGATAAATTAGAACACCTATAGTTTATGAGAGTCACTCTCCACTCCTTTAGTGAGTCAGGGAGGCACCGCTTGGGGACATTGACTGTGAGGCTCGACGTGCTCAGATATCCCCAGGTCAGGAACCTGATGGATTTTCTAAATGTGGGGAGCATGTCATCCTCTTCAGGGGATGTACCATGATTCCAGTGGAACTACGAGAGGAGGTGTGGAGGGACTTCCATATGCCCCCTTTCGTGGTACATCCTGTTGTGGCGAAGATGTTCCAGGACCTAGGAAATCAACACTGGTGGCCAGGGATGAAGAAGTCTATAGTGGGGTTTGTTTCATGATGCTTAACTTGTCAGCAAGTGAAGGCTAAGAATCATGTTCTAGCATTCTTAGAATGACCACTAGAGGTACCAGAATGGAAGTGGGATGGGATCTCCATGGACTTTGTGACAGGGATTCCACGTACGTCCAGGGGACATGATTCCATCTATGTGATCATTGACCGAATCACCTAGTCAGCCCACTTTATACCTATCAAAGAGTAGGGATCAGTAGAGAGACTAAGACTCCTCTACGTACAAGATATTGCACAAATCAATGGGGTGACATTAATGATCATCTCTGACTATGAGACACATTTCAAAACTTGGTTATGGAAGGGTTTGTAGGAGGAGTTCAGGACACAACTACATCTGAGAACCATATTTCTTCCTTAAAAGGATGGTCAGATAGAGAAGACCATATAGAGGCTGGAGAATATTCTCTGTGCATGCATCCTAGATTTTGGCCACAATTGGGAAGATCACTTGACCTTGGTGGAGTTTTCGTACAATAACAGTTTCTATTCAACCATCGGTATGGAAACATTCAAGGATTTATATGGTTGACCATGAAGATCACCTCTATACTGGATAGACCTAGGTGAGTCAACACTTATGGGCCCAGAATTGGGACGGGCTACCACTGAGAAGGTACAGATCCTCCAGGAGTGGATGAAGACTATGCAGAGCAGACATAAGTCTTATGCTGACAGGATGTAGAGACCATTGGAGTTCCAGGAGGGGGACTATGAATTCTTAAGAGTCTCACCTCGACAGGGACTACATAGATTAGGCTGAGGTGACAAGTTATCACTAAGGTTTATCGGGCTTTTTCTGATAATTTGGTGGATTGGCCAGGTTGTGTACCACTTGGCACTTCCACCATAGTTGGAGAGGGTGGAAGACGTCTTACACGTATCCTAGATTAAGGGATATGTGCATGACCCATCTCAAGTCATCGACCACGGAGAGCTGGACTTGGATGTTGGGCCGGCCTTTATAGAGGATCTAGTAGTGATTGAGGACCGACTAGATCAAGTACTTCGTGGATGTTCAATACCTCTGGTGCACATTCTCTGGCAGCACGAGATCCTCCAGGAGAGAAAATGGGTGTGAGAGTATCAGATTTGTGCTCAGTACCCCCCATTTGTTTCTTAGTCTATATTGTGTATTTTGGGTATGAGAAGACCTAAGGGTGGGAGAATGTAATGAACCAGATTTTCCATGTAATGTTTTTAAATTATATGGAATTTTATGAGTCTGTGAAAATTTAAAACACGTGAATCTGAGTTCCAGTGTGCCCGGATTTAATTTCAGAACATTGTTTAAGGTATGTTTAGTAAACCCTTAACCTACATTTTCTATCTTTTTAACCATTGCTTGGATAAAAAATATGAGGGCTCTGTCTATTCCACAGTGTAGGGATTCCTTTACGGGAGACTGAACTTTGATTGTAGTAGGTCCCAAGAAGAAGTTTTGTTTTTGTGACTTTTAAAAGAAATGAAATAAAATAATTTTATCATTTTATATTCTTTCTTTTCCACCAACAGATAAGTAGAGTGTGGGACCCGCGGTGAGTCTGGCCAATGAATGGCTTGACATGCCAAATCCTATTTAACGATGACGTTGGGGAATTAGAAAGCTTCCTAATTTATGATCCCCCATTAACTCCCCACATCATTAGATACCATCCCTAACTCCTAAAAATATAGATCTTGGGGGAGTATTATAAGACAAGATATCCCAAGAAATGATGTTCTGTTAGAGTGCCATAACACCGAGCCCTTAGAGGACTGAGCTGATCCAGCAGGAGGTGACGTGTGACACTGAAACCCCAAACCAGAGTTTGATGTTCGAGTGGCGGCAAGGGAATCTTGATGTGGGGACAAAAAACAATGAGACTCCCTCAACTGTGAGTGTCTCCAATGTTTCAATGTAGGGGGTGGCATTGATTTTGGTTTTCCCCACTTCTCTTTCTAAAAAGATGATAATGCATCAACTCAAAAAAAATTGATGTGTTATTTTATTTTTTATATGTGTGGGGGTGTGATATATCATTGAGGTCAGGAATTGAGATCGAGGTAATAAATCCAATTGAACCTTTCCCTAAACCTACCCTGGGATTATCTCTAATGTGGAGGGTGCGGGATGACACGAACAAGGCCCAATCCCCTTCATTTGTGTGTTGTTTTTTATCATCGTTTTTGATGTTGGCAACAACCCAAAGTAGGGCCTATCACAGCGAAGAATAAAATCCCAGGAAGATGAAAGTGCAGAAGGATCAAGAAAGAGGGCCAACGTTGTGTGACCAGCAGCCCGGTGAACACCATGACACCGACACCGGTGCCGGCGGTAATGCACATCGGTGCTGTAGCGGCACAAGGCGGCGTCACCGGTCCTGTGTCTGGCAGAATACTGGCTTCCACCCTTTGCAGCGAAAGAGCAAAGGATGGGAACCCCATAATGCTACGCCCACATGGTAGTAGGGTTGTGGCCTACGATGGACACAGTAGGAGAAAAGGCCACCAATTCAACCAGCGTCTGGTGGACGGGGCGCGTTCCAACAGCGTACCCGATGGCAGAGCCGTGACACGGAGGACTCGCGACGCCCCATGGAACCACGTTGGGTCACCCCCCATGGGTTGACCCACTAACATGGCTTGGAACCCTGTCGGCCCTACCCTGATGCATCACTTCTAGGTGTCCCGGCGGCCTACGCCACCCGGTGGATGGCACCACCAGGTCGGCCCATCAGACTGATCCGTCGCCCAGTTGGCCGACCCACAGACTAGCAGTGCGACCCGCGGCCCAGTCGTGTAAGGCCAGGTCCAGCAGGACGGGGGGACCCAGGTCAGGTCAGACCCGAGTAGGGATGGGTCGACCCAGGTTGATCCGGGTCAACCCATGTCGAACCAGGTTGGTCCGGTCCGACCGAGGTGGACCTGACCTGGACCCAGTACTAACTTGATACACAAAACATGCCCTAACTTCTAAACCGAATGTTTATTTGACAAACCATATGCGGCTTCAGGATCCTTAGGAATAGGTTGTCCTTTGGAAACACTCCAATTGAGTTTTGAAAAAATTCAGGGTATGGTTGGGTTGGAATGATTACGAATCCAACCGGGCCCTTGGTACTAAAACGCCTGTATCTTGCAGACCGCACATCTGATTGGCGAGATGTTTGCGGCTTTGGGACCCTTTTGAGGAGGTAGATCTTTTGGAATACTATGTGGTGACTTCAATGGATATCAAGATGTGTCCTGTGGATTGACGATTGGTTCTCCCAAGCTCACTATGTACAGAACTCTACGACTTGTTGAGACATGACGACTACTGACTTTTCGACGGGGAGTGACTCGACGGCCACAATATGCGTTGGGGAGGAGTAAATCAGTTGGCCATGGTGGGGAGAAGCCACGGTATGCAATGGGGAGGAGTACCACATCATTTCATGGTTAGTGGGGAGTGGCTCAGAGTGACATGGCAGGCCCATTGTGCTCGATATAGGAGGAGTTCTCCAGCAACATAGGAGTTCGTTGATGTGATAACCCATCTACCCTTGACATGAAGTGATACCTGGTTTGAGATGACTTGTGTTGTGTAATTTTACTTCAGGCCTTGTGGTTTTCCTTTGTGGAACTATAGGAGACCTATGGGGGTCTCAGTGTCCCTTATGAGAATTGTTATACTTACCCCTGCACGGGCTTCACTCGTACCTTGTTGTGTCTGGTGCAGACGACATACAACATTTTACGAGGCTGAGGGAGTTAGGACTAGACGATGCTTGGATCTCGACCTTTTTTGCGTGATGTGACATAGGTACTACTGATCATGAGTTATACCTACCATTCAGGTAGGATTTGTGGTAGATGATCTAGGAGCTGCCTTTAAATTTTTAGTTGTTTTGTACTTTTTAGTTTACTTGTACTTTTTCTAGATGGGCTTATATTTCGACCCATTTAACTTTCAACACTCTTTCCTACAACAGATTACTTCACTGTTTCTTTTGTTGCATTCTAGTCTGTATGGTTGCCTCTTATTGTATTATACTCTGTGAGTTTTTATAGGATTAAAGACAATGCCTTCCCATTTTAGGGATACACCTTTTCGGTGCTAGTCACCAGGCCCTGGCCTATAAAAGGTGGGCTTGGGGTAGTCACTGCAGGGGCCCTAGGGGACGGGTCGTAACATGAAATCCAATAAAGGACAATAAGATATTCCTTTCATTTGCAAAAAATAACCAATACCAAAATGGTTGATACAAGGAAAGATAACTTATAAAATAGATTAATTAAATAAAATCAATAATAACACTGATTTTTTGATATATCTCATTCCATAAAAAACTATCAATAAAATTTCTCAAAATATTCTAGATTAGAATAGAAACCCAAACATTTGAATGATTTGATCACATATTCTTCCAGGATGAATTTTACATTTATCGCCAAGTAAAATCAATCATTCTTAATGTCTCCTACCAAAAATTATATGCCCTAATCATATAATCTCAAATATATTATAATCATTTCCAAAAATAAAAAACATTATGTCCCAAATAACCTTTATTACCTCAAAATTACTGATTTTTTCAACTACAAAGGTTATCACATAAATTTTTTCTTGTATTATAAAAAGTTTAATATAATTATCCAAAATAATAATTAAAATTAAACCAATGGGGTATATATACCTTAACCCAATAAAAATCTCCTAACATATATATAATTTATTTAAAAATTTGGTTGTTTAAAACCTCAAAATAGTTGTCTATGAAATTAAACTTATGATCAAACTTAAACATACAAATAGACGATGGTATCTATAACTCATAATATAAGCTCACATTAAAAATATCATAATATTTAAAGTTAATTAAAACCAACTCTCTTACCAATGGTAACATCCCTGAACCCACACTCATGGATCAAGTTCTAAAACATAATATTTACATTTTGATATTTTATACCAATAAATTTAACCCAATTTTTATCATCCAATACATATAAAATAAAATAAACATATAGTAGAATACTTTCCTTATGATCTTTTAGGATTAGAATTTTAGTGAATTACAATAAACTATTACTAGCATGGATCATTAAAAACTAGTTCATACAGATCAAAACAATCTCCCACTATGTTCTTCAAATATAGTATCCATTTTAGGAAAAACATTCTTAAATGTTTTATTCACAACCTAGGGAAATGTAAAATATAAAAATGGTGATAAAAATTCCCATTAAGGGTAGAAAGAGTAATTATTAATCAAATATGACTAGTGAGCATAATATGAGTATATGATTATGATGAAATAATCAAAGTCAATAAGCATAAGAGAGTTTACACCTATACACACCTAAATAACCCATCATAAAACTTGTAATATATTATTAAAATATAAATAGTCATATTAATCAATAATCATGATCCATATGATGTCAATATTTATAAAAGAAATAAACAAAAGTCCTTATTATGAATAATGAAATTGTGTTGGTATCATGTAATATAATCTTCACAAGATAAGTCAGAAATAACTAGAATCCAATTTTATTCATAAGAGAAACCACACGGGTTAACTCCCTATATATTAACTGTGATGAAAAAGAACACTAACATATGCATTGGAGAGATATAAGGATTCTTACCCTTCATATAAGCTATATCAAGCACACCCATTGAACTTGATATATAATGGGTCACTAACTATCATTTAACTGATATCACGATCACTCATTCATCTTGAGATATAATGAGGATAAAACCTTCATATAATATATATTAAGATTACCTGTCATCACAATAATTTCCATGTACCGTTCTTGAATAAAACATTTAGAATCTTTCACTTATAGACATAATAATAAACATTATTATTTAATTTCTTGATTCACAAATAGAATGGAAATGTATTCCATGTACATTTCATAATCCATATAGAGAATGATTTGGGATGGAATGTGTAAACAATTTCCCTATTAGAGTGTAATAAACTTCAAGGGTTGACTATGTTGATGAATGTAAATACCCGTAAAAAATAATTAAAAATGTTCTTTATGAATGTACACTTTTCACGTTAGAAATAAAATTTTAAAAACAAAAAAGTAATCAAATATTTTGAATATAATTTTCATTTGCTGTAAAATTGGAAACATATAATGTATGCTTCACATAAAATAATGTTCATGATGGAGGTAAAATCTTTTCATGTTGTAAATTTTAATAATAAACATTCCTCTAAAACATTTTGTAAAAGGATTTAAAAGTCAACCATTTAAAAAACCTTAAGAAATTTTCCTAAAAAAACCTAAAAATCATATATCATGTAATATATATTTAGAAAATGATCTATGTTTAGAAATGAAAAAAATTCGAAAATAGATTAAAAAATGTATATTTGGAAGAGAAGGATTTTTGGTCAAAAAGAAAATACCAGATCATAAACACATATGAAAAACATCCTTGATATTTATTTAATCAATAAGTGTAAAAATAGAAACCTAATATGAAAACAAAATTCCTAAATATACGTTAATAAAATATACATGGTTTAAGAAAATAAAATCATATTATTTTCCCCTAAGAAACCTTGAACATAAAAAATCTTTAAAATAATGGATATTGTATTGTTAAGCTTTTATCAATTTGGTAACTCTTTAACCAGGATCCCCATGAATGAATAACTTCAAAGGAAAATATTAATATCATGAACATAAGTAGATTAATTATATAACCTTTAATAGGGTTTTATATACTATATATAAAATAAATTTTCTTCATAACAATAACTTAGTCCTCAATAAAAAAATGATATGATATCCATTAAATTTTGCGCAGACTTGATATATATGTCTACTAACACCTCTATAATAAAATTATATCAATTGTTTAATTTCTTAAGAAAATGATTCAGGATTAATAACCTATACATAAATAATTTATTTCATTTCATTTAACGAAATATTTAGATACTTAATTAGTAAACTCTACATCATGTGTTTTGAGGATTGTCAGTAAATAATTTTCAAATGGTTATAGTATATTATTCATGGTATAAGGTGTAATTTTTTCCATCACCTCCAAAATCATAATCATGAAATAAATATCATTTTTTATATACACATGAGTAACCTTTTTATTTTACGTAGATCAAGCTAGAAGGAAGTTTAGTAATATTTTATCATTATATAATGATAATCATATAATAAACAGTATTATTTCTTTATATATACTTATATATATCATTTATGCAATTTGGTGATGAAAAATGATTCACATTGCTTTGTAGAGGTACTAGTCCACATGTATGAATGAACGATGTTATCACTTTTTCAAGTATATAAAGTTAAAAAAATTAGTGATATATTATCCTTTAAAAATCATAAATATGTCTTAAATTTCATATATTGAAAATAATTCTATCATTATAACTAACCTTGAGATGTGGTGATGGAAATGAATTACATCGGTTTGTGAGGTTCTATTATTTCTCACAAATGAATAATCGTTTTGTTTCCCAATTTATGGAAGTGTATTTATATTGGTTTTTACATTAACATAATAAAATATTTTTTAATTTAATATGTTTTTGTTATTTTTTTCAACAAGGTTTAATAATATTTTAAGTATTTAGAATAATAAATACACTAAAACTCTTGGTTATGAACTATAACTCCTCTTTGGACAACTTCTTTTGATTTACAATTTAAGACAATTAAGGTTAAGATTATGCCCAAACTAATGACTCTAGAACATGGAGAAAGATGTTATTAAAGGATATGTGTAGGTATTTTCCTATATAATGTGATTTTGATATATGGAGGAGGGAGTAGATGAGGTACCCTTATATATGATAGGGGAGGGCCACTATTGAAATTTATTGAAGTATTAAATTAATATATATTAATTTTCATGCCAAAATGGAACCAAAGTGATATTATTTCAAGAAAATATGTGTATGGGTCTAATAATAACAAAAAATAAAATTTTTACAAGTTTATATTATATCTTTACCATTATTGTTTTATTTTAACCCTATGTGAACCTATTTGAGAATTACTGCAATATTAAAATATTTTCCCTTTATAGGTCAAGAAGGTTACTATAAAATGTAAATTGTACCATAAATGGACCAGTTGATATAATTTAAAGAATATATAAATAAAGTTAATGGAAATATTATTTTTTAGTTTGAAATCATTTAATAAAGGTTTATCAATTATAAAACAACATTATTATAAATTTTAAAACTATTCATTTAATTTGGCATTTAAAACTATAATAAAACAATTGGATTTAAATATTAATCCTTAAAATAATCTAATATTTCATATATAACACAAAAAATTTGTAACATAGTTAAAAATCTAAATCATATTATATTAACATTTTTAATATCATCTATTTTATTTTTCAATTAAATGAATAAATAATATATCGGTGGTGTGTGGAAATTTAAGTTAATTGTTTAGAAGTAAAAATTAGAAATAAATTAAAATTTTAAAAAAATTATTTCCAATAAATATTTATAACTGAAAAAGACATATTTTTATCACGATTACAAAAATTTAATGTTCATAAAACAAAGACAATAATAGTTTTTATATTTCATTTTAGAAAATATCATAAAGGTAAAAATATTATACATTTGGTACAAGGTCTTATATTATAATTTTTAATGATTATGTATAAAATATTCTCATACAATAAAACTATTTCATGTTTTAGGGTTACTTTCTCATCATTATCACATTTTTTTTACACTTATTTAAAGAATTTTACCATTACTATGATAACAAAATTTACTATGATTACTTTTCATAATGAATAAAAATAAAAGTGAACTATTTATATAACTTTATCATATTAATTAAAAATATATGATATTTTTTTTCAAATTTATTTGACATAAGTGACAAAATTTAATTTAAGATTAAAACACAAAACAGAGCAAAAAGATTTTTTCTAAAAATTTATTTTTATGTATAAAAATGTGTCTATACAAGATTAAAGTATAAAATTAATTATAGAGACTATAATTATATTATTATTAATAATAATGAACTAATTAAACTTTAAAATCAATCCAAAATAGAATTTGACAAGGTAAATACTTCAAAAGATAATAATATTTTTAGTAAACATTTTAATTTTTCACTATTCAATGAAAAATCAAGCATTCCTGAAAATTATAAAAATTACACCATAAGATAAGTTCGACTTAATAATTTAAATAATTATATAATTTTTATCAAATAAAATTTATAAAATTATCGAAAATTAATCATACTAGTTTATCAAACAAATCCATAAAATACAATTTTGATGAAAACATATTTTTGAAGAATAAAAGGACTTTACCCAAAAATGATTTCTTATTTACTATGTATTAATCTATAAAATTTTATATATTATGAGATATATATATATATATACATATCATAATTCAATTAATATTATACATACCTTACTCATTGGCTAGTTTTTAATAAATATATTTAAATAATACTATTTCATGGTTTGTTTAAGCATTGTGTTGCACCTCGTACATGCTATAAACAAAATGTTTTATTTAAAATCTTTTGGTGTTACACACTAAATAAATATTTAGTTGCTTCATAAATTGTATTATTTCAAAAGGTGACATGAAAATGGATGGGGATGACTCACAGTGATGAGATGCCATGGGTAGAGTTTTATGAAAGATTCAAGATGGATTTTATCTCTCATGTGTAGATGAATAACTATGTAGAAAAGCATAATGAAATAAAATAGGGGTAGTATAGTGTGTGATGCATTGGGAATCATTTTATGGACCTTTTCTGTTAGATCTTTATTTTACAAGATAATAAAAGGATTTAGGGAATCATTTTGTATAATCCTTGAGATTTAAGATTCAATTATCTGTTGTTTCTTATCTACTAGAGTCTTGGGAAGTGGTGATATATTGAGAGAAAATAAGGTATAGAGGCCATCACAATAGAGAAAGATTAGTTTACGAGTCTTATAATGTTTCAGGAGAGGCTGAGATGAATTCCCAATTTGTGGGTCTCATGGTCTACATAAGTGGGGTGTTAGGTAATCTTATAGTGTTAGAGAATGATTTTAAGCCGTAGTTTTTAGTATATTGAGATTCGATCTATCAAGTGAGTTGATATATTTTTATTTTAATGTTTTGTGGTATCTTCAATATTATTTCCCCAATGATTAGGGTACATCTTAATCTTCAGTGGATAGTTATATATTTCTTAGTTGGTGAAGTATGTTTCAGGACAATGGTTGTAGTGCATCCATACTTTTTAAGATGTCCCTTCCCATAAATATGATGATTTTGAATTTTTCTATTTTTGTTTTTAATGATATTATTGATTGAGATAATCATTTGAGAGATATTTGATGTGATTGATTATATTTCCATATTTCTTTTCTTGGGTTAGTTCCTCCTTACAAGTGTATTATATAAACTCTCTAGGATTAGAATTGGTTATTATGTATCTAATATATGGGATTGTAATTTCCTCAGCTCTTAAATTATCATTTTTAGTGAATGGGGGTTTTTGTGGATGTTAGTGTTAGTGTGTAAGTATAAGGGATGATTTTAAACTAACTATTTACCATACATAGATTTATAATAGCACAATATTATGTGTTGCACCATGAGTGGTCAATTAGGAATTAATGTAATAGAATGATGTTTTTTTGGGGTTTGCATCATAGACCATGAGATTCAAGAGTTCTCAATTTATATGTAGATTTTTTGGTCGAACCATGATTGTTTGGGTTACGAAGTAAGGATTATTGGTCATGATGTGGTCATGAGTGTTGTTTCATGAAGAGTTAGTTGTAAAATATTTACTTGTATAAGTTCAGAGTTACACATATATATCATTGACATAATAAATAAGTGTCTCCCACACCATTATTTATTGTCTCATGTTGTGAATCCATTGATGTATGATTTCATTGTTCTTAATTATTGATCATCACTTCATCATGGATCTCTTATTATGAAATGATCCTGGTCAGGGGTTGATCAGGTAGGAGGTGGTCACATAGGGTCTACACCATTATTTTAATTAATTTATATTTCATGATATTTTTAATGCCTTTAAAAACATCAATTTTATAAAATTTAAAAGATTTAACCATGTTTTAAAAATTTTGATCATCTAAGAGGATCACCATATGATCCTAAAAAGTGGGTTTGAAACCAAGATTCAACTCCATAATTATACCCATAAAACCATGATTCCATGATTCCTAATTTTCATTATAAAATCTATCTTTCCTATTATTTTGGTAAAGTATTCCTTGGTTTTCAATAACCATAAGTGATTTATGGTTTTTTTGAAAATATTATGATTCTATTTTCATGGTTCTTAATTCCCAATCATTGAAGGTTGTTTCTCATCTAAAATGAGGATCCATTTTCATATTTTTTTACATAACTCTTCATTTTTCCCATATTCTATTTGTTATATAAGTAGTGTTTGTTAATTTTTTCATATATTATGGTTTATGTATTGGTAATAAATGTGATGTTTGAAATTCAAGTAATTATCTCATGTATTTTTTGGTTTTTGTATCCAATTAACTCAATATAAAATTTCATGAATCCATTGAATTAGAGGCCTTTTTGCATTTATTTTACCTTATGGAATTATATATTTTTTATATGTTATTAACCCTTCTTTATTTCCCTTTTTATTCTAAATCTCGTCGATTGTGAAGATCCCAATAGATTCTTGTTTTATTTTTTTACCATTAACCATTCCAATACATGTGTTGGATGATAGGGGAAGATCCCAATTAAGAAGAGGGAATATGTTTATCATGAAAATATATAAGGACTACTACTACCTTGGAGAACAGGGATATTTCTATTTAAGGATGATTCTTGCAGATAAGATGATTTCATAGTTTTCTTGAATGTAATTGAAGAATAATGATTATTCTTGGGAGAAATCACTATCTAAAATTGTTTTTATGAAGATAGAGTAAATATAAACATAATAACTTGATAGTTATTATTAAATAAATAAAAATAAGATTGAAAAATAGATACAAAATTCATATATTAGTGATCATAAAGGATACTAAAATCAATAATTAATGTGAATTTGATTAAGTTTTAAGATTAATGAATTCAGAACTGGATATAATGAGTCTAAGAAGGGTCATTAAAATACTAAATTTTGAATATTTATATACTGCAAGACTTTATAATTAAATATTGATAGGTTTGGTAACATTATGATAGATTATAAAGTAATTAAAAGGGTTTATGGAATTCTTTGAGTGTATTGGAGATTCTATGATAACATTTTACAAGATTATGAGGATATATTCAAGAATTATATAAATGTTGTAGTTAATAGATTTGGGTGAATTTGGATAATTATATTGTTTCTAAAAGTAGTAATGGGATTATACCATTAAATTTTGAAAAATATAAGATCATTATTATAAGTAAATTTCATGCATGTAGGAGCCATCTAAAAAATTGGTATATTCGTTCATTACATAGGATTCATTTTTTTTTTCAGAACATAAATGTAACTATGTTTCCCATATAAAAGTAACTATAGGATGTTTGTTAAATTAATAAAACTCATGGGTAATAATACGTTTGAGTTTCAATTGGAATATTCCAATAATTTTAAGGATCCACACTGAGCTCATATGATTAAAATAGATGACTGAAATAGTCATTCACTCTTATGAATGTTTTTATATTGAAAAATATGAAAATGGAATTGATTCTTACTATGGTATATAAAGGTAATAAACATGTTTTTATGGTATCACCTAATGTCCAATGGGTAGAATAATTTTTGAATATAAATAAATTCAAAAATATACTTTCATATGTTAATATATCAGATGATTATTGAACTATTCTGAAATATCTTAAGCATCACATGTATAATAGTGATTTGTGATTCATGATGTGAAAAAGATCAGTAATTCCATAGATAACAATATCATAATGAAAAATAGTTTTTAGAATTAAAATTCAAGATGATTCTTATTTTTTAATTTTTTGGATTGTCATGTTTGGAAGATAAAAAACAATGACAAAACATATTATGGATGTATTTTTTTATATAGTTGTTAATAAAATTTTACTATATATTTTTAAGAAATATTTTGAGAGGAATAATCTTGATATTTTTAAAATAATTAAATTTATATTTATTTTTCTAGGATTAAATAATATTTAAATTATAATGAATGAACTCTTGGAATACTAAATATGATATGTATTTAGGAAGACTAAATATTCTTGGGTTTTTGGGATATTGACCATGAGGTATGGTTGAAGAAGAATTGAATAATTCACCGTGTTTAGAATGGAGAAGGTTTTTTAATTAAAATATATAAAATATATTAATATGATTGAAAAATATTTAACACATAAGAGGAGAGATTGAAGTGTTACTTTAAATAAACGAAAACCCAATACAACATTATGGAAGGTGATCTTTCTATGTATTGGAGAAGAATGAAGTCGAAGATATTTGAGAGAAGATGATCCAATGTATCAAGGTAAAAGTATAATAATAAGGGAAGAATAAAGATAATAACCAAGAACAATGTTTTTGCATTAAAAACTATTTTATCACAAAAGATTATGATGAAATTTGATATGGAAGTAAAGAGAAAAAGAAGAATATATGAGAGAGATACATACATGTACTATGGTTTTTGATCTACTATATCATGACTTTCTTATATAGAATCTATTAGGTTTTTTAGGATGAAATGATTCTTGAGAGTTGATTAAGACAAAAAATCAGAATTTTATATAATATCTAGTAATATAGGTAGCCTAATGAGACTAATGTGAATGCATCTTAATATATTATGAAATGGATGTCAAATACTTTCGTGTAGAGGATAAAATATTATTGTGATGGTGTGGCATTCTAATTGGATTGGTGATCTTCTTGATGTATTTTTTTATTTGTAGAACCATTTAGGCTATTTAGAAACATCAAGGTATTATAAGGAACACAATAAATAGATTGTTTATATGATATTTCCTGGAGATATAATGTGGGTAGAGGATAATACCACCTGATGACACTTATATTTTTACACCCACATGACAGTGTTGTTCATTATTTTACATTATTTTATTTAATGCCGAACATTTATTTTTATTGATATGTTCTACCAAGAAACGTCAAAAATATCTAAATTTACATTCAATACATAGTATAGGAGAAACCACGTGACTACCCTTATGAAAGGTGGTTTCAAGTTCCTTTATTAGATTATAGGGTTTTTACATGGGTATCACATATTTTGATCCAAATAATATGAATCCAATAAGAAATTGTTTGAGAATTTTGTATATAAGGGTGGATGAACATGACAAATAGAAATCATGAATCAACCATGCCACAATATAAAATTTTTTAAATTGAAATTTTTCATGTTTTTCATAAAGTTTTTCAACCTAGGTGAGGTATCATGGATGTAAAAAAAATTTGTTTTGTCTTAGAATTATATCATGAATATTTTTCACATGGATTGGAAAACCATATAGTCATCCTAGTTTCACATAAATGTGAATTACCAAAACGTCCACCACATAGTTTTTATCCAAAAGACCAACGTCCTCTCTTATCTCATTTAGCCAAGGGTAGGTCCCACATATGGAACATTCTATTATTCCTTCCTAAATATGTTCCAGATCGTTTACTTACTTTTCAAGTGTATTTCTCAATGTATGGTTCATCAATCCTCCTCCACTCTTATCTCCATTCTTCTCCCCTTGATTTTTCTATCATCCATTACCCTATCCTCTATTTAAGTTTGGATTAGGAATTGAATTGGAAATTATGTTGGGTATTTCTCTGTTTTGTGGCTTTTTAGGGATTCTATTTGATTGGTTGGGCATTTTCCATAGAATGTGACATGTTTTTATTGGGTTCCATTGAAAATAAGGTATATTTTCCTTTGTAATTCCAAAATAATACATGTTTAAAAATTTAATCATGTATTAAATCTATTTCATTTAAAATTATAGGTTTATGGAATAAAATTGATGGCTTAGTTATTGGTTAAAAATAGTTTAAACACATTCTATAAACTTGCCCAATTCCAAGTGTTTCTCATAATTTTCTAGTGGCACTTTAAAGTGAAATATTTGTTTTGTAAGGGTGTATGAAACCGATTTCAATTTAAAATGAAATTCATGATATTTCAAATGGTATTATTATAATACCAATGGGGGTGGCCCTCATTTTAAATCATATTTAGACCATTGGACCTAAATTTAATTTTAGATCCCATTAAAAATGTTTGAAATTATTGTTTTTAAATGTGATTTGATATATGGGTTTCAATGAATGTTTTGGAAATTATTTTTAAAGGAACAAAATGGATTTTCATCCCAAGATTCCTTTTGAAGTCCAAATTAGAACCACTAAAGAGTTGATTTCAAAAATTTGTGAGACTCACATTAGTTTCCCATTATGAATAGCATTCCATTTGAGATAAGGACCATGTAATAGGATAAAATTCACTATGTATTTTCATTAAATAAATAGTGTATTAATTGATGGATTCTCACCAAAAAATAAACTAAAACAATACTTGTTTAATTTGATAAACATTTTTAATATTTTATAAAAAAAATAAAACCAGAAGTAAATTAAATTATTTTAATAAATTAAGATATCTTATGTTTAGCCTATAAATAATTGAAATTATTTAATATTAAAAAGAAATTTTGTTTGTCAAATAACTATCTTAAGTGTTAATAAAAAAAATTAACCAATTTTAAATGATTATTATAATAATATATAATATTAAAATATATGGAAAAAATGTTGACACTGTAAATTAGAAATTATTATAGAATAATATCAAGAACACGTAATGTTCAAATATGATAATTATTTTCAATAAAAGTAGTTCTCATTATATTTTTTATTTTTCCTCATAAAAAATAAATTTAAAAAATTTTCATTTTAATTTTATATATTTACTACCATTTTTAATTTTATAATATTAGAATTATAATTGTATGAATTTTTGATATTTTTTTTCAATCAGTTTATTTTTAGATCAGTAGTAAAAGATATCATTTTTATAAATACTAGGAATTTTATGACATTATGAATATGGATAGGAAATTTAAGAAAATATTTTCAAGTAAAAATATTTTATTTATATGAGAAATTATAAATTTAAAAATAATTGATTTTATTTATAAACCAATGTTTTATATTTTACAACTTAACTTACATTATTTTATAAAACAAATTTTTAATATATTAAGAAATTAATTTTTTGAAATTAATTTCTCTAACTTTTAAAAATTCAATAAAATAAAATGTTTTACAGTTTTATTATAAGTTACATATTTATTTTTAAGCACCATTTTATATTTAGTCATAAAAATGAATTATGTAGTGGAAAACAAGTTACCGTGGTAAAATCTGAAATTCTAAAAAGGGTTAACTGAAGGGCTAAACCAGATAACATGTTTAAAACATGATTACAATTTCACGGTTGAGGTGTTGATCAAAAGTTTTTATCTCAAAACCATTATTTTCCAATAATTATTTTTCTTTATTTGTGAAACATGTTCATACATTATATTTAGTTTTTATATTGACAAAAATATCATTCTCTCCACATATTGAAGGGTCCCCTCACCACCCCTTCAATAAATCATTAAATTTATGTTTCCTCTATAAAATATGACTTAATTAATTCCTATATAATCCTAATTCACATTACTAATCATATGAATATAGTATTTTATCCTATTTCCTCCATATCCAAGGTGTATTAAAAGGGAAAACATAAAGTTATCATCGTAAATACTAACTTTTTGGTGACATTGATTCTATTTTATATATCCATTTCAAATATATTTTTCCTATTGTGATATTATTAATTCTGTATTTATAATAAAAAAATGATTTTGTATTTTTTTAATAACAATTAACAACCTCTACCCTTAACACTAACGAAAAGTGGAAATATTATTCCTTTATTTTTGTGAACTACCACCTCAATGAAGTTGTGTATCTAATTTTTCATATAGTTTAATTTATATTTATTAAACTATATTAAATATGATTCAAAAAAATATTATTTAAATAATATAATTATAATTATATAATATTTATATTATTACAATATAAACCTCTTTCATAACCATACTCATTCGTTAATTGAGATATGTTCATCTATGGTCTGGCCTTACCACATACATGAACAATGTTATAAAAGAATATCATAGATGAAAATTATATATTTCTTAATAATAATATATGATATAAATAAATAAATAAATATTTTATTATTTTTTAATTTTAAAATTATTATCAAACTCATTAATTATGATACGAACATCTGTTCATTAAAAATCACTCAAACATGATTAACATCGATTTCATCTTTATGGACCATAAAAGAAAATCCCATATAATGAAATTATAGTCTTATAAATTATTATAATCAATAAATTATATTATATTTTATAATAAATTAATGAGGAAATTCTAAATAATAATGAAGAAAAATAACTCTATTATGAAACTAGTTCAAAATATTCGAGATTACTCCCACTCGATATTGAAAATAGATAATAAATAACTAATATACATGTAGTAAATAATTATAAATGTTTTTTATGAAATATTATGTATACAAATATGGTTATAAAATAGTTTATAATGTTTTTTATATTAAATAATCAGACACTTTTAGTGGAATCCAATAATTAAAGAATGATATTATTTATCTCAATTATTAACTTGTTAAGAAATATTTCATATTGTGAACTGTGATATATTTGATAGGGTATGATAATTATATAGCGGATTTATTTTATAATATTAATGGAATTAATGATTTTTGAATATACATTTCACTTTCTTTCTTTATGTGGATTTCAATTCAAAGGATACCATGGTTGTAAGTGTCTTTACTAACTAATATCCCTTTATTTAATTATAATTCCTTTAATTTAATTCATATAATATTGGTTTATAACTCAAAAATATTTAATTTTATGGAAGTTTTAATTTTTATATAGGGATAAATAATTTTTAATTAAAATAATTTTCTTTGATTAATTTCTTCCTAAAAAAGTATATCATTATGAGAATAATTCTCTCCATCTTTAACTAAAATTTTATATCCCTATTCTTATTATTCTATCTCGCTAATGTTATTATTTGTAATTGGAAACATAATTATGTTTTATCTCATGTTACTTTCATATTTAGTATCCCCAGCTTCCAAAAAGAATTTTTTTTAAAGGATGGGGCTGAAACCTCAATTTATTATTTAATGTAAAGACCACTTTATACTGGGTAGATGGAGACCCATTACATATCCCAAAGGCCCAAGGCCAAGTGGCCTGAATACAAGTCTTGAAAGCCCATTAAAAGGCACAAAGGAACCCTCGGTGAACAGTACTGCTACAGTGCCCACGTTTCTACAATACCTGCTCCAGTACAGCCGCTACTACAGTACATGAAAAGGTCCCTTTGCCGCTACAGTGTCGTCACTGCTACAGTTCTGCCACTGCTACAGTTCCACCGCTGCTACAGTGCCATGCTACAGTACCCGAAAAATTCATCCCTGCCCGGATTTGATCCTGGGTCCTTTGGATGCCAAGAAGGAGCCTGTACCACTAGGGTATAGGCTCATTGGCACTAAAAAGAATTTTTATCATATCTTTTTTCGTTGTATAATTTTAAAAAATGTATCTAAAAATCATTAATTTTTTTTCCTTCATGTTAATTTATTTTATATTGCCATAAAAATTTACTAAAAAAACATTTTAATATTTTTCAATTCTAAATTATTAAATATAATTTTTAAAAGTAAAATTTTTTAAACGTTTTCATTACACCTTTTTATAAAATTATTTTAAAATTTATCAAAAAATTTATCTTTTAAAAGTACATTAAAAGAGTTTTATAAAAGCACTATTAGAATTTCTAGCATAGTATTATTTCATCATACAAAAGATTCCATTCCACGGTTTAAAGTTTTTTACCAATGATTTTAACAGTAGATGATTTTAAAAAAAATATATAATTATATTTTTTAATGGAATTTTTTTATTTTTGAAAGCATTATTGATTTTTAAATAGATATTATATTTTTATGATTTTAATAAAAAATTATATAGTTTTTTTTGAAATAATTTTAATTTTATAAAATTTCTCGTTTATAAAAAATTTATGATTTTTAAGGATATTTTTTAATTTTTTTTTCATGTTCATATTTTTCATTTTAAGAAAAACATTTTAAGGAGTTTTTAATCTTTTAAAAAAGTTATGTTTCATAATATTTATTCAATGTGATTTATCTAATAACCTCAAAATTTTATTTTATATATGTAAAAATCCTTTTAAATTCATTATATTACATTAGGAATATTTTTATGCCTCCATCTTTCTTATTTCCCTGGATGGGTTATGGAATGTTCTAGGAATTTTTATTTCAAGAAACTCATTTTTTTTGTTTGGTTAATTAAGTGATTTTTTAATTATTAATGTTTTCATGTTCTAATAGAGCACATATGTACATATTATTTTTATTTTAATGGATGTGGACCTATGTATTCCTTCAATGTAATGGTTAATCTTTTTTATCTCATGAGATTGTGAATCTTTATGTGAAAAAGATGTAAGAATATTTTTTCACAGGTTTTTTATGAGAATATGATGCATGAAGATATTTTCATAAGTTTATTATTTTAACATGATTTTGTAATATTTACTCTCAATGTTTTTTTGAAAATTATATGGGAATATTTTTTCACAATTATATTGTTTGAAAATTATGTGGGATGCTTTGATCATAAGTTGTTTCTTGAAAATGATGATTGTATCTCTATTCATAAGATTTTTTATGCATATGTTCGTGAAATAAATCATTTTCATGATATGTTTGAATGTTATAAAATATTTTATATATCCTTAAATTAATTTTCTCTGGTCATGCTTAATGAATTGGTAATATTTACCCAATTTCCTTGGTTTATTTTTTTTCATTTGAGATCACATGTATTGCTATAAGGACTTATAAACAACTCATTTGGTTCCTCATTATTTTAATAAGATATTTATCCCATTATCATGTTTTCACCTATTATTATGATCTAAAACATTAATACCATGTAATAATGGTTTGGGGAACCTCCATTAGACTAGAGTAAGGTTAAAATATTTTTAGTGATTAATTTAGTTATATTTGGGGATTCGAATGAGAGAACGAGAGTGAAAATCCAAGGGATAAGTCTTAGAGGTAATTCTATGTATAAGAAAACATCTTTATGTTTTTTAATGTAGTGATTATGTATATCTCCATGTAATTAAATCTATTTCCTGGTAAGTGAAAGTGAATGTGGTTGTAGCATAGATGCACCTATGGGTAATCTCACTAAAAAAAGTTAAATTGAGTTTCAACTCAATATTCACTCTAGTAAATAATGAGTGGACCTAAGAATACACACCTAGAAAGACACTCTCTAGGTATATTCTTTGGTAGATCTCTTAAAAAGTCATTATGACTTATTTATTATATTAAATAATTACATTAATGAATGTAACACCCTTTGATTTTATTATTAATTTTATTTAAATAATGTATATGATAGTGAGTGGTATACGAAGCACCAATCTTAAATGAATGATAATAAAATTTTGAAATATTTTTTATAATATATAATGATTATAACTTAGTAGTTGGTTTAATGAGTCTAAAAATAAATAAATTTATTATTAAATTAAGTATTTATAAAAAATTTCCTTAAAAAAATAGAAAATCAACCAAGATTTTTTTATTATTAATTACAAATAAAAACAAAATATTTTGATGGTAATTGATATTCTTTTCATCACAAAATTGTTTTTATGTGTGTAATGTATTTTTATATTAATGTATTAAATTAATTACTTTTTATAAATGATTCTAATAAAATAATTAGATTATATATCTAATTTTTTGAATTAATATTTATTTAATAATGGTTATTTGGTAACGAATGATAATAAAGTCAGTTTATGATTTCAAAATGCATTCTACAAAAAATGGTTCTTATTTTATTTTTTGCATGAATTTTATAATTACATTCTCCAACTTTTAAAAAAATTATTTTAGAACATAGATATGAATTTTTAAATCAATATTTAAAAATAATATGATTATAATTTTTTGGGGTTTATTTGAAATGGTTGTTTTTTAAAAAATAGTGAATGAAATTGATTTTACAAAAAATGTCAATAATTTTCATTTAATGAAACTAATTTATATGTTCCATTTTTTACTACATATCATTGTAACATAAGTATCATTTTATTAACAACAAACTAATTATTTCTATGATTATCAAAATTATAAATTATTTTTGTATAAAATTATTTTTATACTGATAAGGTGTATTTTTCTAAAAAATGGGGTTCCTTTATATATTTCAATATTATATTAAAAGTATTTTATAATATTTATTGAAATTAAATCATAGAAAATGGATTCTATATTTCGTATCATCATGTTATAATTATTTTATAAGGTCATTTCCATTTTTTTCTTAATGAATAGTAACCATGTTAAAAATTTATCACCACACCAAATAAAAAACTGGATAAAATTGTTAAATGGAGGGTTGAATGCTAAAAATATCACAAAAAACTCACCTTAAAATGGTTTTATGATGTTATTCTCCACCTACATTGATATTATCATTATTAATGGTATAATTTGAATCCATATACCATTAATAAGAATTCCATTTTTTATAAATAAGTTTACATTTCAAAAAATTTCACTCCCTCCCACTAATTATGTCATCCTGATATACATATAGATATAAATTATATATTAATTAATATATATGATTAATTTAATGAATAATAAACTATATTTATGATATTTTTATATTTAAATTTTTATTTATACAATAATTACCTTGAACCCTTATGAAATTCCACCACAATGCTTGTTCATGAAATAAAAAAAAGTTAATTATTTTAAAAACATTAAAAAATAATAGGTTTTTGGAGGACTGTTTATGTTCCATGAATTTTTCATATAAATGTAATAGATATGTGATGGTTAAAAAAATTTATATGTTAATTCCATTTTTTTCATTATATGTATAATTTCAAAATTTTTGAATATTCATGAATATAAACTAAAATGGAATTTAATGTTTAAATATTATTTTTTAATCATAAGAATATAATAAAAAACCCATCTTCAGTAAAATAAAGGGGAACTTTTTAGTCATATAATGAATGGTCAATTTATTTACCACTTGGGATTTTTAAAATTATATTCATGATATTTTAGGAATAAAAACTATGTTATAATTATTAAGGTTAAAAATAGCTAATTAGAGGGTTAGTGTAATGACCCAAAATTTTAGTAATTACTTTCTCTTAAGTAAATTTCATGAATGTATCTTATCTTACACGAAACACTGAACTAAAATGAAAAAGAAACCACATAAAATTTATGAAATTACTACCATTATACTATATTAATTAATTTTAAGGGTATCACATGTAGTAACCATGTGATATAAACAATATATAAAAGGATATAACAAAACAAGGGTAATTTTATTCTTAGAAAATATATGTTTCTTAAAATTATTTTATGTACATTTATATTAAAACATAATTTTATAAATTTTGAAAATTGAATTAGATAAAATGATTAGAATTATTATAATTATAATGATCATATTAATTAATGTTGTTAGTCTCTTCTTATTCATAAAATTGTGTTACAAATGTAAATATTAGCTACAATTCCAAAAATGATTATTTTTCAAAGAATAATAAATTTATAGAAATTGTGTTTTTCTAAAAATATTAATGAATATATTTTATATTAAGAATCATATATAATTTTTAAACATATATAAAAATTAATGCACACTTATTTAATTAGTAGTTAATATCAAATAATATTAAGAACACTTAGTGATTAAAAAATTATTTTTCTACAAAAACAGTTATTCAATTCATTATTAGTATCAATTTAAAACATTATTTATCTTAATAATAAATTTAATTACTTTAAATGGAGCCAAAATTCAGATTAAAAACGTTAATGTTCGGTAATAAGGGTCACCTTATATATTTTTAATGAAATAATAACCATGATTTTTTTAATCAATATTATTATGGATAAAAGTGGGTAAGTAAATTATCTCAAATTTTACTAATTTAAAGGTCACATACACTATTTAAAATTAAATATTAGGTATTAATGTCATAAATATATGTGTCACCTACCATTTACTAACCTAATTGATTGATCTCCCCAAACCCACCTAACCCCCCATGTGATATCATTCTTACCCCTCACCTAACTAGTTTTCTTGGAAAAAAACCCCTCTTTTCCACCTATAAATGGGGGAAAATTACAACCTTTCTCTCATCCCACTCCCACAGAAATTAATTGATTGTTAATTTTCCTTAACATTCCCACTCTAAATATCTCCCAATGAGTTATTATGGTTCTAATGAGTCCTCCTAAGCTTTATGAATTTTTCTAAAAAGGTAAGGTTTCTCAACCCTCTCTTTTTGATTCAAGTACTACTTTATTGATAACCCCTTTTAGTTTAAATTTATTATGATTTCATAAGTCCAAAATATATGATTTTATGTCCAATTTATTTCCTATTATCAATATTTTATATTTATTTCTCATTAAACACATTTTATAATCCCTTTTTTATAGTCATCATGCTACTAGAATCATTCCTTGATTTTCTATCTTTATGTTACGAATTCTAAACTATAATATAATTTAATGGTATCTTTAAATTTTAAATTAATAAATGGTTATGGTTATAAATAATGTTCATAAATATGTTACTAGTATATTTATGTATTTTATATAGGAGGTTAGACTAATTATGTGTTAGTAGAAACAAAAGGTATCGATTTCTCATCTCAATTTCTATTGATTGAGACATCTTTTAATGTTATACATCAATTTAATATCTCTATGGTGTATATAATAAAAAAAATTATGTATATAGTAATATTCCATGATTTAATGAATAGTATTTAAAAAAGAATATAAATTTCATTCTTCCAAATAATTTTTATTCAATGATTTTTAAAGCTGTAAGTGTTTTGATAACTCAGTTACCTTTCATTGAGTTATACTCCAATTTTTTTTAACATTTTCATTAAAATTTTAATCTAATAATACATATGATCATATAGTGTTAAAAAACCTTATCATATAGGTAATAATTATTTATATACATGTATTCTTCCATCAATATTTCATTAATAAAATGAGATATTGCAAATAATAATGCCAATATTGTTTGTTGTCTATGCCTTTTTATTCTGGAATGAAGAAAGAGAAAGAGTCCATGTTATTGGGACTATCCAATGTGGAATGGAGAAGGTATTTATAAATAACCATATATATATATATCATGTGCTTACTTCTCTTTAAATTTGTTTCATATTAAAGGTATGTTTGAGAAGTTATATTTAAGTGGATCATAACATTAAAAAGTTTCAAAGGTTAATAATGTTTAATAAATAAGTTAAGAAAATTTATTAAAAAATAAAATATACCACTGGTTCACCCCCACCCATTTTAGTGGTATTAATCCTACATGGGAACTACATTTTGGTATCTAAGAAGGTTCCCTCTGAGATATTCATCTCTGAGAATTGAGAATTTAAATTTTAGTAACTATAAGGCGATTCCATTTTTTAGTGTTAAAACCTATTATATCTTGAAATATAGAATGCTACCATATATCACGTCTCTTGGGAATTATGTTTTTTAATATAATAAAATTGTATTTTATCCTTGAATTCTGAACGCACCACTTAATAATATTTAGATGTAAAATCATGAGTATGATGGAAGATCTAAAAATTATTTTCTCACATCTCTAACTGAATGTGAGTTTTTTAGATAAAAGGGATTTAGATCTACCAAAGGTATAATGAATAAGTTAAAGAAAATTTATAAAGGGAATATAATGGTGTAAAAGGAAAAGTTACAACTCTATAGGGTAAAGTATAAAGATATAAAAATGGGTGAGTGTGGATTTTTTGATGAATTCATTATAGGGGTGAATGACATTGTTACAATCATAAAGTTTCTTGGTGAGGAGTGGGAATAGAAAAATTTTATTGAAAATATATTTATAGTTCTTATATATATGTTTGATACCAAATTTTCATATTTTTAATATAGAGAACCCAAAACTCTATCTTTGGTTGATCTATATAATACTCTTGTTACTTATGAAATGTAAAGATATAAGTATATCAAATGTAAAGAAATTATTGATCAATAAATGGACACGAAATATATGTTAAAATGGGATAATAAAAATAAGTATATTGATGAATTATCAAATGATTATAATGAAGAGGAAGAAAAAAATGATTTCAACACAAATTTTCTCTTTATTCTATGAAATTAAATTAGGGAAAGTGAAAAAGTGAAAATATAAATTTATTGAATTGTGATGGGAAAGGACATTTTTCACAAAATTTTACAAGGAATAAAATAGAATAGTTTCAGTACGATGAAGATGACAAGAATTCTAGAAAGAAAAGGTGCAATAAAAATAAAGAATAATTCATTTTAAAATAAGAAGAAAAGTTATCTGACCAAAAGAAATAAGGATGATTCCTCATCTAGTGATGAGTCTGAACATCATACCAATTTCATTTCTAACATTAGAAATTGATTGGATTCATCACGTAGTAATGATGATTTTGATGAGATGTCAGAAAATGGACTGGATTCTCAAATAAAACACAGAGATATCACTTGAACAAATTACAAAACTCAAGAAAGAGAAAAGGATGTTATAGAAATATTATAAAGACATAACTTTTGAGAATGTCAAGGTCAAATGAAAAGTTATGTTTTATGAATAAAACTCAACAATTAATGACAATCTCAACATGATAGAATCTACAGTTATTTATCATTGTTAAAAAGAACAAGTTGAATACAACTGAATCTAGAAAAATGATAGAATTTTTAAAAAATAGTTTTTCTATAAAATAAGTGGAGTTATTGGAAAAAAATAAATGTTTCATAAAATACAATATGATATGTGAAATATGAGAGAAAACTATAGAAAAGAAATTTATTTTAAATGTGAATATTCTAAAGATGGTGAAAATAATGCTTTACAGAATCAAGATTGTGAGAAACCATATTTCATTAAAAAAGAATGGAATTCATCCAGAAAGTATATCCCTAAGGAAATATTTCCATGAGTTATGATGAAACAAAAACAGCAATGTTCAGATCAATTTTACTATCACCCCGAATGATCAAGATTCAGAGGTCACTATTGGTTTTGTGTAATTTTGAAAAAAATCATATTCAGTTTTTTATAATATATATCTTCCAAGAAATAAGTATGATTCTAGGGGGACTTATGAAGATAAAAGAATAAATAATTGTTCTGAATTTTTTGAGGAACCCAAATATAAATTTAATAAGGTGAATAATGATGAAGCATTAAAAAAGGCAAATGAAAAACTGAATAATTTTTAGAAAATTAAACATGATGAGTCTGAAAATATAGAGTTCTTAGTTATCTATCTAGAAAAAGTTGACATGGATATAAATTTAGATTAATCTAAATTATCAATGGAAAAATAAGATGAAATATATTTCTAAATATATAAAAATTGTTGATAAAAATATATCAAGATATTTTGGTTTGAAGGTTTAGAAAATATGTAAGATATGTGAGTATGTAGGTTATGCTACCTAACTATTTTTCCAAAACAAAAGGAAATCATAGACAAGTTGTTACAAAATAATTGTAGTAAAATGTTTCTAATGTTTAAGAAAAGTTTATATCCTCATTATTAGAATCTATAGATGAACGGAAACATGTTATGAAATCTGAGAATGATGAAAAAATGGAAGAAAACTCAACCAAGTAATTATTGAAGAAGAATAAGAAAAACTAGAAAGTAAGAGAGGACAATCGGTTTGAATGTTTCTTATAATAAACAATTTATGTACCTTTTTATTCCTAAAATAATTGTGAATTAGTACTAACTTGAAGAGAATTTATATTATTTAAAAAATGAATCTGTATTACGAGTCTCTTTATTTTATTACGAAATCAGGTAATGATGTTATTAAAAATGATTTTTTGGGAAAGTTGTATTTTTACACTTGAATGTTCTTGATGTGTTTGTTGAGATTGGTGTAGGTTACTATTAACGTAAAAAAATATTTTCAATTGTCCCCAAATATGATAATACTAAAAGAAGCATGAAAAATTATTTCATGAATGTTGTGTTTTTGATTACAATGATAAACTTGATTATATACTCTTTTTCTGCATCGGGTTCACCCACATAGAATTATAGATGTTTCAAAAATTTATCTTTTGTGAGAAACTCCTTTGATATTTTATTTTCTAGAGGAATGGTTTTAATATCTGCAGATTAAGAAAATTTGTCATGAGTGTACCCTTTCAATATTATTTTTAATAAGGGGGATAATATATGATAGAGGGAGAAGATATGTGGAGAAGAAATGAAAGGGGAGAAGAAATAAAAAATAGGAGAACCGTGTTGTTTTTTTATGTGAACATTTTTAACGGGTATTGAATAAAAAAATAATTTTTATATTTTTTGGAACATGTTGTATTTTGGTTGTATTTTTTGTCAATATATCAGTAGGAATAATATATTGTTCAGGAATATTGAAGTTATCAAACAACATACTTTATGAGAAGTAGGTTGAAGATTTAGATTAAATGTTGTAAAGTAATATGAAAAGGTTGAACGGCTGTAGAGTAAATAGAAAAGAAACCACCTTATTCAATTATAATGAAAAGTTGTAATGTAATTTGAAAATTATGAAAAAATTTATTGTAATTAGAAAAGAATGAAATGTTTCAATGTAATCAGAAAATATGACACATTGTTGATAAGAATGTTCATTTGATTCAATTATTAAATCTAAATATGTTTTAGGGAAACAAATTGGGACTCACATTGTGTCCGAAAAAAATATTTTGATTAGTATGAGAAAGTATCACAATCATAAATTTCTTCATATGAAATTTGACAATTCATTACTGATATTTATAATTATCATTAATCATCTGTTGTCTGAGAAACATGTGATCCAATACTTATAAAAGAAATATGGAGAAACGTTTTTACAAATAGTTTTGAGGTTTGGATGGAAATATAGAAAATATTGAAAGGATGAAAAGTAATAAAAACAATACAATGTAATTTGGATGACAATGTGATGATTTTTGTTGTTCTAAAAGTCATATAGAAGTCATTATTATATGCATGAGTTTGTGATAAAAGAATTTATTTAATGAAAATGTCTTACAGTCTTAGTTAATTAATGTGAGATCACCTAATGATGATTTGTTTGAAAGATGGGATGTTTTTTTGAAATGTGAAAAGATGATGGTTATAGTTTTCAGGTAGACTAATAAGCTACAAAATAAAAATAATTAGAGAAATAAGTTGGTGAATGATGGAAGTCTTTTATGCTTATCAGAAAAGGAAATAAGTTGTTGTTGACACACGTACATCAGATTTTGTATTCCACTGATCAATTGGTGGAAATAATGTTTATGGACGTATACAAGAAAGCATAGTTTTTTGGGACCGAGGCATGTAATAATGTTTGAGACCGATTGTAACACCCTGAGATTTTATGAAAAATATTCTTTTTAATTTCATTGATGTCTTTTCTTGTACGCTACACCAAAATTAGCTTGCACTATATGCAACACCGTATTATCTTTTAGTATATGCAACACTATTTTTGGCTCTTGTTACACACAATTTCAAGTTCATTTTGTGGAAATTATTTTACACAACATTAATTATAGATTTTTTTAATTTATAAATGAAATATGTTTTGATTATGTTATACGCAACAAAAAATGGGGATTTCACTACATGCATCCCTGACTTTGCTTGCATTACACGGAATCAAGACCATCCTCGATAGAGTGTGTAGTACGCAATACCGAGTTTCACTAAATGATATATTATTATAATATTATTATGAACTAGCCGTTATGAATAGTAATACCCACTTTTTTAAATTTTAAAAATTTTATTTTAAAAAATGGACTTCATTTTTGGATTCGGAATATCGAAATTAGCCTAGGGTGAATTTTTGGTATTTTTTTGAAAACTATCAATTTTTGATGAATAGTGAAAACACTCTGTTACTATTTAAAAACCGACTTTTTATATAAATAATTATTTATTTTATTTAAATTTATTTTAGGTCAAAATTGATACATAATACCTATATAAGTTCAATGTAATTCATTGGAGTCATTTTATAATAATTTTAGACATATAAAAAATTTATTGAACTTTTCACCGTCTTTTACCCACCTTCCAAGAGAGTTTGAAAATTTACATAAAACATAATTTTACCACTTCTGTGAGTGGAATTTCGAAAATCTGAGAGACACGGTTAATATCAAGGAGTAAATTGTTCTTCAATAAGATAAAAATAATTTTTGGTGAATAGTAACTTTTTACTTTTATGTACCACAGTTAAAAGTAAATTGGGTAATTAAGGGTAAAAATGATATTATTATTACCCTAACACATTTCCTAATTCTATTGGATAATTGTAGTTCGACCAAAAACGACCTTAGGGATTAAATATTACCCTTTAGGTCAACTTGGATTAGATTAGGACATTTATTATTATTTTATTTAAAGAATAATTAAAATAGTTAAAATCAATGTTTAATAAATAAAATATTTTTAATATAGGGTTATACATAAGATAAATACTACTATAAATCTTCAGTATAAATCTAAAACTATTTCCTACATAATGGTATTTTAGTTATAATTTTTAGACATTAAATAATTTAATTTATTTATGACATAATGATGATGCAGTAATGACTTTATTAATAAAATATTAACATATTTGATGTTATAAATACCCATATAAATGTAATTTTAGACTTTTTATGAATAAAAATAATTTGAAATGTTAATATGACATGTTATTATTGATTTAATTAACTTTGTTTGAACTAATCATGGTTTTATTATTTTCAAAAAAATCAAGTACCAAATAGTGACAAAATTGACATAAAATAGTTTTTAAAACAATTATTATATTATTAATTGTTATTTTATTCCTAAAAATCTAATGTTTGGCTAAATGACTTAGATAAAGATATATATATATTAATAATTAACCACTTGGTGTTATTTTGCCTTGTTATAGTACGATTATTAACCATATAGTGTAAGAAAAAAAGACACGGTAAAAGTTAAATTATTTAACTTAGAGTTAAATATAAATTATAAGGATAAAATAGTAACCTAAACTTGTCTAAAACCTATTTGTTGAGAGTATTTTGACCCATACTCACCATAGATTCGAAATAAATCAATTTGGAGCTATTAAAAAACCGAATATGACATTTTTATACAATAATATTTTAAGTTTTCTTAAGGTGCCCCTCTACTCCCTTATAAAAAGGGCACCCCTTCCCTCTTCTATTCACACCCTTATGAGCCTTGATGTTCCGAAAAACCCTGCCAATTACTATTCTAAACCTATCTAGTTATATCATATATGTTATGGTCTTCTCAAAATACCAACTCTAGTGCCCTAAGAAGAAGTTTAAAGGTGATGTGTCGAGGAAGAGGTAATCTCTTCTAACGATTATTTCAAGTTTTCTTTGTTCATAAACATCTTCTTATTTAGTTGTTTAATTATAAAGTAATAACATCAGTATCACTAATATACTGATATGTTATTATAAATATGAAACAACCCCATTTCACCTTATATCCATCCTGCGGAAAATGAAATCACCACGTGTGCGTACGTACGGAATACCATCTCCACGCCGTGGTGTAATCAGTTTTTCCACCACCACCTTACTTGGATATGTATAATGGTGTATATAATAACTATATATGGTTATTATAACATCATACTTATTATTAGGTATTATATCATCCACTCCAATTCCATTCAATAATTAGGGGAACGATATCATCGCTCGTGCGTACGTACGGATTACCATCTCCACAATGCGATGAGATTCATTCTCCATGTTAACAATTCAAGAATGATTATAAAGTATATATGATGAATAATAATGAAATATATGACATAATGAAGCTGCATAATTTATGTATTTATATATATATATATGTCATCTACATACATCCATTCAACTCAATAAGGAAAGGAAAACAACATTCATGCGTACGTACGGCCTACCGTCTCCATGAACGGTGTATTTCATTTCATTCATCTATCTATTATATATATATACACTGAATATATATTTACATTCTATATTTAAGTAATTCATGATATAATTAATAATAATTTCAAGAACAACAAGTCCAAACAAGTACGATAAATAAAACGATTTTACCCAAAACGTTGCTCTAACATGGAATTTAAAATAAAGTCATAAGTGAACCATATATGATATAATAACAATGAATATGATTCTGTAATAAGTAAATGAAATTATTTAAATCATTATATAGGAGGTTCGAATACGTATGAAGCATATCAGACCTAAGTTAAGGGATAAATTTTCAAATCTCGTTTTTATCCAAGATTTTTTATTCGTAAGTATTTATTGGGGTTATATTTATCATCCATGTCCCTATTTTCTAAAAATGGTTTCATGTATGTTTAAAGTCCTTTTTCCAATTTTTTACTTTTACTACAAGGTATGTAAGGAATCTTTCTTTTTTTTATGTTACGAGGTACGTTTTTTTAATTTTCTGGAAAAAGTATGAGAAGAATGTTTCTTTTAAACTTATACTGCTTGATCGGATTTTTTAAGGGTTACATAAATCCTTATTTTCATGGAGATTCCTCCCCAAGATTTCATGATTATTTAAAAAAAATCTTTTTTTTTAAAATTTCATGGAATTTTGTGAACAGAAAATGATTTTGAAAAATAAAGGATATTTTCCTCAAGAATTCATTTCAAGTGTTTTATCAAAACTATTTTCCATCTAAGATGACATTATTATTATGATTATGTTTCAAGTATAATGTATATATTATTTACATGGCTTGATTCTTATTATGAGGAAATGATATCCATTTGTTTTATATGGATTATGTTATGATGAGATGATGTTTATGAAACCCATTTTATACTTTGGGGAATGATGAATGATTTATTATCATGTTTTGGCACAAGTAAGAATGATTTCATTATGAGATGGGTGGGACCTATATCTCAATCCAATGCATTGGGTAATGATTTATATCTCATGAGATAGACATGGATGGAATGGGAAGTCAATTCGGTTCAGTGATACCAGACTGGAACAAGGAGTGAACTCGATTCAGAAAGGGACGTTGTCCACTAAGATGGTCTTGACAGCAATGCCTTGGCTACTATGGAAATCATATCATGTGCTTAATGTTTTTCCTTAGTTACAAGTTTTATTTCCAAGCTATTTAATCATTATTGATGTTTCATTATGATCTATGCCTTAAATACTGCCATGTTTTATGTCATTTCTCAATATTTCGATGTTTAAACAATATGTTCATGTTTTAATGTTCAAATGTATATGGTTTGTTTTACTTTCTCCATGATTTTAATTACTGAGAATTTGAGCTCACCCTTTATATGTTTTCTTTTACCTAGGATATAAAGAAAGGTTTTAGGTAAGAAAACAAAAGGGGAATATCTTTATGGGAGATGTTGAAGTTATTTCACCACGATTAGAAGATAATGTTTCGAGTTTCCAAAGACACTAAACTATTAAGGTCCTTCAGTGTTTGTTTTTGTTATGTATTAAGTATTCCGAAAAAGTAATGTAATGTCCATGTACGTCAGGCTTTGGGTCTCTAAAATTGGTATTAGAGGAAAAGGAGGTAGGAATGAATCTGATCCTTGGGAACTCTCACATGTGAGCGTTGGATGAAGCATGTATCTCCGACCAAGGGCTTCATAAGGAAATGGATACCACTGGGGATGGTGGTGTGTCCCACCCAGGAGGTGTAGCCACCCATGGAGTGCTCTGATAGGTATCAATTATAGTCTACTAGAAGTAATTCCAGGCCGATACAATTGGTATCAGAGGTTCGGTTTAGTCATCCTTTGGAAACTAGGATCCAAGAACTTTAGTGACATCCCTAGAGATATTGATAAGGTATGTCTAGGGATGTCTCTAAGTATAAGTATAAGTATAGGTTATAGTACTAGAATTATGGTAACAATATTAGAATTAAACCTAAGATGTTCGATATTGAAGTTACTCCCCCTTGATTATGATTTTGGCCTCTCAAACTATTATTTTTGGGTTTTAGAAAATGGCTAGAAATAGAGAGATTCACGATAATGGAGGATATGATGGACAATGAAATGATATTCATCGTGTGAAAACAAATGAAATTGGATATGGAAGTCCACACATAGTTATTATTCCTAATCAGAAATCTCATAATATGATCACTAATCTTAACTTTGTTAATTTTCCTGAATTAGCTAATAAGATAAAGATGGATTTTCATGATGATCATAGAGGAAAGAAAGTCCAATTTCCCTCATTTAAATCATGTGGGAAGAGGCATCAGGGAGAATTTTTCAAAGGAACTAGAAGATGCTTTGGGTGTGGAAAACAAGGAAAAAAATCTAGCAATTGTAAAGGAAAAGGTTCAGTTGACACCATGGACAAGGATAATGGTATTGATAAGACATCAACAACTTTTAAGTGTTTTAAATGTAGAATTTACCGGCATTATTCAAACCAATTCCCTAAGGGAAAATATCATAAATAGAATCATCATGGTCATATGGGTAGTATTTTTGTGGATGATGATGAGGAGACTACAAATGATATATGAGATGGAAGATATAATGAAGCTCAGTCAGTGGTTTAAGAAGGTAGTGTAATGATTGTATGTTTATCAAGAATAATATATGGTACTATGGAATAAAGAAAAATCTAAGGATTGTTACACTGTTACCTTTGCTTGAGTTTTGAAAGTATATATTGAATGGTACCGGTAACCATGAAAGGTTATTCAAATATTTTTGGAAAGTACCTAATATGCGCATAAAGAAGGGAAAATGAGATAATGAAATGTTTGATACTATTAATGAGCTCATGACTAATATAAGGAAAAAGTGATATCATGGTTTGTCTATATAGAATTTTTGGGATTTCGGTATGTGGAAGAAGTTAACTTTTGAAAACATTCATGTTTTCATTAAGGTTCAATGGGTATTCATTTTTCAAGATAATATATGATTAAGGTATTCAAATGTTTGTAATTTGACCAATAAGATATATCGTATGATATATGGGGGATAAATGATGGTATTCACATGCTCAGAAGATGACATTTCTCCTAATTGTTTTCTTTATACTATGATTTTGGACAGAAGTATTTTGGATAAGCATAAAGATTAGAATGGATTATGTTGGACATAAGTTAGTATTTTTTAAGGCTATAACTTTTTTCGATATTATTGATGGAATATTTTAATAATGTAGTTTTATAAAAAGGACAACCCATAGGACGATCGACAAACCGTCACGCCAGACAAGGTTGTGGGAATCAAACCCACAACCGAAGTGTGACAGGCCTTTATTGCCTACCATTAGCCTACAGGAAGTCCCTAGTTAGTAGAAACTAGTTTTATTAAGTGGTATGATAGATGATGTATAAGTCCATTTTTGGAATCATATACGATTAACCTCACCATAGATGGAATTATGTATATTTGATAACTTTTGTTAACAATTTGTTTGAGACATATGGAATGACCCATCATTCTATCACAAGATTTGCTAACACCTCACAAACGAAAAATTCAACTTCATTTCTTTAAGATATGAAGTGGAAATTGTTCAAGGAACGAACAACGGTGAGATTATACCGAAATAAAGTAAGTATTTCTTCTAATTCAAATTCTTCAACTTTACGGAAATTATCTTGAAAACCAAATATGTTGTCCAAGTGCCCTTATATCTGATGAATCAGATGGTACCTTAGATCATCACAAATTTATGGCTTTGTGATTGTTGGGTTTTTCATAGCCATGTTCTCTACCACTCTCCATCAGAACATGATTGCTAGATTTCTGTTCCATATCCATATTTTCACCTATGTTCTCCTATGTGGAAACCCAATGATTAGTTAATTTAGGTAACCATTACGTTTCCTATATTAGTTTTTAAAGATAAGCTTTGGTATTCCGTTATACGATGTGGGTTTTTATTAAATAAACTTTCGAGTAGTAAATGATTTATAACCCGGATGAATTTCGAGGGAGAAATTCATTTTAAGGGGGGTAGAATGTAACACCCTGAGATTTTATGAAAAACATTCTTTTTAATCTCATTGATGTCCTGTGTTGTACAGTACAACAAAATTATCTTGCACTATACGCAACACCGTATTAGTTTGTAGTATACACAACACTATTCTTCGCTATTGTTACACACAATTTCAAGTTCTTTTTTTGGAAATTATTTTACTCAACATTAAGTATATATTTTTTTAATGTATAAATGAAATATGTTTTGATTATGTTATACGCAACACCAAACAGAGGTTTCACTACATGCATCCCCGAATTGGCTTGCATTACAGGAAATCAAGACCTTCCTCGATAGCGTGTGTAGTACGCAATACCGAGTTTCACTAAACGATATATTATTATAATATTATTATGAACTAGCCGTTTTGAATAGTAATACACACTTTTTGAAATTTTCTAAATTTTATTTTTCTTGATGGACTTCATTTTTGGATTCGGAATATCGAAATTATCCTAGGGTGAATTTTTGGTATTTTTATGAAAACTTTCAATTTTTGATGAATAGTGAAAACACTAGGTTACTATTTAAAAACCAACTTTTTATATAAATGATTATTTATTTTAATTAAATATATTTTAGGTCAAAATTGATACATAATACCTATATAAGTTCAAATTAATTCATTTGAGCCATTTTATAATAATTTTACACATATAAAAATTTTATTTAACTTTTCATCGTCTTTTGCCCACCTCCTAGGAGAGTTTGAAAATTTACAGAAAACTTAATTTTACCGCTTCTGTGAGTGGAATTTTGAAAATCCGAGAGACACGATTAATATCATAGAGTAAAATGTGGTTCAATTAGATAAAAATAATTTTTGGTGAATATTAACTTTTTTACTTTTATTTACCACGGTTAAAAGTAAATAGGGAATTAAGGGTAAAAATGATATTATTATTACCATAACACTTGTCCTAATTCATTTTGATAGGTTTAGTTCGACCAAAAACAACCTTAGGGATAAAATATTACCCTTTAGGTCCACTTGGATTAGATTAGGACATTTATTATTATATTATTTAAAGAAGAATTAAAATAGTTAAAATCATTGTTTAATAACTAAAAAAATTTTAATATAAGGTTATAGGTAAGATAAATTCAACTATAAATATTCAATAGAAAGATAAAAATATTTCCTACATAATGATATTTTATTTATAATTTTAAGACATTAAATAATTTAATTTATATATGACACAATGATGATGCATAAATTACCTATTTAATGAAATATTAACATAATTGATGTTATAAATAACCAAATAAATGTAATTTTAGACTTTTTATGAATTCAACTAAATTTTTAGGTTAATATGACATTTAAGTATTGATTTAATTAACTTTTTTCTAACTAATCACGCCGTTATGATTTTCACAAAAAACAAGTACCAAATGGTGTCAAAATTGACATAAAATAGTTTTTAAAACAAATATTATATTATTAATGCTTATTTTATTCCTAAAAATCTATATTTCGGCCAAATGACATAGATAAGGACTTATATATTAATTTTGAACCACTTGGGGTTAGTTTGGCTTGTTATAGAAAGTTTATTAACCATATAGTGTATGAAAAAAAAGACACAAGAAAAGTAAAATTATCTAACTTAGAGTTAAATATCAATGATAAGGATAAAATAGTAACCTAAACATATCTAAAACCTATTGGTTGAGATTATGTCTACCCATACCCACCATATATTAGAAATAAATCAGTTGGGAGCTATTAAAAACCGAATATAACTTTATTATAAAATAATATTTTATGTTTTCCTAAGGTGCCCCTCTCCTCCCTTATAAAAAGGGCACCCCTTCCCACTTTTCTTCACACCCTTTTGAGCCATAAATCTGATACATACCCCTGCCAATTACTCTTTTCAACCTCTATATTTATATAATAGAGGTTCTAGGATTCCAATAAGACCTACTATAGTGCCCTAAGAAGATGTTTAAAGGAGGTGCGTTGAGGAAGAGGTAATCTATTCTACCGATTCTTTCAAGTTTTTTTTCTTCTTCAACTTCTTCTTCTTTATTTTTTTCATTATAAAGTAATAACATAATTATAAATAATATACTTATATGATATTATAAATATGAAGCAACTTTATTTCACATTCTATCCACCTTATGAAAAACAAAATCACCGCGGGTGCGTACGTACGGAATACCGTCTCCACGCCGTGGTGTAATCAGTTTTTCCACCACCACATTACTTGGATGGGTATAATGGTGTAACGAATAACTATACAAGGTTATTATAACATCATGCTGATTCTGAGGTATTATATCATCCACTCCAATTCCATTCAATAATTATGGGAACGATATCATCACTCGTGCGTACGTACAGATTACCGTCTCCACAACGCGATGAGATTCATTATCCATGTTAACCATTCAAGAATGATTATAAAGTATATAAAATAAATAATAATGAAATTTATGACACAATTAAGCTAATGAATTTATTTATATATATATATATAATTCAACTACTTACTTCCATTCAACTCAATAAGGAAAGGAAAACAACGTTCATGCGTATGTACGACCTACCGTCTCCATGAACGATGTTTTTAATTTCATTCATCTATCTATTATATATATATATAATGAATATATATTTACATTATGTATGTAAGTAAATCATGATATAATTAATAATAATATCAAGAACAACAATTCCAAACAAGTATGATAAATAAAATGATTTTTCCTAAAATGCTACTTTAACATGGAATTTAATATAAAGTCATAAGTGAACCATATATGATATAATAACAATGAATATGATTATATAATAAGTAAATGACATTATTTAAATCATTATAAAATATATTTGGATACGTACAAAGCATATCGGACCTAAGGTAAGGGATAACGTTTCCCATCTTGTTTTTATCTCAGATTTTTTATTCGTAAGTATTTACTGGGGTTATATTAATCATCGATGTACCTGTTTTCTAAAAATGGTTTCATGTATGTGTAAAGTCCTTTTTACCCATTTTTTTCTTTTAATTCATGGTATTTAAGGAATCTTTCTTTTTTTTACGTTACGAGGTACTTTTTTACTTTTTCGGAAAAATTATGAGAAGAATGTTTTTTTAACTTATACGGCTTGAACAGCTTTTTTTAGGTTTCATAAAGCCTTATTTTCATGAAGATTCCTCCACAAGATTTCATGATTATTTAAAAAAAATCATTTTCTTTTATAATTGCATGGCATTTTGTGAAACATGTCACTTGTTGAAACCTTTTACCAATGTGAAAAAATGAATTTTTTTAACCAATTTCACATCAGTGTAATTTCCCACCATCATGAAAGTTGTTATTTAATAAGATTACTATAAATTATTCCATGTTCTATACAGTGAAATTCTTATTCCCTCTTTATTTGGGATTTTTTTTAGTTTTTTAGTTTTCATAAAAGAGGATATTTATCTTTGTTTCTTCATTAACATAAAATATTGTTCTTCATATGTGTTCAAAAGGATATTTGATGAGTTTTTATAATGTAAATTAATGACTATAGGTGTTTTATGCATGTTTTATTGCATAGAAATTATTTCGGATAATGAGTTATCTCTATTTTTCATTCCATTGCATCAGGAAATGATTTTTTTCAAGTAATATATGTTTTAATTAACCCATATTTCATTGCATTTGAATGAGTTTTTGTAAGAGTTATTTTAATTTTGATACAAAGATAATGTGACAAGGTAACTACATAAATTTTTTATGTTTGAAAATTAATTTTCATGTAAGAATTATGGTTTCATTATGTAATCTAACCACCATTCATTTAAAGGGAATATTATTCCATTTTTATGTGTGGAAAGTATGGTTTTGAAGAAAATGTTTTCATGAGTATACATGTCTTAAAGTAAACCATCAAGATTGTGATTTTTCCTTTATTCATTCTTGTCAAATGTCTTATGAAAATATTTGGAATGTGAGTCTGATTTCTTGAGTAATTAAATTATTATTTGATCTAATGATTATATAAATAAATGGAAAATTTTCTATGGGATTTCATGAATACAATAATGGAATAATGATTTTCTTTCTTTTGTATCCCATAATGAGATTAAACAAGAGATTCAGTTTTGAATGACACATGAATTTAAATTTAAGATTCTTGTTTTATATAAAAAATTTATATTGAGTAAAAGTGTCCACTTTTATTAAGTGTTTGATAAGAAACATTTTTCTAATTATATAAAATTCTTAACCAAAAAACCTCAAAATGTAATATAGTGTGTTGTAAAATCTCGGAACTAGAATCTCCTAAATAGTGCCCCATATCTGGTTGGCCACATGGTCCCAAGAGAATGTCCCAAAACACTAGAGGCTGCTAACTAGTAGTCAGGGCTTTATATGTGACTATAGGGACACTATTCCCTTTTATCATTGTGTAACACTATGGAAGATCATACCATTCAAAATATGAATCATTATAACAATGAATAAGCCATGGGAATAGACACAATGGCCACTAGACTAGTAATCCACCTTACCCGAAGTGAAATAATAACTGAACAAGAGATATAAATAAATTAAAGATATAGAAAAATTCCATAAGTAATATCATATAAATTATTATATGACTTGTCATATGTCTAAATATTATCCAAAATAGGTATACATACATTAGTAAAATACATGTATAAAAATATTAAAAATACCAAAAATAAATATCTCTTGATAGCATCATGAGACTTATCTTGGTCATGTGCTCCCCTATTCCTAAGATTGGAAAAAATTAATGTATCAAACTATGGAATCATTCCTTTTACCGGAACTACATCAATATAGTTTATCCAGGTACATAATGACGACCTAAAATACAGTGTGAGATAAAATCCTAGTAGGCCACCACAAACGCTGTCTATAAGAATCTAGTCTTGTAAAACTCTCAAAAAATGAAATTAATGTAAGTGATATTATAATGATAAATGAGACTCCAAACATAATAATTGTTAATCTCCTCTAACAAGGTATCACTAATACAATTGGATGTAAACACCACAGACATTCCATATATACAATATCATATATTCACTTACACACTTTATAACTAATAATGTCATATCAACCATGACTAGACTATATATTCCAACACGATCATTTACAATGTCCAATCCATATAATCAAAAGTGTTTGATTTACCACAGCCAAACCATACAATCATAAGTGTCAAACCCCATGGGGATGAATCCAATGTATAGTGAACCAATACATCCATGTTGATTCCTAATTGAATCTCAATGGAAACTTCGTTTGACTTGAATTGGGGTCCAATGAGTATTCTAATAGACCTTGTTCACTAAGAACCAAAAAAATCATTATCCAAGGGAAAAAGGCCTAAGGAATCTAAAGGAATCACAAAACATGGAGAAATATCATCAATGGTCTCCACTAATGCTATCAATATCCAAGGAGTAACATAGAAGTAATATGTTAGAATCATTCCCCACTCATTCAATTTATCAATTCACAGTCATTAATTCCATGAGTTTAACAACAAATTTAACAAATCATATTTAAATATATAATCATTTCTACTATATGAATAATATAAAAAAGAAGGTAAACCATCAAATAATCAAATAAATTCAATTCAACCCATTTATAACTAGGCTTCCCCTAACTATGAAAGCTCAAATACTCACCACATGGGTTGTATAATAATAGGAAAAGGTAATGGCACACCCCATGGGTGGACTAGGTTGGGGAAAAAACCTATATGTGTCTCAAAGGTGATCCAGTAAAATATAAAAGGGCTCCAATTTATTCAATTCAATTATTCAATAATTTATCTAGAAGATACTGGAATATGAGATACGATATAATAAAAATCAGAATATAAAACACCAAACCATGAGGGAATGGTATAGACCACCTACCGTAGGTCCATAGTAGAGTGATCATCTTGTATCAGTTGCAGATTCAACTCATATAGAGAAGAAAAATGAATAACGGATGAAGAACCTATAAATATGGAATATTATCTGACACTGAAATAACATTTTTGATACCAAGGTGAATGAATAATGGCACAAAATAAATATATTACTCACCCATTCATATCTATAGAGACTGGTGACCTTTGGTTCTGAATTCGAATATATATTCAGGATAAAATCATATGATTTTATCACCAAGGGGGAACCACATGCCACATTACTATCCAACAGAAGAAGAATGAGTTTTTTTAGGTTTTAAATTTTTTTATGGGAAAAATGAAAAATTTTCCCCCAAAATAATGTGATTCATGGTTTCACTACATGGTTTTCAAAAACGTACACCAACTGTGCACCCTTCACTACCTCGAAGTGAACCCCTACATGGATAGTGCACATGTTTTTCCAAAATCATGTGCAAATAGTGTCTCATACCACTATCCAAGTTCTGTAGAAATTCACATGGGTGTGATCTTGAGTTGGAATAGTTTCTCTAAAACCATGTGACCTATAGTACCTTGTTCCAATCCTCACAAAGATTGGGGTAAACATGTGTCCTACACCACACAGTTTATGATAACTTTTTATCCTATTTATTTTTATCCAAAAAATGATAATCTTGGCTCCATACAAACCTCTGACACCCCTGATACACCCATGATCCTAATGGGTATTCACATATGGATGTAAAAAAATGTAAACCAAAACTAAAGACATATTTTCCTCATAGGAAACCCCATGTTCTTCTAAACTTCCACTCTAAAATTCATTCATCCCTAAATTTTGCTCTTAAGGGTGGTTAATAATCACTAGGAAATAACACCAGCCACTGAGCATATATGTTGTTCTCAAACTCCTACGTTTCAACCTATAAATAGACATGCTTCCATATCACCCATACCAGAGGAAATTAATGGCCTTAAAAAACCTTCATGCTCCTATCAATGATATGAATTAGATGTTCCTTGAATGAGGTATTTTTCTATAACTCAACCACCTTGGACTGAAAAGAATGATATGGGTCCAAATGATAATGAAACTTCTGAGATACATGGAATATTTCATTCATGGGCCGATACCTATCAGGAAACTACAACTGATAGGATACCATCCTAAATACCACTAAAATTTTGAATAATTCAACATATCATGGTGGAATCATAACCTTGTCTCAAGATCCGTATGTCTCCCAGCCATAATGTGGAATGTAAAAAGACCAAAACTCAATGTACACTCTAGTGGTTATTGATGATGATTAGAATTATAATTATATTGAGACTTTGTAGTATCCATCCACATCCTAATCAACTAAACTTTCTCAGAATTATCTTACACAAGATTTTTCCCCAATAAAGTTGTCCCACGTACCTCTATCCAGTGCAGGGCTGATCAACATGGACTACCATATAAAAACCTCATAAGGCTTCACATGTATAGTCTCATGATAGATGATATTGAAGGAAAATCAACAAGGAAAGTATTCCTCTCCCAAGAGCCCCCAAAACCCAAGAAATATTCTCATAGTACATCATAAAGAACGTAAATTGTAGGCTATGATTAGACATCAACTTGAGGGAGGTATCTTGTGAAAAGAATAACTTGTGTACCCAAGTCCCTCAGCAAAATCTACTAGAAACAATTCATAAACCATGAATCCCTTTTTGAAACAATGTATGAGGACCCTGTGAAATCATATCATCTCATGGACATAGAAACTCCCAAGCTGATCTACACTGGAGGTATTTTTCATTAGAAGGAAATAACTATCCTTTTTGTGTTTTAAATAACAATCCACATGACATCACTAACTTTAGGAGGCCTCAACAATCTAGTCATGAAATGATATCCTTTTTTCTCAGGAATGGGTAATTATTGTAAAATTATATTTGGTCGTTGATGTACTACCTTCAACTATTGAATGTCGGAACACCTCGTAACAAAACCAATTACCCCTATTTTCATACCTGACAACCAATATTGATGGGAAAATTTATGATACATCTTGGTAAGGTCAGTATTCACTACCCATGCTAAGGCATGAAACTCCCACATTACCACCACATGTATGTCCACTAGGAAACAAACACGACAATGGATACATAGGATCCCATCCTCGCCTATAGTCTAATTAAAAGGTGGTTCCTCACATGCCATATAATCTTGTATGACTAGGACCTCAGAATCATAAATCTATCTCATTATCACTCTATCCAAAAGATTAGTATTAATATCCCAAGAAGAAATAATGCTCTACCCCTAACCATATATCACCTTCAAGAGAATCTCGGAAAATAGTGCCATAAGCTTCCATTATCTTCTCGCTTTAGGATCTACATGTATCCAAGTTCTCTTACTCAACGAATAAACCACTAAATTTCACTATCCATGTGTATAGGAAATCTCAAAGTAAAAATATTTTAGATACTCAACCCACATTTATTACATCAAATTTAGATCACACTGTGTAAATAAACACATGATGTTTTCTAGTATGTATACCCCACAAAACACTCTCCTAGTAAATATTGCCTCCAGAAGAAAAAATAATTTGAAACCATAGAAAACATGAGATAATTTTTTTTGTAATTCCATTCATGTGGCCTTAGATTTTGAGACTCATACACAATGACTCTATCCCCTTGCATTAAAACTTCTCTAAGCCCGATCCCTGAAGTGTCACAATATACAGTGTAGATTTTTCCTTGCTCTAAAAAAACTGAGACTAAGAGTAAATTCAATCTCCATTTTAACTCCTAAAATTCTATCACACATGTATCTTACCATAAAACCTCACTCCATTCTTAGTAAAGTCCAACAACTGTTCTTCTAAGCATGATAAGTTCTATATGAAACACCTATAATATCCAGCTAGTCCCAAGAATATTTCAATATCAAAGACATTCTTGGGATTTTCTATAGAAAATACCACCATCAACACATCTGGGTCAACTAATACTCCTTTTTTTGAGATACTATGACTTAGTAAGTGTAAATTATCGATATAGAAGTGGAAATTTGTGATCTTAGCATATAACTGATGATATATCAGTGTATCCAAAACAAACTCAACATATAATCCATAGTCATATCATTTATGAGAATCCCTAAGATATCATCCATGAAAACTACCCAAAAATCATGATAAATATGGAAAAGAAAGTTTAATAGTTCTATAAATTCTAATGGTTCCTTTTTTAGAACAAATAACATATCCATATAGTCATATAGAATATAACTTCTATGAAAAGTTGTATGAGGTATATCTACTAGCCAAACATGCACTTGATGGTATCCATACCTCAAATCCATTTTTGAGAACACCTAAGCACCTCAGAGCTGGTAAAAATATCATCTATCCATGGCATGGGATACTTGTTCTCAATTGCTAACTAGTACAATTTTTGGTAATCCACACATAGCTTAAGGGTAACATCAATGTTTTTCTCATAAAAATACCCAAAACCCCATACCGTTGTACTTGGTCATATAAAACACTTTTCCTCAAAATCCTCTACCTACCTATTTTTCACCTATAACTTTGTAGTAGCTATCCTATATAGTGGAATGGATTCTGGTACATCTATTGGAACTATGTTGATATAAAAATCAACCTCTCTCTCAAGAGGTAATTTAGAGAAGTCATTGGAGAAATTTCCTTGAAATGATGAACCAATGGTGGAAATCACACATAACATGTTACCTAATCATCTAGATAGAGACATGAAATTTGAACTTTCATCCTGCTCAGTCTATGATTCTATGGTTTAGTATGGCTTTTCTGAACATCCCATTCACCCTTGTGAATAAACACTCCTCCCTCTCTTGATGTGAATGTCACCCTGAAATGATATAAATCAAGGAAATATCGATAAACAAACAGCCAATCTATATTGTGTATGACATAAAGGCAAGTTATCTTGAGGATAAAAAGATCAAATATGGAGTTTCACCTACTAATATCAAGGAGGAACTCCATGAAATAGTGTACACTCTCTATCTTAATCTACTAAAAAGTGTCAAGTGTCATAACACCCTCTTAAAATTGAACCAAGAGACCAAGTATCTCCACAATAAGAACATATATCAAACTTAATGATTTCCTATGTCAAAAAGAAAAAATATAATAGTTGAGGATACCAAGAATGTACCTATATCCATAGATGGACCAACACTCTTCTCCCTCAGTGTAGGCTATAAAATATATATATGTCCTGGAAAACAACCCTGTGAAATTAACTCACTACCTAGAACAATCCCACTCTACAACCTCGATACAACTCTATCAAGGTTTCCTCGACCATGAACACCATCTTTATCTAACTGACAAATACTTATATAGTTTCAATCCTAATGCATAGCTATGAAACTATCTCATGAACCTGTTGTTGAAGCTGACCCCCTTCCACTAACTATTATATGGAAGTTACTATAAAAATGTTTAATGGGGCCCATCCTACTGCATGATCGACACTCAAATGCTTCATGATCACATTGATTATTTAGGTGTCCCTTTCTTCCAAACTGATGAAATAAAAGTTCAGTATCATCTCTCATAACCTACTTGGTACTCATCTCTCAAGAATCCAAAAAAAGTCGCTTCATGCCACTAAATGTGAAACCATTATTCTGGGAGACTATATTTTTCAAATCTATTCCCTCAACTTCACACATGTTTCTCTCTATAATTAGCGTGTGAATCACTATTTCAATTATAGAGTTAAATCTAAAAATGTTGTCCACAGATCAAATGGCAGGCTTGAGACCCTCCTTGAAGCATCTCATCCTCGATGCCTCATCAATAAGATATACCAGTGAAAAAAACTAAAACTCTATAAAGTGTGCCAAATATTCAATAATTTTCATCGTTCCCTACATCAGATGTATGAACTCACTAGCCCACTCCTCTCTCCATGTCATGGGAAAAAATTAATCATAGAATAGGTTTTGGAAATTTCTCTAACCCATGTCTCACTACCTTTCATCTTCCTTCAAAACATCCTACAAGTTATTTGATGTTCCCCAAAGAATATAATTCACGAGCATCACTCACCTCTCTGAAGGTGTCTCTAGATTCTTGAAAACTGACATAGTAGTCACAATCCAAAACACAGTGGAATCTGGACCTCCATATCTCAAAAAACATGGGAGTATATTGCTGTTGGGACACATACAATAGCTCATCCATAGATGATGAAGGCTGAAATGATCCTGGAAAAGTCTATATGAATCTCGTAAAACATTTATGGAACTGTGACTTTAAACTTATGTTAAGAAAAGTTTCTACAACATATGGAACTATAGGAAGTTCCACCGGTAACCCTTGGCTCGCAACCTCTAAAGCATTATCGTCGCCATCCTCCTAAGGTAGAATTGGAGGTCTTTATGGTGGAATGTACCTACAATACCAAAGACACACCTTAGAGATGGTTGATATCAATGATTGTAGTTGAAATCATATAACAGGTCAGAAGCTTCTTATATATAGTTCTTACCATACATCCTTATCCTATATATAGGACTACTAAATAGCCATAAAAGTCACGTGAGACACTACCTTCTTCCCAATCAAAAATCAAATCTCGGATAATTTCTATGTTTCAACATTTTGATTCCCATTTGAATTCATATTCATTTAAACTTTCATTTTAAATTATTGAACCTAATGGTTCAACAATTCTGATCCATAAGAAACCATACTCCACATGAACTGAAATATGGTGTCAACTTAATCCACACCATCACATATTCTAATCTGTGCGACCAAAGGTCCATGACTCAATATTTTTTAGTTGGTTGGTTAGGATGTATGATTATGTTTCATCCATAATCAAAAAAAATTATAACAATTTTCCTTTTGTTTCCATATTTCCATGATCTTGTCCTTTATAATATTTGATGTATAGATATGTCGAAAATGTCATTATCTTTGTTTTATTATCCATAAAATTTTCACAAAAGGGTCAAAATAAATTATTTTACATTTTAAATATTTATTTAAATGAGATATTATTTTTATTTATCAAATAAATTTATCTATAATTTTTAGTTATGAAAAAATTACCTTATATTTCTATGAAACACCGATACACTATTTATTCAATTAATAAAAAATTAAAATAAATGATATTAAAAATGATAAAACAGTAATTTTTAATAAATTACTATGTGAAATAAACATTTTAGATAAAAATTGAATATTATAGTGGTTTTAATTCCTTTTATTCTAATTCCATTTTTTCTAGTAATTTTAAAAGCAAAATTAAATGAATAGTCCCAAAATTGAAATTAATATTATTTTAAAATAAATAATATTTCTTTAATTGAGTTAAAAATTGATAAGAAACATATGTACATAAAATTAAATTTTTATATGGTTTAAAATATCATCCCTGGAAAATTTATGATCCAATTTTCGTTATATAGTGTGTTTCTTGACCAATAAAGTGTAAAATCATTAATATTGCGCTAATTGTCAAAAGGGAAAATGAAGGGTTAAAACAAAAGGATAAGGGTAAAAATATAAAAAAAACATGCCCAATTATTATTTAATGAGATGATACACCGCATAATCATCTTATATTAAAAAATTATTAAATTTAATCTATTTTAACATGAAAATTAATTTATATTAATATAATGATTTAAGAATTTCCAAGAGTGGTCCCCCACTATCTTATAAAAGGGAACCTCCTATACTCTTTACATTACACATGAGAACATTTTTTTTAATTCCCTATATGAATACCTTAGTAAAATCCATCCCAATATTCTAGATGAAATACTTTTTTGTAGAATATCAACCTTAAAGGTGTTAAAGTTTAAAGAAAAGGAAGATATAGTTCCTAACTAAACGTTTTAGATTATTTCTTCTTACAAGATTAAAATATTTTTAAAAATTATTTGATTAATAACACTCATATATTCCAGATATTGTGATTTTATTATGTTAATGTGAAAACTTATATCACTCTTCTCTTTTATTAGAAGGGAAATCAAACTATAATTCATGTGTATGATGGGTTACCACCTCGCAAATTGATGTACTTAATTTATATGACCACTTATCATGGATGGTTAAAATGATAAAATTAATATTTACATATTATATTCATAAATTTTTTATGATAATTAAAATATAATATATCACATATTTACTTACCTTTCCATTCACTAAAAAATGAGAACGTCGTCCTTACGTACGTGTGGACTGCCACCTCCTCAAAGCAATGTGACACATTTCTAATCACCACATCACATAGATTTTATATGTAAGTATATTTAAGGAAGAAATATTATATTTATTATATAATATTCATTTTGAAAGATAATATATCACTTTACTTTTTTCTAATATGATTGTTGAAAAATGGAATCCTTACTCATGCATATATCTGACCCACCATCTTGGTGTTTGTAATGTAATTCATTTTTCATAACCATATTTAGTGAATGGGTTTAACGGTATAAATATAGTAAAAATATTAAATTTATATCATTATTATTATTATTTATATTATTTAAATAATTACCCCTTTGACCACGATAGACATACCATTTCCAAATGAAAATAATGAACTAAACGTCCTCAAAACACCCGACATGGACTTAACTAATTATGTATCTATATATATAATTAAAATAAATGAAATAAATTATTTAAGTAGTTATTAATCATTTGAATTTTTCTTATGTAATCAAATAATTAATATTATTTTATTATTCATGTGTGAATATATATACATAGAAATTATGGACTCGAGGTAAGAGAGTTTGCCTCAATTTACTTTCATTGAGGAATATTTTATTGGTATACACATAATTAATATTATATAGTCTATATTCTACCCCTTTTAAATCATATATTATGAAACTAATTATATTAATGATTTTTGATGTTTTATTTGAAGTTATTCTTTCCTGTGTCTTAAGATTTAAAATTCATAAAATAGCTAAAAGATTTATGTTACAATCTCATTTATTTTAGGGATTTATTAGGTTTAAGGTTCTTTAGGGGAAATCATTTGATCAAATTTTCTTGAACCAAATATTCTTTATTATAATATAGTTTTGAAAGTGTTTTATATATTTGTTTTCTATTTACTCCCTTACTAATTAAAGAAACATCTAAAAAGTTATTTGTTACTGATACTAATCTTGTATATTCTTTTAGATTGGGAATCTATCTCTTTCATATCAATTATTTCTAAAAATGATTCAAAAAAATTAATTTTTAAACATATATGATTTCATAAATCTATTTTACATGATGTTTTACATTATTTTAATTTATTTTAAAATGTAATATTTCTTAAAATTTTCATAGTGGGTCACTTTTGAATCCCTTTACAAAATGTTTAAAATGAATGTTTAATTTTTTCATTTATAACATGAATGGATTTTCCCACCATTATGACAATTGTATTCCTTGAAGACTCATTTATAATTTCCCAAGGTCATTTTTAATGAAACATATTTTCACAATATTTAGTGATTTTTTTTTACTTAAAAGTTATTTTTTAATGATAAAAGGGGTATTTTTCTCAAGATTTTTTTTCAATGATATTTAATGGTATTTACATTCGTTAATGTCATAAAACCTAGATGTTACCTAAAATCCACTAGGGGTATGTTGAAATGATAACATCCTTATTATTTCTCTAGATAGGTTATTATATTGATAAGGAACCCATTTCTTTTCCACATGTGAATAAATCAATGAAAAAATATGATTATTGTTATTTTGAAAAGTGAAATATTATAGATAATTCATTCATTAATATAAGTTATACATTATTGATATTGATTGGTGAGCTCGATACAACATATATAAAGGGTTTTTTCCCATTGTTTCTCAAGATATATAGGTGGTCTTTATATTTAATATATGATGGGTTGAGCCACGTTATAGATCATGATGAATTGGTGATCCTAATATAGATTACATAAATGGTGGGACCCATTATAGATCACCAATACATTGGGTAATTTTCCTTGTCTTTAGAGGAACGAGTGAGAGAGTTAAGAATTTTGGTTTCTCCTATAGATTAACTATGTTCAAATAAATTTTTACATGGATTATGAAGATAATATTCCAAGATAAGAATGCTTTTTTATTTATACACATTAAAGGTTTTTATGGATTCCTTTGATCATGATTAACACCATATAGTTCATGATTTTTGATTCCTATGACTATTAAATTTTTTAATAAGTTATTCCATGTTTTATAATAGGTTATCCCTATATTGATGGTTGTTAATTCTCTTATACTCATCCACTTTGATCATGTCATTATACCCTTTTAAACATATTATGATCACTGATGAAATTAGATTAATAATGATTATGTTTACACTCACTAGGTGACGTTTTGTTAGGTTAAGGTATATGTATCCCTTAGGTTTAAAAGGAAGTATTATTACTGAAGAATGTAATAACACGTTTAGGGATGTAAGTAGAAATGTATGATATATCCTTTGAGGATAACACATTCATTAATCATGAGGTTATTATGTTTATTTGGGATATAGGTTTATTTATTAATTAAAAGGATTAACATATATTAAATATTACATTATTAGGGAATATACATTTTTTGTATGAAACATTTAGAATGGTGGATGTTATTTAGAGATAAATGTTAAATTTATCTTGAAACAATATGTGATCAAATCATTCTAATATTTGGGTTTTAATTATAGTCTATAATCATTTTTTTAATTTAAAGATATTTATTTATGGAATGATATATCTTGAACCATTATTGTTATTATTGAATTTTAAGATTAATGTATTTTGGGAAATGTCTTACTTTTTCAATCCATTTTGGTTTTGGATATTATCTACTGATAGGAGTAATATATTATTTTTTTTGATTATATGATCTAATTAATGATTATTTTATTGATTTAAGCATAATAATACATCTTGAATAATCATTGTTTAGAAAAAAAATATGATATTGTGGTGGATATTGATTAATGGATTAAATTTTACTTATCAGGTATGTATATTTCCTTATGTTATTAGTCTACATGGTAAATGAACTACATATATTTAAAAAAAATATCTTAAATTTTTTTTAACCTATTACATTCATTTTAGATGAATTTATGGTCTCTTTCATACCTCTTTGGTTTATGGTTTTGTGGTCTTTAACATTATCACGATCATTCAATTTCGTGGTATTGATGAATTCTATAACATTACATCTGTATTTGGACATTAACTTTTTCTCCATGAATTTATTTTCACTTCTTACTAATTCTCTCTGATTTTCAAACCTCTTTATGTTTTATTCAAAATAACCTTTATATTTTTCTTTCCGTCTTTTCAAGATGAAGTTTTATTAACCCTTTTTGCGATGTGGGATTAATAAGAAGTTATTATTAGATGAAAAATATTTTATTATCAAGATATATTAAAATTTATTTGGATTTTTTTAAACGTGGGGAGAGAATGTAATACCATAGTATTTTAAAATAAGGAAATTATGTTCGATAAAGTGTACAAGACCCAACATTGATCATAAACAAACAAAAAAATATTATTATTTAAATATGGTCATTATAACCTTTCCATAAATTGCAGGGTATCATTATTATTAGGTAAATAATATATATAGTTACTATTTAATAAAAATACATTTTTTATTCTTAAGAAATGAGAATTTAATTTTTAAAAAATTCATTTATTGTTCAAAAATATGGTTTCTTCAATAATGAGTCTTATTTATGACTAAGAGAAAATATTATTAAAAATTTCCAAAACATTTAAAATTTTTATTTGATAAAAATGATATCATTGTCGAAATATTCATATAAAAAATATCTTATAGTGAATTTTTTATATTTGTTTTAAAATTGTTATTTTTCAATGAATAGTGAAAATACTAATTTTTATTGAATACTTTATATTATCATAAAATATTTAACAAGTAAAATAATATTTTGTATTTGTTTTAATATTTAATTATTTTATTTTTATTAAATATAATTAAATCATAGTCCCTAAAATTGATTTTATACTTCAATTTTGATTAAAAATATTTTTATACTTAAGAACGCATTTTTTGAAAAATGTTTTTTAATTGGGTTTTGTGTTGTATTATTAAATTAACTTATTAAAAAAATTTTAACTGAATATTGTAAAATGTATTCAATATTTGGAATTAGTATTTCATAATTTCGAAAATATGTCCCTATTTTTTTATTCATTATGAATAGTAATCATAGTAATTGTTTACCAGAGTAAAGGTAAACTTGGTTAATTAAGATAAAAATAATGTGATAAAGAAAATAAAGCAACACTAACCATTTAACTACTTTTATTTTATGAGTATATTTTTTCAATAATCTCCCAAAATTATTATATATGACCATTCTTTCATATAATCATGATTTTGACCATTATAATATTTTATATAAAGAAAACTTGAAAATGTCATTCTCTTTTATTTCGTCATCCATAAAATTTTGAAATTAAGAGAAAATTAAGTTATGTTCTCTTATAAATATTCATTTGAAAGATAAATATTTTTTATTTATTATGTTAATTTATTTATAATTTTAATTGGTGAAATAATAACCTTAAATTCTTACAAAACACTGATACAATAATTATTCAATTAATAGTAAAATTAAATATATCAAATTGAAAATGAGAAAGGTAATATGATTTTAATGATTAATCATGTTACATGGATTTTATATATAAAAATTTCATATTATATAGGTTCTAATGGATTATATTCTAATTCCATTTTTTCTGGAAGCTTTAAAAGTGAAATTAAATGAATCGTTCTAAAATTGGAATTATTGTTATTTTAAAAAAGTAATAATCTTTTATTAAATGATTAATAACTCCAAAGAATCCTATTTTTCACCAAGTTCTTTGTATTTGATTATAAATTTCAACCAATTCCTATTTATGGTCCAAATGTTCTTTGATAGTATCTTTTTTTCCCATAATAATTGAAATATTTAATACCAAGGTAATTGTAAAAAGGGTTAAAAGTGGGTTAAATCAAATAATATGTGTAATAAAATAATAAGAAATATTAAATTTTTTATTTTATGAGATTATATTGAAACATTGTCATATTAGATTAAAATATTATCTATTTGGATCCATTTGAATGAAAAAATTTATTTTTATTAATGTAATATTTTAAGAAATTCTAATAGTGCCCCTCCATTATCGTAAAAAAGAGAATCTCCAATTATCTTTTATTAAAACATTAAAAGTATTATTAATCATAAAATCCCTACCAAAATCCCTTCATAACATCCCTCTCCCTATTATATAGGTATTGTTTTAGGCATAATACTAGCCTTAGTGTTATTAAGACCTAAAGTAAAGGAGGTTTTCCAGAGAATAGTAATTGTTCTTAACCAAGTGTTTTACTTTATTCCTTCTTATAACTCCACAAAAACATTTTAAAATATATTTAAATAATAAAAAATAATATTAAATTTATTTGGATGTTATTATTTAAATAACATAACATATATTCATATCCTCATCCATTAGATGGGAAACAAAACCCCCATTCATTTGTACGGATGACAACCGCCTCGTAAAACAATGTAATTCATTTTCCATAACCACCTCTTATGGATAGTTATAATGACAAGATTAATGTATTATATGAAATTCATAACATATTAATTGTTCTTAAAATATAACACATCATATATTTTCTTTCATTTCCTTACTCTAAAAAATAATATCACTGTTCATGTGTACGTGTGGACCACTACCACCACGAAGTTTTGTGATTTATTTCTCATCACTACATCACATGGATGATATATATTAGTTTATTTAAAAAATATAATATGGTATTTATGTAATAATTATCTTTTTATAATGAAAAAAATAATATTTACCTTCTTTTCATCATGATCTTCAAAAAATGGAAACGTTAATCATGTATATGTAAGACCTACATTATTCATTATTATGACATAATTCATTTTTCAAAAACTTATTTAGTGGTTGGTTTTAAAGGTATAATTAATTTATAATATTAATATATATTCTATGTTTTTTTTGAGAAGATTTAATTTATAACACCTTTGACCACATTCAATATACCATAGTTATTTTAAAATTATGAACTGAACATTGTCAAAATAGACGAAATGACATAATTGAAAATGTATCAAAATATGTCATTAAAATAAATGAAATAATTGGTTTAAGAAAAAGGTATTTTTGTGTCGGATAATAGATAACCGAAAACTGAAGAGGTGGGTGAATTGAGTTCGTAAAAATTTTCATTGATGAAAATCTCCCTCATCATGTATGATAGTTCAAATCTTATCCTTCAAGAAAAAATGCATTGAAAATATAAAAACATAATGGAAATAGATATAAAAATGATATTTATAGTGTTTTAGGTAACATAAAACCCCTAGTCTACTCCCCCAACACTCTACCCCCGAAGTTTTGTGATATTCACTTTAATAACACTTTTTACGGGCTCTTTGCTGAATACAAGCATGTTTAACTTAATACAAAGCTCCAAGAGACATAAAACACGATCTATATTTAAAATCCATATCCATGGCCTGAAAACACAATATTATAATTATTATAAACAAAATATATGAATAAAAGTTTAGAAGAACTATTGTAACATGTAGTTGCATGAAACAATTGGTTCTAGTTCAAGATACATCCTAATAAGATGATGTTCTCTATGGTGTAGTTCTGGATGATCTTCTGTGAAATTAATAATATTTTGGGAATAGAACAAGCATGTATGTTTGATATTTTCTATTCAAAATAGTTTATTTTTTTCATTATCACTATATAATCAAGTGTTTGTGTATCATTGTGTGTCACTTTTTTTCTCTTCTTCATATAGTGGCAAATTTTTCCTTTTGTGTCACTTATAGGATTTTGAAAATAATCAGTGAGATAATCATAACAGTATATTTGATAATCAATTGAATGGTTTTATAAGATAGTCTATTAATGTCATACATCAATTCCTTCCAAATATAGATTAAGAATATTTATCACCATAATCAGAGATCTTCTCCTTCATATCTTTTAACTATTAGAAACATGAAGATTTATAAAAATAGAACCTTCGTTAAATGTAAAATCCCTTTTCTGATATTCTATATTAATATAAAATTAATTTTCAAGATATTAGGAATGTAATCATCAAATTCAATATAATAAATAATTCTTCATAAGATATCCAACTGGTAGAATCGTTCATGTAAAATAAACATATAAGAGACTACAGAAGATAAAATAGATATTTGTCTTCTTCAAAAGATAAGATAAAATGAATTCAACATTGATTAATATAAATATATTGATAAGATAATACGTTACTTAGGTGTGATACTTAGCTTTCCAAACATCTTCAAATGTTAATCAAATAATCTTTTATGAATATCATTTTCATACGATAAATACCTCTCTTAGATTCATTCAGTATGTAGTTTCTAATATTGAGCATACAGAAACTCAATCATTCTATTTGAAGGATAATATCTTACAAAGTAATTTAATCTTTCAACGTGGAGTTTTTTTATTTTGAGTAGATAAAAAACTCTCGTAATAAACTTCAGTTCTCATAAGATAAAATTCATTATCATAGAATGAATACATCACACATCATAAGATAATCACTTGTAGAGTTAGAGAATGGTGAATTCCATTGATAAATATATAATCTAAAAAATTAGATAAAATCATTTGAATAAATATAAGGATTTTTGGAATCATCATAACCTAAAAAAAGGTGAGTTATGTTGGAACACTCTACATTTTTTAAACAATATCCCCCTTTTTGATCACCATAAAAACCATTGTATTAAAAACAAAAATTTCAAAAAATATTATGTAATAAAATATTTTTCTTTTAAAACTATTCCACCTTATGATAAATTATTTTAATTGTGTATTATTCCCCTTTCTTATCCCCCTTTGAAAAAATTTTAGATTTTAAATTTTCAAATTTGTTTTTTTTCTCCCACAAAATAAATTTTTGAAATTTTAAATTTATTATATTTTCACTATCCTTATCCTTTTCCCTATTTTTTATATAAAAATAGTATAATAAAGGAATAAAATCTTTATTTCATTAGAACTACTATAAATAGTTAATAGTAGTAATTGTGAACATAATTTTCCTTGATGTTTTGTTGAAAATATATAGATCCTTAAGTAAATAAGTATACTCAAACATAAACACAAATAGAGAATAGATACTAAAAATAAATATAAAAATATTGACAATATCGATAAATAAATTCCAAAAAATGAAATAAATTAATGATAGAATGAAATCATAAGATTATATTATTGAATAAATTCTCAAAATAGGATAGAGTCTTATTGAAAACAAATTTACAAATACTTTAATATGAAGGATAAATGTATTAAAATCATTAAAACTAAGAATGAATGAATTCAAATGTTTATAAAAATATCCATTCAACCAAGAATGATTCAAATAATTGTGATATTACAATACACTAAGAAACCCATCATGCATACTGAAAAAGTGTAAGTGTATAAACTCTGGAATATGAAATGATTCATTGGGGTGGTTTTTTGAAAGATAAAGTGAATACAATAGGTAAAGAGGATAATGGTAGAGAGTATCAACTATTTATGTAACAATATCACCAAATGTTAGTAAATATTCTCCATGTCTAACTTGATTCGTCCAAAAAATCCTTAAATATATGGATTGTTTATTGGGAGCATATTTTTTAAGCTCTATCCATGTCAAAGTTATCTATAGGTAAAAATTAATGTTTAAAAGAAGATTCCGCTATAGGAAAAGTCACTTATTCAGATAAACTAATATTTTCTCTTTGATAAATTTATGCGGGATGATATATTTCCTTAAAACATTAAAAATAAAAAAATGGGAATAAATGAAGGGAGGTCTTTGAAAAAGTCAACCTATAATTTGAAATAATTAATCAGTACAAGTTTCAATCTTTTACCATGTTGTTCTGGATGTAGTCTAAAATATTTTTAATTCAATTCCATATCCACTATGAGGATTTTATAATGTGGTTTTGGGCATCTCCTTTCTTGGCAGGGTGGATAATCAACTTCTTCAATGCTTCATATTATTTATCTGACATAGCTAATAAAAATTATTTTCCACTTTTGTACTCTTATATTTCATGGGTTTTAACAAATAAATCAACCTCATCTTATTCATCATATTTTGATAATTATAGATTCAAAATTCTTATAACTTCTTGATGTTAATGTTAAAATTTATTTTCCAAAATCCCAAGGTTTTGGCCTATGGATCCAACCAAATTTATTAATCCAATGATAATAAAAAGTAAATCTTTTGGGCCTGTTGATTTCAAAATGATGAAATTATAGAATCTTTTTTTGAAACAGGAAGCTGATTTACTTCTTACATTGATGAATTTATTTAAGATAGTGATGAGGAAATGTATTCCCCTTTCTGATTTTACCTATTACATCCCTTTGATGATCTTAAATCGTTTCCTTTAGAAGAAGGTCACACTATATTGAGATGATTGTATAATTCAATGTGTCCATCTCTAGAGAAACTAATTCTAATATTGAGAAACAATCTAGTAGATTTAGAGCTTCTATAAGGGGTTCTACTAACAACCTTTTCAACCAGAAAGTAAAATAACAACTTTAGGTGTTTATCATCATATCTTGAGATATAATGATAAAAGAGAGTCCTAATTTCATTTTTGGACTCTTGAAATAGAATATATAAATATTCCACTTCTTATATCAACTTGGTGTTGATTTCTTTAACTCTATCATTTTCTATATCCAAATTATATTGGGTAATCACAGATTGTTTGTTATAATAAAGATTTAGAGAGAAAATTTCATGAGGATATTTTTTGCTTCTCATATCACCAGATTATTGATTTCTATCAGCATTGGGTATGTCCTATAGAGACAACCCTCCAAAACTAATCTTATTCTTTAAATTTCAACCAATTGAGTTTCATCCCATTCTTATTTTTTTTCTTCGTAAGAAAATTTTTAGATAACCAATATAATGGATTCATGTCAGATTATTTCACTTGTCTCACTCGATAGAGGCATTTCAAACAATGGAATTTCACCCAACGAAGTAAATATAGTCCATACATTACAAGTACTTACTAATATTGTGATTCCAGAGACTAATTCTCAACTATCTTATCAAATAGGGATAACATCTGGTCTAAATAATGTAGGGTTAAGGGATGAACTAAGTTCAGTAGCATTTTCTCCTCTAGATTGTACAAAAACTATTGCATTCCTTCTATTTTCTATAATAGTCTAATTATATAGAACATATCTTATATCAATAGATTGTATTATCCACTCTACTAAAATAGGAATAATTTTAGTAACTTTAAAACCACTACAAAAAACCATCAGAGATAACCCCCTGAGTCGAAGATGTTTTCATTCAAATGTCTTATTCAAAAATCAGTAGTACAGTCACATTTAATGAAAAATTTGAAAAAATACTTCTTCTAAAAATAATTATTCTCACTGTTTTCAATCCATGACAATGAGTCATGGTATTATCATCCAAAGAAATACTCTCTTTTTAAAAAAATTAATGTTATCATTCATACAAATAGATAGAAATTAAAATAATTATTTTGTACCTGACACATGTATCTCATAACATAACATTCAAGATTTACTGACTTCTATATAATTAAAACATTAAAATGAAATATCTTGAATTTTTTCCCAACTCACTATTGTGTTATGTGATAGTAGAATGGATGAATTTTATATAGAATTTTGTTTCTGTATATAGGTCCTTCGTTGTATTTTTCTCTACATCAGTAGTGCCAAAAAAACACATCATGATCTCAAGTTGACTGACTCCATCAATAAAATGGAATGTAGTATAGAAATCCATGTATCCATCATGAGGTAACATGAATGATTCATCCAATAAAAATTTGGTTAATGAAGAACATTTATAATTCATGGTTGTAGTGACAAAATTATTATTTTCACCAATGTGAAAAACTCTAGTCTCATATAACTCATACACATTATTTTCCAAATAACACTTGATTCATCTTTTATCGAATATATATTCCCATATTTTATGGTTGAATAATTTATTGGGCAGCATATCCATTCCATCAAGCTAGGATAAATCTATTCCTCATCCACTTAGTACATTTCTTCATGTTCATTGATGATTCATTATACATAAGAATTCTTCCTTGATCAGCATAGATTTTAACATTTTAAATAGGATTCGTGACATTGGAGGGTTAGGGAAACAAGGTTCAGATAGCAGAGAGAGTAAGGATTCAAAATGTTTATAAAGGTTTAGAGCATAGAGTTGACTCACTTCCTTTAATTTTGTTACAATAGAGGGGCCACACAATTATGTGTATAGAAATCATTATAAAATCTCGATGATGTGTCCTATTTGATGTGAATAATAGATGAAATAGAAATAAAATAAACATAAGTGAAATACTGTAATAAAATATTTACTTAAATAAAAAATTATTATATTAAATATTAATATAAAATCAATCAATTTAAACAAACCAAATTCTAATTTAATAAGATCCAATTTTTTGGTACACAAGTTTTAGTAAAAATGTTTGATGATTAATTTTCTGTTCAAAAAAATTCTAACATATATCACCTCTTTGAGAATTATATCTTAAGAAATGATGTCTTAATTCAATTTGATTTGATATTGAATATTTAATTGGATTTTTGGAAATTTTTATAGATCTAGTGTTATCACATTTGATTGGAACATAGTTTAAATTAATCCCAAAATCCATTGAAGAGTGTTTTCCCACAGTACCTATGCACACCAACTTTCTAATGCAATATAGTCTGCTTTATTAGTTATTAATTCCAATAAGTGTTTAATCATTATTGAACAAGATACTAGATATTTAATAATAAAATGGAATTTCTATGAGTTTATCATCATAAAAATCCACTTCCATCAAAATCATTATCTTTATATGATGTTAATTTAAAGTCAGATGTTTTTGAAAATTTTTGAAGATGAGAAATAATTATTTTCAAATTCCTAAACATTATTTTAGTATTATTTAAATGATATTAATTAGGATTATATTGACATATTTAATAAATAAATACTAAAAAAATAATTTCTAGTATATTTTTAGTAAGATAGAATAAACTTCTAATGATTCCCCTATAAAAATTATCGTCAACTGGTTTTACAGTTTCATCCATATCATGTTTAATACTAGAGTTCATAAGTGTTGAATGTGTCTTACGGTTTTCAATTGCAAACTTTTTAAGTGAATGAATTATGTATTTTCATTGTTTTCGAACATTGTATAACATTCTTGGTATATTTTAAATCCATGAAAATATTTTAACTCACCCATAATTCTAATTTCTAATTCTATTTGAAATTTTTTTTACAAATAATTACGTAATTTATTATTTGATGATCTCAAAATAACATCATCAAAATATATATTTACTAATTTTTTTTATAATGATGTTTTCATAAATATTTTTTCTTCTACCATTCCTAAATTAAAACCAGTTCATAATAGAAATGAACATAACCTTTTATACCATGATCATGGTTATTAAGCACATTTTGAACTTTGTTAAGTTAAAAACCAATATTTTGGAATTGAGGGTCATTTAAACCAGGAGGTTGTTTTATATAGACATACTCTAGTAAAAATCCATTTAAAAAATAATATTTTACATTATTATAATATAACTTATATTTCATATAAGATGCATATTCTAGAAGAATTTAAATTAGCTCTAGTCAATATATTGGTGAAAAGGTTTCCTTATAGTATATTCACTTATCCTTATTCTAACCTTTTAAAATTATTCTAGTTTTATTTCTAGGGATTACCCCATGGTTATCTTGTTTGTTTCATAGTACCCATTTTATTCAACTTATGTGATAATCAGAGGGTCTATCAACTAATTCACATACATTGTTCCTTTTGAACTAATTTATCCTTTCTTTCATTGCTTAAAATTAAATTTTATTTGATAATGATTCATCAAAATATTTTGGTCCCAGCTAGGATAAAAAGGAAAATATTTCAACAAGGTTCCGTAAATTTCTTCTAGTTTAACTCCTTTATCCAATCTTACTATAACTATTTCTAAATTATGGTCTCTATGATTTCTAGGTAATATATGTTATACAATTTTAGGTTGACTAGTATCAACCCTTACTGGATTTGGATTAAAATAATCACATTCCAAATAATCAACCTTGTTGTTAAAGAGAGATTCAAGTATCACATCCATAAGAGAATCATTCAACACACAATTCTAGGTCATCGTATGATCAAAAGGATCACTTTCATAATTAAATGAGTTTATGATTTGAAAATACTTGAAATTTAAAAAAACAATATAAGAATTGGATTTAGTAGAATAACCTTAGAAAATAACATCACTATCTTTTGGATCAAACCTAACAAGGTTAAACTTGGTGTTTATGAAGTAAACCTTTTATCAAAATTCTTTGAATTATCCTAAATCTTATTTTATATTATTCTATTAATCATATGTATTTTTCTGTATGATATCCCTTATTATAATTCTGTTAATATTATAACATGTTGTGTTAATAGCTTCAACCCAAAAATGAGTGTTTGTGTTATATTATCAAAACATGTTTCTATAATTTTCTTGAAATGTATTATTTATCCGTTAAACAACACAGTTCTCTTGATGTATCGTAGGTTTAGAGAAAGAATTTTTAATTCCTTTCTTAGACAAACATTATTTAAATTCCTTATTTACAAATTCACCTCCAAGATCACTTTTCAATTTAAAAATTTATCATCTTTTCCAATTTGAACAATCATAATAAAATTTATAAAAAATAACAAGTATCACATCTATTTCATAAAATTTAAACCCATGTAAATCATAAAATATCATCAAAAAACACATAAAAATGAGTTACAAGAAAGTTTTGTAGTCCTAGTAGGTTTGAAAAGATCTTTATAGGTAAGATCAAGATGTCTAGATACAAAATTATATTTAATTTTTAAAAATATGACTTTTGTTTCTTACCCATTTAATATGCACCACAAATAATATTTTTTTAGTTTAAGGAAAAGAGTGTTAGAAATTAGATGTTTCATAGAAATTTTTTCAGTGACTTAACCTTAAAATGTTGAAACCTTATATTAAAAATCAATATTTAATCAATTTTAGTATTCAAACGATTAATATTTTGTCTACATAAATAATTGAGGTTTAATGTTTAGACATTATCATTTCTAGGTTATTTGAACTTGAGAGACTTGTCTTTGAAAACTAAACCTTAATTATAAGAAAAATCATTTTAATAACCATCGCCACAAATATGATAAATACTTATCAGGTTGTGATTCAAAATATCTATATAAATTATTTTTTTGATGAGAATTGATTTATTATTCCTAAAATATCCAATACCAATAATATTTCCTTTTTCATTATCCATAAATAAAACATAACATCCATCAATCATTGATAGTGATTAATGGCTTAAGAAATATCCACACATATGTTTTCAACAACCACATTCCAAAAATCATTTTTTATTGTTCTTCATGTTGTTTTTTTAGCACAATGTAAAATCATACAACATAATAATTTGGTACCAAAACACATTTTGGTATATAAATGTTTTCTTTAAGAGACATAGAGATCCATTTTTTTTATTTTCCTAACAAAATGGGATCTTTTTTAGAAGTGTTTTATAAGAAAATAATTTTTAATTCCATAACATTGAGGATTTTTTACATTATAGATTCTAGCATAATTTTAAAAATATCCATAATAAAAAGTAAAATTTTAAAGTTTTTTCTTTTATAACTAGGAAAAAAATAGTTCTAATAATATTTTTCTTTTTACCTTTAATTCTAATTCCAAATATTTCATTCATACGATAATTTTGACAAAAAAAATTGTTTAGATAATTATACCCTTTAGGGAAAACACTTACAAAATCTTTAGTGTTTTGAACATCATTATATAGGTCCTAAATTCTATCTAAATTCTTACTATATGAGGTATTAAACTATTTAAATTGATTTTTTAAATCTGATATTTGTTTTTGATGTCTCACTATTTATTTAGAGTCTTATTATAGTATTTATTATGATATTTAATTTTCTCTTTAAATATTTGTAACATAGTTTCTAACATGGTACAATATACATTTATTTATTTATAGTAGAAATTCCCATTTTCTATTCAATCTCTTTATCTAAAGAATAGTAAAAATACACCTAATCTGAACATTCCATAAAGCATACATTGAACATTTGATTATTATATTCGACTTCTCAATTCTAACGATGCGTATTTGGTAGAATATTTAGAGTCACTTTATCTTTCCTTTAATGATTTATTTTCATTATTATTATATTCAAAACTCTTTAGGTATTTCCATTATATATTTTTGTTATCCTTATGATATGGAAAATTAGGATTGATGTGTCTTAGATTCACCAATTTATAACTTATAATTTCCTTAGAGTTGTCACCATTCTTCCTATACTTATTTAAAGGTATTCTAAAGCCTCAACCATTATAATATAATTTTATTAGTTCTCTGTAAAACTACGTATGTTCAGAATTTGATAAAAAATAGATTAAAGAGTCCTCTTCTACATATGCTTCATAGAGTTATTTGTATTTTTTTATTATTGTTGTCCTTATAAGTGGAAACCTTCAAGGAATAATTTTATTTCTTGATTATTTTATACTCTCTGGCTTTAACTTATATTTAATCTTTATACATAATAAGATTTCAAATGAGATCTTTTATCTTACAGATTTTCACCTCTATAGATTATATGATGGAAGATGAGATTCCAATTCACTTGGGTATTAAAACTCTGGGAACATTCCATACTTATTTGAGCTCAGTGATATGTGCTCTTATAGTAGAAATGGAATTTAGAATCTTAGTGAAAATTCTATTCAACTAATTAATACTTTCTCATTCATCCATTTTACATTTATAAAACTTGTGTTTGGAAGTATCATATTTTAGAGCCTCCACATTTTCTATACCTTCATAAGAAATAGAAATTTTAGTCCACATTTAATGGGTTGTTTGACATTAAGAAACTCTATTGAACTCATGTAGTCATAAAATACATATTATAGCATTCATAGCTTTAGAATTCAGATAATAGTTCACTTCAGTTATAACATCCCATTTTTCAGATTATATCTTCTGATTTTCAAAAGGATTTTCTACATTGAGATAATCTTTTATGATAATATTATTCAAGTAGATAGTCATGCGAGCCTTTCATCTACAATTATTTTCACTATTAAATCAAGGATCTGTAACCATTGACAAAAATTCTCAGTTATCATCCATATTATATAGTTGAAAATATATCATTGGACTTAAAATATTTAAAGATATGAATTTAAGATTCATGATATATAATCTTAATTTCGTTCCCATGTAATGGATAAATGAAAACTCAAGAGGGGAGATGAATTGATTTCCTTAAAATTTTATTTTTTTAAAACCACCCTCTCCAGTTATGATAGTTTAAATATTTTATTTAAACATAATAAGTATAATAAAAGGAAAATATTAATAGTAAGAGAATGAAAAAAGAGACATAAAGTGGTTTTAGGGACATAAATCCAATATCCCACTCCCCCAACTCTTTACTCAACAATTGTGGTGGTTTTCAATATAACAACCCATTTTCTTGAGGACCCCAACTAAATACAAGTACATGTCACTTTATACAATGGTACTAGGGATTTCAACCATGATCTACCTCTACAATTCATATCCACATCCTTAAATAACACTATTATAATTAGTTAAAACAAAAAAGATATGAAAAAATGTTTAGATGAATTGTTGCATTGCACAGTTGCAAGAATCAACAAACAGTAGCTAAAGATACGACCTCAGAAGATGATAGTTTATAAGGTGTATCTTAGGTTGATCACAAAAGAAACTGATAAACTTGTAGGGAAATAATGAGAATTTATGTTATATCTTTTCTATGTAAAATAGTTATTTATCATTATTATAGTATCTCCAAGTGTATTTTCACTACTTTAGGTCTCTCTTTTTGTTTCTTCTTCACCTATAAACTAACTAATAATTTTATATATATTCATTGATTTTGAACTTAAGAAGTGAGATAATAATAATGGTCTAGTTGACAATACATTGTAAAGTTTGATACAATAAGCTATTATGGGATTTCTTCAATTCCTTCTAAATGTAAAATAAGTTTCTGTAGTAGAAATACCATATCTCTTCATCATCGGTTCATTACACTCTTGGAAATAAAATTTTTTTAAAATATTTATAATTCCTACAATTCAAAATCTATTATTTGATAGGATATAAAATAATTAGATGACATATTATGATATTAGGAATGTAATCATGACATTCCACTTAACATCTAATTATTTATAAGATATCCAACTCATGGTGTTGTTCTTATAAGATAAACTTATGAAAGAAACTGTAAGATAAAATAGATCTTTTTCTTATTCAATGTATAAGACTAAATAAATTCTACATTGCGTAGCATAATTAATTTCATAAGATAAATATGTTACTGAGGTATGAAACATATATTTCACTAATTTTTTTTCTGAAATTCATAAGATAAAATTTTATGAACATCATTTTCATTAGATAAGGAATGATCATAACTTCATTCTGTCTGATGTATCTGACTTTGAGAATATAACAAATCAATCATTCTATTCATAAGAAAATATATTACATCTTGAGATAAACATATAAGAAAGATTTTTATAATTTTAAGTAGATGTAATACATTCTTTCAAAACATTTATTCTCTTAAGATAAACTTATTTACAATATAATTAATATTTCACAGGTTGTAAAATAATCACTTATAAACCCAGTATAATATGAATTCATTTGAATAAAATATAATCTAAAATAGTTAAGATAAAATCATTAGAATAATAATAGGCATTTTTTGAATCATTAAAAACACATAAAAAATATGAAATATTTTAGAATAACATATGTTTTTCCAATAATATTTGTCCTAGAAAATGATATTATGAAATTAAATAATTTATATAATTTTATTATTTATGTGTTAGAGGACATAACTAGAATGTATGGACATGAGGTAATGGATTTATTTTATATATTGATACTTCTTATTATCATGATATTAAATTTTTCATTTTAAATTATTCTATTATGGGTTATACGACTGAAAAGGCACAAAGGTGAAAAAGGATTTATGTTTTGATCGTAATTATTTTGAGGATTTTTTAGGTTCATGGATAGTTGGGAGAAAAACATATTCTATTATATTATTAAACTACATATCATTTATTATATTATTTTTATTTATGTGTTTTACATGTTTAGTGAAATATTCCTTCCTTTTTCATTTAATAAACATCATGGAATTATTCCATTAGTGATACCAACCTTGCCTCATCTATTATATTATGAATATTTTTCTTCCAAATATATCATTTATAAATTGTACTAAAAAAATAATCTTTTATAAATATTAATTATTTTATAAATTGATTTTACATGATATCTGACATTATTTAAATGTTTGTTAAATGAAATTTCTTAAATTTCATCAAATGGGTCCCCGTTGACTCCCATTGTAAATTTTTTAAAAAGAATGTTTATTCTCCACATTTACAACATGAATGGATTTTACTTCCATGATGACCATTATTTTCCTTGTTTCCAACGTACTTCTGAAAGACAATTATTTTAAAAATATTTATTTATTTAAAAAAAACATTTTATAAATTGAAAATAATTTTTTTCTTAATAATTATTATAATTATCATTTAATTGTATTTCCATTCATCAACATCAATAAACCATGAAGTTACATATTCTCTAGTAGAAGAATTTTGCAGTGACATCATCCTTAACATTTATTTGGATATATTATTATATTTACATGGAAGTAATTTCTATTCCATGGGTGAATCATGTAGTGAAATAAAAAAGAATATTGTTCTGTTTGAAAGTGAAAAATTATAAATGTTGTATTCATGAAAGGTACATGGACATTATTGATGATTATGGGTGAGCCTGATGTAACTTATATAAATTTTTTATCCCCATTATAGTTCACGGTGAATGGGTGATACCGATACATCTCATTTAATGATTTGACCCATATTATAGGTCATGATGAATGAGTAACCCCGATACAGTTTATAAGAAGTTCGAGCCCCATTATAGATCTCCAAATTGGGTAATGTTCCTTGTATTCAAAGGAAATAAAAAGGGAGTTAACTAGTGTATTTTCTCATATAGATTTAACTAGGATTCAATTATTTTTTACATGGGTTATGAAGATAACATTCCAAGATACTAACAAGTTTTTTTATTCCTTATATGGGTTTCAAATTATTCCTTTAATCCGGATTGATATCACTTGGATAATGATTCTGAATTCATGTGACTATTGAATTTGTTAAAAATTCATACAATGTTTCATGGTTTATGATCCATGTATTGATGGGTATAAATTATCGCATGCTGACACACATTCATTATGTCATTATAACCTTATAATCCACGTATTCTCACTGATAAAATTTTATTAATCTTAATTTTTTACCCTTAATGATAATTTTATCTCAAACTTTTTATTTTTTATTTTTCCTATAGTTGTGAAGAAATTATTTAAGTAATTTATTCCTAAGAATTTTTCTATATGTGAAGAACATATTGGGGGACGATATTGACATTTATGAACAAGTTTTTTTATGAATCCATGTTGTAGAGTTTTTCCAAATTCTTTAAAACATTAAACCTAAAATTTCTATGGGTATGTAAGTGATCCAATACTTCCTTTTGATATTGTAAGTAACATATAGTTAAAATTAGGTCAGTTTTATTGGTAATAAGGATTAATATATACATATTATGTTTTAGCACTAGATCTAGGTTTATGGGTTTAAGGAGGTTTCAATCATTCTACTATGAGAATCTATTATTAAATAAGAGATAAAGTATTTAATAAAGAAAGAATTTAAATTTATGAATCCTATTTTTATAAAAAAAAATTATATATGTAGTGGAAGTGTATAATTATTTTTGTACGAGTTTGTTATTTTGTAGTTGTTCCTAATTTTATAAACCTCTAAACTGAAAATTTTCTTTCAAATATATGAATGTGAATGATTTTTTATAAACCATGTAATTGTGTGTTCACTAAGGAATATGTATTTATAAAAAAAATGTGAGATAATAATATAAAAAATCTATGATTGGTTCGAGAGTGATTTAGTTTGATTTAATATATCGTAGTCTAATATTTGGGTACTGTATATATTCATAATATATATGTTTAAAAAATTTATATATTTTTACTCAGATTGTTTTTAGATATTATTGATCATTCATGATTCACTATTATGGGTATTATTTTATTACTTAAATTAAAAGTCTTATAATGAATTTATAGTTAGCTTGTGGGTAATTAATTTCTTGTATTATTTATGTTGTTACCAGAAATTAAATATATTGTAACAAGATAGAATGAAATAAATCTCAAACAACTCTGTTATCCCTCCTAGATTATTTAATTTCAATCATCAATGAAAAATATTATTTGAGAGATCCTTCTACATTTTCTACAATTCACATCACTTGAATATTACATTATAACGTATCCAACATTCCTCCTATTATTTGATATTATGATGGGTCGTTCAACTATATTGGACTGAGTTTGAAGAAAAAAATCCTCATATTACTCAATTTGTGAATTTTGAGAAGGGCTTATTTCTATTTTTTAAATATCACAAACGAATATAGGCTTTAACACCCATTATACCAAAATATAGTAGAGTTATAATGGGGTATAATATATCTATCATATTTTAAAAATTATAGGATTCATTATATATTTATGTAACAAACTATTTTTTTAACCATTCCACTCAGATCTTGTTCGAAGGTTTTAGGGAAAAAATGTATGGAATCACATTTCCAAACTATATGTACAAAATCCACAAAGTCATAAAAGACTTTTTAATTTCTCACACTCATTTCAATAAGGATTTCACTTGTGTTCACAGTCACAATAATTTAAATAATTTAGAAACTTAATGATTCAATTTCTGAAACACAAGGATACAAACTTATCCACCTTTGATCCTCTAAAATAAAAAATGGAATTAAAGTCCCTTATGATTTTAATTTTATAAAAGGCATTCCTTTAAAAAGTCATATGACTCATAACCATATAAGGAATCTTATTTGGAATAAATGGTTGGGAATTTTAATATATACTAAAAATAATAAAAACTATATGTTTATAAGTTCTACCTAATATATTAAGGTAGAAACCTCATTTAAAATGAAATCTGGAGCCATTTATATATTTTTTATACTATAATCTATTATTACTAAGTTGTGATTAAAAATGGAACGGGAAATGTTTTTTGGGATGGATGTAATTACTTGAAATTTCACTTTATATTTTCCTTAGATAAATATTTTGTCAATATCCTAATCTGCATGAAAAAATGAACTATAAAATATGTCACCAATTAGAAGAAAATTACTAAGAAATTATAATAAGAATACAAACTCAAGTAAATAAAAATATAGTTACCAATTTAAATTTCATACATTTAAAGAATAAATAATTAATATTATTTAATATTAAAAATGTTTTACCTTTATAAAATAATTGTTTAAAGTGATTCTAAACTGAATTGAACAATATTAAATGATTAATATGATAATATATAATATTAAAATTTATTTTCATTCCTTAAAGTAGAAATTGGTATGGAATAATATCACGAACACCTAATGTTCAGAAACATATTTTCAATAGAAGTAGTTTTATTTTTATTTATAATTTTATATATAAAAATTTATTTTTTTATTTTTTTTTAATTTTAATTAGATAAAAATAAATTCATTTTGTAATTTATTTTATTAAAATTATATTATTAAATATTTTGTGGATTTTTTTGAAGATATTTATTTTTTGGTGAATTTTAAAAAATATCATTTTTTACAAATTCAATGAATTTTATGATATTTCTATTTGAGGATTTGAAATTTATAAAAATATTATTTACTAAAAAATCATTTTATTATAGACATTATAAATTTAAAAATATTATTTTTAAAAACATATGTTCGATATTTCATAAAAAAGGTACACAATTATCTAAAACTGTTTGTAATACATTAAACATTTGTTATTTGAAAATTAATTTTTATCACTTTTATAAAGTGAATATATGAAAATGGATTGAAATTTTTTTTAAAAAAATTATATAATATAATAAGGAATCTTTTTTAGAAATAAAAAATAAATTAGTTAGGTAAAAACTGGTAACCGTAGAAGCAAAAAGTGTATGAAGGGTTAATGAAAGTGGTAAAACACCCAAAATGTTAAGAAATGGTTTCTAATTGATTTTGTAAGGATTTTATGAAAACAAAAATATTAACACTCCATTATTTTCCATTTTTTGAGTCTTATAGGCAAGTGAAACATGTGCCTGCATCATATTAATTGGTTATATTTACAAAAATTCAATTCTCTCCATATATAAAAGGGGCAACTCAACACCTATTCAGGACTACTATATTTTTTGTTGAGAATGTAAAAAGGGATCAATGTATTAAGGTTGGTTTTCATGGAAAAATAATCCTGGAAGAAACCAAATTCTCCTAGACACATTCCAGTAATTTTTTCATGACATTACGTAACCCATCAAACAACGTGAATAAGTCATGAATGGTTTAATATTCCATTTTAACCAAAATATTAGGCAATTATTGAGTATTATTATTTAATGGGGGTGAATTTAAAGGTGTTTGTATATATTTTTAAGATTAATTATATTTTGGTTGAAATTTTAGTCTGACTACTTATTATGTAATTATTGTGAAAGATTACTTTTTTTAAACATTATTTTATGGAAAATTTATTATGGGTTGAGAAGGATAAATGGATATTTTCTATAAAATGGGTGTGCATTCATCAATGTTTTTGGAAAAAAGATTTGTTTCATAATGAAATTTAGAAAGTATTTTATTTTGTCAAATTTTCAATAATTTATATGAAAAGGATTTTTTACCCTTTTTTGAGTGTGTTTTTTAAAATTTGTTGGAATAATTTAATAAAAATTAGGACGGAAATTGTTTTTAAATAATTTTAAAATATATTATGTGTTGTGGAATGAATGTTTGATTTTATATAATGTATTTAATTTAATGATTTTGTATTTTAATTGATTTTAAAATGTGAGTCCCCCCTCTAAAATGGGGTTTTAAGACTAATAATTAATAGGTGGTGGTTCGAAGGATGAAATTTTCTGAAAATGATTTCTTTTTTTGGTAACATTTTGTGTTTGGATTTATACCTTCGTTATACTTGGTAAATTTTGAGTTGTTTAGGATACATTACCAGGTCAGGTGTAGAGACCCGAAGCTTGACATACATGGACATTACATTACTTTTCCAGAATACTTAGTACATAACAAAAACACACACACAATGATCGTAATAGTTTAGTGGCTTTGGAAACTCGGAATATAATCTTCTAATCATGGTGAAAGATCTTCAACATCTCCCATAACGATCTTCTATTTTTTACCTAAAACCTTTATTTATATCCTAGGGAAAAGAAAACATAAAAGGGTGAGCTCAAATGCTCAGTAAGGGTAATCAAAAGAAATATGAATCACATGATATTCATAAAAACATAACATTTTGGAAATCTTAACCTGCAAAAGAGAGCATAATTTTATAACATGGGATAAATCATAGTAGTGAAATGAAATCCCAATAATCATAACATAAAACATGAAACTTTGTGGCATACACACATAATCATAGAGAATCATTTCTTATTAGTCAAGACTCATTGCCAAGACTATCGTAGTGGACAAAGTCCCTTTCTGAACCGAGTTCACTCCTCATTTCAGTCCTGTTTCACTGAACCGATGTAACCTACCATTCCAGCCATGTCTATATCATGAGATATAAAATCATTACCCAATTCATTGGAGGGATATATAGGTCCCACCCATCTCATAATGATACCATTCTTATGTGTGCCACAAAATCATAAATCATATATCATTTCATAACCCTTGTAATAAAAATGGGAATCTTCAATATCGTGACATCATAAATTCATATAAGATAAAGGAATTCATAAATATAATTCCATCACAACATAATCAAATCAATATAATAATAGGGATAGAAACAGAACCCTATATTATCTTAGATGGAAAATAATTTGGATAAAACACTTGAACTCCATTCTTGAGGAAAATATGCTTTCTACTTTAAAAACTTTTTCCTTTCGTAACATGTCATACAATTTTAAACTAAAAGAAGTTGATTAAAAATAGACTTGAAAACATATAAATGAAGCTTCTTGGAAATAATGTTTTAAAAATACATTCATGCCGTATAAGTTAAAAAAACATTCTTCTCGTACTTTTGTCGGAAAAGTCAAAAAGTACCACGTACGAAAAATAACAAAAAATTCCATTCATATCCTTTACTAAAAACTCACCGAAGAGTAAAATTGGATTTAAACAATTGTAGGTGGATGGAAATAATATTACATATTGAGGAAACATGGATGTGGATGATAAAATACACCCTAGAAAATACGAAAGTATAAACAATCTCAAATAAAAATGAGATTGTGATATTTTCCTTACCTTAGGTCAGATTTGCTTTGTAAGTGTCCGAACCTCCTCTTCTTTGAAGCACCTCTTTGAGTCCTCCTTTTAGGGTACTAAAATTGTTCTTTGAGGAAGACCAGAACCTCTAGGATGTTTCTAGGGAAGTGGATAAGATAATTTTGCAGGGGTTGGCTGAGCTTGAAGGCTCAAAGTGGTGTGAGGAAGAGAGGGAGGGGGTGCCCTTTTATAAGGGAGGAGAGGGGCACCTTTGGAATAACTAAAAATATTATTTGATTATAAAGCCAAATTCGGTTTTAAATAGCTCCAAATTGATTTATTTTGAAGCTATGGTGGGGATGGGTCGAAATACTCTCATCCAATAGAATTTAGACAAGTCTAGGTTCCTATTTTAACCTTATCATTTATATTTATCTTTAAGTTAGATAATTTTACTTTTACCGTGTCTTCTTTTTTTCTTACACTATAAGGTTAATAAACTTACTATAAAAAGCCAAACTAACCCCAAGTTGTTTATAATTAATATCTATAACCTTATCTAAGTCATTTGGCAGAACCTTAGATTTTTCGGAATAATATAACAATTAATAATATAATATTTGTTTTAAAAACTATTTTATGTCAATTTAGACACTATTTAGTAATTGATTTTTTTGAATCTCATAACAGATTTATTAGTTAGAAAAAATATAATTAAATCAATAATAACATGTCATATTAACATATAAAATTAGTGAAATTCATAAAAAGTCTTAAATTACATTTATTTTGGTATTTATAACAACAATTATGTCAATATTTCATTAATAAGACAATTTCTGCATCATCTTTGTGTCATAATAAATGATAATTATTTAATCCCTAAAAATTATAAATAAATTCATATGATGTAGATAATTGTATTATCTTTCTGGAGACTATTCATGTTATAATTTTCATGAAGTTTATCACTAAATTAAAATTATAATACTTATACGATTTAAGAAAGTGACATGTTGTCACATTCATTGGTTTTAATAATAATTAACTTATTTTCATGGAAAAAAGTTTATTAAATGAATCTAATCCGACACTTTGGTGATATGGGTCGACTTTTAGTCATCCAATAGGTTTTTTCAAGTGTTAGGATAATTTTATAATATTATATTTACCCTTAATTACCTGATTTACCTTTAACTATAGTAAATAAAATTTACCATAGTTACTATTCATAATTCCCAAAAACAAAAAGTAGCCTATTAACCTAATTTGGACCCACTGATTCCAAATATGTAATCCATTTTTTTAAATTCAATACACAGAAGTTTCAGAAATTAAATTAAAATTAATCCCGTTGTCGAAAGAGAACGAGTTTTTCATTAAAACATTGCAAAAGATTGAATTGATTTATCCTACGAATTCAAGGTAGAATCAATGATAATGACATAAATTATATTAAATGGTAAAAATATTTTCTATTTATACTTTAAAACCATTAAATATTATAATTTAACCATATAAATTATTGCGATGAAAAAAGTTGTTTTTCATTAAAATATAGCGTGTTTTTAATATTCATCAAAATATGAAAGTTACAAGAATAATATGAAAAATTTATCCAAAGTAAATTATTTTTTCATGATTCCAAAGAAGAATTTTATTTTGTCAAATTGAACTTATAAACATGTCAAAAACTAGATTTAAAGTGGGTGCGCCATCAAAAGGCGGCAAAACTGCATTTTTTGAAAAATACTTATTTTACCCGAAAAATTTATTTTGTTCTTATACCATGTTTTAGAAAATGTGTAAGATGAATAATAATGTTATAAGATTCAAAATTTATTTAATACTATTCATAACGGCTAGTTTATAATAATATTATAATAATATATCGTTGTTTAGTAAAACCCGGTATTGCGTACAACACACGCTATCGAGGAAGGTCGCGATTGCGTGTAATGAAAGCCAAGTCAGGGTTGCGTGTTGTGAAAGAATCCTTCATTGTTTTGTATCATAGAATCCAACCATATTTCATTTATACATTGAATATATATATATATATACACTCAATGTTGCATAGAATAACTATTATCAAAATTGTGTGTAACACGATCCAAGAATAGTGTTGCGTATACTGTAAGTTAATACGGTGTTGCGTATAGCGCAAAGTAATATTGGTGTAGCATACAACACAAGAAATCATTGAAATTAAAAGAATAATTTTCATAAAATCTCGGGGTGTTACATTCTACCCCCCTTAAAATGAATTTCGCCCTCGAAATTCGTCGGGGTTATTAATGTTTTACTATTCGAAAGTTTCTTTAATAGAAACCAACATCATAAAAAAGAATACAAAAACCAATCTTTAAAAACAAGAGTATGAAACGTAACAGTTACCCAAATAAACTAATCACTGGGTTTCCACATAGGTGAAAATATGGATATGGAAGAGAAATCTAATCATCATGTTCTGATGGAGAGTGGTAGAGAACATGGCTATAGAAAAGACATCAATCACAAAACCATAAATTTGTGATGATCTAAGGAACCATCTGATTCATCAGATATAAGAGCACTAGGACAACATTTTTGGTTTCAAGATCATTTCTCTAATGTTGATGAAATTGGAATTAGAAGAAATACTTTCGTGATTTTGGTATAGTCTAACTATTTGTCATTCTTTGGACAATTTCCACTTCATCTCATAAAGAAATGAAGTTGAATTTTTCATTCGTGATGTGATAGAATGATGGGTAATTCCATCTGTCTCAAACAAAAGGTTAGAAAAGTTATCAAAAAATATATAAGTCCATCTATAGTGAGATTAATCATATATGGTTTCTAAAATGAACTTATACTTCATATATCATACCGCTTAATAAAATAAAACTAGTTTCTACTAACCAGGGACTTCCTGTAGGCCCGTGGTAGGCGATAAAGGCCAGTCGCACTTCGGTTGTGGGTTCAATTCCTACGACCTTGTCCAACGCGATGGGATATTTCCCATCCTGTAGGTTATCCTTTTTCTAAAACTATATTACTATAACATCCCATCAATAATATCGAAAAAAACATCTATCCTTAAACAATACTAACTTATGTCCCACATAATCCATTCCAATCATTAGGCTTATCCATAATACTGCAGTCCATTCTCATAATATAGTGAAAACGATTACCAGAGATTTAATACCATCGTTCCTCCCCATATATCATAAGATATGTCTTGTTGGTCACATTCCAAACATTCAAAGGCCTTAATCATGTATTCTCTTGAATACTCATTGAACCTTAGTGAAAACATGAATGTAGTTAAAAGATAACACTTTACACATACCAAAATCCTCAAAACTCTATATACTCAAACCATGATATCACTCAGTCCTTATATCAATCATGAGCTCATGAATACTATCAAACATATTATATTCTCTTTATCCCTTCATTATGTGCATATCATCTGCTTTCCAAATATATTTCAATCACTTTTCATGGTTACCGATGCCATAAAATTATTGAAAACCACAATAGACCAAAACATAAATATTCCAATATTCCACGATACTATATACAACATTATTTTGGAATCCCATTACATAAACACTTAATCATTCCACCACATCATTGTTATATTCAACATCGCCAATGGTGATCGCATGTGACTTCCCTTTATCCTTTGCCTTAAGTGGTTGCTCATGCCGATCATCACTAACCCTTGGATTAGGGCATTTATTAGCATAATGCCCCATTTCCTTGCACTTGAAGCGTTGAAGTGTAGTAGGTTCATTCTGTGTATCCCTTTCTTTGTTTGCATCATTAGACATCTTCTTCCCATCATTGTGGCATTCAAATGACCGATGACCTTCCTTTCCACATTTGAATCATTTACTTGTCCCTTTAAGACAATCTCCACCATTCTTCTTTCCACACTTTGAGCATAAGGAAACATTCATCTTCTTTTCACCATTATTCTGAGATTTCTCCTTGAACTCCATCTTTCGTTTCTTGTCAAAACTATGAGATGGATAAGTAACACCAACTTCCATTTCTACCTTGATAGCACAACACACAATTTCTTCATAGCTACTGAAGTCTCTTATATCCAATGCCCTTCGAACATTTGGTTTTAAGCCACTGAAGAATCGATCAACTTTACTATCAGGTTGGATGATAAATCCAGATTCATACCTTGCAAGCCTTGTATAATTTGCTTCGTATATACCAACAGATTCATCATCCTTTTTCCTTAGTTCAAGAAACTTATTCTCCATATTTGTTCGAAGAATACGAGGGAAGTACTTATTGAAAAATAAGTTCTTGAACTCATCCCATTCCATGGACTCAATTTCATCTCTTTGCCTCATATTCTTGATAATATTCCACCATTGATCAGCTTCACCTTCCTAACGATATACTGCTAAGATGAATTGATAAGGTTTAGAACATTGAAGAACTGAAAATATCTTTTCAGTGGTACTGATCCATTGTTCAGCAACAAGTGTATCAGAAGACCCACTGGAAGAAGGTGGACGTTGCCTCATGAAGGACTCAATAGAATATTGTTCCGTTCTCTGCTCATTTGGAAGTCCAGAATGATTCATAGCTTGTGTAAGTATAACATTAATATTTTTCACTTCATCTCCCATAACATTTGTTTGTTCAGGAGGAAAATCATTGCATTGTCCATTGCATTGATCAACACGGTTCCTTCGGGCTCCAACCATTGTCTAAAACCCAAAAAGAATAGTCTGAGAGGCAAAAATCATGATAGGGAAAAAAATGATAAAGGGGGAGTACCTTTAATATCTAACATCTTAGGTTTAATTCTATGATAGTTAGCGTGATTATAGTACTATAACCTATACGTATACTTAACCTTAGGGACATCCCATGACATACCTTAGAAATATCTCTAGGGATCTCACTAATGTTTTCGCATCCTAATTTCCAAAGGTCAACTAAACCTCTCCTTTGATACCAACTGTAGAGACCTGAAGCTTGACATACATGGACATTACATTACTTTTGTGGAATACTTAGTACATAACAAAAACACACACACAAGGACCGTAATAGTTTAGTGTCTTTGGAAACTCGGAATATAATCTCCTAATCGTGGTGAAAGATCTTCAACATCCCCCATAAATATCTTATTTTTTTTTGCCTAAAACCTTTCGTTATATCCTGGGGAAAAGAAAACATAAAAGGGTGAGCTCAAATGCTCAGTAAGGGTAAACAAAAGAAATATCAATCACATCATATTCATAAGAACATAACATTTTGGAAATCTTAACCTGCAAAATAGAGCATAATTTCATAACATGGGATAAATCATAGTAGTGAAATGAAATCCCCATAATCATAACTTAAAACATGAAACTTTGTGGCATACACACATAATCATAGATAATCATTTCTTATTAGTCAAGACTCGTTGACAAGACTATCTTAGTGGACAAAGTCCCTTTCTGAACTGAGTTCACTCCTCGTTTCAGTCATTTTTCACTGAACTGGTATAACCTACCGTTCCAGCCATGTCTATCTCATGAGATATAAAATCTTTACCCAATTAATTGGAGGGAGATATAGGTCCCACCCATCTCATAATTATACCATTATTATTTTTTCCACAAAATCATAAATCATACATCATTTCATAACCCTTGTAATAAAAATGGGAATCTTAAATATCGTGACATCATAAATTCATATAAGATAAAGGAATTCATAAATATAACTACATCACAACATAATCAATTCACTGTAATAATAGGGATAGAAATAGAACCTTATATTATCTTAGATGGAAAATAATTTTGATAAAACACTTGAACTCCATTCTTTAGGAAAATATCCTTTCTACTTCAAAAACATTTTCCTTTCGTAATATGTCATACAATTTTAAACTAAAAGAAGTTGATAAAAAATAAACTTGAAAACTTATAAAGGAAGATTCTTGGAAATAATGTTTTAAAAATACATTCATGCCATATAAGCTAAAAAAAATTCTTCTTGTACTTTTGTCAGAAAAGTCAAAAAGTACCTCGTATGAAAAACCACAAAAAATTCCTTTCATATCCTTTACTAAAAACTCACCGAAGGGTAAAATTGGATTTAAACAATTATAGGTGGATGGAAATAATATTACATATTGAGGAAACATGGATGTGGATGATAAAATACACCCCAGTAAATACCAAAGTATAAACAATCTCGGATAAAAATGAGATTGTGATATTTCCCTTACCTTAGGTCTGATTTGCTTCGTAAGTGTCCGAACCTCCTTTTCTTTGAAACGCCTCTTTGAGTCCTCCTCTTAGGGTACTAAAATTGGTCTTTGAGGAATACCAGAACCTCTAGGATGTTTCTAGGTAAGTGGAGAAGATAATTTGTTAGGGGTTGGCCGAGCTTGAAGGCTCAATGTGGTGTGAGGAAGAGAGGGAGGGGATGCCCTTTTATAAGGGAGGAGAGGGGTACCTTTGGAATAACTAAAACTATTATTTTATTATAAAGCTAAATTCGGTTTCAAATAGTTCAAAATTGATTTATTTAAAAGAAAAGGTGGGGATGGGTCGAAATCCTCTCATACAATAGAATTTAGACAAGTTTAGGTTCCTATTTTAACATTATCATTTATATTTATCTTTAAGTTAGATAATTTTACTTTTACCATGTCTTCTTGTTTTCTTACACTATAAGGTTAATAAACTTACTATAAGAAGCCAAACGATCCCCATGTTGTTTATTATTAATATATATAAACTTATCTAAGTCATTTGGCAGAACCTTATATTTTTAGGAATAAAATAACAATTAATAATATAATATTTGTTTTAAAAACTATTTTATGTCAATTTTGACACTATTTAGTAATTGATTTTTTTGAAACTCATAACAGATTGATTAGTTAGAAAACAGTTAATTAAATCAATAATGACATGTCATATTAATATATAAAATTAGTGAAATTCATAAAAAGTCTAAAATTACATTTATTTGGGTATTTATAACATCAATTATGTCAATATTTCATTAATAAGACAATTTCTGCATGATCTTTGTGTCATAATAAATGATAATTATTTAATCCATAAAAATTATAAATAAATTCTTATGATGTAGATAATTGTATTACCTTTCTGAAGACTATTCATGTTTGAAGTTTCATGAATTGTATCACTAAATTACAATTATTATACTTATAAGATTTAAGAAAGTGACATGTTGTCACATTCTTTGGTTTTTATAATAATTAACTTATTTTCATGGAAAAAAGTCCATTAAATGAATCTAATCCGACCCTTAGGTGATATGGGTCGACTTTTAGTCATCCAATTGGATTTTTCCAAGTCTTAGGATAATTTTATAATATTATATTTACCCTTAATTACCCGATTTACCTTTAACTATGGTAAATAAAATTTACCGTAGTTACTATTCATAATTCCCAAAAATAAAAAGTAGCCTATTAACATAATTTGGACCCACTGATTCCAAATATGGAATCCATTTTTTCAAATTCAATAGACAGAAGTTGCATAAATTAAATTAAAATTAATCCAATTGTCGAAAGAATACGGGTTTTTCTTTAAAACATTGCAAAAGATTGAATTGATTTATCCTACGAATTCAAGGTAGAATAAATGCTAATGACATACATTATATTAAATGGTAAAAATATTTTCTATTTATACTTTAAAACCATTAAATATTATAATTTAACCACATAAATTATTGCAATGAAAAAAGTTGTTTTTAATTAAAATATAGCGTGTTTTTACTATTCATCAAAATATGAAAGTTACCAGAATAATATGAAAAATTTATCCAAAGTAAATTTTTATTTCATGATTCCAAAGAAGAATTTTATTTTGTCAAATTGGACTTATAAACATGTCAAAAAACTAGATTTAATGTGGGTGCGCCATCAAAAGGTGGCAAAACTGTATTTTTTGAAAAATACTTATTTTACCCGAAAACTTTATTTTGTTCTTATACGATGTTTTAAAAAATGTGTAAGATGAATAATAATGTTATAAGATTCAAAATTTAGTTAATACTATTCATAACGGCTAGTTCTTAATAATATTATAATAATATATCGTTGTTTAGTAAAACCCGGTATTGCATACAACACACGCTATCGAGGAAGGTCATGATTGTGTGTAATGCAAGCCAAGTCAGGGTTGCGTGTTGTGAAATAATCCTTCGTTGTTTAGTATCACAGAATCCAGCCATATTTCATTTATACATTGAATATATATATATATATATATACTCAATGTTGCGTAGAATAACTATTATCAAAATTGTGTGTAACACGATCCAAGAATAGTGTTGCGTAAACTGTAAGTTAATACGGTGTTGCGTATAGTGCAAGGTAATCTTGGTGTAGCATAAAACAGAAGACATTATTGAAATTAAAAGAATATTTTTCATAAAATCTCGGGGTGTTACATTGGGTTCATGTTTCTTTTTGTTATTCCTTAAACAATGGTCATTAATAAAACTATGTTATTATTTTACTTCTCTTAGTGGTGTGACTTGGAATTATCCAAGTTAGTTTCATTTTGTGATTTATTTGGGAACTATGTAGGTTGAGTGGGGAAGGATAGCCCTATGATCCTTTATTAATTTAATTAAATAGTTAGGATTGATAAAATTGTGTTTTTACTGATGGTCATATTAGAGGATTGTATATCAATGAGTTTTGGGTAGTTGTGGCCTTAAATGTTGATATTTTTAGTTTGTTCCTTGGGTGTTCCATTTTGGTTTATCATGACTAAGTGATGGTTTTTTGGTAAATTGCATTCCTCATTGTTTCTTTTTCACTAAGTGGATATATTTAGTGATGAGGAATCATTAGGGGGATCCATGCATGAGTTTCAATTATTTTAAAGGGGTATGAGATGACCATATAATGTATTTTTGTAAATTATGAAATAAATGGAATATGATGAGATTATGAACTAGGGGGTTTTGGTGGGATCAAATTGGATTCACTATGAGAGGGTGATAGAGATGGAATTTCCTATTTCCCCATTTTGACATTGTATTATAACCCATGGTAAGGGCCGACATCATACTTTTATTAGGGTGTGTTCTCTTATTTACATTTTTTTCAAGTTGATGGTTTGTGTTTGTTTTTTAACCCTATTTTAGGATCAGGGTTGTTTCATGGAAGGAAAATTGATTATATATTCGATCTAGTTGCCTTTATAAATGTTTTTTCTATAGAGTTCAGTTTTCTTCTTTATTGATATGTTGTATCAGAGTTTTTTTATGGATTTTTCCTTTCCTGGTTGTTTTCTACCACTTCTTCATTTTAGTTATTTACTAAATACTTGGGAGACCCATATTGGGTCTCCATGTTTTTCCATATTCATATGGAATACTTGTGGATTCTATTATTTCGTGAGGTTTCTTGCTATTATTTGAGTATTTTAAATTGGTATTTTGATCACGAATAGTGTTCATTGTCTTCATAGTCTTAGGGCCATAATTGTTTTCCCTGACCCTCATATCATTAATATAGGTGATGAGGTTTATAGTTTTTTCATAATTATACATTTATTAAAGACATTCTAGAGGAAGAAAGTGTCATGGTGTGCAAAATTGTGACACTAACATGTAATTGTTTTTTATTATTATATGTTATTTTTTATTAATGTATCAAAATTTATGATTTATATAATTTATATAATGAAAATTGAAAAATTCAAAATTTTCATTTGGTGGATGGTTTTTGTGAACATTTTAGGATAAACAGTGCAACTTCCCTTACTTGAAGAAATAATTAGTTCCTTAGTTCATGAATGTTCAACACTGGTAGAACATGTTTCATTCCACATCTTGTGAATCTGAGATGAAAGGTTTTAATTGTTTGTGTTTATGTTTGACGGTGAATGAATTGTTCATGGATAATTAGTATAGTGTAATAACCATGAAATTGTCTATAATTTTTTATTGTGTAATTTTTCATGGTTGTTGACCTATCTAACAAATATTTCATGGTATATAGTCTAACCATGTAATTTTTTCTAAGAAGGGTATAACTCACTATTTGAATACATTTTGGAAAATTATGTGGCCAATCTGTGTGGTCCGCCATGTTTAACATTAAATGTAAATTTTCACAAATTACCCAATCATTTTTAGGCCAATGTCCTTCCCTATTATCTTATCTCATTTGGAAAATGGTGGGGGCACAAGAGGGTTACCTTTACCTAACATTAAAGGTTTCATGATAATTAATCCTTTCCTTTTTATGTGTTCACCATTAAAGGTGACATGTTTTGATTCGGTTAATATTTTATTATAAAAGGTTGAGGGGAAATCCCTATTTATTGAACCAGAAAGAAACAACCTCTTAAATGGACTGGGATAAGGGGAAACCCATTACATGACAAGGTCACAAATGCCCATAAGAAAATCCCAAAGGGTTACAAAATTATTTGGAGACAGAATGGAAGCAGGAAGAAAAAATAAGCATCAGAAAGAACCTCATCACCCCCCTGTCAGACCATGCAAGGTGAGATTTGTCGAAGGAGATGTCTCACCCCCTGCCAAGAAGTTGTGTCGTGCTGGAAACAAAATGCAGTAGATCAATCTACCAATCAACACCAAGATGCATATGGAAGATCAGATGATAGGTGCCAGTAGACCTATCTTTCTTTCGAGTCCCCCACCCAGTAGTACATGTGAGAAAACACAGCACTATCAACCTGATGCAAGAAAAAACTAGACAGAAACATAGTACAGAAGATCCGACAAAGTTACCATCCATCCAAATGGACAAATGGATGATGATGTGTGTCAGCACACCCATCCCTCTTTCAAGGTCGCCCACCCAACGTCAAACTACAAGATGCAGCAACGCCTGCCAAATGAAACAAGGAAGAATCCAATGCTCATAAATCCACTAACAAACAATTTTTTAAACAAAACCTCAGTTGATGTAGTCAAACAAACAAATTCATATAACAATATTTGTATCTCATACATCCTTCAAATCCAAAGCAGCATGCAGAACAATCCAAAAGAAACACACAAAAAATTGCAGCAAAAAACCAATCAAAAATTCTTCCAACAAGATTCAGCAGCAAATCCTCATCCAAACCAAAACCATTCATGGACGAAAATTCACTCAAAATCATAAATAGAATCACATCCTGAGAAGGTAGTAACCAATGTATCTTAGTAAGTATAAATAAACCAACCCCCTTGAAAATCATATTCTACACCCACCTCCAATACATCAGAAACCACCGCTCGAAGGACTGATCCCACTCGGAATCCTTCACCATCATACGGAGAACACCGAAGACACTTCTCGATGAAGCGCCACCACTAAAATGCTCGATGGTGTCCAGATCTAAAGACAGATCTAGTGGTAGAGATGTGAAGTCGGTCCACTGCAAGATGATCACCACCCGCGAGTCCCAAGAAAGAGGTCCCACCGAGAGCACCTCGAAATCTACCATAACTCCAAGATTCGGTAGACCATGGAGAAGAAGAGGGACTTGAGAGATCTTATCATCATGGAGAGGCTGAGAAAGCGCAACAGATGAAGGTGAAAGGGATAGAGAAAACCAATGAAAATTTTGGGAATGAGCTGGAGGCACGATGCCAAAACTGACGAAGAGAGGCCACCTGTGGGAGAAGCCCATGCTGGTTTAAAGAGTCGACGCTCAGTTGGGGAAGCCACCAGTGTGGAAACACTAAGGCCGCTGCTCTCCAGGAGAGTATGATGCCATAATTATTCACTAACTTGGTTCATATTGAAATTTTGTAGGTGTTTCTTTAAAATCATCTTGTAATGTTTATTTTAATTTTTTGGGGAATTTTAAATTTTTTTAGTATAAAATTATATACTAATGGAATTCCCCTAATGGGTTAGAGATAAGTTATAAATGGTTTTGATTGTTAGCATGGACTTGTGACATGGAAACTGTTTGTCAAAATTATCACGTGGCTCTTTAAAAAGAACATATATGAATTGAAAGGGTTTGTTATACTAGTTTTATTTAAATAGGGAATTGTGATGTTTTAACGGTTTTTATTTTAATATTTATTGGTTGAAAGTCATTTTAACCTATTTTGATAATGTTGGGTCCTAATGGTTTTTTGAAATGCGATGAGAAGGGAATAATGGAAAATTATGGTTTGAAAATTATATTTGATAAATGGATTTAATGAAATGTTTTAGAATTTATCATAATGTTTGTAGATGGATTAGAATTTAAAATTACTTTTGGAAGTGTGATTAAAACCATTAAAGTGTTTATTTATAAAATGTTTGAGACCATAAATAGATCCACCTTGTGATAGGTATTCCATTGTGTCTAGTGACCCCCCTGGTGATGCTTTATATAGTTATATCTTATATGTGATGCTTGTATATTGATGTGAAAATGGGATATCTATTTCAAGTGAATTGGAGGTGAGATGAGGTGAAATTTGAAATGATGATTATTTTTTATGTGATTATTGTTTTATCACCTACATTTGTAATGTCATTAGTGTCTTAAAATTTAATTTATGGGTCCAGGTAATTGTAATATATTGTGTAGATTGTTCTGTAAAAAGAAAATATTTCCCAGTTTGATAGAATAAGTTATAAGGGGATGGATTATGTCTCTATATTACCATGATAACTCCTAGTATGAGTTACAAGGACCGACCAGTTTGATGGGACATATATGATGGAAAGGTTCTCTACTTCTAGCCTAGGAATAATTTCTTTGGTTTAGATCATTCTACTAGCTTCATAGTATTTTTTCAATGACGCTTAGTTCTTTCATAGGATGTGTTATGGGATTATTATCTATGGATCATTTTCATTTAAATATATTTCTTTGATCACATGGAACCAATACATGGTTGTTGTATCTTTGTTTTGTTTCATTAATGTCTTGGTTCATATTGTAGTGGTGCTTTATTTTAATTGTGATATTGGTTTACATTGAAACCAAATTCTAAAATATTTTGGTATGTGTGGTTTAAATGTAAAAATATTGAATTTTCTTAAAAGAGTTTTATGAAAAATGTTTTAAAGGTGGTAATTTTTGAGAAGTGAGATTTTATGGGAAATGATTACAAAGAGGAATGAAAAGTTAATTTTGGTTTATTTAATGATTATAAATATCCCATTTTAATTACTTGAAAATAATAATTTAAAATTTTTACACATTTTTATTTTATATTAAAATGGTTGGTTATTTTATAAATGGGAGTTTAGAATGTTAATGGATTTAGTTTTAATGAATTTAAAATACCAAATTTATATTTATGTTCACACTAGATATTTATGTTCTATATTATAAAGGGAATTTCTTGGACTCCTTGATGAGTATATATATTAATGTTTAGCTCACACTCTATATATACACCAGTGTCTAAGTGTGTATGCTACTCTTATGTTTCTCTTTCAGGTGCATAGTTCTTTTCTAGATATTCGTATATTTATTAGTAAGTGGATGGATGAGTAATATATGTTCAGTAACCATGGGTCACTAGTTATGAAGGTAGATATATTCACATTTTGATTCATTTTTATTTCGTTTTGGATATTTTTTCATCCATTTGGACTTAGAAGATAATTTATATCTTTTTCCAATATACATTATTCATGTAATTTAGTAATTTACATTGGTTAGATGATTATTAATGATGACATGTGTACTAGTTTTATCATTTTTTAGTTTATTATTGTTATATTAGGATCAAAACATTCCCAGATGTTCATTTTTTATACTTATACACTTGTTTCCTTCTTATGGGTATCCGGATCACCCTTCGGGCCTAGTAGGGGTTTAGGCCAGGTGACCTTATAGGTCAAACGGAGTTGACTAATCACAAGTATTTATAATTTCTATTAGTGGAAAATATATGTCTCGATTGAACATAAAAACAAAAAAGAAATATCAACCAACATTGGGGGAAAACCATTTAAAAATTGGTTGTTTTGTTGTCTTGATTTATTTTATTCATTTTATGTTATATATGTGGGTTGTTATCATAAAAAGATCTATTATTATCTTTATCAATAATAGTGGTTAAAATATAAGGATATTATAATTATATATATAGATAAATAAATTTCTAAAATAGGTCACCCTAATCCCCCCCTCATGTGATTTCATACATTCCTAAGAAATTCAGATTGTCTTCCCCTTCATATTTAATGATTTTAAACCCTTTTATTGATACACACAATATTGTTTACTATCATTTTATATGATCAAAACCCTTAAATTGAATCTTATAATTCATTATCCTTTTCATTACATAGCTTTTACCATAGATAAATAATCTTTTTTTGGAACCCTGGAGATAATTTCTTACATGGTAAGCTCATACACATTTCTCATGCAAGGTGTAGATGATTTGGTTTGGGGGAAGCGGTTAAAATTTACTTTATGTTTTTCATTATCAAAATATTTCCCCATGTTCAATATTTTATATAGTTTGGGTTAGGGGTTTATATATTCCTTACCATATTTCATTGATCCCTTCTCTCAGAATCAATGTTGTGAGATTGGTTTGGCGGAAGGGGATATTTTATGTTTCCTCTTTCTGTATTTCTTAGGATTTATTTTGACTTTTTGTATATAATTATTTCCTTTCAAACATTAATTTATACCCTAGTATTAAATTTTTGTGTTTTTATATAAAAAATATCATGTATTCTATTTTATAGAATACATGATCATGATTAAGAATCAGAAGTGAAAATATGTTATTACATATTGTTGGGTTAATTTGGTAATTTATATTTACATAATCTACTACATTTATAATGAATTTTTTTCCATAATGTGAGTGGAAGTTTAATATAATAATTGAAATGTAAATATGGAATAAAAAATAATTTGATAGAAAGTATCTTGAGAATAGAAATATTAATATGAAGTTATTATATAATTAATTAAAATCTGTAATATTTAATGTAATAGAGTTTTTGATCATAAAAAGTTAGGTTGTATATAAATTTATTGTGATATAGTATTATTATATGTTATTTTAATGAGGTAAAGTTTGAGTTTGTTTTAGGATTAGAATTTTATATCTTTTAATTTAAATCAGTTAGGGTAGTTATGGTTGGTTATAATCATTAGTTGAAATGGGGAGTATTTTTGATAATCTCTTTGGGTGTGGTCACTGCCTTGTAGGTTTGTATATTACCATGAGTCATGTATTTAGTTTTATTTGAATAGTAAAAATATTTATGTCCTTTATAGGAGGTCATATTGGATTTCTTCCTATGGTGGTTGTTTCCGACGCTTTTGCCGGGTAGCGCGCGTCCGTCCGTGAGGACGCACAGCTATTGCCCCACATTCTCTCTTTCCAAAGGCGGGTGGCATCCATTCCGTGTTTAGGGATGTTTTATCCTTGATCGAAACAGGATGATGGGGTGTCAGTTCTTCCTTCTGTGGATTCCTCCTCAGAACTCATCACCTAGTCTGGGTCTCCCTTATAGAATAAGTCGTGGTTCGTGAATCTCATTCTCGCTGCCATATCTTTGTGAACATCCGTTAATTACACTACTTCCGTCAAGACATTCCTTGGGGTCATAACATGGTTTCAACCTTCAGTTAGAGTAGATGACAACATCAGGAAAGTCAGGGCATCTCTCGATGTGTGGACATTGGGTAAAATGTATTCTTCCTCATAAAAGGGCATCCCAAGGGTGTAGAACCTGAGGAATCCTACGTCTGATGCAGGGAATCATATGCCACCGGCATGTACTTGAGGTTTTCCTCAGCTTCCCTTGTTTAACATAGGGTATGACACAATTTTAACGTCTAGAAGAGATGGTTACGCCAAAGGGGTGTCTTCTGAGGTTTTCCTTAGGCATCTCATGTTTATTAAGAGGTAGGCTGTGAGTTTAATGTCGTGTGGAGATGGAATGAGAGTGATCAGAATGTCCCATGGAGACAGATCAGATTGTTACATCCCAAGGATGGAACACTTAGAAGATGGATGGATCAGAACACCCAATGAGGACGGATCTGAGGTGGTGTGCCCCATATAGGGGAGATGTCATAGCGTAATGGCTGATCAGAACACCACTGAGGGTGGATCAGGGAGAGTGCACCCCATAATGGGGGACCCCAAGGATTACTATTGGCTGGGATTGAACCTCAGGGAGGTTTCCTACGTACCATGTGTAAATGATAGGGATCATAAACCACACAGTTTGAAGGGGTGATGAATCAGGGTGTACACAGAGGACAACAACCTGAATACATGATGGGGCTTACGCATGGATAGCTGCCCAGGTACTATTAGAAGTAGTGAAGAAATGGATGACATGATCCAACTGGGATGTGGCTGTAACACCTAAGACTATTATGAGAAATATTTTTTTATGTTATATAAATGATCAATGGAATATTTCACTACACATAACACTATCTTGTCTTTCTTTACACGCAATCGCGACCTTCCTCGATAGCTTGCGTTGAACGCAATACTGAGTTTCACTAAACAACGATATTCTATTAAAATATTATTAAAACTAGCCGCTATGAATAGTAATAACCACTTTTTGAAATTTTTGAAATTTTTGAAATTTTATTTTTCAAAATGGACTTCATTTTTGGATTCGGAATATTGAAATTAGCCTAGGGTGAAATTTTTGTATTTTTCTGAAAACTTTCAATTTTTGATGAATAGTGAAAACACTTGGTTACTATTTAAAAACCGAATTTTTATTTAAATAATTATTTATTTTATTTAAATTTATTTTAGGTCAAAATTGATACATAATACCCATATATGTTCAATGAAATTCATTGAAGTCATTTTATAATAATTTTAGATATATAAAAAGTTTATTGAACTTTTCACCTTCCTTTACCAACCTCCTAGGAGAATTTGCAAATTTACATAAAAATTAATTTTACCGCTTTTGTGAATTGAATTTCCAAAATATGAGAGACATGGTTGATGTCGGTAAGTAAAATTTGGTTCAATGAGATGAAAATAATTTTTGGTGAATAGTAAGTTTTTACTTTTTTTACCACAGTTAAAAGTAAATAGGGTAATTAAGGGTAAAAATGATATTATTATTACCCTAACACATGTCCTGATTCTATTGTATAAGTTTAATTCTACCAAAAACTACCTTAGAAATAAAATATGACTATTTAGGCCCACTTGGATTAGATTAGGACATTTAATATTAATTTATTTAAAGAAGGGTTAAAATAGTTAAAATCAAAGTTTAAAAAGTAAATCATTTTTAATATAGGGTTATACATAAGTTAAATTCTACTATAAATATTAATTAGAAAGCTAAATATATTTCATACATAATGGTATTTTATTTGTAATTTTTAGACATTAAATAATTTAATTTATTTATGACACAATGATGATGCATTAATTATCATATCAATGAAATATTGACATAATTGATGTTATAAATACCCAAATAAATGTAATTTGAGACTTTTTATGAATTACAGTAATTTTATATGTTAATATGACATGTTAGTATTGATTTAATTATCTTTTTTCTAACTAAACATTATGTTACAAGTTTCACAAATATCAATTACCAAATAGTGTGAAATTGACATAAAATAGTTTTTTAAACAAATATTATATTATTAATTGTTATTTTATTTCTAAAAATCTATGGTTCGGAAAAATGACTTAGATAAAGTTATATATATTAATAACAAACAACTTGGGGTTCGTTTGGCTTGTTATGGTATGTTTATTAACTTTATTATGAAAGAAAACAGGAAGACACGGTAAAAGTTAAATTATCTAACTTAAAGTTATATCTAAATGATAAGGTTAAAATAGAACCCTAAACGTGTCAAAATTCTATTATATGAGAGGATTTCGACCCATACCCACCTTATATTTGAAAAAAATCAATTTGGAGCTATTTAAAACCGAATATGACTTTATAATAAAATAATATATTTAGTCTTTCCAAAGGTGCCCCTCTCCTCCCTTATAAATGGGCACCTCCTCCATCTCTTCCTCACACCACATTGAGCCTTAAAACTCGGCCAAACCCTGCCAAATTCTCTTCTCCACTTCCCTAGAAACATCCTAGAGGTAATGGTATTCTTCAAAGACCAATTTCAGTGCCCTAAAAGGAGGTCTCAAAGAGGCGCTTCAAAGAAGAGGTAATGTCCTTTACCGATTATTTCAACTTTATTTCTTCTTCCACTTATTTTTCATTAGTTGTTTCATTGTGAAGTAATAACATCAGTAT